>CM072681.1:13955495-13999601 GCA_036884735.1 Huso huso | reverse complement strand
ATATTCCTCAGTACATATATTTGGGGGAGCCAGGAGAGATCCTATAGAAATCCCACAGACTGCACACAAGGCTCCTCCCAGCAGATGGCTGCGCTGTTCTCCTCTGCCTTTGGGGTGCAGTGGAGCCACTGGCTTAGCTTTCTCTGATCGGATCGTCACCAGAACAGTTCTAGGCATCCTGCTGGGTGAACCAAGACATCGCCTGCAGGCCTGCACATCAGCAGCAAACAACCCGGGCCCAACCGGCAGGCAGAGGGAACGCAGGACGGGCCAGCCCACACACCAGCCACAGAGGCGTTGAGCCAGCGCCCTAAACAGCCACCCAAACTGCCCCCTACCAGCCTAAAAAATAATAATAATAATAGCCTAACATACTGAACCAGCTAATAAGTATAAAATATGCACTCAAACCCTATTAAAAAATAAAAAAAAAGTTACTGATAACAAACCCTTCAGTTAAAAACAGAGTATGAACAGCTGCATGTCAGTAGAATATTTAAATTAAATACAGTGCTGTATGAAGATGCTATTTACATCAATAACTGGAAGTATTCACAGGGTCCACTTGGATTAAACTGAAAGAACCTGAATCAGGATAAAAACAATTTATTTTCATTTTTTAACAGATCCATATTCTAATAGCGCTCCGGTTCAAATGCTTAAATAAGTTTAACATTTGCACCTGATTGTAATATTTATACTATAGGCTGCATTATGTCTCATGTTCATCACACTGTATGCGGTATGCTGTATGGAGTATTATATATGTTTCACTAATAGATGATAACCAGCATGCTTTGCAGTAGAAAATTTCACACAAAAAACAAAGCTGGTCCCATTACTGGATTGTTGTAGTGTATAACAAAGTCATGTGCATAATGACAGATGTTTTCATAAATAAGCCAGTTGACACTTTTCAGTAGCTGATCTCACATTTTATGTCCCTGACCCTGGGTGAAAAACAAAAGAAATGTGTTGGGATGCGTGTGTTACTCGATCTCTTAGAACAGTCCTGTTTCACCTAAGCAAGTATACCAGGCTGGCTGCCTTTTTCTGTGTGGTCTCCACTTCATAGGTTGTACTACATATTTCCTCTGATGTGTGTAGGACTTTAGAAATTGATAGTGTAGTAGATTCCAGTAAAACAAACAAACAAAAAAAAAATAAAACTATGGGAATTCATTAACAAAAACTTTGTTAAAATAACGTTAAGGTTGCAGTTCAGTGTCAGGGAAATGGGACGTTAAAGGCACGGAATTAACTCACCCCATGATGCCGATGCATCGCATCAGATATGACGTCATACATGACATCAGTAATGACATCAGCAATGACTAATCACATGACAAATGCTCCACCAAGACTGCCCAGAAGGACATTACCAAAATAATAAACCTTGGAGAGTTTCTGTGATGTCATCATAAACTAGGAGACCTTTAGTTTACAGTCACAGAACCTGTAACTCACTGAAGTACATCTTTTATTTTTATAAAACCTGGATATTAGTATATGTTAAAAAAAGACAATATAAAAGGGTGTCTTTGCTTAGGTCGGAGGTCAAATCTAATCGCCTAGAGGAATACGTCTTTTGTAATTAAATTTAACATGAATGTTCACATAACTAATCACATAACAAATGCTCCACCAAGACTGCCCAGATGGACATTACACTGGAAAAAAAATTCTCTGTGCTGGACTGTAGCTATCATGCTTCTTGGCATACGTGCCAACGTAGACACAATCATAGACAGAACAAGAACACTTTCATTGAGCTCACTGTCACCGGGTCACTTTTGCACTATTGTCTATAGATGATATAGATGTTGTATAATTACTACTGTTACTTCTAATGCAAAACTAGGCACACTTGCCACTATGCAATATGGCATTGCCACATATCTATACAAGACCATTGGTTTATCAAATGCATTTGAATATGTATCTCACTCAGTAAAGGATTTTTTTTTCTGGAACAGTGCCATGGAGAATGAGGACCACACTCATGCCTTTGTCTTGTTATTGTCATATGAGTTCCTAAGAGCAGCTGACAGCACAATATTCTCCATACCAATAAACACACCCAGGTAATGTCCTCTGGGCAGTCTTGGTGGAGCATTTGTCATGTGATCAGTTATTGCTGATGTCATTACTGATGTCATGTATGACGTCATATCTGATGCGATGCACGGGCATAATAGGGGTGAGTTAAGGTTCGTGCCTTAACGTCCCATTTCCCGACACTGAACTGCAACTATAACGTTATTTTAACAATGTTTTGTTATTGTATATATATATATATATATATATATATATATATATATATATATATATATATATATATATATATATATATATATATATATTGTAACAGATGTATCAGGACAGGGGGCCTGCAATATAAAAATGTTTTGTTTTATGGCATGGACAGAGCTAAAGCCTCCTGCCAAGGTAATTGCTTTTGTTTCATTTAATTGTTTTATTGTTTTGTTTAAATTATTATCACCTGCACCTGGTAGTTATTGTACATTCGAGCCAGGTGCAGGATATAAAGGGAAGCAGTCAGTCTGCTCGAGGTTGCTGCTGTTGAGTGAAGAGCCTGATGGAAAGTTTAAAGGTCTGTTTAAACCTACGTTTGGTTTTATGAAAATTTGTATTAAAGTGTTTTGTTTTGGTGTTCTATGTCAGGTACACACAGCTTAGCTGTCCTGCATGTTAGACAGGGACCCATGTGTGTAGTGAGAGCTCAATGAGGCAGGGGTTTGTTTGTTTGTTTTATGTTTTGAGTAAAATGTTTACCTCTAGATTCAACAAACCCAAAGGTGCGGCCAAAAGCTTGGTCACTATATATATATATATATATATATATATATATATATATATATATATATATAATATAATAAATTTAAAATAGTGGTACAGAAAGTCCTCTCACAGTGATGTATGCTGATGCTGCTGAGGCCCTTTGAACTGGTCTGAACTGTAGCTACAGCAGCTCACTGACACTTCCTGTTGAAACAAAGTGTTAAACTGAGCACAGGAAGCGAGCACACGAGCGCTTGATTTATTCAGCGTTATTTCTTTCTTTACCAGCATGTTATCAGCTTTAGCAACATGTGTCACATTCTATTGAAGAAATATACACTGAATTTGATATTTGCTTCACAGGCCACACAAACAATGTGGGGAGGGGGAGTTAAACAAACATTCAGCACTGCTGGGAGGTGAAATACAAACTTTACATTAGTAATGACTCGTTCACATTTAGCACTGCTAGGAGGTGAAATACAAACTTTACATTAGTAATGGCTCGTTCACATTTAGCACTGCTAGGAGGTGAAATACAAACTTTACTTTAGTAATGGCTCGTTCACATTTAGCTCTGCTGGGAGGTGAAATACAAACTTTACATTAGTAATGGCTCGTTCACACAAGAGGAAAGCACTGTTTTCTATGATTAAAGTATTTATTTCATTACCCAGTGATTGTGGGTCTCCTGTGTTATCTATGGATTTCTGAGAGCTGAATGTAAAATCCTACTAATATACTTTGTATTGCTAGTTAATAATGTTGATTGCAACATCTGCCCTCCATGAACATTTTTATGGAGTAAAAGATTGTTCTGACCATTTTCAGTCTGTTTGATATTCATGAAACTGCTCTGTGTACCTTTTATTGTATTTTACAAGTATACTTTTTTATTATTAGCAGCAGGATCAATGAGTGATCCTGCAGACTCCTCAATCCTGACCCGTCTCAGCCCTGCTGATCTGAACTCTTTCTGTCTTTCAGATCAATGGGTGATCCTGCAGACCTCAATCCTGACCCGTCTCTCAGCCCCTGCTGATCTGAACACTTTCTGTCTTTTCAGATGGACTGGTGATCCTGTCTTCTGTGTGCTGTGCTTTTCTGCCCTGTTGTCGTTGAAAAATGCACTTCATTCATTCCCCTCAGCCTCAGGGATTTAAAATATAGTTCAGTACTGTACATATGATGTTAAAGATAAAAAGGGGTATCATAGATTTTAACGGGACTCATATAAACAATTTTACAGTTTTAAAAGCAATTATCTGAACAATTAATGAACACTCCTGGTCCCTATTAGTTCAGTTAATAGAGATTTTACCTGGTTCATATTCATTTCTATCTTGAAGTGCAGTTGTGGTGACACTTGGTGAGGGTGTTCTTTAGTGTACTGAGAGAACCAGAATATGAAGAGAGGTCTGTCACATTCACATTGTGCACATTCATAAGAACTTAAGAAAATAAGAAATTTTACAAGAGAGGAGGCCATTCAGCCCATCTTGCTCGTTTTGGTTGTTAGTAGCCTATTGAACAGGAATCTCATCAAGCAGCTCCTTGAAGGATGCCAGGGTGTCCGCTTCAACAACGTTACTGGGGTGTTGCTTCCAGACTCAGTGGATATAGGTCCTTGTGGGGCTTTCTCATGACACTGATAAGACTTGTCTTGATTTTTATATCCATGGCTGGGAGGTATGTTACTAACATTGTATTTAAATGATTTATTTTTGTGCATCTCCATTTATTCACAGAGCAGGTGCAATCCGAGCATCCTGAAATGGGAGAAGGTCTGTCTTTGACAGAGTTTTGTTATAGTGTGTGATGGTGAAAGCTTTAGCTGAAATGTTTGTCTAGTTGAAGGCCCTGTTCACAAAGCTTTAACTTGATCTTTTGTAACTCATGAGATGAAGTTCTGCATGTGAGACACTTTTCTGCAGTGCTGTTAAAGAACCCCACTGAAGTATTGAATTCATCATCTAAAGTTGTGCAAGTTCAAGCTTTCTGAATCCTCTGAGTTGCAGCATCTCTTGTCCAGGGATGTCCTGCCCCGTTCATGGGGATTGAAGATCTTAACATTAACATCTCCTCTAAATAATAATCTAAAGTGTTAGTTTAATGTCTAGTCACTTCCTGTGCACCCTGCTGTGCGCTCATCCTCCAGCACTTCCTCTCACTCAACCGCAGCCCCAGAAGCCCTTCACTAGACTGAATTAAATAAAATAACAGACAGATTTATACTGACTTTTTAGAAATCCATAAGAATATGTTGACTATAGAATTCTAGTCTTTTACACTAGAAATGTGTAAAGAATATATTGCCTATATATTTATTGCATTTATTATATTTGTAGAGCTTTTCATACAAAAGTTTCACAAAGCACTGTACAGTACATAGCAGGAAAAAAGAACAAACCATAATGCATTTGTATAGCATGTCACACATACAACTGCCACAATCAGACCATTTAAATAACAGTATACTGGTACACATAACAATAATACAAAAACAGCCATTTTAAAGTTACATTAAAACCCACTAGGATAAGAAAGCCATAAAATATAATATAATAATGTTCAATAAAACAAAAACAAAAATATTGTCTAAAATGCAAGAAAAAATGACACTTTAACCAAAACCCTGGATTCAACATTCCTATATTACCAGCAGCATTGGGTCTTCAGAGCAGGCAAGACTCTGTTATAAACTCCAATCTCCTGTGACCACCACACAGTACAGTACTAGCAATGGCAGATCCCTGGTTTTAATTGGAGGATCATCTCAAGCCCTCCCGCCCCCTGCTGAAACACTGCTGTCGGCCTACTATGAGTGAGATTTTAAGAAGTGATCAGAAAAAAAAAGAAATCCATGATAAGTGTAGGAACATTTAAAAAACACTGTATATTTAAACACAGCTGTTTTATCATCTTTAGCCTTTGGTGCTTGTTTGTGCAGACATTTTTAAAGGTAGAACACAGTGTTCAAGCAATTGGGCTTAAAAAAAGAAATACAGTATGTAAGTTTCACTTGATCTGTTTTGTGTTTTGGTGTTTATGTTTTGATGTCTAAAAGTGCATTTCATTATAATGGCAAAAGTTCACATTGAAACCATGATGGCGAATACATTACTATGAAACGCTGACACATCGCATATCTTAAGTAATGCAAAATTCAGCATTATAATTGCTCAATATGACAAGTTACTTGCTGCTCACATGGAAATAAGGATCCATATTTACTATGATGACAGAATGACCTGATTTCATGCATTTTCTTTACTGTGCTAGAAGAAATGGGCAGATTGATGAACAACAGGCTTGTAGTCGTGTCTTTTCTGGACTTAGAAGTCACCAGTCTCCACTGGTACAGAACTGTGTATAATTATTTTGATGGTCATTTATTTTCATTTAATAAATTAAGTCGAGAGGATGTGCTTGATTTTGTCTGCCTTTTCTCCTGCCTTAACAACTTTATTTAGAAAATATATTTTGCAAAGTATGTTAGCAGGGTGCAATTTGATGGACGGACGGATGGACCCTGGCTCTGATCTTTCAATTTTTATCCCTGGCAGAAATTAGATTTTTTGTATTGACAATGTCTTTCTGCTGGAAAATGTCATGTATACAGATCATTTCAAACATTTTGCATATATTATGGCAATTCTGTGTAGGTACATACAGTACAACATCACTTTGGTGAATGTTGTTTGTAGCATTATAAGTGCATGTTGTTATTGCCTTTGTGACAGGGTGGCGTCACGGCCAAGCTGTTACCCGGCAGGAAGAGACCCAGAGACAGAAAGCTGCAGTTTAAGTGCCGGTGCGCATAACTTATTAACAAACACAGGAACAAGAAAAAGGCACAAAGGCCAAAACAAAAAGATTAAACAAAACAATCAGATGTGGCCCTCCCCAATTAGCATCATCTAATGGTGGAATGGCCACACCTGTATGATTGCTGGAGGGACAGATTTAATCCCATCCTTGCCAACCTTACATTTCCACACAGAGCACAGAGAAGTGTGTGTAGAGAAAATGTTCAATCCCTCATTTGAACAGTGGTTTCATCAGACCAGTTCTTGAGTAAAGTGTTTTGTTTTCCAACAGCCAGTTGTTTAATAGAAGTTTTAGCTTCTTGCATGTAAATAAGTTGTTTACTTAGTGTAAAAATAAATACTCCCTGAAATGAGATCACGTGACTATGTTTTGTCAGACAACAGAATCAGACATATTAGAAATATGTTTGTGGTCATTTAATAAAGAGGCGTAGTGGGAGGAACCTGTATGTTTACAACTTCAAAACTGTGAAGTTTCTACACTGAGCTCAGCTTTGAAAACATCTCGAGACAGAATGCAGGCTTGTGAACTCGCTGCACTGATATGTAAGTATTATTGCTGGTGCTTTATTAAACATGCTGCTGATTATCCATCTGGTTTGGGGACAGTTAGAGTGAAATATTCTGGGTTTGAAGACTCAATCGTAATTTAAAATCTATATTTTGAGGTGGTGTCTTGTGGGAATGGCATGGTAAAAGCAGAGTGTGCAAGCCAGGTAAATGAAAAGAGTATTAGAAACATGCTGTATGCATGGTAAAGCAGGGAAGCACATGGTAAAGGACAGGGGAGTGAGGAACCTTTTTTCATGGTAATTTCATGGTAAAAGTGTAGTTAAGTGTAGAAAAAGCCAGTCAATGTATGATAAATCAAATGAAAGCATGGGGAAGTTGTGTCAACATTAAAAGTGTGTAAAGGCTTTAACACTAACCGAATTGCTCTACTGCCAGCTTCCGATATAGTTAACTAAACATTTCAGTTGCAAACCGTCACTACTGCTACATTAAACAAATAGTGGTACAACATCATCTCTTTAAAATCGTTTTAGAGAAGCAGCTCGGGACATTAGACTACTCTTATTTCAGATCATTGAAAAAAAAAAAGAAAAGAAAGTCCTATATTGCATGGGCTTTACAAAAAGAGCCAGGGGTAAGAACGCAGTTTAACTCTTTAATTTAGAGCATCCATCCGAATACATCTCATGAGATTTGATATATACTTACAACCTCAAGTTAAGTTTGATACATTTCACCTGCTTTCCAAAAAGAATGACACTTTCAGCATGATTTTCAAAAGGGGCAAAACAAGAACGAGGTTGCAAAATGATTTTCAAAGCCTGATTAATGGAACCACATCACTTGATTTGTATTTTTAAAGTGTCAACAAGTGAATTCACAACTCATTTCATCTAAACCCTTTGAAAGCCAGATACTTAGTGACCCAAATCATTTTTAGAAATCACTTTCTAACCTAGTTCTTTTTTTCCCCTTTTGAAAATGCTGTTTGTATCAAATATAAACCAATGAACATGAACTTCTAAATAAGCACCACAATTCTGTAAATGTCGAAAGTATAAATCTGTAGCAAAGTTTTAAATAACATGTTTACCCCGATAATCATGAATAGAATAAAATAAAAGGGGTGGTGTCTCGCTTTCATCAAGGCAAATGTGTGTCAACACCAGCCTGTAAGTCTAATGTTTTTGCCGAATACCAACATTTGCATATGGCGAAAATATGTCAGAAAAATAAATTCATAGATTTTCATGAATAGCATTGCCTAATAATTTGTCCCCATATAAATGCATATTTAAACAATGTAACATTTTAAAACAGTAATTAGCATCATGAATGAATATAAACAGGCAGTAATTGGGCCAGTTTACAATGAGATAATGTGTGTTTTGTCAGCATCGTTCTTATTCTTAAAATAAATTATAACAAATTTGCAATGCAAGTATTTGTAAAAACACGGCACTAATTTATAACAAGTGTGCTAAAATTATTTTCAGCCAATCCAAACCGAAAACGCACAGCACAGCTCTACACATGAGCCTAAATCTAGTTTCAAATCTATGGTACCTTTTCTTTAGAGCAGGTATAAATAATTGTGCGTGGGCATCAGCAATATTAATAGTTTCTTAAGTGAATCCCTCCTTGTTGTCTCGCTGTGTTTATTTCTTCTGTTTTCCACCTGCTGTGACAAACATGTCCGACATTTCCCTTTGACTCATCATGATCTCAATAATATTATATTCTTATAGAAATAATAGACTGCAGTGTAATTCTGTGTTGTCGATATAATCGCTGGACAACAATGAACTATCAATAGAAAATGAATGACTGTCGCCTTGCAGCCGTGGCCGACTTCATTCCGGATCCGAGTTCGATTAGAAAATAACGATGTGTGAAAAATGCATTTTATTCATTTGTGAAGCTGCCCACCCTGCCCTATAGCAAATGATGCCCCTGAATGAAAGTATTGCACATGCATTATACAATATGGTAGAAGTATGGCCAAACATGGAAGCGTGCTTAAAGATTAATACAAAAATGTGTGCAGAAGGATTGTAAGATAACTAAATTGATTTCCACCTATAATCAAATATAGGAACATGGAAACTTGTAAATAGTGGTACAGAAAGTCCTCTCACAGTGATGTATGCTGATGCTGCTGAGGCCCTTTGAACTGGTCTGAACTGTAGCTACAGCAGCTCACTGACACTTCCTGTGAAAGTGTTAAAGCAAACTAATGCTTCACTTATTCAGGGTGTGCATTTCTTTCTTTTTTGTTCTTTCTTTAACATATTTTTTGGAATGGGATGTTAAAAGAACATTAGCAGTTCTAAAGCTCTGGCCAAAAGTTTTGCATCACCTAGAATTTTAGAATTGAGACATAATACAAAATTTTAAAAAAACCTGCATGAACATCATTTAGATATTTTATTTAACATCATGTAATAAAAGAAGCTACACAATTAAATTGCAAAAGTTAACTGGAGACAGGTAGAGTAGTATTTCATGTTAAATTTCCAAATGTCACATTTTTCAATTTCTGTCAGTTTTTGGTTAAGAATATGTAATAATACAAAGCGTTGTGTAATTTAATATGCTAACTTCACATTATTCAGCAGGTTTCGTGTGACTTTATGAAGCAGAATCAGTTCATTCTATAGGGGGATGCAGAACTTTTGGCCAGAGCTGTAGGTGGTGAAATAAAAACTTTAAAGTTGCAATGGCAGTTCCCAGAAGGAAAAGGACCGTTTCACGATCAAAGTATTTTTAAATGTTATTACCCAGTGATTGCAAGTCTCCTGTGTTCATAGCTTTCTGAAAGCTGAATGTAAAATCTGACTAAATTTAGTTTTTAATATTGATTGCAAACATTTACCTCCATGAACATTTAAACAGAGTAAGAGATTGCTTGTTTGATATTCATGGAACTGTTCTAGACTGCTGTGTATATTTTATTTCATTTTTTCAAGTAGACAGCAGTTTTTTATTTTTTTATTTTTTTTTAATATATTATGGTTTTAGGTTAAACCGGGGTCATATTTTAAGTGACTCTGCAGCAGCAGCAGTTGTTGATGCATAGTTCACCTCCTAGTCTCTGTAACTCGCTTTGGATAAAAGCATCTGCTAAATGACTAATTATTAATAATAATAATAATAATAATAATAATAATAATAATAATAATAATAATAATAATAATAGCAGCTTTTTTATGCAATAAGAAATCAGTTAGAATTATATTGTTAAAATCATTCAGAGGTTTATAGAAGGGGATTATAGCAGGATCATTGTGATCCTGTAGCTACTGTAGCATTCAGGAATGATGCACAACACTGGCCTGTATGGGAGGGTGGCAAGAAAGAAGCCGTTATTCAAAAAGTACCATCTGAAAGCACGTCTGGAGTTTGCCAGAAAGCATGAGAGTGACCCAGCTGCGATGTGGGAAAAGTTTTTGGGGTCAGATGAGACCAAGATAGAGCTTTTTGGTCAAAACTCGAAGCGCTATGTGTGGCGCAAACCTAACACTGCCCATGCCTCAAGACACACCATCCCTACAGTGAAGTATGGTGGTGGCAGCATCATGCTGTGGTGATGCTTCTCATCAGCAGGGACTGAGAATGGATGGAGCAAAATACAGGGAAATACTGCAAGAGAACCTGCTTCAGTCCTCTAAAAAACTGAAGCTTGGGAGGAAATTCACCTTTCAGCAGGACAATGATCCCAAGCACAAGGCCAAAGCAACATTGGAGAGGCTCAAGAACAAAAAGGTGAATGTCCTACAGTGGCCCAGTCAAAGTCCTGATCTCAATCCCATTGAAAATCTGTGGCACTATTTGAAGATTGCGGTCCACAAGCGTCGTTCAACCAACCTGAACAACCTGGAGCAAATCTGCCAAGAAGATTGGGCCAAAATCACTCCGACACTGTACAAAGCTGGTACATACTTACCCCAAAAGACTTAAAGCTGTTATTGCAGTGAAAGGTGGCTCTACCAAATATTAATGTGGGGGGTTGAATACTTATGCAAGCAAGATATTTCAGTTTTTTTATTTTCTTAAAATATTTCCCAACATAAAACCAATGTCACCTTACAATAATTGATTTTTGAGTTTCAGTGTTTTAAAATAAAATATCAAACAGAACGAAATTTCAATGTACCATTTGTAATTCAGTAATATGAGAGAATTGGTCGGGGGTCTGAATTCTTTTGCAAGGCACTGTATGTATGTGTGTGTGTGTGTGTATATATATAATATATATATAATGTGTGTGTGCGTGTGTATTCCTTCTTGGTCCATTTTCATTCCAGCAACACGTTATACAAAAAATAGATGGAAATGCATTGTACTTTTTAGTTTTTGTTCGGATCAAGAAAATTTGAGTGATAACCATTTTTTTTTTCAGCTCGATGTGTCGTTAATTAGAGCTGTTTGTTCATAGAATCTATTTTAATGGAAACCTGTTTTTGTACGATGAGATTCGGTTTTTTTTTTGTTTTGTTTTGTTTTTCCAATATTTTGTAAGTTCGCTAGAAATGTGTTCTTGTTGATGGAAACATAGCTATTTTCAGGGTAATTAAATGAAATCCAACAATGCACGCTCCATTTGAATACGCAAGTAACTTCAATGCGTCCTTTGCTTAGCAACCAGTTCAACAACCATGAGCCTGTTGCCAGGGGAGACCAGATTTTGCGTGACATGATCATCAATGAGATTAGACGGATAAAATCCTCTGTTATTATAAACTTATTACAAGAAAGTCTCTGTCCCTTCAATAGTAAAGCCAGCCCTGCTATTAAGGCCAGATTTGTCAGTCCCTTGAATGGCCTTAATAGTGGCTGTGTGGTCCAGTGGTTAAAGAAAGGGCTTGTAACCAGCAGGTCCCGGGTTCAAATCCCACCTCGGCCACTGACTCATTGTGTGACCCTGAGGAAGTCACTTAACCTCCTTGTGCTCCGTCTTTCGGGTGTGAAGTAATTGTAAGTGACTGCAGCTGATGCATAGTTCACACACCCTAGTTTCTGTAAGTCGCCTTGGATAAAGGCGTCTGCTAAGTAAACAAATAATAATAAATTAAATACATATATGTTTTTTTTTTTTCTCCAGCAGAATCCCATGTGATGTCATGGACAGGGTGGAGATGGAATCTGTCCAGATTAAAGGGGAGTTCCCTGAACTTGAACCTCTCCCCTTTAGAGTGGAGTTCTTTGGGCTGGCTTCCCTCCTCATTAAACAGGAGCTCTGTGAGATGCAGTGTGACAGCAGCCAGCCAGAGGTCTCTGAGATTAAAGCTGAGCACAATGAATTGAGATCCCGCAGACAGAAGAACCCCTTCCTGTGAAACAAGAAGAGGTGCTGGAAATGGTCCGTATTAAATGGGAGCCCCCTGAAGAGAGTCTGACCATGTGGAACCAGGGAAGGAAGAATCCGAGGACTTCAAACCAAACATCCCAGAGCTGAGAGCTGTAAAGCCTGGGAGTGTAGCGTGGTGCTGGAGAGAATCTGTGAGAGAGCAAGGTGCAGGAGAGGAAGGCTCTCAACAGCATGCAAGGAGGTGGACAGGGAGACAGGCGCTCACAGTCAGAATGCAGTCTAGCAGGTGAGTGACTCCCAGTAGCTGTAACATTGTCATTCTAGATTGCATGATATCCACAGTGTGGTTGAGAGGGGAGGGAGGAGCATGTTGGTTACATTACTAGCTATTTGTTTTTCTGTACCACTCACACCAGTTCAGGATAGGACTCACTACTGGTGATCTTAAGATACAGATATAAGCCCCTTTCACACGGGCACCCTACCCGATTATACCAAGGGGAGAAGAGCTAAAAGTACTGTATATAACATTAGAAATGTTCAGTGTCTAAATAGAGGGATATTATTGTACATGTGTAGCGTTATTAGGGGTGCTTGATTCCATTACATTTATCAAGTTTAAACTTTTGAAAATATATAGTTTAAATGTTAAAATACAAACATTGATAGTGTGCTATTACTTATTTTTACATAAATAGCTTTCTCTAAATTACTGCATGTATGTTATAAATAGGGCTTCTGGTTGTCTGTGTTGTACCTCTGCTTTTCTACTCTCTTTAAAGAATGCAGTTGATCCTGTTCATCCATTCGTGTATCTCAATCACACTGAGAAACACGTTCATGTGAAACAACTAAATGGGGTTTTCATTTAAATGCAGAAGTGACTCCTCTTAATGTAAATTCAGACATGCAGATCGACTGTAATAGAGTGTGTCCAGCATAAAATACTGTACTGTTCATTCTAGCTTTAATAAAGAGGAGTCTCTTATTAACATGTCGCGATCTCGTCTGCACGTCCTGCTTGTAATGAAAATGAAGGCTTGGCTGATTTAAATGCCAAGCCTTCAGATGCATCTGGTGAAGGCAACGAAAGAAAACTGAGTAGCTGTATTTGCAGATACACTCTTGTTGTTAATATTTGGCCATTTTTGACAAAGTTTAAACAATTAAGCAAAATTAAAAACGCTTGACCCTTTACTGACATTTAAATTCTAAATGTTTAACACCCCTAAATGTAATGCTATTGAAAAACATCTAATTGTAGGGTGTTAGAGGAAATAGACCCGAAACATTACAGGAGAACTTTGAAGGCAGATTTTGAACCCAGGGCTCGGTTTCAGCAGCGTCAGTCTTTACTGACTTTGCTTTTACACATAAAGTAAAGGCTTTAAAGAGTAAGAAGGGTTCTGAAAAAATCTAGCATTACCCGCCCCCCATGAGTTACTACAACTGTTTAAATAACATACCTGTCATTTTCTTTACATTGTTCACATCTGCCACCTTTTTACACATAACTTTAAAGTCTATTGGAAAGCTCTTTTCGAAATGTCTGCTCTAGTGCACTGGGGTTTTAGATATGCACTCTAAATCACTGCAGGAAGAGAGATACAAAAAGACCCAAGTACTCTGTTTTTTTCTGTTTCGTACCACATCAATGCTCATTATTGCTGTGTTACCTGTTTGACAACATGGGCAATAATCAGTGTACTAGAGCCAACATTTTGTAAAGAGCTTTGAAGCAAACTTTATAGTTATAAGTGTATAGTTGTCAGGATGTGAACAATGGAAAGAAAACACATTATTTAAACAGTTGTAGCAACGTGGGGAGGGTAGCGCCTTATATTTTTGGAACCTAGCTACTTACTCTAAGTTTAACTTTGCTTTTTAAGATGGTGTAACCCAGTGCGAGAGCCCCACAGCTGAAATTAACATGCTGTAATCCACTCCAGCACCCAGCCACATGCCCAGGGCCGGATGAACCCATCACTGGGTCCGAGGCAAGCATAAACCTGCGGGCCTCCTACCCCAGAACAAACAGCCACACATCCATCCATCCATCTCTGCATACATTCTAGCCTTTATAACTAGCGCTCCACCCTTTCACAACAGGTAGAATTCTCAGTTTTAAGTTTTTATGAATGACTGAATGCAGCTGACAGAAAATCAAACTGTAGGGGATGTGCTAAAAACTAAAGCCTATGTTAAGTTGTAGTACAGCTCAACAATGACTTTCCTGATTTACTGAATAAAAGGCAACAGTTCAAACAAACAAGGAACCCCATATGAAGTTGAAAAAGGTAATATATAGAAGGGTGCTCAGACTTGTTTTCACTAATGGTAGCTCCACAATATCCAATGAAAATAAATAGTAAAAAACAAACCTACCTGTACATTGTTGTGTAGTCAAATACATTAGTTTACTGCACTTAAAAATCGTCAATAATAATGTCTCCTTGGGTTTTGACTTCGCTTCATTAAAGAAAATGCCCTTTTCTCCAGAGCAGAGAATCGTCAATGTTTTGACATACAAGTATATTCAGGTGTTTCCTATGGTAGCTTTCTATACCCTGTAGAATTGTGTACCCTTGATGAATCCATCCTGACACAGCTGCATTTTCTTTCAAAGATCGCTGGATATGAACACTTGATGATTCTGGACAATATATGTAAAAAAAATGAAAATGTGTTTTAAAAGAAGAAAATCTTTTCTAAGGTTACTTTAAATCAAGGGTTTCATGGATGAGCAACACAAGAGGCTGAATGTCCTGTATATCTAGAAAATCAGTGGAGTTCAATGTGCGGTTTTTATTTTGCCACATCACTAGTTTTGTCTTGTTCACAATATGTGTTGCAAGCTGCAGGAGTGCTTGAGAAAACACCTGGGCTCGGGTACAGAAATATCACGTGTGCGCGTCCAGCAGTCTGAGAAACTGCATCTGCACAGGGGATGCAGAATTCTATGGGGTACAGAAATCTGCATAACACCCGTCAGAACAATTTTGATTTTGAGATGCATGCCTCAGTTCGAATGTCAGGGATCATGTGTTAATCAGCCCTGCACATGCCCTAAGGTTTGGTTCATACACCTGTCGCAGGAGTGTGGATGACATTATTCAACCTGTCACAGAGGGTCGGAGACCCTCAACTCCAACTAGAAATTGTCAGTCTGAAGTATGAACCAACCTTAAGCCTACAAGCAGTCCCTCTTACTGTCTTTCCTGTTCATATTTTCCAGGTTCCAGTCCAGCAGCTAAAGTGAGGGCAGGCGGTGGAGAATATCCTGACTGTGGGAAAGGTTTCACGCTGTTAGGGCATTTAAACAAAACCCAGCGGACTCACACAGGAGAGAAACCGTATCGCTGCTCTGACTGTGGGAAGAGTTACTGTGAAACAAAGCCTTCAATACCACCAGCGAACTCACACAGGAGAGAAGCCATATTGCTGCTCTGACTGTGGGAAGAGTTTCAGACGGGCAGACAGGCTTGTTTCACACCAGCGAACTCACACAGGAGAGAAACCGTATCGCTGCTCTGACTGTGGGAAGAGTTTCGGTGTGAAACAAGGCCTTCAAAACCACTAGTGGACTCACACAGGAGAGAAACCGTATCACTGCTCTGACTGTGGGAAGATTTTCAGTTGTAAACAAGTCCTTCAAAAACACCAGCGAATTCACAGAGGAGATAAACTTTAAAAACCATGTTCAATGGGACTTTTCACTCATGAAGGGAAAATAATATTAACCTTGAATTACGAATCCCTGTGTAAAAACGGTTTTGTAGATCACTCTCAAGAGCATGCATTTAAAACTCTAAAAGTGGGTGGTGATGCGGACACGTCACAAGAGGCTTCTCTGCTGTCAGTTTAACTCAGGCTGTCAATGCAGTCAGTGCCTGGGAGCGGGAATATGCAGAAAGGAAACTATTCCACACCTCATCTGATGGACGAGTCAGGAGAAATCAATAACTCAGTGTGGAAATGAGTTTCAGGATTTAACATTTTGAACTTACTCTATTTATTTTCAAGTTAATTATCATGCTTTTTATTTTTTTTAATGATCTAATGTACAATAAATGATAAATTGTTTGTCATGATTTGTGTTGTGTGATGCTGTACAGAATTCCTGTTGTTTTCAAGGTGCTGGTTCATCTTCCCCTCTGGTAACAGCTCGTGCACAGCTCCTGGGTATTGCAAACGTCAGCAAGTTTAGAGCTAGAATTCAGTACTTTTAACCATTCCACGTAAAGAAGATGGAAACCAGTTTCCCCCTACAAATTTATATAATTAAGAGTGAAATTAATATCAAGTACAGAACTATTTATTCTCATTTTCGCACTTGTTGCTCTGCTCTGCAGGGACAGGTGTCCATGCTCACACAGTTGCTTTTGCTGCGGAATGCAAACTTGTCATGTGACAGAGTTGCATTCGCAGCAGGTAGAACTTCCCTTTAAGAGTTCATTTTAAAAGAATAATATGTATCAGAAATTAATGCACGATGATACCAAAGAAAAAAAAATGTCATTGTGCAAGACTGGATCCTATTATAATACAAAGCGCAGCACAATCTCAGTTCCATTTAGTTTAGATTCAAGTTTAGTTGTTTGCGACGCACGGGTGTGGCCGGTCCTTTGTTTGTGAAATGAACGCGGCATCAACAAGGGTCCTACTGAAAAGAAGATCAGGATGACTGGGGTGAGTGCCTGCAATTACTCTCACTGACACTAGAGGCCACTACAATACTGTCTATGCTTTGTTTACTGTGCTTTTGAT
Organism: Huso huso; assembly: GCA_036884735.1. NCBI lineage: Eukaryota > Metazoa > Chordata > Actinopteri > Acipenseriformes > Acipenseridae > Huso > Huso huso. The sequence continues at coordinate 13,982,378 of CM072681.1, read as the reverse complement.
AGACACCTCTTTAAACACATCTGTAATTGTGAAATATGCAGTTGAATACACATTTTCAGGAGAAATACTGTTATTAATACAGTCTGCTGTGGGAAAATGGCAAAAGACACAAACAACTTTTCTGCCAGTTCTTACTGGCATGATGGGTATTGATATATTTGAGTAATGTAGCAAACATTGTGTAATTACACAAATCATTGCTTTCTAGCTATTACAAGCTTTTATTATTGAAGATGGCCAAGAAGCCCTGTCTACTAACTCACATCCCTGCTTCATCTTCCCACTAAAAATAGCTAGAAAGCAGTGATGTAATGTTTAAAGTTTCTTTATTTATATAGCACCTTTCACACAGTGTCTCAAAGTGCTTTACAATACAATAAAAAAACAACAAAACACAGAATTAAACACCATTTTTACAGCAAAATTGGTAATATTAATGAAAAGTAAGCAACAACTCGGTTTAAAAACAGAAATACAGTGAACGTGTTTAAAATAATAACAGATTGATACATATAATCAGGATTCAAAAGCTAATCTAAAAAATAGCTTTTAACCTCGACTTAAAAACATGCAGTGACTCTGCTTCTGTGATGTCGGATGGCAGTCTATTCCGCAGTCTTGGTGTGTTATTATAGCTTAAAGCTCTTTCACCCTTTCCCTTGGTCTTAATCTTTGGAACAAGCAAAAGACTGGAGTCGGCTGACCTTAGAGCTCGGACAGGTGCATGTGGGCACAGGAGCTCTTTAGATAGTCAGGAGCCAGACCATGGAGTGCCTTGTAAGTCAGCAGCAAGACCTTCAAATCAATTCTAAAACGTACTGGAAGCCAGTGAAGTGCAGCCCACACTGGAGTTATGGGCTCTCTTCTTTGTTCTGGCAGCTGCATTTTGAACAAACTGCAAACAGAATAAGGCATGATTTGGTAGCCCAGATAACAGAGCATTGCACTAATCCAGTCTAGATGAAACAAATGCATGAATTAGCTTCTCAGCATCAGGCAATGATAAAAAAGACCTAATCTTGGCAATGTTACATAAATAATAAAAGGACACTTTAGTGGTATTGTGAATATGACCCTCAAATCATAAATCAGAATCAATTACAAATCCCAGGTTTCTGGCTTTGGAATTTATATTTGAATTATATTTACCTAAATTAGTTTTTATAGAATTTACCAACTCCAATTTCTGCTCCAACTTCAGTCTTACCTGAATTTAACTGCAAAAATGTTGGGACATCCAGCTTCCACCTCCGACAGACATGCAATTAGGGTGGAGACAACCGATATATCCCAGGTTTCACAGAGATGTAAAGTTGTGTGTCATCAGCATCACAGTGAAGATGTACATGGTGTTTACAGATCATCATGCCCAATGGTAGCATGTATAAGGAGAATAGTAAGGGGACAAGAATGGAGCCCTGGGGTCACCACAGGAGATAGTGGATAATTGTGATACAGAGTCTGCTATTGAAACAAAATTCTGCCTGTCCGTAAGATATGACCTAAGCCAGTCTAAAACAGTTCCTGAAAGCCCTATCCAACTTTCAAGGCGATCAGTTAAACTAGCATGATCAATAGTATCAAATGCTGCACTTAGATCTAACAGAACCAGAATGGATATGTGACTGGAGTCTGCGCTCATTAGTAAATCATTCAGCACTTTGACTAGGGCAGTCTCTGTACTGTGACCAGATCTAAAGCCTGATTGAAACTTTTCAAGTTCTTTATTATTATTATTATTATTATTATTTATTTCTTAGCAGACGCCCTTATCCAGGGTGACTTACAATTGTTATAAGATATCACATTATACATTATTTCACATTATACAGATATCACATTATTTTACATACAATTACCCATTTTCTTGGTTATCACCAAGAAATATATTGCATTGGCCAGCTCCCACCTTCTCTAAAACCTTAGCGGGAAAAGGTAAATTGGATGGAGGTCTAAAGACACTAGGCAGTGTTTCCTGGACATCTTCCCTAATTAAAACAAAGCGTTAGTGTCATCGCTGCAGTTCAGGGTGTTTTTATTGATGAATTGAAAATGAGTATCTGGTAATCTGTAAATAAACAATTAAAAAATATATATATATATATATTATGTAACCATAGGATGCAAACATAACACCAAATTCAAGTACTGTGTAAGGATTTTAAAACTCTTGCTTCCCTGACCTTGTAGCTGTTTAGCTTGGCATGTGACCCCAAATACACCCATGTGGGAGTGACTGGCTTTTCATAACTCAGAGTGCAGCTGTGACCTCGGAGGGACGATCACAACTTTGTTTCTGCTTAATAAGCTGTTTTGAGCCTATGTACAAACCATAATCAAACCAATTCAAACTGGTTTAAAATACCTTACTTTTGTTAAAAGTGACATGCTATAACTTCAGGTAAGTGTCACGGAACTCATAATAACACACTATACAATTGGAACACGCAGTTTTTTTGATAAGCACGCAATAGCTGTGTGGGGCAGGGTACACACTGTTCAGTTAAATGGCATGAGCTCTTATTATTTCATCAGCCTTTGTTCCTTTTCATTATACAATCCGTTACTGATGCTTCCCATTTGAATGTTGAAGGAAGTGAGAAGTCATTGAAACTGTAAACATTGTGTGATTTTCCTGTGTAAGCTCTGAATCAACGCAGGGTTAATGAACTCTTAACATCGAGCTGTACATGGCTGGGTGCATCAGTAGTTTGCAATCACCAGTCTTGTCGTTCAGCCTTGTGATGCATGAGTATAGCGCTTTGCTGCCTGTGAGAATTGAGCAAAACTCATGTTCTTAAATGGAACTTCCTGTTATCTGGGTTTCTGCTGACATTGGTAAAGTGAAGAAGAAACGCTTTTAATGTTTAATGTTCACTTTTAATATGATTTGTCTCACACCATGTATCATGCTAGGGAAATAAGACCAAATTTGGGCAAGGAAATTACATAAGCCAGCTGTATATCTGTGCTGTATAAAGTCATTTATTTGCTTAGAAACTAACATCTCTGTGCCATGCCAGCTCAAAAAAAACCAAGATCTCCGATGCCATGAAAGCTCAGCTCAACTCAGAAAATAACATCTACACTGATGCCAGCTCAGAACACCAACAGCTGAGACCTGTGTGTGAGATCACTGATGTGTGCGAGATCACTGATGTGTGTGAGATCACTGAGGTGTGTGAGATCACTGATGTGTGTGAGGTCACTGAGGTGTGTGAGATCACTGAGGTGTGTAAGATCACTGATGTGTGTGAGGTCACTGAGGTGTGTGAGATCACTGATGTGTGTGAGGTCACTGATAGCTAAATATTTAAATAAATCTTAAATCTCTCTTAACTAGATTTAACATTTAGCTAAATATTTAAATAAATCTTAAATCTCTTAGCTAGATTTAAAAATTTAGTTAAAAATATTTAACTGGCGCTAAATCTGAATATTTAACAATTAGCATAACATAATTGTACCTGTGTGTGTCTCAGTGTGTGTGTGTGTCTCAGTGTGTTTGTCTAAGTGTGTGTCTCAGTGTGTGTGTCTCAGTGTGTGTGTGTGTGTGTTTGTCTCAGTGTGTGTCTGTGTGTTTGTATCTCAGTGCGTGAGTGTGTGTGTCTCAGTGTGTGTGTCAGTGTGTTTGTGTCTCAGTGTATGTGTGTGTGTTTGTGTCTCAGTGTGTGTGTCTCAGCGTATGTGTGTGTCTCTCAGTGTGTGCGTGTCTCAGTGTGTTTGTCTCAGTGTGTGTGTGTGTGTCTCAGTGTGTGTGTCTCACTGTTTGAGTGTCTCAGTGTGTGTGTGTCTCGGTGTGTGTGTTTCAGTGTGTTTGTCTCACTGTGTGTCTTCAGGTGTGTGTGTGTGACTGACACACACACACCTGTAGACAAGGATCACAGAGAAGTTTGGTGCCAAACCAATTATTTTTATTTAAGAACAATAATAAACAAAAAAGCTTATTGAACAAAATATCAAACAATTTGAGGAAAGAAAAGTGGAAACCAAAAATAACTATTTATAGTCACCTAATCACAGGTACTGACTCCAATAACTGAGTCCAACCACAGAGCTGCAAAACTGCCCTCTGATCTGCACAAAAAGACGATCCTGACTGAACAAAACTAACAGCCTTTATACCCTTCTAGACCTCCCCTCCCCAGAATAAACCATTCTGCAGGTGGGTATATAGAAACAAACCAGCAAACAGTTATCAAGAATAAATAAAGTATTCAAAAAGAAACAAATCAATGAAAAAAATATATATATATATATATATATATATATATATATATATAAACATTAATCTAACACGTGTATTAAAACTATGCTTTAAAACAAGCAGAGGGAAATGTACTTAAAATCAGCTGTCCCCCTTTCAATATCTTCTACAGGTACTGCCCTGACTACAGGAAGTCAGTACTCAGGAAAGTCAATAAAAGCTTCCCTCACCAACATGGCTGCTTCCCACTTCCTGTCAAGATGGAGGACCTCACCACCACCACCCAACTCAGGTTACCTGAACCATTGCATATCAGTTTATCTCAACAATAGTACTGCAATACATTGTTCTGGAAGTGTGCTCCTTTCCAAACCAGCTCTCTAAACCGTACTCTTCATTAACCTTTCTTTTGTTTTACAGGACACTCCCAACCACAGGCCTCAGTCCCCGTACACCAAGGAAGTGAATTTTGTTTTTATTATTTTCCTTCCTAGACACAAGGATCAGCAACACCATACAAAAACAGATTAAAAACATTTGCAGTAAATGTCCAGGTACATACTGAGACAATGTGAGGGTCTCCTCCCTCACACCCCCTTAGCAATGTTCATTTCTGTCTCTCTCTTGGCCTTTCTAACTTCCTTTTTGACTTGTGTTTGCAGTTCCAAACAGGAGGAGTGGCAAACACTGTTGCAGCAGCAAAGGTCATTCAAAATGATCTCAACAGCATTCAGAACTGGGCAGACACATGGCAAATGACATTTAATAGAGGAAAGTGGAAGGTGCTGCACGCAGGCAATACATTTCTCCCCCTTCCTTTCTATATTGGTTAATTGTGGTTAATTCTAGTTTTTTATTGAACATCGCTGAGTCCCTTGTCCCTGGATTGCAACCACAATGTAGAAACATATAGAGAATGGATGGGAATGGTTAATAAACATCACTGCTGTTTCTCTTAAAGCGTGTTTATTTATTTCTAATACTGGACCCTGTCTTAATACTGTATCACATTCTGAATATGAAGATAGCTGAGTTATTAATTGTAGATAATACTTAGAATACCAGATACACATTTAGCATTAAAAGCAATCCATGTGATTTCTTTACCAGTCATTCATTATTTTTTGTATCAGCCTCCCACACAAAGCGGCGAGGAAAAGGGTATACTGTAATGATGCTGCAGTCAGTCTGCCCGGACTGCACCTGAACCATCTTAAAAACACGAAGCCTCCAATAAGCTCATTTGTAAAAGTTAGTAAAGAATGGCGCTATATAATCTAAGGAAGCTGAATGTGAACTCCTAGCTGGAGCAACGAGAGAGGGAGAGAGGGGGCGGGCAGAGAAGGAGGCGGGACGCTGCTAGGCAACGGCTCCTGAACATTCCACTCCGCTGAGCAGAGACCGTTAGGGGATTTAAAAATGCGAAAGTTCCGAGCGGCGTTAGTATGGGCTGCCAGAAATGAGGAGAAAATAAATACAGCTTTTTATAAATGTGTGCATTCAGATATCATTTAGAAATCTAGTTACAAGATTTAACAGTTAGCTAAATATTTAAATTAATCTGAAATCTCTTAACTAGATTTAACAGTTAGCTAAAAATTTAAATAAATCTTAAATCTCTTAGCTAGATTTAACATTTAGTTAAATATTTAACTGGCCACTAAATCTGAATATTTAACAATTAGCATAACATAATTGTACCTATGTGTGTGTGTCTCAGTGTGTGTGTGTGTGTGTGTCTCAGTGTGTGTGTGTGTCTCAGTGTGTGTGTGTCTCAGAGGTGTCTCAGTGTGTGTTTGTCTCAGTGTGTGTTTTGTCTCAGTGTCTTTGTGCCTCAGTGTGTTTGTCTCAGTGTGTGTGTCTCAGTGTTTGTGTGTGTGTGTCTGGGGTGTGTGTGTGTGTGTCTCGGTGTGTGTGTGTGTGTGTCTCGGTGTGTGTCTCAGTGTGTGTGTGTCTCAGTGTGTGTGTGTGTCTCAGAGTGTGTCTCAGTGTGTGTGTGTCTCAGTGTGTGTGTTTGTCTCAGTGTGTTTGTCTCGGTGTGTCTGTCTCAGTGTGTGTGTGTCTCAGTGTGTTTGTGTCTCAGTGTGTTTGTCTCAGTGTGTGTCTCAGTGTGTGTGTGTGTGTCTCAGTGTGTTTGTTTCTCAGTGCATGAGTGTGTGTCTCAGTGTGTGTGTCTTAGTGTGTGTGTGTGTGTCTCAGTGTTTGTCTCTGTGTGTGTGTGTGTCTCACTGTGTGTGTCTCAGTGTGTGTGTCTCGGTGTGTGTGTGTGTGACTGACACACACACACGCGCGCACAAGGATCACAGAGAAGTTTGGTGCCAAACGAATTATTTTTATTTAAGAACAATAATAAACAAAAAGCTAATTGAACAAAATATCAAACAATTTGAGGAAAGAAAAAGTGGAAACCAAAAATAACTATTTATAGTCACCTAATCACAGGTACTGACTCCAATAACTGAGTCCAACCACAGAGCTGCAAAACTGCCCTCTGATCTGCACAAAAAGACGATCCTGACTGAACAAAACTAACAGCCTTTATACCCTTCTAGACCTCCCCCTCCCCCAGAATAAACCATTCTGCAGGTGGGTATATAGAAACAAACCAGCAAACAGTTATCAAGAATAAATAAAGTATTCAAAAAGAAACAAATCAATGAAAAAAAAAATATATATATATATATATATATATATATATATACATTAATCTAACACGTGCATTAAAACTATGCTTTAAAACAAGCAGAGGGAAACGACTTAAAATCAGCTGTCCCCCTTCAATATCTTCTACAGGTACTGCCCTGACTACAGGAAGTCAGTACTCAGGGAAGTCAATAAAAGCTTCCCTCACCAACATGGCTGCTTCCCCACTTCCTGTCAAGATGGAGGACCTCACCACCACACCCAACTCAGGTTACCTGAACCATTGCATATCAGTTTATCTCAACAATAGTACTGCAATACATTGTTCTGGAAGTGTGCTCCTTTCCAAACCAGCTCTCTAAACCGTACTCTTCATTAACCTTTCTTTTGTTTTTCAGGACACTCCCAACCACAGGCCTCCAGTCCCCGTACAACAGGGAAGTGAATTTTGTTTTTATTATTTTCCTTACTAGACACAAGGATCAGCAACACCATACAAAAACAGTTTAAAAACATTTGCAGTAAATGTCCAGATACATACTGAGACAATGTGAGGGTCTCCTCCCTCACACTCCTCCTCCTCCTCATCATCATCATCCTTATCTTCCTCATCAGGTCAATCAGGCTTGGCTGTTTCCAGACTTGACCCTTGACCGTTGTGACTTGAGACTTGACATAAATATTTATATTAGAACAAACAGTTCTAGTAAATGTCCACACGGTGGCAGCATTGTATAAGGAATGAGAACATAAGAACATAAGAAAGTTTACCAACGAGAGGAGGCCCCATTCAGCCCATCTTGCTCGTTTGGTTGTTAGTAGCTTATTGATCCCAGAATCTCATCAAGCAGCTTCTTGAAGGATCCCAGGGTGTCAGCTTCAACAACATTACTGGGGAGTTGGTTCCAGACCCTCACAATTCTCTGTGTAAAAAGTGCCTTCCTATTCTCTGTTCTGAATGCCCCTTTATATAATCTCCATTTGTGACCCCTGGTCCTTGTTTCTTTTTTCAGATTGAAAAAGTTCCCTGGGTCGACATTGTCTATACCTTTTAGGATTTTGAATGCTTGAATCAGATCGACCGCGTAGTCTTCTTTGTTCAAGACTGAACAGATTCAATTCTTTGAGCCTGTCTGCATACGACATGCCTTTTAAACCCGGGATAATTCTGGTTGCTCTTCTTTGCAGTCTTTCTAGAGCAGCAATATCCTTTTTGTAACGAGGTGACCAGAACTGAACACAATATTCTAGGTGAGGTCTTACTAATGCATTGTAAAGTTTTAAAATTACTTCCCTTGATTTAAATTCAACACTTCTCACAATATATCCGAGCATCTTGTTGGCCTTTTTTCAACATAAACTCCTAGGTCTTTTTCATAGATTCCTTCTTCAATTTCAGTATCTCCCATATGATATTTATAATGCACATTTTTATTGCCTGCATGCAATACTTTACACTTTTCTCTATTAAATGTCATTTGCCATGTGTCTGCCCAGTTCTGAATGCTGTCTAGATCATTTTGAATAACCTTTGCTGCTGCAACAGTGTTTGCCATTCCTCCTATTTTTGTGTCATCTGCAAATTTAACGAGTTTGCTTACTATACCAGAATCTAAATCATTAATGTAGATTAGGAATAGCAGAGGACCTAATACTGATCCCTGTGGTACACCGCTGGTTACCTCGCTCCATTTTGAGGTTTCTCCTTAATCAGTACTTTCTGTTTTCTACATGTTAACCACTCCCTAATCCATGTGCATGCATTTCCTTGAATCCCTACTGTGTTCAGTTTGAGAATTAATCTTTTATGGGACTTTGTCAAAAGCTTTCTGGAAATATAAATAAACCATGTCGTATGCTTTGCAATTATCCATTTTCAATGTTGCATCCTCAAAAAAAAAGTCAAGTAGGTTAGTTAGACACGATCTCCTTTCCTAAAACCATGCTGACTGGCTCCCAGGATATTGTTACCATATAGGTCATTTTTCCATTTTGGATCTTATTATAGTTTCCATAAGTTTACATATAATAGAAGTCAGGCTTATTGGTCTGTAGTTACCTGGTTCGGTTTTTGTCTCCTTTTTGTGGATTGGTATTACGTTTGCTATTTTCCAGTCTGTCGGTACAACCCCTGTGTCAAGAGACTGTTGCATGATCTTGGTTAGCGGTTTGTAAATAACTTCTATCATTTCTTTGAGTACTATTGGGAGGATCTCATCCGCCCAGGGATTTGTTTATTTTAAGAGCTCCTAGTCCCTTTAACACTTCTGCCTCTGTTATGCTAAAGTTATTTAAAATTGGAAAGGAACAGGTCGACATGTGGGGCATGTTGTCCGAGTCCTTCGTTTTAAAAACCTGTGAAAAGTAATCATTTAATATACTCGCTATTTTTTTTTCTTCGTCTATGATTTTGCCGTTTGTGTCTTAGACATTTAACCTTCTCTCTTACTGTTATAATATTGGAAAAACGTTTTGGAGTTGGTTTTAGCCCCCTTAGCAATGTTCATTTCTGTATCTCTCTTGGCCTTTCTAACTTCCTTTTTGACTTCTGTTTGCAGTTCAAACAGGAGGAGTGGCAAACACTGTTGCAGCAGCAAAGGTCATTCAAAATGATCTCGACAGCATTCAGAACTGGGCAGACACATGGCAAATGACATTTAATAGAGGAAAGTGGAAGGTGCTGCACGCAGGCAATACATTTCTCCCCCCTTCCTTTCTATATTGGTTAATTGTGGGCTCTAGTTTTTTATTTAACATCACTGAGTCCCTTGACCCTGTGGATTGCAACCACAATGTAGAAACATCTAGAGAATGGATGGGAATGGTTAATAAACATCTCTGCTGTTTCTCTTAAAGCGTGTTTATTTATTTCTAATACTGGACCCTGTCTTAATACTGTATCACATTCTGAATATGAATATAGCTGAGTTATTAATTGTAGGTAATGCTTAGAATACCAGATACACATTTAGCATTAAAAGCAATCCATGTGATTTCTTTACCAGTCGTTCATTATTTTTGTATCAGCCTCCACACAAAGCCGAAGCGCAGTGCGCAGATACTGTAATGATGCTCCAGTCAGTCTGCCCGGACTGCACCTGAACCATCTTAAAAACACGAAGCTCCAATAAGCTCATTTGTAAAAGTTAGTAAAGAATGGCGCTATATAATCTAAGGAAGCTGAATGTGAACCCTAGCTGGAGCAACGAGAGAGGGAGAGAGGGGGCGGGGCAGAGAAGGAGGGGGGAGACGCTGCCCTAGGCAACCGGCTCCTGAACATTCCACTCCGCTGAGCAGAGACCGTTAGGATTTAAAAATGCGAAAGTTCCGAGCGGCGTTAGGCGCTTCGTTTAATTAACACTCTTACATTTTAACTTCTTGAAGTTACCACAGCGTGTCTATGCATGAATTACTGACGAGTAATATTTGTGATTTGATTACTCTAGCAGATTAACTGATAATATGTGGTTGTTATTTTGTGAAAACAATACAATATTAAAAAAAGAAATGCTACAACATTTAATAAATAAATAAATTATACACCAAACTGCAGCACATTCGTTTAGTCTTAATATCATAACAAATATATTTGTTATTTGTTGTAAAACTGTCTGGAACTGAAGTAAAGTATTTTTTTAATACAGAGCTATTTGAGTATTTAAAATATGGTTATCTTCAAAATTAAAATGTCAGCAACGAGTTCAGACACACTGACACACACACACACACCCTGACACACACCCTGACACACACACACACTGACACACACACACACCCTGACACACCCTGACACACACACACACTGACACACACACACCCTGACACACACCCTGACACACACACACACTGACACACACACACACACCCTGACACACACACACACACACACACACTGACACACACACTGACACACAGACACACAGACAGACGGACACACACACACTGACACACACACACACTGACACACACACACACACTAACACACACACACACACTGACACACAGACACACACACACCCTGACACACACACACTGACACACACACTGACACACAGACAGACGGACACACACACACACTGACACACACACTGACACACACACACTGACACACACACCCTGACACACACACACTGACACACGGCACACACACACACACACACCCTGACACACACAGACACTGCACACACACACACACCCTGACACACACACACACACACACACACACACACACACCCTGACACACACACACACACACACACACTGACACAGACAGACAGACAGACGGACACAGACAGACAGACAGACGGACACACACACACTGACACACACTGACACACACACACACCCTGACACACACACACACACACACACTGACACACACACACACACTGACACACACACACACTGACACACAGACAGATACTGAGACACAAACACACAGAGACAGACAGACACTGATACACACACTGACACACACACACACACACACACACACACTGACACACACACACACACACACTGACACACACACACACACACACTAACACACACACAGACAGGCAGACACAGACACACACTGACACACACACACCCTGACACACACACTCACACCCTGACAGACACACACACACAGACACACACACTGACACACTCACACTTCCACACAGACACACACACTGACACACACACACACTGACAGACAGACAGACACACACACACTGACCCACACACACACACACACACACACACAGACAGTGTAGCGGTTGAAACCAGAGTTCTCGCCGTTTGTTTCACGCGGTAAACTGTCCTGGAAAAAGGGAAGAAAAAAGAAGTGTTTTATTTTTATTTTTTAAATGAAGACGGTCAGTAAAGCAATGGGGTCAGCGCGGTTTTATAAATTCTTCATCCCGGTGGCTGTGTTCGCTGTTCTACTCTACCTGGCAAGCCTCAGATTGCGTGAGTACGAACCATTATTATTATTATTATTATTATTATTATTATTATTATTATTATTATTATTATTATTATTATTATTATTAGGGCATCAAAATGGGTAGTAGGAAGAGAGCGCTTGGCTTCTGGAATGCGACTACCACCAATTCGAGCATACATGGATGACATGACAACCATGACTACAACAGTAGCCTGCACTAATCGATTACTGGGCAAATTAACCAATAACATTGAATGGGCACGAATGCAATTCAAGCCCACTAAATCAAGGAGCATCTCTATAATTAAAGGCAAAGTAGTAGATAAAACATTCTTCATTAATGGTGAGGCAATACCAACAGTGTCTGAGAAGCCAGTGAAGAGTCTTGGGAGATGGTACGACGGGGATCTAAAGGACACAGTTCGTGTGGGAGAAGTTAGACAACAAGCAGTGGAAGGGTTGAAGAGCATAGACAGCTGCGCTCTACCAGGTAAACTAAAACTCTGGTGCTTTCAGTTTGGTCTACTGCCGAGGTTGCTGTGGCCACTGACTGTACGAGGTTTCTTTGACAACAGTAGAGAAGCTGGAAGCTTTAATCAGTTCATACATCAGGAAATGGTTGGGAGTTCCACGCTGCCTCAGCAGAGTGGGACTTTATGGTAAAGGAATACTGCAGCTACCAGTCTCTGCTCTAACTGAGGAGTTTAAGTGCACCAAGGTCAGACTGGAAATGACATTAGTAGAGTCACGCGACAAATGCGTAAGGGAGGCAGCACCTGTGTTGAAAACTGGAAGAAAGTGGCGGCAAAGAAAGCTGTGGAAGATGCAAAAGCTGCCCTTTGAATTGGTGATATCATGGGCAAGTTCAGCATGGAAGAGGGGTCTTGGTTTCAGTTCAGCTCCTCCTACATGGCACAAGGCAGCCCCAGCTCAAAGGAGGAAGCTGGTAGTCAACGAGGCAAAAGCAGGAGGAGAGGATGGGGTATAAAGGCCATTTCCCAGGCCAAGCAGGGAGAATGGATGAGATGGGAGAGTGTGGAACAACGCAAGATTGGCTGGCAAGACCTATGGTCAATGGAACAGAGCAGGATCAGTTTCCTCATCAGGTCAACATATGATGTTCTCCCATCACCACAGAACCTAAACCTCTGGGTAGGAGAGGATCCCTCATGTCCTTTGTGTTCATCACCTGCAACATTAAGGCACATTTTGACAGGATGTAAGGTGGCTCTTAGCCAGGGCGGTTTTTTGGCGCCATGACCAGGTGCTGCGATGTTTGGCCTTAGCATTGGAAGACAAGCGTAACATGACCAATAAGTTGCCACCTGTTCCATCAAAACATTACACACAAAAGACAACATTCCTCCGCATGGGAGAGCAACCACCAAGAAAAGGTGTTAAAACCAATCCGCCCAGGACAACTGGAAGCTGCTAGAGACTGGAAAATGCTGGCAGATGTTGGTCAACGACTTATTTTTCCACCTGAGATTGCCACCACTAACCTTCGACCAGATATTGTCTTGTGGTCTGGATCAGCACGCCTTGTTCACCTAGTAGAGTTAACAGTGCCATGGGAGGATGCTGTAGATGAGGCGTATGAGAGGAAGAAACTGCGGTATGCTCAACTAGCCACTGAAGCGGAACAGCGAGGATGGAGAGTCCGGGTTTACCCAGTGGAAGTGGGTTGTCGAGGATTTGTGGCACACTACAACCCGGTTTCTCAGAGACGTCGGATTCAGTGGCCAAGAGTTGCGTCGCACAGTGAAGAACTTGTCTGAAGCAGCAGAGAGGAGCAGCAACTGGCTGTGGTTGAGACGGAAAGATTCTGGCTGGGGATCTCAAGCACAATAGAAAGAAAGAAACGCTGATGTACAGGTAAGTAAGCTGGGCTGAGTTGAGTGGGGACAGAGGGGGTGATGCTGGGACGCCAGAATCACCGTCGAGCCTCTTGAGGTGTCGTGGGCTAGTCGGCGTAAACACTGAGGATGGAAGGTGCCCACTTGAAAACCCCAGAGATGTACCCTACTTAGCTCAATCCAGACGGTTGTCATGCTGATGCGCTGGGAGGCGCAGACCATGGTTGATCCCTCGAGCCAGCATCGCAGTTGTTGTGTGTGCTGATGCGCCAGGGAGGCAAAATAAGCTGATCCCTGAGCCAGCATTACACTTCAGCCATTAACACCAGACAGAAGGATATCTACATCATCATATGGAAGGAAACGTAAATGGATGGAGACACATATGGATCACATTAGTTTACTGTAAAGCTACGTCTTAGTTGGTGCTTATCTTGGCGAGAGCCGAGTTCAAATCAGCATGAAGTTTTAACATCTGCTCTCGTGTAATGGAAATCATTATTTTCTTTAACGCGTTAACACACAAATTGGCTAAATTCTTAAGTTCTCAAAAGCTGTTCATTATTAGGAAGCTCTGGGGTCCAGTGATTAAAAAAAGGACTTGTCACCAGGAGGTCCCCAGTTGAAATCCCGGCTGACTCACTGTGTGTGTGTGTGTGTGTGTGTGTGTGTGACCCTGAGCAATTCACCACCTCCTTGTGCTCCGTCTTTCGGGTGAGACGTTGTTGTACGTGTTGTAGGTAGTTCACACAGATTTCTGTAATTTGCCTTGGATAAAGGCGTCAGCTAAATAATAATATATCAAGTTGTCATTAGCACGTTTTTTTTCTTTCCAGAAACGCAGAATTTGTGTTAGCAGATTTGGTATCCTTGACTTTATTAGGCTGTAAATCTGGTGCAGAGGTTGTGCAGGCTCTCCAGATGAATGCTGCTGGCATTGCTTTGTAACAGCATTGCGTGGCTCTGCTTTCAGCCTCTTCCACAGATAGTGGTGAAGCGCACAGCACTTATGGAAATCTGTTAAATAGAATGTAGTTCTGGGATTTTAAAATAGCATCAGAACTACATTTCCCAGTGCCTAGTGCTCCTAATGAAGCCAGCAATGAGAACCATCTGGGTCAATTGTGATGAACTTGTGGATTCAGTACAGAGCTGCATACTAAGCTGCGGAGCAGCTAATCATAATCTACTTCAAACAAAAGATGGAGGCATTGTTGCTAAAAGTCCCATTTCCAAGTATTGAAAATGCCTGTTCTGTCTTCTATTCCTGATTCTGCAGTTTATAAATCCTCCATCCCTGATTCTAACTTCCATGCAGGTGCGTGAGATTGCTGTTTAAAATCTCACAACCTTGCAATCTAAAACACTACAAATAATAACGACTTCAAAATACAGATCATAAAATATCTAACGAGAGCATTTCCAAAAACATAAATAATAAAAAGTTATAACAAACTTGTAAGAGCGGGGAACATTTTACAGGAAAGCGATGAACTGAAACGGGCTTCAAAGCAACATCAAGTTAAACATGTAAAAACTATTTGTATAAATCACAGAGCTATAGAATACTTAATGACAAAATATATGCCTGATTGTACATGGATCGCTTGTATGAGCAGACAGCAGTTTAAAAAGCTGCTCCAGTCATGGTATATATAAGAAATGTAGAAACAAGGACATCTACGGTATTTATTACTGGATTTTTAAAATGAAATCCTTGATTGACAAGACACTGAACAACATTTAAAACAGCATTTAATACAGGCAGCAAAACATTTTTAATATAGATTTTATTTGGTTTAGTAGTCTCGATGTCAATCAACAAATTGATATAAAAACACAGAACCTGCGTTTGTTAATAGAGTACCCGTGAGAGAGGGCAGTATTAAACACATCCTGAGCAGAAATCATCTCGTTAAAAGCAATGGTATGCAGCCCATTACATTCCTAAAAGCTCTCTGGTGCCCCTGCTGGAAACAGGACTGCTTTACACTTCAAGCTGCCGCATGATAACTGCAGTACACTGTGCTGTGTCTTGAGGTACTGCAGATTCACCGTGGTATCGGGGGAAGGTTCCACAGAACCCACTGCAAGAGGCTGAGCAACGCAAGAGAAAGGAAAGAGAAACGTGCATTCATAATAACACTCTATTTAATATATTACTAATGTGAGGTAACACAATCCGAATGCTCAACAAGACGATGAATACAAGACGTGCTACTCGTTCATATTTGAGTCTGTGAGCTTTTTTTTGATCTGAACAGATTGTGGGGGGGGGACCCTGTTTATCAAGCAGGCTTATTCTTTTGTTTTCAGTAGATATTTCTGTATTTAGTCAAATGCACTCCTGTTGTTTAGGTGTCCCCAAGCATCTGCAATTCTGAGAATGTTCTCAAGTCCTGTAAGAGCCTGCAACTGACTTCACTTCTTCACACTAAGTGTAGGGAGAGGATTACACACCTGCGTGAATTTGATGGTGTCTTTTAAGGTTTCCAAACAGGCTGAATCTCTTCCCACAAACAGCACAGTGATAAGGTTTCTCTCCTGTGTGAATTTGATGGTGTCTTTTAAGGTCTCCTAACTGGCTGAATCTCTTCCCACAAACAGGACAGTGATGAGGTTTTCTCCTGTGTGAATTGTATGGTGTCTTTTAAGGTCTCTTAAATGGCTGAATCTCTTCCCACAAACATCACAGTGATGAGGTTTCTCTCCTGTGTGAATTTGATGGTGTCTTTTAAGGTCTCCTAACTGGCTGAATCTCTTCCCACAAACAGGACAGTGATAAGGTTTCTCTCCTGTGTGAATTGTATGGTGTCTTTTAAGGTCTCTTAAATGGCTGAATCTCTTCCCACAAACATCACAGTGATGAGGTTTCTCTCCCATGTTAATGTACTGGTGTGAATGAAGATTTCCTATGTGTGAAACTCTTATCACTGGACTGTATGTGGGAAGGTTTTCTCCTGTAGGAATGCGCTGGTGTCTTTTAAGCAGTGATATATGATTGAAACTCTTCCCACAATCAGCCCAGGAAAACGTAGTCCCTCCTGTGGGATTTCCCTTGTGAGTTTCAGGAATGTCTAATTCACAGGAACTCTTCCAACCTTTAATAGAATGAGGCAAGGTCTTCAAGTTGCCCTGGGTTTCAGAATTGTTAAAACATGCAGAATGTGTCGTCTCTGTACTCTCCACAGTAAGTGGGTGTCTGTCTTGTAAAGAAGGGATTTTAACGGAGTGAGTTCTCAATGTCTTCACATACTCTTCTTGGGGTGTCGTTTCTCTGTGTTTCTTGCACTGTGGTTTGCCACTAGAAGAGTTTTTGCACTGGGATGATGGAGTGGAGTCGTGTTCTCCTTCATCTACTTTAGAAGCTAAAGAAAGAAAGAAGAGAGACAAAGGTTATTGTACAGCATTCTTCCACATGCACTGTTCTGCAGGGCTTCATGTCATAAACATGACAACTAGAGTGAACTCTGATGATTCAAAATTAGAGCAAAGACCTGGTAAAACTACAATTCCCAGAATCCCCCTCACAGCTGCAACTGATTCACTGGTCTGCTGTACAGAACCAATCCACACACATACTTACTGTACTGCGACAATAATAACACAGCAATGCTTACTGTGAGACGCACAAGAGTGAAATGTGCTGCTGAGAGCAAACATTACAGTCCCTGGGATAGTTGTAGTGAGATGAGCTTTTAAACATGATATTGTATTTGAATAAAGTGTAAGAAATAAAATAAGACTGATGGGTCATACAATACGGGTTCACTCTCATTGTGGCGATGCTGCTGCATACTCTCCACAGAAATGCTCACTGAAATGTTTCTTCTGGGGACGCTTAAGCAACCTGACTGGATGTGACATCACCCCGTGATGGGACATGTGATCCCTGCAGCTCTGTAAAGCTGTGGGAGCAGCACAACTGCAAACAGTCTATCAGAAATGGGGAAAGATCTAACAGATCTAACACAGGGGTGTCCAAAGCTGGCCCTTCCACTCCTGCTCTTTGTTCCAACCCTGTTCTGAGTTGGTTAATTGAACCAATTAAAGCTCCATCCAGGCACAGGAGCAGCACTTTATAGAAGTGAACCTGTTCAATGAGGAGTGGAATGGACTCCAGGAGCGTGATTGGACAGCGCTGATCTCACAGCATTCTAAAGAGGCGTGGCAGTGGCTGCACAGCTAGCGTGATTGGACAGCGCTGATCTCACAGCATTCTAAAGAGGCGTGGCAGCGGCTGCACATCTAGCGTGATTGGACAGCGCTGATCTAACAGCATTCTAAAGAGGCGTGACTGTGGCTGCACAGCTAGCAGGTGCCTCAGGAGCAAGCACAGTGATGTCCTTGTCGACATAGTGGTTGGGCAGCTCCCCTTGTTAAAATATGAATCTCAAGCACACTGCTGGTGTTCAGTACCAGGTTCTGCAGGATGAATAGGCAGCTCAATGCTGCTTGTTTAGTAGGATTACCTCCAAATCCCAGATCACATCCAGATGGAGAATCATCACACAGGCTGGATCCCAGCTTGGTGTTCTCCTCAAGTGTACAGACATTATTTTCAGTAGGAAGTTCCTCTGCGATGGAGACACATTCCTGTTCTATGAATTCCTCTTTAATAGGAACACATTCCTGTTCAGGGGACGTCTTCATCTTTAACATGGCAGCCCTGTAACCAGTATTAAACTTCCACACCACCCTTCTCAAAGGACTCCTCTTG
This sequence comes from Huso huso, assembly GCA_036884735.1. Lineage (NCBI taxonomy): Eukaryota > Metazoa > Chordata > Actinopteri > Acipenseriformes > Acipenseridae > Huso > Huso huso. The sequence continues at coordinate 13,964,019 of CM072681.1, read as the reverse complement.
TGTGTAAACTGCTTCTATCTTTGGCCCTTCCTGTGCTTCAGATTCAGGATAGCGTGGGCTCTCAATGGGTTCTGTGGGAATAAAATTGTATAAAATTACAACTCTTACTTACTAGCTAGGTTCCCACAAAGCCAGCCCCTTGTCAGAATGACTGAATAGATTCAATTCTTTTAGACTGTCTGCATACGACATGCCTTTTAAAACAGGGATAATTCTGGTCCCTGTTCTTGCACTCTTCTAGAGCAGCAATATCTTTTTTGTAACGAGGTGACCAGAACTGAACACAATATTCTAGGTGAGGTCTTACTAATGCATTATAAAGTTTTAACATTACTTCCCTTGATTTAAATTCAACACTTTTCACAATATATCCGAGCATCTTGTTGGCCTTTTTTATAGCTTCCCCACATTGTCTAGATGAAGACATTTCCGAGTCAACATAATGTCACCGGGTCTAAGAGGAGCTATCTCTCTTATTTTATTGATTTATTTTTAAGAGTGTTACTTTACCCTGTTTTTAACTCCCAAATTAAAACACATTTTCCCTCGCAGCAGGAAACCGCACAACAGCTGAGGACAACAGAGGTAAGTCTCAGCAAAGTGTCTGAGGAATGTCTTTCTGTGAACTCATACTGTATTGTGATAATGGTTGGGATGTAAACTGTCAACACAGAATACAAGTTTCAATGTGTCAAATACAATGAGCAGACAAGGGGCTGCAGCAGGAGAGCTGCTTATCCTCAAAGCAGCTTCATGGAAACAAGTGATTTACACAATTCTGACTTTTCAAAGTGCAGCAACATGTTTTTTTGTACAAACTCCACCTGTGTAATAATCATTAATAACAACATTGGAAGCTTACTTGTGCAACGTCATGTGAACTGTATATATGCATCCAATCACATCCCTTCTAGTATTACAATACATTTGTACTGGTGTGACTCTCCCTATTGCATGCATCCTCTACTTAAATAATACCATGTATTATTAAGTGTCTGTGTTTTAAACAATATGGGCGATCGTTTCCTAATTCTGTTATACCCTTGTCACAAAGACGGCCAGAGTGGGTGGCGTCAGACCAGAAGCAGGAAGGAATACAGAGACTTGGGGTTTTGGTATAGCTGAGCGCGTATGGGAGCGCTCAGCGTTTATTAAACGAAATAAAAGGTTTAAACAGAACACAAAACAGGACACGGCACTATACGCCAAAATAAAACAGACAGACAAAACGTACTAAACACTACACAAACGGTGCACGGACAAACACGGTGAGTGAAAACAAACTTCTCTTTACTTTTACTATTAACTACTAACTCTCTCCTCTCTCTCTCTCTCTCTCTCTCCCGTTCTCCTCTTCCGAACACCTAACCCCCGACTGAGTGACAATGTGCATCTATTTATACTGTTTGTGCTGGGATTCAATTACTACTTAATTATTCACTTGAATCCCAGCACGTGAATTCATTACGTGCAACCCTGTGCTCACATATTATACACATTTTATCTGCACGTGAAGTGATGTGCCATCCTCGTGCCTAAATATAATCTACCTTTTTAAATCACACGTGAAACACAGACCCGTTTATATCCCGTGTACCAATCTATACACCAACATTAACACACGCACGCAACACACAACACATAATATGCACACAGGGGGCGGGGCACATTGCCACATACCCCCCCCTGTGCAAAGCACACATGGCCTCAACGGCCACCTCCCCTTAAAAATCCAGCAGTCCAGGACAAAGTCTCGGGCTGGGAAGGAGGCTTCCAGGGGCCCACAGGTGGCAATGTTGCTAGTAGCCAGGCTGTTACTGGCCATGCTGTCAGCAGACGTGCTGACAGCCCCAGACTGACTCCTTCAGCCGGGGCAGTCCTGGCAGCGGGAAAAGCTGCTTGGGGAATGGTCTCCTGACCTCCCTCTTTAAAGCCGGGCAGCTCCCTCTTCAGGGGCCCGCCACAGTATCTTCTGCAGCACAGTGCTGCAGTGGGAGCAGGTCTGGGACCTCCCCACGATCTCCGCAGCGAACTGCTGCAGTGGGAGCAGGTCCGGACCTCCCCACGATCTCCGCAGCGAAACTGCTGCAGTGGGAGCAGGTCTCCGGACCTCCCCACGATCTCCGGCAGCGAATTGCTGCAGTGGAGCAGGTCTCCAGACCTCCCCACGATCTCCGGCAGCGCTTCTGCTGCAGTGGGAGCAGGTCTCAGACCTCCCCCACGATCTCGGCAGCGAAACTGCTGCAGTGGGAGCAGGTCTCAGACCTCCCCACGATCTCCGCAGCGAACTGCTGCTGGGGTTGGTGGTCTCCAGACCTCCTCCCTTCTTGGGTGGCGGCAGCTCCCCTTTCTGGGGCTCCGCCACCGTGCTCCCCGGAGGGAGGTGCACGGGCAGCAGAGGCAGCTCCTGCTCCTCTGTTCGGCGCGGGGCGGAGGCAGAGGCAGCCCAGCTCCTCTGCTCCTGGCGATGGTGGAGGCAGAGGCAGCCCAGCTCCTCTCTCCTGGCGGTGGTGGAGGCAGAGGCAGCTCCAGCTCCTCTGCTCCTGGCGGTGGTGGAACCAGCAGGTATTCACCCTCTGCTGGTGGAGGTGGGACCAGCAGGTATTCACCTCTGCTGGTGGAGTGGGAGGGGCAAGCAGTCCTCCCACTGCGGTGGAGGTGGAACCAGCAGGTATTCATCCTCTGCTGGTGGAGGTGGCGGAGGCAGAGGCAGCTCCTGCTCCTCTGCTCCCTAGTGGAGGAAGGTGGTGGTGGCGGAGGCAGAGGCAGCTCCAGCTCCTCTGCTCCTGGCGGTGGTGGAGGCAGAGGCAGCTCCAGCCCTCTGCTCCTAGTGGAGGAAGCGGTGGTGGTATGGAGGCCATGGGGTTGATGCTGGCCACCAGAGGGAGGCTGTGGCAGTGCTGGCTCCCTCTGCTGTGGCTGGGCTGGTGTGCGCCGTGCTGCCCTCATCAGCCTGAATAGAGGCTGCTGGGGACACCAGCCTCCTGCCCCTCTCCCCCAAAATTTTCAGGGGTTGAGCCTGTAACCTCCCCTTTCTGCTCTTAGGCTGAACCAGCAGGCATTCTCCCCTTTCTGCTGGTGGTTTGGGTCCCAGGGCTGTGGAAGCCCTGACTTGCCCCTTCGGCTCTGGGACGCACCGACTCCCTCCCCTTTTGGGCTGTGGACCTTGACTCCTCCCTTTTGGGCTGTGGACTTTCCTGGCCTCCTCCCTTTTTTTTGGGCTGTGGGACGCACCGACTCCTCCCTTTTGGGCTGTGGACGCACCGACTCCCCCCCCTCTTGGGCTGTGGACGCACCGACTCCTCCCTTTTGGGCTGTAGACGCACCGCCTCCTCCCTCTGGGCTGTGGACGTTAAGGGCTCCCCCACTCAGGCGAGGGACGCCCGCCTCCCACTCAGGCGAGGACGTTCCTCCCCACACCAGGCGTGGGACGTTAGGGCTCTCCCACTCAGGCGAGGGACGTTCGGGCCTCCCACTCAGGCGTGGGGACGCCCGGGCTCCTCCCACTCAGGCGTAGGGACGTTCGGCCTCCCACTCAGGCGTGGGACGCTCGGGCCTCCCACTCGGGCTGTGGACGGGCTCCCTCCCACTGGGCTGTGGACGCCGGGCTCCTCCCGCTGGGCTGTGGACGCTCTGGCTCCTCCCGCTTGGGCTGTGGACGCCTGGCTCCCCGCTGGGGCTGTGGGACGCCTGGCTCCTCCCGCTGGGCTGTGGACGCCAGGCTCCTCCCGCTTGGGCTGTGGACGCCAGGCTCCTCCCTTGGGCTGTGGACGCTCAGGCTCTCTCCCGCTGGGCTGTGGACGCTCAGGCTCCTCCCGCTTGGGCTGTGGACGCTCAGGCTCCTCCCACTCAGGTACTGGAGAGGGCAGCGACTGCTCCCTCCTCTGCTCACTGGAAGGTATCCCTCCCATGTCTGCAGCTAGGTACCCCAGCACCACCATGGTGAGGTCACGAACGGATGCCGGGTTGTGCTGTTGCTCCCAGTCCTCCCATCGTTTCCCATCCGCATCCGCAGCACGTGAATAACCCAGGGAGGTCACTGGCCGAGGTTCCCCTCGGGTGCACCAGCCAGTCCCATATTTCCCGGACGGTGGGGAACCCGTGGCAGTGGGGGGTAGAGGGGTGGCTACTGCCCATTGTGGCTGTCCTCCTCCCAGCCCGGCATGCAGGATGAGGGCTGCAGCTGTTGTTGCTGCTGCTGCTTCTGCTGCTTCCTGCAGCTCTTTCTTCCCATCCTCGCTTTACTATTTTTTTTTTTTTTTTTTTTTTTTTTCACAAAAACCCCCTCCTGGTCTGACGCTTGGAGGCGCGGGTTATCCCACGATGACACCATCGTGTCACAAAGACGGCAGAGTGGGTGGCGTCAGACCAGAAGCAGGAAGGAATACAGAGACTTGGGGTTTTTTTATAGCTGAGGCGGTATGGGAGCGCTCAGCGTTTATTGGCAGAAATAAAAGGTTTAAACAGAACACAAAACAGGACACGGCACTATACGCCAAAATAAAACAGACAGACAAAACGTACTAAACACTACACAAACGGTGCACGGACAAACACGGTGAGTGAAAACAAACTTCTCTTTACTTTTACTATTAACTACTAACTCTCCTCTCTCTCTCTCTCTCTCTCTCCCGTTCTCCTCTTCCGAACACCTAACCCCGACTGAGTGACAATGTGCATCTATTTATACTGTTTGTGCTGGGATTCAATTACTACTTAATTATTCACTTGAATCCCAGCACGTGAATTCATTACGTGCAACCCTGTGCTCACATATTATACACATTTTATCTGCACGTGAAGTGATGTGCCATCCTCGTGCCTAAATATAATCTACCTTTTTAAATCACACGTGAAACACAGACCCGTTTATATCCCGTGTACCAATCTATACACCAACATTAACACACGCACGCAACACACAACACATAATATGCACACAGGGGCGGGGCACATTGCCACAACCCTGTATTAGTAAGTGACTGGGTTTGAAACAATATGAGCGATCGTTTCCTAATTCTGTTATACCCTGTATTAGTAAGTGTCTGGATTTTAAACAATATGAGCGATCGCTTCCTAATTCTGTTATACTCTGTATTAGTAAGTGTCTGGATTTTAAACAATATGAGCGATCGTTTCCTAATTCTGTTATACCCTGTATTAGTAAGTGTCTGGATTTTAAACAATATGAGCCATCGCTTCCTAATTCTGTTATACCCTGTATTAGTAAGTGTCTGGATTTTAAACAATATGAGCGATCGTTTCTAATTCTGTTATACCCTGTATTAGTAAGTGACTGGATTTGAAACAATATGAGCGATCGTTTCCTAATTCTGTTATACTCTGTATTAGTAAGTGTCTGGGTTTGAAACAATATGAGCGATCGTTTCCTAATTCTGTTATACCCTGTATTAGTAAGTGTCTGGATTTTAAACAATATGAGTGATCGCTTTCTAATTCTGTTATACCCTGTATTAGTAAGTGTCTGGATTTGAAACAATATGAGTGATCGTTTCCTAATTCTGTTATACCCTGTATTAGTAAGTGTCTGGGTTTGAAACAATATGAGCGATCGTTTCCTAATTCTGTTATACCCTGTATTAGTAAGTGTCTGGATTTTAAACAATATGAGCGATCGTTTCCTAATTCTGTTATTTCCTGTATTAGTAAGTGTCTGGATTTTTTAAACAATATGAGCGATCGTTTCCTAATTCTGTTATACCCTGTATTAGTAAGTGTCTGGATTTTAAACAATATGAGCGATCGTTTCCTAATTCTGTTATACCCTGTATTAGTAAGTGACTGGATTTTAAACAATATGACCGATCGTTTCCTAATTCTTTTTACCATCAGCTGAACAAAGTACTTCATTTATTTATTTTATGGTTAAAATAGAATAATACACACTGTTATAGTATAATATATACTGCACCACTATCCATTCTTAATACACACTGTTATAGTATAATATATACTGCACCACTATCCATTCTTAATAATACACACTGTTATAGTATAATATATACTGCACCACTATCCATTCTTAATAATACACACTGTTATAGTATAATATATACTGCACCACTATCCATTCTTAATACACACTGTTATAGTATAATATATACTGCACCACTATCCATTCTTAATACACACTGTTATAGTATAATATATACTGCACCACTATCCATTCTTAATACACACTGTTATAGTATAATATATACTGCACCGCTTATCCATTCTTAATAATACACACTGTTATAGTATAATATATACTGCACCACTATCCATTCTTAATAATACACACTGTTATAGTATAATATATACTGCACCACTATCCATTCTTAATAATACACTGTTATAGTATAATATATACTGCACCACTATCCATTCTAATAATACACACTGTTATAGTATAATATATACTGCAACCACTATCCATTCTTAATAATACACACTGTTATAGTATAATATATACTGCACCACTATCCATTCTTAATAATACACACTGTTATAGTATAATATATACTGCACCACTATCCATTCTTAATAATACACACTGTTATAGTATAATATATACTGCACCACTATCCATTCTTAATAATACACACTGTTATAGTATAATATATACTGCACCACTATCCATTCTTAATACACACTGTTATAGTATAATATATACTGCAACACTATCCATTCTTAATAATACACACTGTTATAGTATAATATATACTGCACCACTATCCATTCTTAATAATACACACTTATAGCATAATATATACTGCACCACTATCCATTCTTAATAATACACACTGTTATAGTATAATATATACGGTTACATGACATAAAAGCGAGTCTAAACCCACGCCGACATCACCATGAGGGACATTACAGCGACTGCACATAACAGCACTACGACATCACCGAAGGGACATTACAGCGACTGCACATAACAGCACCACGACATCACCGCGAGAGGGACATTACAGCGACTGCACATAACAGCACTATGACATCACCACGAGGGACATTACAGCGACTGCACATAACAGCACTACGACATCACCGCGAGGGACATTACAGCGACTGCACATAACAGCACCACGACATCCACCGCGAGGGACATTACAGTGACTGCACATAACAGCACTCACGACATCACCGCCAGGGACATTACAGCGACTGCACATAACAGCACTACGACATCACCGCGAGGGACACACACACTGCACATAACAGCACCACGACATCACCGCGAGGGACATTACAGCGACTGCACATAACAGCACCACGACATCACCAGGAGGGACATTATAGCGACTGCACATAACAGCACTACGACATCAACGCGTAGGGACAATAGCGACTGCACATAACAGCACTATCACATCACATTTAGGGACATTACAGCGACTGCACATAACAGCACTACGACATCACCACGAGGGACATTACAGCGACTGCACACAACAGCACCACGACATCACCACTGTGAGGGACATTTTCAGCGATGACTGCACATAACAGCACTATGACATCACCACAGGACATTACAGCGACTGCACATAACAGCACCACGACATCACCATTTAGGACATTACAGCGACTGCACATAACAGCACCACGACATCACCACGAGGGACATTACAGCGACTGCAACATAACAGCACTATCACATCACCACGAGGGACATTACAGCGACTGCACATAACAGCATTCACGACATCACCATTAGGGACATTACAGCGACTGCACATAACAGCACCACGACATCACCACGAGGGACATTACAGCGACTGCACATAACAGCACTATGACATCACCGCTGAGGGACATTACAGCGACTGCACATAACAGCACTATGACATCACCATTTAGGGACATTACAGCGACTGCACATAACAGCACTATGACATCACCATTAGGGACATTACAGCACTGCACATAACAGCACCACGACATCAGAAGGGACATTACAGCGACTGCACATAACAGCACCACGACATCACCATTTAGGGACATTACAGCGACTGCATAATAACAGCACTATGACATCACCACGAGGGACATTACAGCTTGACTGCACATAACAGCACTATGACATCACCATTTAGGGACATTACAGCGACTGCACATAACAGCACCATGACATCACCACGAGGGACATTACAGCGACTGCACATAACAGCACTATCACATCACCGCCGACGAACCAAAATTCCCACAAGACTCTGCTGGGTTCACAAACGGCCACTTACCAGGAGCTGGGACACACGACACAGTCAGAGTGGGGCTCACCACAGATTTTCTGATTGCAGACGACAGCTAAAGTTTTTTTTTTTTCACTGTTCCCATACAGCTCCATCATAACTAGACTGGTAAATACGATCAGTAAAACCTCCATGGAATAAAAGTGTTTCCACAAGCATTTTTATGTAGTTGGCTGCATATTTTTTTTTCACTTGTTGCAGAATGATATTCAGCACGTGTTTTGATTATATATTATATATATATATATATGATTATAATA
>CM072681.1:13904080-13944995 GCA_036884735.1 Huso huso | reverse complement strand
CATTCATGCCGTCACACATGACCCCTTGGTAAACGAGTGCAGCTGCCCCTCCAATCTGCGACTGCCACGTCTTTTCCCTTCCAGGTCAATGAGTTAATTAACCGGAGTTCCACCCCCTTTCTAGCTGGCCGACTTCCCTTGAACCCTGGGAAAGAACTGTCGGGCCAGCCCGTCCAAGGTACAACTCTGTTCTCGCTACTTATCGCACTGACAGGTCAGGAGGGAGATTTACCACCAAGAATCACTGTGTTTCTGTCACACCGACCCAAAAGAAAACTTTAATTTTTATTACAGAAAGTGTTGATGAGTTGACAGATCTATCTGATGTTGAACTTCTTCACATTACGCAGCCATCAAACAATTTGGTGTAAAATGATCCTGATACACAAGCTGAAAGTCACGTTCTGTCAGTCAGACCTCAAACAGGTAGAATGTTCACCGGAGCGGAAGGGTTAAAAGCAGCAAGAGATGGTGCCTCCCTTCCAAATCGAGGCAGATCATTCCACACCTGTGGGGCTCTGAAGCTGAACGCTCTGCCACCTGCCTGCTTTCTCTGTGTCCTTGGAATACTTGTCATGGGTAAGAAAATACATGGGAGTTACTGTTTACATTTCCATGTAAGACGAGTTGTCAGACAGATGTTTAAATGAAGACAATAACACCTGTTTCTTGAAACATCTGATTTGCATGTTTTCAATGCTCCGCTCCATTTCTGATGACAGAATGAAATCTTAATTGGCATGGAATGACCACCTTGGAGTAGAAACACACAAGTGACTCAAATGACAGGCTTGCTGTTGATTTAAACACTTCCGCCTCTGTTTTGGGAGGGGAAATGTCTTCACACAAGGGGTGGTTGATATGATGTCATCAGGCACACACTGCAGTTCAGGGGCTATGTGCACGCATACGGGGCCAAAGCCAGCCTAGGTCTGTGCTCAAGTGTAAACGGGCTCAAATGATAGGACTCTTAATCTGATAGACCCTGTAGCGAATGAATCTGAATCAACAATCTCCCTCTCGACCTGTGAGAGCACTGTACAGCAGGAATTGGGAATTGCGTGCCCAAGACTGAATGTTTATGGGTTCATTCGGGGGCAGTGGGAAGTCGGCCATTGTACGTTAAGCAAAGTTTCATTCATGAATTGGAGGAGACGTGATTGAACTAGCTATCGGAGGGATGGGGCTGAGGGTACTTTAGGAGGACGTGGACGCCATAATCGGTTCCTTTGTTGTGGTTGATGGGAGGAAACGAGGACTGTTTGGAGGCGAGGGTTAAGTGTTTTGTGTTTGATAAGAGACACACGGTTGCAAAACATTCTCAGAATAATTAAGCACAGATCTGGGAGCTGCAGCCTGGGGCCAGCGATTCACCGGACTTCACCGCACTTACACTTAATCAAGCATCACTGTTTCCAGCACCGCACCTGCAACACGAGACGCACTGTCTGGAGACGTGACTGTGTTTGTGTTGTGTTCGTGATTATTATTTTGGGACTGCAACCCCTTGTTTTGACGCTGGCAATACTCATTGCTGGGTAGAGCCAGCTTTATTATTTAATTTTTGTTCAAGAAATAAAAGGAACTTGACTGAACCGTGAACTTTGTGTTTGTCCTTGTCTGGAGCACCTGCATCACCCTTTCTACGCATTACAACCCACACGTTCACAGACCCTGAGTCAGTTCAGGTCCGAGTTGTAAGTGTAAACTGTCCGATAGAGAACAGATAACGGGTTTCATTTCATTTTCTGCTTTCAGGAAAACCTTATCCTGGTGAAAGCCAAGGAACAAAGATGAAGTTGGTACCTATCTGCATTAAACAGGAGATGCCTGAACTGGAGCCTGTCCACATTAAAGAAGAGACTGAACTGGAGCCTGTCCACATTAAAGAGGAGACTGAACTGGAGCCTGTCCACATGAAAGAAGAGACTGAACTGGAGCCTGTCCACATTAAAGAAGAAGAGACTGAACTGGAGCCTGTCCACATTAAAGAAGAGACTGAACTGGAGCCTGTCCACATTAAAGAAGAGACTGAACTGGAGCCTGTCCACATTAAAGAAGAGGAGACTGAACTGGAGCCTGTCCACATGAAAGAAGAGACTGAACTGGAGCCTGTCCACATGAAAGAAGAGACTGAACTGGAGCCTGTCCACATGAAAGAAGAGACTGAACTGGAGCCTGTCCACATGAAAGAAGAGACTGAACTGGAGCCTGTCCACATTAAAGAAGAGACTGAACTGGAGCCTGTCCACATGAAAGAAGAGACTGAACTGGAGCCTGTCCACATTAAAGAAGAGACTGAACTGGAGCCTGTCCACAATGAAAGGAAGAGACTGAACTGGAGCCTGTCCACATTAAAAAGGAAGAGACTGAACTGGATCCTGTCCACATTAAAGAGGAGACTGAACTGGAACCTGTACACATTAAAGAAGAGGAGACTGAAGTGGAGCCTGTCCACATAAAAGAAGAGACTGAATTGGAGCCTGTCCACATTGAAGGGGGAATCTGTTGGGTTGTGTTTAAAAGGATACAGAAAATATATCCGGCCAAAGATATCACATCAGTGTAATGAATGTGGGAAGAGCTTCAGCTGACCAGGAAACCTAAAAACACACCAGCAGATTCACACTGGATGAAGAAAGACCACTGTACTGAATGTGGAATGAGCTTCCGTCAGTTAACAGTCCTAAAAAGACACCATGAAACTTCACACTGGAGAAAAGCCTGTCACTGTACTGAATGTGGAAGAGCTTGAACTGGAGCCTGTCCACATGAAAAAAGACACCAGAGACTTCACACTGGAGAGAAGCTGAACACTGTACTGAATGTGGAAGAGCTGAACTGGAGCCAGGAACATTAAAAAGACACCATCGATTTCACACTGGAGAGAAGCCGTATCACTGTTTTGAATGTGGGAAAAGACTTCACTGACAAAGGAAGCCTAAAAAAGACACCAGCGAATTCACACTGGAGAGAAGCTGGATCACTGTTTGAATGTGGGAAAAGCTTCAGTGACAAAGGAGTCCTAAAAAACACCAGCGAATTCACACTGGAGAGAAGCCGTATCACTGTACTGAATGTGGAAAGAGCTTCACCAGTCAGGAAGCCTAAAAAGACACCATCGATTTCACACTGGAGAGAAGCCATATCACTGTTTTGAATGTGGGAAAAGCTTCAATGACAAAGGAAACTAAAAAGACACCAGCGAATTCACACTGGAGAGAAGCCGTATCACTGTTTTGAATGTGGGGGAGAGCTTCAGTGAGTCAGGAAACCTAAAAACACACCAGCGACTTCACACTAGAGAGAAGCCATATCACTGTTTTGAATGTGGGGAAAGCTTCACTAACAAAGGAAAACTAAAAAACACCAGAGAATTCACACTGAGAGAAGCCACACCTCTGTACTGAATGTGGGAAGAGCTTCAATGTGTCAGGAAAACTAAAATACACCAGCGAATTCACACTGGAGAGAAGCCATATCAATGTTTTGAATGTGGGAGAGCTTCAGTGAGTCAGGAAGCCTAAATAGACACCAGCGAATTCACACTGGAGAGTCCCGTATCACTGTGTTGAATGTGGGGAGAGCTTCAGGCAGTCAGGAAACCTAAAAAGACACCAGCAAATTCACACTAGAGAGGAAGCCTCCCTCTCAGTCCCTGAACCTCTCCACCCTCCTTGTTTTTGTGTGTGGAGAGCTGTCTGATTCCTTGTCTCTCTCTCACCCTGCAGTAAATGAAGGGGTCCCCAGGAGTGAGAGCCAGCCTGAATCCAGAGACACTGAGACTGGGGCATGTCAAACTGAAGGAGACAGACCCATTCTTTCAGAATGAACTGCATTGAAATTAATCTCATTCATCATGCTGTGAGGATTTATGCCAAGCTTGTTTCTGTGAACACATTAAACAACTCAGTCGAGAAACACATCATATTTTTAAAATACCATTACTCATATTTTGAGAAAAATAAATTATTTAAAGAAACTAAGCTGAAAATCTCTTCCTCTCTCTCACCCTGCAGTGTGTCCCTTCTTCCCTTTGACCACTTTCTAAACTTTTGTTGCAGAGACACTGAGAAATTATTGAAAAGAAACTAAAACAGACCCATTCATTCAGAATGAACACAATCAGAAAAAAATCTCACAAGCTGAGGAAACAACCTTCTATTTTGTTTTTTTTATTTCACGTGGTGCAATTTTTGCAGTTTGGAGAAAAAATGCGTTTTGGGTTTGAATGAACTTGACTGTTTTTGTTTAAAGGGCACATATAGACCTTTTATTTATTTTAGGTGTGTTACATATTCCCATGTGTTTTTACATTTTGACCACTTTTTTTTTTTTTTAAATTGCATTCGCTGCCTCAAGATGGCTTCCCATGTACCTGACATGGACCTCTCAGAAACATTTACCATCATCCTCCTGCTCACATATGTAACTGAGATGGATTTACCAGTGAGCTTTTATTTTGATGGGAAATTACAGTTCTGTGTTTTCTTGAGGCAGGAATGCAATTTAAAAGTTTAAAAAGTGGTCAAAATATAAAAATAAAACAACAAATTAAACAATATTCACCTTAAAAGCAGTTTTTTAGCAACACATGGGAACATGCGACCCAATCAAATAAAAAGGTCCTTATGCTCACTTTTTGTATTGTTTTTATTTAAGTACTGAGAACCTCCAAGCTTGTTGTATACTGGAGCCCTGCTTCAATGCAGTGGGATTGAAATACAATTCCTATCATTTTTATTGTGTAAATTGCTGTGTGTGCAATTATGACAGACCCACAATATTAGAGCTGTATAAATATACTGTAAAGCATGAAAGGTTTGCAAGTAAAAGATTCATAAAAGTTGCATTTACTCAAATCTGCAATACATACATGCTGCAACATTACCATTATTACTACATTCATAGTTTATACAGTTTATGAATAATTGATCTAAACAATCTGCAGAATGAAGTTGCCTCAGACTGTTTGACAGTAACAGAGCTGGTGCTTTTGTGGAATCACCATTAGCTGTTTATTCCTTTTGGGCAAAATATGGCTTGTTTGCTTGTATTTTGTATCAGTATGATATCATTAGAGTGACAATGCAGTACATTCTAAGGCAGGCTTAGTTATTTAGAAAGGATTTCATTGAAATTGAGTTTGAGTTCCTGTATGTTTTCCAGTATCTGTGTATATAAAGGGCACATTATTATGTTTCCATTACCTCTGTATGTAAAAGGTTTGTCATTGTTTAAACTGTCAATGATTCCTGAGATACAGATCTGCAGTGGAACTGAACAAACCCAAGGGAGACATTGAAAAAGGGGAAGATGCTGCTGTTTGTGGTGAATATTCCCTGAATATGATATTAATACATGGAAGTGTATTATAAATGTAACTGGACAGATTAATGAAATCTGTGTCTTGAAGAAAAAGGGCTCCTTTCCTGCAGACACACTGAACTGTGTGACCCCTGAACTAGGGGAGCAGGGCTGGGTGGCATCTGGACTGGATTAGGCTGAAAGGACAGTTGAATTCTGTACAGATAATTCACAACGGCAACAAGAAGCGGTCTGATGCGAGGAAGACATAAAGCATCAATGTCCTAGCGGAAAAGGACATTAAAACATCAAAGGACTGAGTTTTAAGATGCAAGATGAACAAATGACCTAATGCAGATAGCAACCTAGCATAGAGAAATGCTATAAATATTCAAGCAAAACTAAACATGTTGTGCTCCACTTTGATTGCTAAACTAATTGCTGTCACTCTGCTATGCCAAGCTGCAACTCCGGGACTGTGACTGAGAACACAACCCAAAAAGGGAAGGCAAGCTAGTAAACGACCAAATGCAAAGAGACTGAGTTTGCTGTAAGCCAGTATAGTTCCAGTTGCGTTTTCCTCTCATGAAACTAAATTAATTAATTGTAACACTATCACGTACAATTGAAATGTTAATTGTTTAGTTTGCACACCTTGTGTGTGAAATAACGTTTTAGTGAAACTTGATGAAGTAACTATAAGTAATCTACCTCATAGTTGTATGAAGAATTTATTTTAAAGTAAACTTGCTATATCGATAAACAATTTACTATTAGTAAGCTTAGTGTGATCTATTGTAAGATTGTCTGAACCATTTCAGTTTAGGCTGTGTGTGTGTGTGTGTGTGTAGACAGTGTCATATTTCACTGGTCCTGCTAGATGTTTTAATGCAGGCTGAGAGCTTTGACTGACTGAAATAGACTACAGATATATGACCAAAGGTTTTGCCTCACTCTATAGAATGAACTAATTTTGCTTCATAAAGTCAAATGAAACCTGCTGAATAATGTTATGTTAACATATTGAATTACAGTGATTTGTAGTTTTGCATATACTGAATGAAAAAGTGACAAATTGAAATAAATTGACATTTTGAAATCTATGATGAAGTACTGTACTACTATTATGACATCCAGTAGACTTTTGTGATATCCTTGTGTAGTTTCTTTGATTACACAATGTTAAATAAAAGTTATGAATTGTACCAAAAATTCTAGGTGATGCTAAACTTTTGTCTGAGCTGTACATATACATCAGCACTGCCTTTAAAATAGAATGTTTAAAGCTTTATATATTGTGTATCAATTGCATTCTATAAGACAGTGTGAAGTGTAGATGATGCTATTAAAAGAGAACACCTTTACACATTTCACTATTCAGAAGCCACTAATAAACTTTGCATTGATTTTACACTGAACTGTTGTGAAGTGTTTTTTTTCTTTATTGCTTTGCTGCTCGGCTCCACTATTTGTGCTGCCTGTCTAGGAGAAGAGAAGTCTATTAATCCAAACAGCATGCAGATTGATTTAGATTGGATCAGGAGCAATGGATCCTCAAACAGGTTTGCACTGTACAGGGATGTCATGCATGCGGAAATGGAAAAACAACAAACAAAATCCAGCATTACTTTAAAACATTAAGGTCACACAAAAATGAGTGGCACATTTTTAAAAAAAAACAAAAATAAAAAAATACCACTGCAGAGGTGCTAAAGCAAACAAAAAATGGACACCAGCTTCAGGTGCTTCTTTTGGACAGCTTTTTTTGAGGTGCTTCATGTGGACAGTTTTCAAACAGGTGTTTCATGGGACAGCTTTGAGGTGTTTCATGTGGACAGCTTTGAGGTGTTTCATGTGGACAGCTTTGAGGTGTTTCATGTGGACAGCTTTGAGGTGTTTCATGTGGACAGCTTTGAGGTGTTTCATGTGGACCATCTTTGAGGTGTTTCATGTGGACAGCTTTGAGGTGTTTCATGTGGACAGCTTTGAGGTGCTTTGAACAGCTTTGCTTCATGTGGACAGCTTTGAGGTGTTTCATGTGGACAGCTTTGAGGTGTTTCATGTGGACAGCTTTTTTTTCATGTGGACAGCTTTGAGGTGTTTCATTTGGACAGCTTTGAGGTGTTTCATGTGGAGCAGCTTTGAGGTGCTTCATGTGGAGCAGCTTTGAGGTGCTTCATGGAGCAGCTTTGAGGTGTTTCATGTGGAGCAGCTTTGAGGTGCTTCATGTGGAGCAGCTTTGAGGTGCTTCATGTGGAGCAGCTTTGAGGTGTTTTATGTGGAGCAGCTTTGAGGTGCTTCATGTGGAGCAGCTTTGAGGTGCTTCATTTGGACAGCTTTGAGGTGCTTCATGTGGACAGCTTTTGGAACACATTTAGAAGAACACTTCTGGAGATTGATTACTAAAATATGTATTTTTTTTTAATCAAATGAGGGTCAAGTGGTACAAACAGAAACATGTAACAATAATAATCCTGGTTTGTTACCTTTAGTTTGTAGTTGCATTGGAACCCAAGGGCTGAAGCTGAAATGTATAGAAGGGGTTGAGACTGATACAAATGAACAAGGAAATGTCACTTACACTAACAAGGACCATATTGGAAAAGGAAACATAATGACACCCCAGAAATCTAATAGAGGTGTTATTAATGTCCAAGAATAAACTGGATTGCTGGACTGCATTGAAAAAATAAAGTAAAAAATTCTGCCATCTACTGGTCACTTTTATGAACTGATTCAAATATCAAATTCAGAATCTTTAACAAAAAGCCACATTTGTGTTTGAACTGGTTTCTCCTTAATATGTTTGAAATAATGTTTAAATATTCTTTCAATGAAGTGTAGCTTTGTTTCCTTCACTAGTTTTATTCTGCTGGTATCATTTAAAACACTGAGGGAGACCTCAATTCCAAAACTCGTGCTGTGGAACGTCACACAGGGTTTTTTTTATTGTTAAGTGAAAGAAACACATTTTTTATTTTGCTACAGGATATCTGGTACTATACTAGGGTAACATAAATACCAGTTTACAAGCCTTGCTTTCAGATAGTGAAATGGGCAGCAGTGTGGAGTAGTGGTTAGGGCTCTGGACTCTTGACCGGAGGGTCGTGGGTTCAATCCCAGGTGGGGGACACTGCTGCTGTACCCTTGAGCAAGGTACTTTACCTAGATTGCTCCAGTAAAAACCCAACTGTATAAATGGGTAATTGTATGTAAAAATAATGTGATATCTTGTAACAATTGTAAGTCGCCCTGGATAAGGGCATCTGCTAAGAAATAAATAATAATAATAGTGTTGCACTTCCTTGATCACCTGGGGGGTGAAATTGTCCCCTCCTCTTGAACGGCTTCTTTCACAGTATCTTAAACTGTATTCCTGTAATCTCATAGTGCTGTATACATCTGTGAAAGTGAACCGAAGCAAATAATATATGAGTTATATATAATAATAAAAAAGCACTGTTCTCCTTGAACTAAACTAACACATTGTAACACATTTTCAGATTTGGAGTGGCTGGTAACGGCTCTCACCTGAAGGGAAGAAAGGACGCATTCACTGCAGCTCTCCCATCAGAGAAAAGCGCTAACGACTCCCTCTGGAAGAGAACAAAGAGAGGCTAACACCGGACAGCGGACACCCGGGGAGGGGCTGACGTGTTTGGGGCGTGTTCTTGTACCTGGAACTGCGAGAGAGGGGGTTAAATCTGCAGTGAGGACTAGTCTAGTCACACAGATTACCTGTCGCTGTTAGTTTGAGCTGCATGTTTACCCTGGAGAGAAGAACCGAGACGGTCAGAGCGAGTGACTAGAGCCGTGCTGCAGATCCCACTGACAATACCTGAAGTAAGTGTTTCTCTCTATTATTACACTTCACAGTAAATATGAAATAGATTTCGCTAGATCTTCATGGCATGTAACGTTTGTCAATTAGCTGTTCTAATTCTGATTCGGGCTCACTTAACAGAATAATTCTACCGATTTCGAAGTTAGCAGTGCTCCAGTAAGCTTTTTATATCTGGAGCCTGCACTTTTGCACTGATGGTCACTTTTAAATAACTGCGTACAAACGTATGTATTTTGTTACTGCAGACTTTTAGGTGTCCTGCTAATAAAAACATTGAGCGTATTCATAAACTGTTTTGCGCACGTGCATCAATACTCCTTTAAAGCATGGCTGCGTGAAATATCCGCTAGTTTTAGTTTTTAAGAAGTTCTCCCAATCCAGCCGCAGAGACAAACAGTATCGATTCTGAACCGGTAACAGAATCGAATCGGGCTGTTACCTCTTTTAATTGTTTGCAGCGTTCCATTTTATTTTCATGTATTTATTTCTTAGCAGACGCCCTTATCCCCACCTGGGATTGAACCCACGACCCTCCGGTCAAGAGTCCAGAGCCCTCACCACTACTCCACACTGCTGCCCATCCGCCATAAATGACACATCATTACTCTGGAGGAGTTGCGTTTTGAGGACCTTTTGCGTTTGTGCAGCAGTGGTGCCGACCATTTCATCACATTGTCGTTTGCATACGTGGCGTTCACTCCGTTCAGTTTGTGTAACTCCAGCACTGGCGACTCTTTGAAAGGGAGCTCTTCTGCAATACAGTGAGCGCGCGGTGTTCATTCTTATGCACAGCCCCTCTTCCTGTGCTTTGCTGTGGGTTGATTCAGTTTGATGGAAACACACGGAGATGCTCTGCTCTGTAGGTTGCGTTTGCTTTCCTGAAATATGCTGCTGATCCTTTGCATGTCCTGCACGACTCTTCTGTTTAATTAGTGTTTTATTTCTTAAACGGCTACAATAGGACAGTGAGACGAGCTAATTCTCGACCGAACCATTCAGTATACGAGAGGGGGGGAGTGTTACGCAGAGTTAATAATGACGGTGTTTTAATCATGTGTGTATGAAACTGGTTATGAAAATATCTATTTAATATAAACAGCTGTACGTCTAGTGTCTTGCATATACTATTGCTTTACAATAATACCTGGTTGTCTGAATTTGTAATGAATTGGTGCTCTTATCTCTTTCAAA
This sequence comes from Huso huso, assembly GCA_036884735.1. Taxonomy (NCBI): domain Eukaryota; kingdom Metazoa; phylum Chordata; class Actinopteri; order Acipenseriformes; family Acipenseridae; genus Huso; species Huso huso. Next base: position 13,934,653 of record CM072681.1, on the reverse strand, counting down.
TACGGGAACTCCTGTAGAGTTTAACTGCGGTTCAGTTGAGTGGAGGGCCGCGCAACGATTTTTGCCGCCCTAGGCAAACGAAATGATTTATTTCTGTTCTAAAATGGAACGTTTGCCTCTAAAAAAATCTTTTTGAACCTACAACCTTCAGCTTACAAGCGTGTTGTGTTAACTGTCAGCGCTACACGATGATTAGTTGAGACAAACAGTATTTTGAAAGATTGAAGCCAGCCAGCTGAAAACTCTCCAGACTGTTATATTTCGAATCATCCTTCATCTTCATCATCCTCATTCTGAGATTGAGCTGAAGCTCTGAAAATGGTTGGTTTCCTGTGAGTGTAACACTCATTGTGGTCCCTATTGGCACAAGGAAGTACGGTTTCCTCTCTATGCTGGTTGATGAGATTAACGCTATTTGTGGTCCCAGCTGGACAAAAAAGAAACCTCATTTCTAAGAATTAGCTATGCTGAAGGATAGCCTAATATACTTGGTAAAAGTGAAACATACATACATATCTTAATATAAATATTGAAATAAATGAATACATAGACGTGTGTGTAATTTATTTATTTACATTACTATCATATGAACAATGACATTTAGTACTGTATGAAATTAAATATTCAACAGTTCTTGTTCAATTGTATATTAGTGAAGATTTTTGTACATAAAGGTTGTCATGCTTTTTATATGGTTTTACTTATAAATATATTGTAACGACCTGGACAATTGCTTTGTTGCAGGACTTGTTGTTCAGTTTGTATATAAGGGAAGGACGGGTCACGGTTTGTTAGTGAAGGGGAGAATGTGTGCAGGACTTGTTGTTCAGTTTGGATTGGAAGGGAAGGACGGGTCACGGTGTTAGTGAATGGGGAGAATGTGTGCAGGACTTGTTGTTCAGTTTGTATTGGAAGGGAACGGGACGGGTCACGGTGTTAGTGAATGGGGGGAGAATGTGTGCAGGACTTGTTGTTCAGTTTGGATTGGAAGGGGAACGGGACGGGTCACGGTGTTAGTGAATGGGGAGAATGTGTGCAGGACTTGTTGTTCAGTTTGTATTGGAAGGGGAACGGGACGGGTCACGGTGTTAGTGAATGGGGAGAATGTGTGCAGGACTTGTTGTTCAGTTTGGATTGGAAGGGGAACGGGACGGGTCACGGTGTTAGTGAATGGGGAGAATGTGTGCAGGACTTGTTGTTCAGTTTGTATTGGAAGGGGGACGGGTCACGGTGTTAGTGAATGGGGAGAATGTGTGCGGGACTTGTTGTTCAGTTTGTATTGGAAGGAACAGGACGGGTCACGGTGTTAGTGAATGGGGAGAATGTGTGCAGGACTTGTTGTTCAGTTTGTATTGGAAGGGGACCGGGACGGGTCACGGTGTTAGTGAATGGGGAGAATGTGTGCAGGACTTGTTGTTCAGTTTGTATTGGAAGGGGAACGGGACGGGTCACGGTGTTAGTGAATGGGGAGAATGTGCAGGACTTGTTGTTCAGTTTGTATTGCAGGACGGGTCACGTTGAATGGGGAGAATGTGTGCAGGACTTGTTGTTCAGTTTGTATTGGAAGGGGAACGGGACGGGTCACGGTGTTAGTGAATGGGGAGAATGTGTGCAGGACTTGTTGTTCAGTTTGTATTGGAAGGAACAGGGCGGGTCACGGTGTTTGAATGGGGAGAATGAATGCGGGACTTGTTGTTCAGTTTGTAGGACGGGTCACGGCGTTGTTGTTCAGTTTGTTAGTTTGGATTGGAAGGGGAGGGACGGGTCACGGTGTTAGTGAATGGGGAGAATGTGTGCAGGACTTGTTGTTCAGTTTGTATTGGAAGGGGCGGACGGGTCACGGTGTTAGTGAATGGGGAGAATGTGCAGGACTTGTTGTTCAGTTTGGATTGGAAGGAACGGGGCTGTCACGGTGTTAGTGAATGGGGAGAATGTGTGCAGGACTTGTTGTTCAGTTTGGATTGGAAGGGGAAGCCTGGACGGGTCACGGTGTTAGTGAATGGGGAGAATGTGTGCAGGACTTGTTGTTCAGTTTGGATTGAAGGGGAAGGGGCGGGTCACGGTGTTAGTGAATGGGGAGAATGTGTGCAGGACTTGTTGTTCAGTTTGTATTGGAAGGGGAACGGGACGGGTCACGGCGTTAGTGAATGGGGAGAATGTTGCAGGACTTGTTGTTCAGTTTGTATTGGAAGGGGAGCGGGACGGGTCACGGTGTTAGTGAATGGGGAGAATGTGTGCAGGACTTGTTGTTCAGTTTGTATTGGAAGGGGAACGGGGACGGGTCACGGCGTTAGTGAATGGGGAGAATGTGTGTTGTTGTTTACGGGGGTTGCAGAGCATTTGAGAATTCAACACAGTCTCCCTGAGTTAGGGCTGTCACCTGTCCGGGTTTGACCCGGACAGTCCAGGAATTAGCATCTGTGTCCGCGTGGCAGGAATTAACAAGCCTGGATTCCCTGATGTCAGGTTTTTAAGTGAAACGCATCAGAAACACCAACCTTCCTATAATATTTTCTTTGACATACATTAGTTGCTTAAACGATTTCCACTGTTGTATTTAGAAAAATGCACTGTTTAGTACTGATCTGTACATTCTACTGGGGACTGCGAACATATCCACGTGATTTAAACAATCCAAGTGAGAGGTTGCAGTCACGTGACCCCAGCAGGCTACATGCTGTCGGTATTTTGCAGCCACAGAGTATTCTTCTACCTTCAGTCACAGGAATTAGAAAGATATCATTTATGTTGTGCCAGGTACTTGGAATCTGTGACCTCTACTGTGCATCACCGGTGAGCGAGGACACTGACGTGATTTGAACAAGATTCCTTTATCCTTTTAAGAAAACGTACATACTGGTACATGTTTAAGAAAAAATACATTTTCAATAGTTTGTTACAAAATACAATATGAATTATGTACAGTTTCTATGTTTGTATATAAACGTTTAACATCTTTCATTTAAATATACTCGCAATTAAAACCATGTATAAGATTAGTATAACTTTGTATGGGGATTAAAACAAACTTTTGTTCTATGAAGCGTCAGTAACTAGAATCTGTAAATTTCCTGTAAAATCAGCTTCAGCGAGTGACAGCTACATGGCTAAGCTATGGAGACTTCTGTTCAGTTTAAGTTGCCTAAAATTACAGGTAGATGGATGCTGTTTGCAATTGTTGTACTTTTAAATATGTTATAAATGATGATGCTTCATATTAGTTCAGTAAACAATGAATGTAGCATTCTGTTAATGGTAAAGGCATATTTTATGTAAGGACTGGGAATCACCAACCTGCTTAATTGTGTTAAACTGCAGTATGTAATTCAATATGTTAACGTAACATTATATTCGACTATGATGCAACATTGGTTAATTCTGTACGTTGCTGGGCACAGGTATAATTGCAGTAATTCATCTTAAATGGCACTTATATGCAGGGGTCGGCACAGTCATGTTGCACAACAGACACCTTACAAAATACTGACCTCACTAGGACAAGATCATATATTTTGTCCGTTAGTATTACGTATACTTCATTATATCCCAATATCAAATAAACATACCTCATAATGCTGTGGATCCAGTGCCACTGCATTACTGGGTGCTGGAACTAGAGGAGCTCTCAGCACCCCTGCAAGGCTTTAAACATGGTTCCAGTGCCACTGCATTACTGCAAGGACACTGGAACTAGAGGAGCTCTCAGCACCCCTGCTTTAAACATGGTTCCAGTGCCACTGCATTACTGCAAGGACACTGGAACTAGAGGACACTGGAGCTCTCAGCACCCCTGCTTTAAACATGGTTCCAGTGCCACTGCATTACTGCAAGGGCACTGGAACTAGAGGACACTCTCAGCACCCCTGCTTTAAACATGGTTGGTTCCAGTGCCACTGCATAAACTGGCAAGGACACTGGAACTAGAGGAGCACTTTCTGCTTTAAACAGCCCTGCTTTAAACATGGTTCCAGTGCCACTGCATTACTGCAAGGGCACTGGAACTAGAGGAGCTTTCAGCAGCCCTGCTTTAAACATGGTTCCAGTGCCACTGCATTACTGCAAGGGCACTGGAACTAGAGGAGCTCTCAGCACCCCTGCTTTAAACATGGTTCCAGTGCCACTGCATTACTGCAAGGACACTGGAACTAGAGGAGCTCTCAGCACCCCTGCTTTAAACATGGTTCCAGTGCCACTGCATTACTGCAAGGACACTGGAACTAGAGGAGCTCTCAGCACCCCTGCTTTAAACATGGTTCCAGTGCCACTGCATTACTGCAAGGACACTGGAACTAGAGGAGCTCTCAGCAGCCCTGCTTTAAACATGGTTCCAGTGCCTCCTGTTTTCTATCGCTTTTCTTACAATCATATCTTCTGCTGCAGACGTGTTTTCATATTTTGTACACCATTTCTTGGCAATGCTCTGGCCACTGCAGATTAATTCCACCCTTGATTGTTCAAAAACAAAATATTCATTTTCCCAATCAGTATTGAAATATCTTTTAGGTTTCGTTGCAGCTATCTCCGGAGGCTATCTGAAACCGGACTGTCATTCTGTCTGATTTATTATTATTATTATTATTATTATTATTATTATTATTATTATTACTTAAAATTGCATATGAGGGAAACCGTACAGCTTCAAAAAATCTGAAAAGTTGCACAATGGTAATTCTTTTTAATTTGGAGGAGATATACTGTATATATTATTCCTTCTTGGTCCATTTTCAGTCCAGCAATACATTATACAAGAAATAGATGGAGATGCACGTTTTAGTTTTTTGTTGTTCAGATCAAGAAAATTTGAGTGATAACCTGTTTTTCAGCTCGAATGGTCTAAGATTTGCGTGTCGGCATATAGAGCTGTTTGTTCACTAGAATCCATTTTAATGGAAACCTGTTTTTGTATGGATAAGGGTAATTAAAGAACCAGATCCATTTGAATATGTAACCCCTTACACTACAGCCTGTTGGGCAGACCAGTGTGGAGTGACCCAACACTACAGTGGGGTTAGGGCTCTGGACTCTTGACCGGAGGGTCATGAGTTCAATCCCAGGTGTGGGGACACTGCTGCTGTACCCTTGAGCAAGGTACTTTACCTAGATTGCTCCAGTAAAAACCCAACTGTATAAATGGGTAATTGTATGTAAAAAAATAATATCTTGTAACAATTGTAAGTCGCTCTGGATAAGGGCGTCTGCTAAGAAATAAATAATACACCAGTGTTGGCAATGTTTGTGTAAGTCTTTAAAAGAATATACACAGTTTGATAAAGTTTGTGGAACATTGTATCACAGATCATGTTTTGTAACAAATCTACATTTAAGGCCCAAGGACAAAAGGACTCCTTGGTGATCGGTTGTTTTAGGAGAACACATTCTAAAATACTCAACATAATTAATGAAAAGAGAAATATTGTAACTTTTGCCAACTTTCATCCATCATTCTTGAGATTAGACAGATCAAGTCCTTCGTTATTATAAACTTATTACAATTAATTCTGTGTAATTCTGTGTCTATAGTAAAGCCAGCCCTGCTGTTAAGGACAGATTCTGTCGGTCCCTTCAATGGTCTTAGTAGTACTGTAAATAAATAAATAAATGTCTTCTTTTTTCAGCAACTTCTAAACAGAATCCTGTGTGCTGTCATGGACAGTGTGGAGATGGAATCTGTCCAGATTAAAGAGGAGTTCCCTGAACTTGAACCTCTCCCCTTTAGAGTGGAGTTCTTTGGGCTGGCTTCCCTCCCATGAAACAGGAGCTCTGTGAGATGCAATGTGACAGCAGCCAGCCAGAGGTCTCTGAGATTAAAGCTGAGCACAATGAATTGGAGATCCCCAGACAGAAGAACACCTTCCTGTGAAACAAGAAGAGGTGCTGGAAATGGTCCGTATTAAACGGGAGCCCCCTGAAGTAGAGTTTGACCATGTGGAACCAGGGAAGGAAGAACCAGAGGACTTCAAACCAAACATCCCTGAGCTGGAGCCTGTACGCCTGCGGGAGTGTAGCGTGGTGCTGGAGAGAATCTGTGTGAGAGAGCAAGGTGCTGGAGAGGAAGGCTCTCCCAACAGCATGCAAGGAGGTGGACAGGGAGATGGGCAGTCACATTCAGAATGCAGTCTAGCAGGTGAGTGACTCCCAGTAGCTGTGACATTGTCATTCTAGATTGCGTGATAGTGTGGCAGAGAGGGAGGGAGGGAGCATGTGGGTTACATTACTAGCTATTTGTTTTTCCTGTACCACTCACACCAGTTCAGGATAGGACTCACTACTGGTGATCTTAAGATACAGATATAAGCCCCTTTCACACGGGCACTCCTACCTGATTATACCAAGGGGAGAAGAACTAAAGTACTGTATATAACATTAGAAATGTTCAGTGTCTAAATAGACGGATATTATTGTACATGTGTGATGTCATTATGGGTGCTAGATTCCATTACATTTATCAAGTTTAAACTTTTGAAAATATATAGTTTCAATGTTAAAATACAAACATTGAGTGCTATTACTTATTTTTTACATAAATAGCTTTCTCTAAATTACTGCATATATGTTATAAATAGGGCTTCTGGTTGTCTGTGTTGTACCTCTGCTTTTCTACTCTCTTTAAAGAATGCAGTTGATCCTGTTCATCCATTCGTGTATCTCAATCACACTGAGAAACACGTTCATGTGAAACAACTAAATGGGGTTTTCATTTAAATGCAGAAGCGACTCCTCTTAATGTGAATACAGACATGCAGAACGATTGTAATAGAGTGTGTCCAGCATAAAATACTGTACTGTTCATTCTAGCTTTAATAAAGAGGAGTCTCTTATTAACATGTCGCGATCTCGTTTGCATGTCCTGCTTGTAATGAAAATGAAGGCTTGGCTGATTTAAATGCCAAGCCTTCAGATGCATCTGGTGAAGGCAATGAAAGAAAACTGACTAGCTGTATTTGCAGATACACTCTTGTTGTTAATATTTGGCCATTTTTGACAAAGTTTAAACAATTAAGCAAAATTAAAAATGCTTGACCCTTTACTAAGATTTAAATTCTAAATGTTTAAAACCCCTAAATGTGATGCTATTGAAAAATATATAATTGTAGGGTGTGTTAGAGGAAATAGACCCGAAACATTACAGGAGAACTTTGAAGGCAGATTTTGATCCCAGGGCTCGGTTTCACCAGCGTCCGTCTTTACTGACTTTGCTTTTACACATAAAGTAAAGGCTTTAAAGAGTAAGAAGCGGGGTTCTGAAAAATCTAGCATTACCCGCCCCCATGTCTTACTACAACTGTTTAAATAACGTACCTGTCATTTCTTTACATTGTTCACATCCTGCCACCTTTTTACACATGACTTTAGTCTATTGCAAAGCTCTTTTTGAAATGTCTGCTCTAGTGCACTGGGGTTTTAGATATGCACTCTAAATCACTGCAGGAAGAGAGATACAAAAAGACCCAAGTACTCTTTTCTGTTTCGTACCACATCAGTGATCATAATTGCTGTGTTACCTGTTTGACAACGTGGGCAATAATCAGTGTACTAGAGCCAACATTTTGTAAAGAACTTTGAAGCAAACTTTATAGTTATAAGTGTATAGTTGTCAGGATGTGAACAATGAAAAAAAAAAACACATTATTTAAACAGTTGTAGCAACACGTGGGGAGGGTAGCGCTATATTTTTTTGGAACCTAGCTACCTACTCTAAGTTTAACTTTGCTTTTTTAAGATGGTGTATCCCAGTGCGAGCCCCCACAGCTGAAATTAACATGCTGTAATCCACTCCAGCACCCAGCCACATGCCCAGGGCCGGATGAACCCATCACTGGGTCCGAGGCAAGCATAAACCTGCGGGCCTCCTACCCCAGAACAAACAGCCACACATCCATCCATCCATCTCTGCATACATTCTAGCCTTTATAACTAGCGCTCCACCCTTTTACAACAGGTAGAATTCTCAGTTTTAAGTTATTATGAATGACTGAATGCAGCTGACAGAAAATCAAACTGTAGGGGATGTGCTAAAAACTAAAGCCTATGTTAAGTTGTGTAGTACAGCTCAACAATGACTTTCCTGATTTACTGAATAAAAAGGCAACAGTTCAAACAAACAAGGAACCCCATATGAAGTTGAAAGGTAATATATAGAAGGGTGCTCAAACTTCACTAATGGGAGCTCCACAATAGCCAATGAAAATAAATAGTAAAAAACAAACCTACCTGTACATTGTTGTGTAGTCAAATACATTAGATTACTGCACACAAAATCGTCAATGTCTCCTTGGGTTTGACTCGCTTCATTAAAGAAAATGCCCTTTTCTCCAGAGCAGAGAATAGTCAGTGTTTTGACATACAAGTATATTCAGGTGTTTCCTATGGTAGCTTTCTATACCCTGTAGAATTGTGTACCCTTGATGATTCCATCCTGACACAGCTGCATTTTCTTTCAAAGATCGCTGGATATGAACACTTGATGATTCTGGACAGTACATGTGAAAAAAAAAAATGAAAACGTGTTTTAAAAAAGAAAATCTTTTCTAAGGTTACTTTAAATCAAGGGTTTCATGGATGAGCAACACAGGAGGCTGAATGTCCTGTATTTCTAGAAAATCAGTGGAGTTAAATGTGCGGTTTTTATTTTGCCACATCACTAGTTTTGTCTTGTTCACAATATGTGTTGCAAGCTGCAGGAGTGCTTGAGAAAACACCTGGACTCAGGTACAGAAATATCGCGTGTGTGTGTCCACATCCAGCAGTCTGAGAAACTGCATCTGCACAGGGGGGGATGCAGAATTCCATGGGGTACAGAAATCTGCATAACACCCGTCAGAACAATTTTGATTTTGAGATGCATGCCTCAGTTCGAATGTCAGGGATTAAGTTTTTTCCAAAAACAAAAACCACAGATCTGCCCCCATGCCTAGTTCTATGTTAATCAGCCCTGTATATTTAAAAAAAAAAACCCACATGCCCCCTTGAGTTTGGGCCGAGGCAAGTTTTTGTGTTCTGCACACCTGTCGCAGGAGTGTGGATGACATTATTCAACCTGTCACAGAGGGTCGGAGACCCTCAACTCCAACCAGAAATTGTCAGTCTGAAGTATGAACCAACCTTAAGCCTACAAGCACTCCCTCTTACTGTCTTTCCTGTTCATATTTTCCAGGTTCCAGTCCAGCAGCTAAAGTGAGGGCAGGTGGTGGAGAATATCCTGACTGTGGGAAAGGTATCACGCTGTTAGGGCATTTAAACAAAACCCAGCGGACTTACACAGGAAAGAAACCGTATCACTGCTATGACTTTGGGAAGAGTTTCAGTCAGTCAGGATACCTTGTTTCACACCAGCGAACTCATACAAGAGAGAAACCGTATCGCTGCTCTGACTGTGGGAAGAGTTTCAGTGTGAAACAAGGCCTTCAAAACCACCAGCGAACTCACACAGGAGAGAAACCGTATCACTGTTCTGACTGTGAGAAGAGTTTCAGTCGGGCAGACAACCTTGTTTCACACCAGCGAACTCACACAGGAGAGAAACCGTATCGCTGCTCTGACTGTGGGAAGAGTTTCAGTTGGGCAGAACCCTGAAAGCACACCAGCGAACTCACACAGGAGAGAAACCGTATCACTGCTCTGACTGTGGGAAGAGTTTCAGTGTGAAACAAGGCCTTCAAATCCACCAGTGGACTCACACAGGAGAGAAACCGTATCACTGCTCTGACTGTGGGAAGAGTTTCAGTGTGAAACAAGGCCTTCAAATCCACCAGTGGACTCACACAGGACAGAAACCATATTGCTGCTCTGACTGTGGGAAGAGTTTCAGTCGGGCAGACAGGCTTGTTTCACACCAGCAAACTCACACAGGAGAGAAACCGTATCGCTGCTCTGACTGTGGGAAGAGTTTCAGTGTGAAACGAGGCCTTCAAAACCACCAGCGAACTCACACAGGAGAGAAACCGTATCACTGCTCTGACTGTGGGAAGAGTTTCAGTGTGAAACAAGGCCTTTGTTACCACCAGCGAACTCACACAGGAGAGAAACCGTATCACTGCTCTGACTGTGGGAAGAGTTTCACTGTGAAACAAGGCCTTCAATACCACCAGCGAACTCACACAGGAGAGAAACCGTATCACTGCTCTGACTGTGGGAAGAGTTTCAGTCGGGCAGACAGCTTTGTTTCACACCAGCGAACTCACACAGGAGAAAAACCGTATTGCTGCTCTGACTGTGGGAAGAGTTTCAGTGTGAAACAAGTCCTTCAAAAACACCAGCGAATTCACAGAAGAGAGAAACTTTAAAAACCATGTTCAATGGGACTTTTCACTCATGAGGGGAAAATAATATTAACCTTGCATTACGAATCCCTGTGTAATAACTGTTTTGTAGATCACTCTTAGAGCATGCATTTAAAACTCTCTTGCACTCTGTGTCAGATAGTGGGTGGTGATGCGGACCGTCAAGAGGCTTCTCTGCTGTCAGTTTAACTCAGGCTGTCAATGCAGTCAGTGCCTGGGAGCGGGAATATGCAGAAAGGAAACTATTCACACCTCATCTGATGGACGAGTCAGGAGAAATCAATAACTCAGTGTGGAAATGAGTTTCAGGATTTAACATTTTGAACTTACTCAATTTATTTATTTTCAAGTTAATTATCATGCTTTTTATTTTTTTTAATGATCTAATGTACAATAAATGATAAATTGTTTGTCATGATTTGTGTTGTGTGATGCTGTACAGAATTCCTGTTGTTTTCCAAGGTGCTGGTTCATCTTCCCCTCTGGTAACAGCTCGTGCACAGCTCCTGGGTATTGCAAAACGTCAGCAAGTTTAGAGCTAGAATTCAGTACTTTTAACCATTCCACGTAAAGAAGATGGAAACCAGTTTCCCCCTCTACAAATTTATATAATTAAGAGTGAAATTAAACTTTTTAATATCGCAGTACAGAACTATTTATTCTCATTTCGCACTTGCTGCTCTGCTCTGCAGGGACAGGTGTCCATGCTCACACAGCTGCTTTGCTGCGGAATGCAAACGTGTCATGTGACAGAGTTGCATTCCACAGCAGGTGCAAACTTTCCTTTAAGAGTTCATTTTAAAAGAATAATATGTATCAGAAATTAATGCACGATGATACCAAAGAAAAAAAAAATGTCATTGTGTAAGACTGGATCCTATTATAATACAAAGCGCAGCACAATCTGAGTTCCATTTAGTTTAGATTCAAGTTTAGTTGTTTGCGATGCACGGGTGTGGCCGGCCCTTTGTTTGTGAAATGAACGAGGCATGGCAGCATCAACAAGGATCCTACTAAAAAAAAGATCAGGATGACTGGGGTGAGTGCCTGCAATTACTCTCACTGACACTAGAGGCCACTACAGTAATGTCTATGCTTTGTTTACTATGCTTTGATAGACACCTCTTTTAACACATCTGTAATTGTGAAATATGCAGTTGAATACACATTTTCAGGAGAAATACTGTTATTAATACAGTCTGCTGTGGGAAAATGGCAAAGACACTGTGGCAGGAAAGGGTCAAACGTCATGGCAGAAGAAGGGACAACCAAAACAAAAATGGTGCAACTTTTTTATTTTTTTTTTTTGCAAATAAAAAAATAAATAAAAAATATTTAAACAGAAAACACTTCACAGAGCAAAATGGTAAACAAAAACAAATGAACACAAAATCAATAATAAATAAACCATACAGGTCAGGCTGGGCAGTCACTGTCACTGTTCCTTTAAAGTTTATAATTTAGTTTTATTTTTTAAATAAATTTCGGCCTCTCCGTCTCTCTGCCGCTCTCCTCTTTAACAACCCTGAGTTGGAGAGCTGCAGGCTTTTATAACAGGTGACCATCTCCCGATTAGCAACAAATTAAATCACTAATTAATTTGGGAGATGGCCACCTTCTTAGTTTAGTTTTAATTATTACTCCTGGCAGAGGCCACACCGAGCCTCAAAAAAATAAACAAAACAATAACAAACATACGGCGCTCGCCGACATAAATACAATAAATCATAATAAACAAAACAATAATCTGCACATTGGGGCGGAGGATGAACCCTCGTTTCTGGAAAAATAAAACAATGTACAGGCTGCAGTGGGGCCTGTTAAAGACACAAACAACTTTTCTGCCAGTTCTTACTGGCATGATGGGTATTGATATATTTGAGTAATGTAGCAAACATTGTGTAATTACACAAATCACTGCTTTCTAGCTATTATTACAAGTTTTTTATTATTGAAGTTGGCCAAGAAGCCCTGTCTAGTTACTCACATCCCTGCTTCATCTTCCCACTAAAAATAGCTAGAAAGCAGTGATGTAATGTTTAAAGTTTCTTTATTTATATAGCACCTTTCACAAAGTGTCTCAAAGTGCTTTACAATACAATAAAAAAACAACAAAACACAGAATTAAACACCATTTTTACTGAAAAATTGGTAATATTAATGAAAAGTAAGCAACAACTCTGTTTAAAAACAGAAATACAGTGAACAAGTTTAAAATAATAACAGATTGATACATAAAACCAGGATTTAAAAGCTAATCTAAAAAAATGAGTTTTTAACCTTGATTTATAAACATGCAGTGACTCTGCTTCTCTGATGTCGCATGGCAATCTATTCCACAGTCTTGGTGTGTTATTATAGCTGAAAGCTCTTTCACCCTTTCTCTTGGTCTTAATCTTTGGAACAAGCAAAAGACTGGAGTCGGCTGACCTTAGAGCAGGGACAGGTGCATGTGGGCACAGGAGCTCTTTAGATAGTCAGGAGCCAGACCATGGAGCACCTTGCAAGTCAGCAGCAAGACCTTCAAATCAATTCTAAAACGTACTGGAAGCCAGTGAAGTGCAGCCAGTACTGGAGTTATGGGCTCTCTTCTCTTTGTTTTACTTATCACCCTGGCAGCTGCATTTTAAACAAGTTGCAAATAGAATAAGGCATGATTTGGTAGCCCAGATAACAGAGCATTGCAGTGATCCAGTCTAGATGAAACAAATGCATGAATTAGCTTCTCAGCATCAGGCAATGATAAAAAGACCTAATCTTGGCAATGTTACATAAATAATAAAATGACACTTTAGTGGTATTGTGAATATGACCCTCAAATCATAAATCAGAATCAATTACAAATCCCAGGTTTCTGGCTTTGGAATTTATATTTGAATTATATGTACCTAAATTAGTTTTTATAGAATTTACCAACTCCAATTTCTGCTCCAACTTCAGTCTTACCTGAATTTAACTGCATTTAAATGTTGGGACATCCAGCTTTCCACCTCCGACAGACATGCAATTAGGGTGGAGACAACCGATATATCCCCAGGTTTCACAGAGATGTAAAGTTGTGTGTCATCAGCATCACAGTGAAGATGTACATGGTGTTTACAGATAATCATGCCCAATGGTAGCATGTATAAGGAGAATAGTAAGGGGCCAAGAATGGAGCCCTGGGGTCACCACAGGAGATAGTGGATAATTGTGATACAGAGTCTGCTATTGAAACAAAATTCTACCTGTCTGTAAGATATGACCTAAGCCAGTCTAAAACAGTTCCTGAAAGCCCTATCCAACTTTCAAGGCGATCAGTTAAACTAGCATGATCAATAGTATCAAATGCTGCACTTAGATCTAACAGAACCAGAATGGATATGTGACTGGAGTCTGCGCTCATTAGTAAATCATTCAGCACTTTGACTAGGGCAGTCTCTGTACTGTGACCAGATCTAAAGCCTGATTGAAACTTTTCAAGTTCTTGGTTATCACCAAGAAATATATTGCATTGGCCAGCTCCCACCTTCTCTAAAACCTTAGCGGGAAAAGGTAAATTGGATGGAGGTCTAAAGACACTAGACAGTGTTTCCTGGACATCTTCCCTAATTAAAACAAAGTGTTAGTGTCACCGCTGCAGTTCAGGGTGTTTTTATTGATGAATTAAAAATGAGTATCTGGTAATCTGTAAATAAACAATTAAAAAATAAAAAATATATATATTATGTTACCATAGGATGCAAACATAACACCAAATTCAAGTACTGTGTAAGGATTTTAAAACTCTTGCTTCCCTGACCTTGTAGCTGTTTAGCTTGGCATGTGACCCCAAATACACCCATGTGGGAGTGACTGGCTTTTCATAACTCAGAGTGCAGCTGTGACCTCGGAGGGATGATCAAAACTTTGTTTCTGCTTAATAAGCTGTTTTGAGCCTGTGTACAAACCATAATCAAACCAATTCAAACTGGTTTAAAATCCCTTACTTTTTTGTTAAAAGTGACATGCTATAACTTCAGGTAAGTGTCACGGAACTCATAATAACACACTATACAATTGGAACACGCAGTTTTTTTTCTGATAAGCACGCACTGTGTGTGGGGCAGGGTACACACTGTTCCAGTTAAATGGCATGAGCTCTTATTATTTCATCAGCCTTTGTTCCTTTTCATTATACAATCCGTTACTTATGCTTCCCATTTAAATGTTGAAGGAAGTGAGAAATCATTGAAACTGTAAACATTGTGTGATTTTCCTGTGTAAGCTCTGAATCAACGCAGGGTTAATGAACTCTTAACATCAAGCTGTACATGGCTGGTGCACATCAGTAGTTTGCAATCACCAGTCTTGTCGTTCAACCTTGTGATGCTGCCTGTGAGAATTGGGCAAAACTCATATCATTGTTCTTAAATGGAACTTCTTGTTATCTGGGTTTCTGCTGACATTGGTAAAGTGAAGAAGAAACGCTTTTAATGTTTAATGTTAACTTTTAATATGCTTTGTCTCACACCATGGATCATGCTAGGGAAATGAGACCAAATTTGGGCAAGGAAATTACATAAGCTAGCTGTATATCTGTGCTGTATGAAGTCATTTATTTGCTTAGAAACTAACATCTCTGTGCCATGCCAGCTCAAAAAAAGCCAAGATCTCCGATGCCATGAAAGCTCAGCTCAGCTCAGAAAATAACATCTACACTGATGCCAGCTCAGAACACCAACAGCTGAGACCTGTGTGTGAGGTCACTGATGTGTGCGAGATCACTGATGTGGGTGAGATCACTGATGTGTGCGAGATCACTTTAAATAGATCACTGATGTGGGTGAGATCACTGATGTGTGCGAGATCACTGATGTGTGCGAGATCACTGATAGCTAAATATTTAAATAAATCTTAAATCTCTTAACTAGATTTAACAGTTAGCTAAATATTTAAATAAATCTTAAATCTCTTAGCTAGATTTAACATTTAGTTAAATATTTAAATAAATCTTAAATCTCTTAGCTAGATTTAACATTTAGTTAAATATTTAACTGGCCGCTAAATCTGAATATTTAACAATTAGCATAACACAATTGTACCTGTGTGTGTGTGTGTCAGTGCATGAGTGTGTGTGTCTCAGTGTGTGTGTCTCTCAGTGTGTGTGTGTGTCAGTGTTGTCTCAGTGTGTGTGTGTTTCTCAGTGTGTGTGTCTCAGTGTATGTGTGTGTTTGTGTCTCAGTGCGTGAGTGTGTGTGTCTCAGTGTGTGTGTGTGTCAGTGTTGTCTCAGTGTGTGTGTGTTTCTCAGTGTGTGTGTCTCAGTGTATGTGTGTGTTTGTGTCTCAGTGCGTGAGTGTGTGTGTCTCAGTGTGTGCGTCTCTCAGTGTTTGTCTCAGTGTGTGTTTCAGTGTGTGTGTGTGTGTGTGTGTGTGTGTGTCTCACTGTGTGAGTGTTTCAGTGTGTGTGTGTCTGTGTCTCAGTGTGTGTGTGTGTGTGACTGACACACACACACACACGCACAAGGATCACAGAGAAGTTTGGTACCAAAATGAATTATTTTTATTTAAGAACAATAATAAACAAAAAGCTAATTGAAAAAAATATCAAACAATTTGAGGAAACCAAAAATAACTACTTATAGTCACCTAATCACAGGTACTGACTCCAATAACTGAGTCCAACCACAGAGCTGCAAAACTGCCCTCTGATCTGCACAAAAAGACGATCCTGACTCAACAAAACTAACAGCCTTTATACCCTTCAGACCTCCCCTCCCCAGAATAAACCATTCTGCAGGTGGGTATATAGAAACAAACCAGCAAACAGTTATCAAGAATAAATAAAGTATTCAAAAAGAAACAAATCAATGAATATAACTAAACATTAATCTAACATGTGCATTAAAACTATGCTTTAAAACAAGCAGAGGGAAACGTACTTAAAATCAGCTGTCCCCCTTTCAATATCTTCTACAGGTACTGCCCTGACTACAGGAAGTCAGTACTCAGGGAAGTCAATAAAAGCTTCCCTCACCAACATGGCTGCTTCCCCACTTCCTGTCAAGATGGAGGACCTCACCACCACACCCAACTCAGGTTACCTGAACCATTGCATATCAGTTTATCTCAACAATAGTACTGCAATACATTGTTCTGGAAGTGTGCTCCTTCCAAACCAGCTCTCTAAACCGTACTCTTCATTAACTTTTTTTTGGTTTTCAGGACACTCCCAACCACAGGCCTCCAGTCCCATTACAACAGGGAAGTGAATTTTGTTTTATTATTTTCCTTACTAGACACAAGGATCAGCAACACCATACAAAAACAGTTTAAAAACATTTGCAGTAAATGTCCAGATACATACTGAGACAATGTGAGGGTCTCCTCCTCCTCCTCCTCCTCCTCATCATCATCCTTATCTTCCTCATCAGGTCAATCAGTCTTGGCTGTTTCCAGACTTGACCCTTGACCGTTGTGACTTCAGACTTGACATAAATATATATATAAGAACAAACAGTTCTAGTAAATGTTCACACGGTGGCAGCATTGTAGCAGCAAAGGTCATTCAAAATGATCTCGACAGCATTCAGAACTGGGCAGACACATGGCAAATGACATTTAATAGAGGAAAGTGGAAGGTGCTGCACGCAGGCAATACATTTCTCCCCCCTTCCTTTCTATATTGGTTAATTGTGGGCTCTAGTTTTTGATTTAACATCGCTGAGTGCCTTGTCCCTGTGGATTGCAACCACAATGTAGAAACATCTAGAGAGTGGATGGGAATGGTCAATAAACATCACTGCTGTTTCTCTTAAAGCGTGTTTATTTATTTCTAATACTGGACCCTGTCTTAATACTGTATCACATTCTGAATATGAATATAGCTGAGTTATTAATTGTAGATAATACTTAGAATACCAGATACACATTTAGCATTAAAAAAGCAATCCATGTGATTTCTTTACCAGTCGTTCATTATTTTGTGTATCAGCCTCCACACAAAGCCGAGCGCAGTGCGGTATACTGTAATGATGCTGCAGTCAGTCTGCCGGACTGCACCTGAACCATCTTAAAAACACGAAGCCTCCAATAAGCTCATTTGTAAAAGTTAGTAAAGAATGGCGCTATATAATCTAAGGAAGCTGAATGTGAACTCCTAGCTGGAGCAACGAGAGGGAGAGAGGGGGCGGGGGCAGAGAAGGAGGCGGAGGCGCTGCTAGGCAACCGGCTCCTGAACATTCCCTCCGCTGAGCAGAGACCGTTAGGATTTAAAAAATGCCAAAGTTCGAGCGCCGTTAGTATGGGCTGCCAGAAATGAGGGAAAATAAATACAGCTTTTTTTATAAATGTGTGCATTCAGATATCATTTAGAAATCTAGTTACAAGATTTAACAGTTAGCTAAATATTTAAATACATCTTCAATCTCTTAAGTATATTTAACATTTGTGTGTGCGTGTATGTCAGTACCTGTGTGTGTGTGTGTCAGTACGTGTGTGTGTGTGTCAGTACGTGTGTGTGTGTGTGTGTGTGACTATCTGTGTGTGTGTGTCTCAGTGTGTGTGTGTGTCATTGTGTGTGTGTGTGTGTCAGTACCTGTGTGTGTGTGTGTGTGTCAGTACCTGTGTGTGTGCGTGTCAGTACGTGTGTGTGTGTGCGACAGTACCTGTGTGTGTGTGTCACTATCTGTGTGTGTGTCTGTGTGTGTGTGTCAGTACCTGTGTGTGTCAGTTCCTTGTGTGTGTCACTATCTGTGTGCGTGTGTGTGTCACTATCTGTGTGTGTGTTGTCTCAGTGTGTGTGTGTGTCTCAGTGTGTGTGTGTTTGTCAGTACGTGTGTGTGCGTGCGTGTCACTATCTCTGTGTGTGTGTCAGTACCTCTGTGTGTGTGTGTGTGGGTCACTACGTGTGTGTGTGTGTGTCAGTACCTGTGTGTGTGTGTGTGTGTCAGTACCTGTGTGTGTGTGTGTGCGGGTCACTACCTGTGTGTGTGTTTGTGTCAGTACCTGTGTGTGTGTGTGTGTGTGTGTGTGTGTGTGCGTGTCAGTACCTCTGTGTGTGTGTGTGTGTGTGTGAGTACCTCTGTGTGTGTGTGTGTGTGTGTGTGTGTGCGTGCGCATGCGTGCGTCAGTACCTGCGTGTCTCTGGGAGATATATTTTTTGTCTCAAGTCCCCTCCCGCGCTCCGTTCATAACTGATGTAAAACTAAAACAACTCCTCAGAACTATTCATGACGAGGGACATGTTAATAAAAACATAAACCATGGCGATTGTGTTGATAAAGATATCGCAGGAATAAGTCCAGGCAGCAGAACGCCAGGAAAGCGGCGCGTTGTGTTTTAAACCTGTCAGCGAGCCCGGCTCTGAAGAACAACAAAACACAAAACAAGAGACGCACATCGAGGGCCTGTCAAATTTGAAAATTCATTTATTACATTTCTCTTCATAGAATCCTCTGTAAGGTTAACATACAACCAGTCATATACAGAACAATAGATTTTGATAATTTACTCTAGTTATTGATAAAAAAAAAATTGTAATATTTGTAAAACTTCCATCCTTTCCACAAGTCTCAAAACACCTGAACCGTGCCATCTGAAGATATCCCTGTGTCTCTATCAGATGAATCTATAACAGCACAGCAGCTCAAATTAAAATGTGCATCGCTGCCCGAACCCAGAGACTGTCTATCACATGTCTGCAAACCTCAAGCCTAGAGGCCGTCCCAAACTGCACAGAACATGGAAATCTGAAGAGAATCTGTAATCTGCAGAGGGAGCATCTTACCTGTTTAGTATTTGAATGATAAAAATGGAAATCAAGTAAACATACTATCAAACTCTTTACAGGCGAAGCACTTCCAATGTAACATATCAGGCCTTTTTGTCAGTAAAATCTTTATACGCTGTCAAACAAAAACAAGACTTCTCATTGGGTCACGTTTTCAAACCCTCAACTCCAGCCTTTATGAACTCCTACTTCTTAAAGGAGACACAACGTCTGTCGATTTCACAAAACTAGAACCGAGCAGCTGAGTTCATGTATTCCAGGTCACTTTAGCGGTCCGTTTGTGATAATTCCGATGACGATGTCGCTGAGGAAGATGGCGGCTCCCTGGAGGAGTGCGAATTCCCAGGAATTCACTCCTCCACAGATTCGGACCGTCTCTACTCCAGACCGACTGGTTAATTGCAATCCCAAAACACCACTTCAGAGACTTCCTTAAAAACAAAGTGCTTGATTACTTTCCCATAAACTGATTTCCTCGTCAATTTCAAAGATGTGAGGTTAACCAGGAACTTAATACTCTATCACATTCTGAATATGAATATAGCTGAGTTATTAATTGTAGATAATACTTAGAATACCAGATACACATTTACCATTAAAAAGCAATCCATGTGATTTCTTTACCAGTCGTTCATTATTTTTGTATCAGCCTCCACACAAAGCAGGGCGCAGTGCGGTATACTGTAATGATGCTGCAGTCAGTCTGCCGGACTGCACCTGAACCATCTTAAAAACGAAGCCTCCAATAAGCTCATTTGTAAAAGTTAGTAAAGAATGGCGCTATATAATCTAAGGAAGCTGAATGTGAACTCCTAGCTGGAGCAACGAGAGAGGAGAGAGGGGCGGGGGCAGAGAAGGAGGCGGAGGCGCTGCTAGGCAACCCGCTCCCTGAACATTCCACTCCGCTGAGCAGAGACCGTTAGGATTTAAAAATGCCAAAGTTCCGCGCCGTTAGTATGGGCTGCCAGAAATGAGGAGAAAATAAATACAGCTTTTTTATAAATGTGTGCATTCAGATATCATTTAGAAATCTAGTTACAACATTTAACAGTTAGCTAAATATTTAACTAAATCTGAAATCTCTTAACTAGATTTAACAGTTAGCTAAATATTTAAATAAATCTTAAATCTCTTTATCTAGATTTAACATTTAGTTAAACATTTAAATAAATCTTAAATCTCTTAGCTAGATTTAACAGTTAGCTAAATATTTAAATAAATCTTAAATCTCTTAACTAGATTTAACATTTAGTTAAATATTTAACTGGCCGCTAAATCTGAATATTTAACAATTAGCATAACCTAATTGTACCTGTGTGTGTGTGTCTCAGTGTGTTTGTCTCACTGTGTGTGTCTCGGTGTGTGTGTGTGCGTGTGTGTGTCGCGCGCACAAGGATCACAGAGAAGTTTGGTGCCAAACCAATTATTTTTATTTAAGAACAATAATAAACAAAAAGCTCATTGAACAAAATATCAAACAATTTCAGGAAAGAAAAGTGGAAACCAAAAATAACTATTTATAGTCACCTAATCACAGGTACTGACTCAATAACTGAGTCCAACCACAGAGCTACAAAACTGCCCTCTGATCTGCACAAAAAGACGATCCTGACTGAACAAAACTAACAGCCTTTATACCCTTCCAGACCTCCCCCTCCCCCAGAATAAACCATTCTGCAGGTGGGTATATAGAAACAAACCAGCAAACAGTTATCAAGAATAAATAAAGTATTCAAAAAGAAACAAATCAATGAATATAACTAAACATTAATCTAACAGGTGCATTAAAACTATGCTTTAAAACAAGCAGAGGGAAACGTACTTAAAATCAGCTGTCCCCCCTTTCAATATCTTCTACAGGTACTGCCCTGACTACAGGAAGTCAGTACTCAGGGAAGTCAATAAAAGCTTCCCTCACCAACATGGCTGCTTCCCCACTTCCTGTCAAGATGGAGGACCTCACCACCACACCCAACTCAGGTTACCTGAACCATTGCATATCAGTTTATCTCAACAATAGTACTGCAATCCATTGTTCTGGAAGTGTGCTCCTTTCAAACCAGCTCTCTAAACCGTACTCTTCATTAACCTTTCTTTTGTTTTTCAGGACACTGCCAACCACAGGCCTCCAGTCCCCGTACAACAGGGAAGTGAATTTTGTTTTTTATTATTTTCCTTACTAGACACAAGGATCAGCAACACCATACAAAAACAGATTAAAAACATTTGCAGTAAATGTCCAGATACATACTGAGACAATGTGAGGGTCTCCTACCTCACACTCCTCCTCCTCCTCCTCCTCATCATCATCCTTATCTTCCTCATCAGGTCAATCAGGCTTGGCTGTTTCCAGACTTGACCCTTGACCGTTGTGACTTGAAACTTGACATAAATATATATATTAGAACAAACAGTTCTAGTAAATGTCCACACGGTGGCAGCATTGTATAAGGAATAAGAACATAAGAACATAAGAAAGTTTACCAACGAGAGGAGCTTATTGATCCCAGAATCTCATCAAGCAGCTTCTTGAAGGATCCCAGGGTGTCAGCTTCAACAACATTACTGGGAGTTGGTTCCAGACCCTCACAATTCTCTGTGTAAAAGTGCCTCCTATTTTCTGTTCTGAATGCCTTTTTTCTAATCTCCATTTGTGACCCCTGGTCCTTGTTTCTTTTTTCAGGTTGAAAAAGTCCCTGGGTCAACATTGTCAATACCTTTTAGGATTTTGAATGCTTGAATCAGATGGCGTAGTCTTTTTGTTCAAGACTGAACAGATTAAATTCTTTGAGCCTGTCTGCATACGACATGCCTTTTAAACCCGGGATAATTCTGGTTGCTCTTCTTTGCACATTACTTCCCTTGATTTAAATTCAACACTTCTCACAATATATCCGAGCATCTCGTTGGCCTTTTTTATAGCTTCCCCACATTTCCTCTGGTTGAAGCTGTGATTAAAGGTATTGAAAGCGGTCTCTCTCTGGGGTTCCCCTGTATCCATGGTGTGGGGTTTCCTCGGGTTGAAGCTGTGATTAAAGGTATTGAAAGCGGTCTCTCTCTGGGGTTCCCCTGTATCAGTGGTGTGGGGTTTCCTCGTGTTGAAGCTGTGATTAAAGGTATTGAAAGCGGTCTCTCTCTGGGGTTCCCCTGTATCAGTGGTGTGGGGTTTCCTCTGGTTGAAGCTGTGATTAAAGGTATTGAAAGCGGTCTCTCTCTCTGGGGTTCCCCTGTATCAGTGGTGTGGGGTTTCCTCGGGTTGAAGCTGTGATTAAAGGTATTGAAAGGGGTCCCTACCCTGGAGTCCCCCTCGTTGAGGGTCTTGACGTTGATGAAGGACACTTCCCCGTTGGCTCCGGTCATCACACCATCGTGTTCACAGCGAACGATCAGATCGATATCCTCCCCCAGCTTCCAACACCGGAACCTGAAACACAGAGACACACACAGGGGTCAACAAGGCTGAACACACACACACACACACACACACACACACACACACACACACACACACACACACAGGGATCAACAAGGCACACACACACACACACACACACACACACACACACACAAGGGGTCAACAAGGCTGACACACACACACACACACACACACACACACACACACACACACACAGGGGTCAACAAGGCTGAACACACACACACACACACACAGGGGTCAACAAGGTGAACACACACACACACACACACACACACACACACACACACACACACACACACACACAAGGCTGAACACACACACACACACACACACACACACAGGGGTCAACAAGGCTGAACACACACACACACACACACACAGGGGTCAGCAAGGCTGAACACACACACACACACACACACACACAGGGGTCTACAAGGCACACACACACACACACACACAAAGGGATCATAAGGCTGAACACACACACACACACACACACACACACACACAGGGGTCCAACAAGGCTGAACACACACACACACACACACACACAGGGGTCAACAAGGCTGAACACATACACACACACAGGGATCAACAAGGTTGAACACACACACACACACAGGGATCAACAAGGCTGAACACACACACACACACACACACACACACACACAGGGGGTCAACAAGGCTGAACACACACACACACACACACACAGGGATTAACAAGGCTGAACACACACACACACACACACACACACACACAGGGGTCAACAAGGCTGAACACACACACACACACAGGGATCAACAAGGCTGAACACACACACACACACACACACACACAGAGGTCAACAAGGCTGAACACACACACACACACACACACACACACACACAGGGGTCAACAAGGCTGAACACACACACACACACACACACACACAGGGGTCAACAAGGCTGAAAACACACAAGGGTCAAAAAGGCTGAACACACACAGGGGTCAACAAGGCTGAACACACACACACACAGGGATCAACAAGGCTGAACACACACACACACACACACACACACACAGGGGTCAACAAGGCTGAACACACACACACACACACACACACGGGTCAACAAGGCTGAACACACACACACACACACACACACAGGGATCAACAAGGCTGAACACACATACACACACACACACAGGGGTCAGCAAGGCTGAACACACACACACACACACACAGGGATCAACAAGGCTGAACACACACATACACACACACAGGGGTCAACAAGGCTGAACAAAACACACACACACACACACACAGGGATCAACAAGGCAGAACACACACACAGGGGTCAACAAGGCTGAACACACACACACACACACAGGGGTCAACAAGGCTGAACAAACGCACACACACACACAGGGATCAACAAGGCTGAACACACACACACACACACACAGGGATCAACAAGGCAGAACACACACACACACACAGAGGGGTCAACAAGGCTGAACACACACACACACACAGGGGTCAACAAGGCTGAACAAGCACACACACACACACAGGGATCAACAAGGCTGAACACACATACACACACACAGGGGTCAACAAGGCTGAACAAACGCACACACACACAGGGAACAACAAGGCTGAACACACACATACACACACACACAGGGATCAACAAGGCAGAACACACACACACACACAGAGGGGTCAACAAGGCTGAACACACACACACACAGGGGTCAGCAAGGCTGAACAAACGCACACACACACACACAGGGGTCAACAAGGCTGAACACACACAGGGGTCAGCAAAGCTGAACACACACACACACACACAGGGGTCAACAAGGCTGAACACACACACAGGGGTCAACAAGGCTGAACACACACACACACACGGGTGGTGAACAACACACACACACACACACACACACACGGGTCAACAAGGCTGAACACACACACACACACACACGTGTCAACAAGGCTGAACGCAGACACACACACACAGGTACTGACAAACACACACACACACACTTATGTGTTGCTAATTGGTAGATATGCATATTTCAACATTACAAGAGCCAATCAAATCGCGTGAAAGCTCAAAGCGGGCGGAGCTCATTTGCATACAAAGTCCAGATTTTGCGGCCATTTAAATATTTAACTAAATGTTAAATCTACCTAAGAGATTTAAGATTTATTTAAATATTTAGCTAAATGTTCAATCTTGTAACTAGATTTCTAAATGATATCTGAATGCACACATTTATAAAAAGCTGTATTTATTTTCTCCTCATTTCTGCAGCCCATACTAAAATTTCGGAACTTTCGCATTTTTTAAATCTAACGGTCTCTGCTCAGCGGGTGGAATGTTCAGGGCGGTTGCCTAGCAGCGTCTCCGCCTCCTTCTCTGCCCGCCCCTCTCTCCCTCTCGTTGCTCCAGCTAGGAGTTCATTCAGCTTCCTTAGATTATATAGCGCCATTCTTTACTAACTTTTACAAATGAGCTTATTGGAGGCTTCGTGTTTTTAAGATGGTTCAGGTGCAGTCCGGGCACACTGACTGGAGCATCATTACAGTATACCGCACTGCGCTCGGCTTTGTGTGGAGGCTGATACACAAAATAATGAACGACTGTTAAAGAAATCGCATGGATTGCTTTTTAATGCTAAATGTTTATCTGGTATTCTAAGTATTACCTACAATTAATAACTCAGCTGTATTCATATTCAGAATGTGATACAGTATGAAGACAGGGTCCAATATTAGAAATAAATAAACACGCTTTAAGAGAAACAGCAGTGATGTTTATTGCCCATTCCCATCCATTCTCTAGATGTTTCTACATTATGGTTGCAATCCACAGGGACAAGGGACTCAGCGATGTTAAATAAAAACTAGAGCCCACAATTGATGCCTGCATGCAGTACCTTCCACTTTCCTCTATTAAATGTCATTTGCCATGTGTCTGCCCAGTTCTGAATGCTGTCGAGATCATTTTGAATGACCTTTGCTGCTGCAACAGTGTTTGCCCTCCTCCTGTTTGGAGCTGCAAACACAAGTCAAAGGAAGTTAGAAAGGCCAACAGAGACACAGAAATGAACATTGCTAAGGGGCTAAAACCAATTCAAAACGTTTTCCAATATTAGAACAGCAGAGAGGAGGTTAAATGTCTAAGAGACACAAACGGCAAAATCATAGACGAAGAAAAAATAGCGAGTATATTAAATGATTACTTTTCACAGGTTTTTACAAAGGAGGATACGGACAACATGCCCCACATGTCGACCTGTTCCTATCCAGTTTTAAATAACTTTAGCATAACAGAGGCAGAACATAAGAAAGTTTCCAAATGAGGTGTCCCAATTCAGCCCATCTTGCTCGTTTTGGTTGTCAGTAGCTTATTGATCCCTGAATCTCATCAAGCAGCTTCTTGAAGGATCCCAGGGTGTCAGCTTGAACAACATTACTGGGGTTGGTTCCAGACCCTCACAATTCTCTGTGTAAAAAGTGTCTCCTATTTTCTGAATGAATTTTCTAATCTCCATTTGTGACCCCTGGTCCTTGTTTTTTTTTCAGGTTGAAAAAGTCCCTGGGTCAACATTGTCAATACCTTTTAGGATTTTGAATGCTTGAATCAGATCGCCAGCGTAGTCTTCTTTGTTCAAGACTGAACAGATTAAATTCTTTGAGCCTGTCTGCATACGACATGCCTTTTAAACCGGGATAATTCTGGTTGCTCTTCTTTGCACATTACTTCCCTTGATTTAAATTCAACACTTCTCACAATATATCCGAGCATCTGGTTGGCCTTTTTATAGCTTCCCCATTTCCTCGTGTTGAAGCTGTGATTAAAGGTATTGAAAGTCTCTCTCTGGGGTTCCCCTGTATCAGTGGTGTGGGGTTTCCTCGTGTTGTTGAAGCTGTGATTAAAAGGTATTGAAAGGGTCTCTCTCTGGGTTCCCCTGTATCAGTGGTGGGGTTTCCTCTGGTTGAAGCTGTGATTAAAGGTATTGAAAGCAGTCTCTCTGGGGTTCCCTGTATCAGTGGTGTGGGGTTTCCGGTTGAAGCTGTGATTAAAAGGTATTGAAAAGCGGTCTCTCTCTCTGGGGTTCCCTGTATCAGTGGTGTGGGGTTTCCTCGTGTTGACCGTGATTAAGGTATTGAAAGCGGTCTCTCTCTCTGGGGTTCCCCTGTATCAGTGGTGTGGGGTTTCCTCGGGTTGAAGCTGTGATTAAAGGTATTGAAAGCGGTCTCTCTCTCTGGGGTTCCCCTGTATCAGTGGTGTGGGGTTTCCTCGGGTCGAAGCTGTGATTAAAGGTATTGAAAGGGGTCCCTACCCTGGAGTCCCCCTCGTTGAGGGTCTTGACGTTGATGAAGGACACTTCCCCGTTGGCTCCGGTCATCACACCATCGTGTTCACAGTGAACGATCAGATCGATATCCTCCCCAACCCAACACGGAACCTGAAACACAGAGACACACACAGGGGTCAACAAGGCTGAACACACACACACACACACACACACACACACACACACACACACACACACACACGGGATCAACAAGGCCTAACACACACACACACACACACACACACACACACACACACACAGGGGGTCAACAAGGCTGAACACACACACACACACACACACACACAGGGGTCAACAAGGCTGAACACACACACACACACACACACACACACACACACACACAGGGGTCAACAAGGCTGAACACACACACACACACACAGGGGTCAACAAGGCACACACACACACACACACACACACACACACACACACACACACACACAGGGGTCAGCAAGGCTGAACACACACACACACACACACAGGGGTCAACAAGGCTGACACACACACACACACACAGGGGTCAGCAAGGCTGAACACACACACACACACACACACACACACACACAGGGATCAGCAAGGCTGAACACACACACACACACACACAGGGGTCAACAAGGCTGACACACACACACACACACAGGGGTCAACAAGGCTGAACACACACACACACACAGGGATCAACAGGCTGAACACACACACACACACACACACACACACACAGGGGTCAACAAGGCTGAACACACATACACACACACACAGGGGTCAACAAGGCTGAACACACACACACACACACACACACACACACACACACACACACACAGGGGTCAACAAGGCTGAACACACACACACACACACACACACACAGGGTCCCAACAGGCTGAACACACACACACACACACACAGGGGTCAACAAGGCTGAACACACACACACACACACACACACACAGGGGTGAGCAAGGCTGAACACACACACACACACACACACAGGGATCAACAAAGGCTGAACACACACACACACACACACACACACACAGGGGTCACAACACACACACACACACACACACACACACACACAGGGGTCAACAAGGCTGAACACACACACACAGGGATCAACAAGGCTGAAACACACACACACACAGGGATCAACAAGGCTGAACACACACACACACACACACACACACACAGGGGTCAACAAGGCTGAACACACACACACACACACACACACACACAGGGATTAACAAGGCTGAACACACACACACACACACACACACACACAGGGGTCAACAAGGCTGAACACACACACACACACACAGGGATCAACAAGGCTGAACACACACACACACACACACACACACAGGGTCAACAAGGCTGAACAAACACACACACACACACACACACACACACACACAGGGGTCAACAAGGCTGAACACACATACACACACACACACACAGGGGTCAACAAGGCTGAAAACACACAAGGGTCAAAAAGGCTGAACACACACAGGGGTCAACAAGGCTGAACACACACACACACAGGGATCAACAAGGCTGAACACACACACACACACACACACAGGGGTCCACACAACACACACACACACACACACACACACGGGTCAACAAGGCTGAACACACACACACACACACACAGGGATCAACAAGGCTGAACACACACATACACACACACACACAGGGGTCAGCAAGGCTGAACACACACACACACACAGGGATCAACAAGGCTGAACACACACATACACACACACACAGGGGTCAACAAGGCTGAACAAACGCACACACACACACACACAGGGATCAACAAGGCAGAACACACACACACACAGAGGGGTCAACAAGGCTGAACACACACATACACACACACACAGGGGTCAACAAGGCTGAACAAACGCACACACACACAGGGATCAACAAGGCTGAACACACACACACACACACAGGGATCAACAAGGCAGAACACACACACACACACAGAGGGGTCAACAAGGCTGAACACACACACACAGGGGTCAGCAAGGCTGAACAAACGCACACACACACACACAGGGATCAACAAGGCTGAACACACACATACACACACACAGGGGTCAACAAGGCTGAACAAACGCACACACACACAGGGAACAACAAGGCTGAACACACACATACACACACACAGGGATCAACAAGGCAGAACACACACACACACACAGAGGGGTCAACAAGGCTGAACACACACACACACAGGGGTCAGCAAGGCTGAACAAACGCACACACACACACACAGGGGTCAACAAGGCTGAACACACACAGGGGTCAGCAAAGCTGAACACACACACACACACAGGGGTCAACAAGGCTGAACACACACACAGGGGTCAACAAGGCTGAACACACACACACACACGGGTGAACAAGGCAGAACACACACACACACACACACACGGGTCAACAAGGCTGAACACACACACACACACACACGTGTCAACAAGGCTGAACGCAGACACACACACACACAGGTACTGACAAACACACACACACTTATGTGTTGCTAATTGGTAGATATGCATATTTCAACATTACAAGAGCCAATCAAATCGTGAAAGCTCAAAAGCGGGCGGACTCATTTGCATACAAAGTCCAGATTTTATGACCATTTAAATATTTAACTAAATGTTAAATCTACCTAAGAGATTTAAGATTTATTTAAATATTTAGCTAAATGTTCAATCTTGTAACTAGATTTTAAATGATATCTGAATGCACACATTTATAAAAGCTGTATTTATTTTCTCCTCATTTCTGGCAGCCCATATACTAGTGCCGCCCATTTTAAATCCTAACGGTCTCTCTGCTCAGCGGAGTGGAATGTTCAGGTTGCCCGGCAGCGTCTCCGCCTCCTTCTCTGCCCCGCCCCTCTCTCCCCTCTCTCGTTGCTCCAGCTAGGAGTTCATTCAGCTTCCTTAGATTATATATAGCGCCATTCTTACTAACTTTTTACAAATGAGCTTATTGGAGGCTTCGTGTTTTTAAGATGGTTCAGGTGCAGTCCGGGCACACTGGCTGGAGCATCATTACAGTATACCGCCGCGCGGCGATTGTGTGGAGGCTGATACACAAAATAATGAACGACTATTAAAAAGAAATCGCATGGATTGCTTTTTTTAATGCTAAAATCATTTTATCTGGTATTCTAAGTATTACCTACAATTAATAACTCAGCTGTATTCATATTCAGAATGTGATACAGTATGAAGACAGGGTCCAATATTAGAAATAAATAAACACGCTTTAAGAGAAACAGCAGTGATGTTTATTGCCCATTCCCATCCATTCTCTAGATGTTTCTACATTATGGTTGCAATCCACAGGGACAAGGGACTCAGCGATGTTAAATAAAAAACTAGAGCCCACAATTGATGCCTGCATGCAGTACCTTCCACTTTCCTCTATTAAATGTCATTTTGCCATGTGTCTGCCCATTCTGAATGCTGTCGAGATCATTTTGAATGACCTTTGCTGCTGCAACAGTGTTTGCCACTCCTCCTGTTTGGAGCTGCAAACACAAGTCAAAAAAGAAGTTAGAAAGGCCAACAGAGACACAGAAATGAACATTGCTAGGGGCTAAAACCAATTCCAAAACGTTTTCCAATATTAGAACAGCAAGAGAGGAGGTTAAATGTCTAAGAGACACAAGCGGCAAAATCATAAACGAAGAAGAAAAAATAGCGAGTATATTAAATGATTG
>CM072681.1:13889179-13903580 GCA_036884735.1 Huso huso | reverse complement strand
TGTGTCAGTACCTCCTGTGTGTGTCTGTCAGCAATTCTGTGTGTGTGTGTGTCAGTACTTGTGTGTGTGTGTGTGTGTGTGTGTGTGTGTAAACAGTACCTGTGTGTGTGTGTGTTGGCACCTCAGGTGTGTGTGTGGTGTGTGTGTGTGTGTTGCACTTCAGGTGTGTGTGTGTGTGTCAGCACCGTGTGTGTGTGGCCAACACTCTGTGTGTGTGTGTGTGTGTGTAAAAGTTGTACTCTGTGTGTGTGTGTGTCATATTTTGTAGGTGTGTGTGTGTGTCTCAGTGTGTTCAGGTCTCAGTGTGTGTGTGTGTGTGTGTCTCAGGTCTCAGTGTGTGTGTGTCTCAGTGTGTTCAGTCTGCAAAAGGCACTGTGTTCAGTGTGTGTGCTACTATTCATTCAGAACAGAATATGGAGGCAATTTTTGCCATTGTAGAATTGTGGAGGGTCTGCCCAAACTCCGCAATGTTGTTGAAGCTGACACCCTGGGATCCTTCAGCCAGCTGCTTGACGAGATTCTGGGATCACTGCTTACCAACAACCAAACGCAAGATGGGCTGAATGGGGAAACCCTCGCTCGTGGAAACTTTCTTATGTTCTTATGTTCTTATCCGTATGTGTAAAACAGTGTGTGTGTCTTAGTGTGTTTCGGGCACGTGTGTGTGTCTGTTTGTCGAGCACGGTGTGTGTGTGTGTTTGTCA
The DNA here is from genome assembly GCA_036884735.1 of Huso huso. NCBI lineage: Eukaryota > Metazoa > Chordata > Actinopteri > Acipenseriformes > Acipenseridae > Huso > Huso huso. The sequence goes on along the minus strand of CM072681.1, from coordinate 13,902,876 downwards.
GTACCTGTGTGTGTGTAAAGTCAGCACTGTGTGTGTGTGTGTGTGTGTTTATGTCAAGTACCTCGGTGTGTGTGCGGGAGAACACCTATCAGTGTGTGTGTGTGTGATGCTAATGCGTGCTTCAGTACCTGTGTGTCTCTGGGAGATATATTTTTTGTCTCAAGTCCCTCCCCGCCCGTTCATAACTGATGTAAAACTAAACTCCTCAGAACTATTCATGACGAGGACATGTTAATAAAAAAAACATAAAACCATGGCGATTGTGTTGATAAAGATATCGCAGGAATAAGTCCAGGCAGCAGAACGCCAGGGGAAAGCGGCAGCGTTGTGTTTAAACCCGTCAGCGAGCCCGGGCCTGAAGAACAACAAAACACAAAACAAGAGACGCACATCGAGGGCCTGTCAAATTTGAAAATTATTTATTACATTTCTCTTCATAGAATCCTCTGTAAGGTTAACATACAACCAGTCATATACAGAACAATAGATTTTGATAATTTACTCTAGTTATTGATAAAAAAAAAAAAAATTAGTAATATTTGTAAAACTTCCATCCTTTCCACAAGTCTCAAAACACCTGAACCGCGGCCGCCTGAAGATATCCCTGTGTCTCTATCAGATGAATCTATAACAGCACAGCAGCTCAAATTAAAATGTGCATCGCTGTTCGAACCCAGAGACTGTCTCATCACATGTCTGCAAACCTCAAGCCTAGAGGTCGCCCCAAAACTGCACAGAACCGCTTGAAATCTGAAGAGAATCTGTAATCTGCAGAGGGAGCATCTTACCTGTTTAGTATTTGAATGATAAAATGGAAATCAAGTAAACATGCTATCAAACTCTTTACAGGCTAAGCACTTCCAATGTAACATATCAGGCTTTTTTGTCAGTAAAATCTTTATACGCTGTCAAACAAAAAACAAGACTTCTCATTGGGTCACGTTTTTAAACCCTCAACTCCAGCCTTTATGAACTCCTACTTCTTAAAAGGAGACACAACGCTCTGTCGATTTCACAAAACTAGAACCGAAAGCAGCTGAGTTCATGTATTCCAGGTCACTTTAGCGGTCCGTTTGTAATAATTCCGATGACGATGTCGCTGAGGAAGATGGTGGCTCCCTGGGAGGGAATTCCCAGGAATTCACTCCTCCACAGATTCGGACCGCTCTACTCCAGACCGATTGGTTAATTGCAATCCCAAAACACCACTTCCGAGAGACTTCCTTAAAAAACAAAGTGCTTGATTATTTTCCCATGTAAACTGATTTCCTCGCCGATTACAAAGATCGCAGGTTAACCAGGAAGTTAATACTGTATCTCATTCTGAATATGAATATAGCTGAGTTATTAATTGTAGATAATACCTTTCAGAATACAGGATACACATTTAGCCTTAAAAAAGCAATCCATGTGATTTTTTACCAGTCATTCATTATTTTGTGTATCAGCCCACACAAAGCCGCAGCAGTGCGGGTATACTGTAATGATGCTGCAGTCAGTCTGCCCGACTGCACCTGAACCATCTTAAAACACGAAGCCTCCAATAAGCTCATTTGTAAAAGTTAGTAAAGAATGGGCTTATATAATCTAAGGAAGTTGAATGTGAACTCCTAGCTGGAGCAACGAGAGGGAGAGAGGGGGGGGCAGAGAAGGAGGGGAGACGCTGCTAGGCAACCGGCCCTGAACATTCCACTCTGCTGAGCAGAGACCGTTAGGATTTAAAAATGCGAAAGTTCCGGCGCCCGTTAGTATGGGCTGCCAGAAATGAGGAGAAAATAAATACAGCTTTTTATAAATGTGTGCATTCAGATATCATTTAGAAATCTAGTTACAAGATTTAACAGTTAGCTAAATATTTAAATAAATCTTAAATCTCTTAGCTAGATTTAACAGTTAGCTAAATATTTAAATAAATATTAAAATCTCTTAACTAGATATTACAGTTAGCTAAATATTTAAATAAATCTTAAATCTTTTAACTAGATTTAACAATTAGCTAAATATTTAACTGGCAGCTAAAGTGCATAGCATAAAGTAGCCCATTAGGTGTGTGTGTGTCTGTGTCAGTAGGCTTGTGTGTGTGTGGGTCAACAAGGCTGAACACACACACACACACACAGGGGTCAGCAAGGCTGAACACACACATACACACACACACACACAGGGGTCAACAAGGCTGAACACACACACACACAGGGGTCAGCAAGGCTGAACACACACACACTAACACACACACAGGGGTCAACAAGGCTGAACACACACACACACACACACAGTCAACTATATTATGTGGATGAGGCTCAAACTGAAGTGTGACTCCCTCTCTACCAAGGGCTCATCACAGGGCTTCAGCAAACGCATATCGACTCAGTTTTAAATAACTTTAGCATAACAGAGGCAGAACATAAGAAAGTTTACAAATGAGAGGAGGCCCCATTCAGCCCATCTTGCTCGTTTGGTTGTTAGTAGCTTATTGATCCCTGAATCTCATCAAGCAGCTTCTTAGTTGATCCCAGGGTGTCAGTTTCAACAATATACTGGGAGTTGGTTCCAGACCCTCATACCCTCTGTGTAAAAAAGTGCCTCCTATTTTCTGTTCTGAATGCCCTTTATCTAATCTCCATTTGTGACCCCTGGTCCTTGTTTTTTTCAGGTTGAAAGAGTCCCTGGGTCGACATTGTCAATACCTTTAGGATTTTGAATGCTTGAATCAGATCGCCTTGAAGTCTTCTTTGTTCAAGACTGAACAGATTAAATTTCTTTGAGCCTGTCTCAGATATGACATGCCTTTTAAACCAGGGATAATTTGGTCGCTCTTCTTTGCACATTACTTCCCTTGATTGAAATTCAACACCTCTCACAATATATCGAGCAGCATCGCTGATCTTTTTATAGCTTCCCACATTTCCTCTGGTTGAACTGTGATTAAAGGTATTGAAAGCGGTCTCTCTCTCTCTGGGGTTCCCCTGTATCAGTGGGTAGGGTTTCCCTCGGTTGAAGCTGTGATTAAAGGTATTGAAAGGGGTCCTTACCCTGGAGTCCCACTCGTTGAGGGTCTTGACGTTGATGAAGGACACTTCCCGTTGGCTCGGTCATCACACCATCGATGTTCAACAGCTTAACCATCAGATCGATATCCTCCCCCAGCTTCCAACACCGGTACCTGAAAACACAGACACACACAGGGGTCAAAAGGCTGAACACACACACACACACACACACACACACACACACACACACACACACACAGGGGTCAACAAGGCTGAACAACACACACACACACACACAGGGTGAACAAGATCTGAACAAACACACACACACACACACACAACAAGGGGTCAACATACAAACACACACATAATAACACACAACAATAGGGTGAACACACACTGACACAACAACAAGGCTGAACACACACACACACACACACACACACACAGGTCAACAACTGGAACACACACACACACATGAACAACACTGAACACACACACACACACACACACACAGGGGTCAACAAGGCTGGAACACACACACACACACACACACACAGGTCAACAAGGCTTGAACAGAAACACACACACACACACACACAGGGGTCAACAAGGCTGAACACACACACACACACACATACACCAACACACACATACACACACAACACACACACAGGGTCACACAAGGCTGAAACACACACACACATCATCAACACACAGAACACACACACACACAGGGCCAAACAAGGCTGAACACACACACACACACACACAGGTCAACAAGGAACACACACACACACACACACACACAACAGTCAAGCCAACAATAACACACACACACACACACACAGGGGTCAACAAGATTGAACACACACACACACACACACACACACACACACACAGGGGTCACTAAGGCTGAACAACACACACACACACACAGGGATCAAAAGGATGGAACACACACACACACACACACAGGGATCAACAAGGGGGAAGAACACACACACACACACACACAGGGGAACAATAGGTGAACACACACAGGGTCAACAAGACTGAACAAACACACACACACACACACACACACACTCACAGGGGTCAACAAGGCTGAACACACACACACACACACAGGGGGGGTGAACAAGGCTGAACACACACACACACACAACAAGATGAACAAACACACACACACACACACACACAGGGGTCAAACACACACACACACACACACACACCACAGGATCAACAAGGGGCTGAACAAACACACACACACACACACACACACACACAGGACTGAACAACACAACACACACACACACACACACACAGGATCAACACACACACACACACACACAGGGGCACACACATCACAAAACACACACACACAACACAGGGGTCAACAACACACACATACACACAGGGGTCAACAAGGAAGAAACACACACACACACACACACACACAGGGGTCAACAAGGCTGAACACACACACACACACACATAATCAACAAGGCTGAACATACACGCTGAACACACACACACACAGGCTGAACACACACACACACACACACAGGGTCAACAACTGGGAACACACACACACACACACAGGGATCAACAAGGCTGGAACACACACACACACACACACACAGGGGGGGTGAAATCAAGGCTGAACACACATAACACACACACACACACACACACACACAGGGGTGAACAAGGTTGAAACACACACACACACACACATAGGATCAACAAGGCTGAACACACACACACACACAGGGATCAACAAGGCTGAACACACACACACACACACACACACACACAGGGGTCAACAAGGCTGAACACACACACACACACACACAAGGGTCAACAACGCACAACACACACACACACACACACACACACAGGGTCAACAAGGCTGAACACACACACACAACACACACACACACACACACACAAGGGTGACTGAACAAACATACACACACAACACACACACACACACACACACACAGGGGTCAACAAGGCTGAACACACACACACACACACACACACTTGTAGGGAACAAACACCACACAGTTGAACACACAACTGTACTGTCACACTGAACACACACACACACTACTGGCACAAAGGGGTTAAAGGCTGAAACACACAACACACACAATATCAGGGTGACTGACACTGAACAAACACACACACACACACACACAAGGCGTCAACACTGAACACACACACACAAACACAGGTTTATTCCAAAGAACACACACACACACAAACAACAAGACTAAACAATTACAGAAGAAACAACTCAATTAGGGACAGACACAACAAGGAAGAGGCTGAATAGTGATAAACAAAGGCATGATCAACAATTGACACGGATGGTTTTGGTTGGGGTGGCCGAACTGTTGAAATAACACACAGACACAGTAAAATAATGGGGTTTCCAATGCGTCAATTGAGTACACACACTCTTGATTATTTTTACTAACATGGTATAAAGCTTGACAAAAAAGTGTTTGTACACAAGTTACAGGCATTAATAAAGGATTACAATATAATAAAAAATCTGAACACACGGGGTTACACACACACAAACACAGGGGTAACTGGTCTCTGAAACACACACACACACTACAGGGACTCTCTCTCGCGCTGAACACACTAACAGTCCCACGGTCTGTTCTCATCTTTAGCATGAACAAAGGACACACACAAACTAGATCTCTCTCTCAAAAAGAATGAAACACACCTCTCTAGGGGTCAAAAAGGCTGGAAATCACACACAGGGGTCCAAGGAACCACACACACACTAACTGTATTGTCATTAACAATTAGATGGGGCTATTTGTCACAACTTAAAGGAATTAGGGTGAACTGTATTACAGGGATGAGGCTCAAACTGAAGTGTGACACACTCACACCAAGGGCTCATCACAGGGCTTCAGCAACACACATCGACTCAGTTTTAAATAACTTTAGCATAACAGAGGCAGAACATAAGAAAAGTTTACAAATGAGAGGAGGCCCCATTCAGCCCATCACACACGTTTGTTGTTAGTACTTTTATTGATCCCCTGACACTCATCAAGCAGCTTATTGAAGGATCCCAGGGTGTCAGTTTCAAATATTACTGGGGAGTTGGTTCCAGACCCTCACACATTCTCTGTGTAAAAAAGTGCCTCCTATTTTCTGTTCTGAACCCTTTACACACATCTCCATTTGTGACCCCTGGTCCTTGTTTCTTTTTTTCAGGTTGAAAGAGTCCCTGGGTCGACACACACACACACTTTTAGGATTTTGAATGCTTGAATCCAGATCACACTGAAGTCTTCTTTGTTCAAGACTGAACAGATTAAATTTTTTGAGCTGTCTGCATACTACGCTGAACACACAAACGGGATAATTCTGGGATCTTCTTTGCTGAACACACTTCCCTTGATTGAAATTCAACACACTCTCACAATATATTAGGGGAGCAAGGCTGATCTTTTTTTATACTTCCCTTACATTTTTCCTCTGGTTGAAGCTGTGATTAAGCGTATTGAAACAGGTCTCAAGGAACTTGGTTCCTGTATCAGGTGGGGGTTTCCTGGGGTTGAACACACACATTAAACATTGAAAGGGGTCCCTACCTGAGTCCACACACGTTGAGGGTCTTGACAGGGATGAAGGACACTTCCCCTTGGCACGGTCACACACCATAGGGGTTCACAGCTGAAAGATCTGATCGATATCCTCCCCAGCTTCCAACACCGCAAATGAAACACACACACACACAGGGGTCAACAAGGTAGAACACACACACACACACACACACACACAGGGATCAACAAGGCTGAACACACACACACACACACACACACACACACACACAGGGTCAACAAGGCTGAACACACACACACACACACAGGGTCATCAACAAGACTGAACAAACACACACACACACACACATTAGGGGTCAACAAGGCTGAACACACATACACACACACATCGGTCAACAATGAACACAACAGGGGTCAACAAGGCTGAAAACACACACACACACACACACACACAGGGATCAACAAGGCTGAACACACACACATACACACACACACACACACACACACAGGGGGTAATAAGTTGAACACACACACACACACACACACACAGGGATCAACAAGGCTGAACAAACACACACACACACACACACACAGGGGTCAACAAGGCTGAACACACACACACACACACACACACACACAGGTCAACAACTGAACACACACACACACACACACACGTCAATAACAAGGCTGAACACACACACAGGGGTCAACAAGGCTGAACACACACATACACACACACACAAGGCTGAATAAAACACACACACACAGGGGTCAACAAGGCTGAACACACACACACACACACACACAGAGGGGTCAACAAGGCTGAACACACACACACACAGGGATCAACAAGGCTGAACACACACACACACACACACAGGGGTCAACAAGGCTGAACACACACACACACACACACACAGGGGGTCAACAAGACTGAACAAACACACACACACACACACACACACATAGGGGTCAACAAGGCTGAAACACACACACACACACACACACACAGGGGTCAACAAGGCTGAACACACACACACACACACACACACACACACACACAGGGTCAACAAGGGTGAACATTGAACACACACACACACACACACACAGGGGTCAACAAGACTGAACAAACACACACACACACACACACACACACAGGGGTCAACAAGGCTGAACACACACACACACAGGGTCAACAAAACTGAACAAACACACACACACAACAAGGGCTGAAAACACACACACACACACACAGGGGTCAACAAGGCTGAACACACACACACACACACACACACAGGGGTCAACAAGGCTGGAACACACACACACACACAGGGGTCAACAAGACTGAACAAACACACACACACACACACACACACACACAGGGGTCAACAAGGCTGAAACACACATACACACACACTTGTAACGGTCACCCCTAACAGTTGATACACAACTGTACTGTCCTCACCTTAGAGATACTACAGAACCAAATAATTAAAACACAATAAGTCAAACACAGGGTGACTGACAGGAAAAACAACACACAACACACACATTTGGGTACACAAACTCTGGTTTATTCAAAGAACACAAACTTGACAAAAGAATAAGACACAAACAATTACAGAAGAAACAACTCAATTAGGGACAGAGTGACAAGGAAGAGAATATAGGGTAAACAAATCCAGGAAACACACAAAATGAAGATACACAGCAGATTTTAAGAATATAACCACAACAATTTAACAATACTGACACGGAGGATGATTACATACAGAATGAATAAACAATGCAACACAAAATATAAATAAACAAAATAGTAATGGAGTCACAAAAGTAACAAAAGAAAAAGGGAAACAACGATGAACACACACAAAGGAAAGACACACACAAAGGGGTATGGAAGTCCAGTTAATTACTTGGGAGGAATGTGACACACATGATGTAGAGGTCTGAAGGAGAACAAAAACATTGACACACATGGGAAATGGATGTTTGAACACAAACACAGGTTGCAAACAGTCCAGAACAGATGCACAAAAACAAACAACACACACACACAGCAAAAAAACACACAAAGAAACTACCCCCACCTAGGGTGAACAAAAAAAAAAACAGTAACTAGACAATAAACTAAAGCAGCAGACAAAAAAGAAAACAAAGGCTAAAGAATAATATCTAGCTAACAGTATAAAGATTAGGTTTCAAAAGGTAGACAGACACTCACCAAGGTGCTAGCTACAGGAAAACACACCACCCAACCCCCACACAATTAGAGAAATAAGAGACAGGTGAAGATTGACTGTGTGAGAGGATTGGTGGATGAAATTTTGAATGGACCAAGGGTGAAAGAAAGAAAGAAAAGGACACTGGGAAAGGTAGTTTTTATAGGTTGAGAACACACACCCCACACACCACTAGTCATTCGCATTTACGGATAAAACTGCGTTTCCCAACTTCATCTGCCACCTTTACACACAATCTCAAAAAAATGAACACTTTTAAACACACTTCCATTTCCTTGGTCACACATTGGTTTCAACAAGGGTGAAGCTGCTGATCCCACAAGCTCCAAGCCATCCAGGAACATCACATTCCTACCAACTTGAAGGAGGTTCAACCCGGTTCCCTAGGTTTGGCAGGGTGGTACCACAAGCACATCCCCACACACAGGGATATTGCTGCTGAACACAACAACTTGAAAGAAAGATGTCCCCTGGAAATGGACAGGAGAGTGCAAGAAGAGAACAAACTCACTCCAAGAAGCTTTTGATCAGTCCTCCAGTCCAGCGCACACCCGGACATCAACAAGGCGTTCAAGAAGAACACTGATGCCAGCCATGTAGGACCAGGGAGCGGTTCTGACTCAGCTAGAAGGAGATGATGAAAAGGTAATAGCCACGCCTCCAAATTACTGAACTCTGCCAAAAAAAAACTACTCCACATATGAAAAAGGAGTGTAACTCTGTCGTGAAAAGAAAAATGGCGGCATTATCTGAGGGGATGGAGTTTGAGGTTGTCACTGACCACGCTTGCACACCTGGGCATTCAATAACCCAAAAACCTCTTCCAGACTGACAGGCTGGACTCAAGGCTGACAACAATTCACTTTTACCGTTATTTACAGGAAACACAGTCTGAATCTTGTACTGATTCACTCTCAAGGCTGAACACACACACAAACACACACTTCTGCATCAGGTGCCAACAAGCAATGCCCTGAGTAGTAGCATGGATCTTTCCCACCACCAGGGATCAGACAAGGCTGCCAGTCCAAAGACCAGCTATCTCTGACATCATCAATGACATTGCTTCCAATACTGCCAATGATAACCGTGATTCCTTCATCCAACAGCAGGGGACTTGTGAAATCGCCAGGTGCCCATTCCCAAACAAGGGTCAACACCAGCTGGTTATTCCGAACAGCTGATGGATTCCTTCCTCCACCACTACCATGACAACCCCTTTGGGAGGTCACCTGGGCAGGATGAAGACACACGCATGCTGGAGGTTGCATGGTGGCCCTCCATCCGTAAAGATACATGGCACCACATAAAGGAGTGTCAAACCTGCCAGAAGGGCCAAACAAGGCCCAACACCAAACCTGCAGGTCAACTCCAGTCCACTACTGTGAATGAGCCCGGAGAGATGCTGATCTGGACCTAATGGGACCTTTCCCAAGAAGTAAAAAAAAAGGTAACACTTACATCCTGGTCATTGTTGATTACTTCACACACAAAGTGGGTTGAGCTGTTTCCATTGCTGGGACAGTAAGACACACACACATTGAACATTTTGACACAGGAAATATTCAACGATGGGGAACACACACAACACATTCTTTCACACCGTGGACCTCAGTTCACGAGCCAGCTACTGCACAGGTGTGCAAGACCTGGGAGTAGTACAAAAACTCACCACCAGCTACCACCCACAGACCAACCTGACAGAACACGTGAACCGCACACTTAAAGACCATGGTTGCATCTTGGCTGGGAAAAACCATCACACTGTGGGATCAGTGGCTACCCGAGTTTGTTTCACCTCAACACCGCCAAACATGAAACCACTGGCTTCTCCCCTGCTGTACTAGCACACGGAAGGACCATCAGAGGCCCAACAAGACCGATCAAACACTGTCACACCTGCTCCATCCACACATCCCTACCAACTGCTAGATCGCCAGCAGCAGAGGGCCGAAGAGGTGAGGATCACACAGCTCAGAAACGGCAAGTTTCGGAATTACAATGCCGGAGAGCACACTGTCAGTATGAAGAAGGTGAGTTAGTCTGGATAAGATCTCACCCCTTATCTGATGCCTCCCGAAAGTGAACAAAAACTTGCCTCTAAATGGTTTGGGCCAGCTCTTGAAACCACAGACTTGGACCCAACAACTACAAAGTCAAGTGGGGAGCCAGATTATTTCAAAGAGGATACTGTCAATATTGTTAATTTAAAAAATTGTGGCTACTATGGCGGGGTCCCTTGCACCTCCAGTGTGGGGGGGGGAACACACACAATTCCATGCTACATAATGTGGGTGTAAACTCACCCACCTGTCCTTTAATTAGGGTCAGCAGCCTGGCCAGGTTAAAACTTCATTTCCCATAGTTCTTTGCAACCACCCTCTGTTCATCCTCTCCCCATTGGCTCATTCAGATTTCCTCCCTCCAATCTCAGTCAAGCTCCTTAGTAGCCAGCACTTGTGCATTAAAGCTGGCTAATCAGGCCTGAGAGAGACCCCTTTCTCAGAGGAATCCATTAAACTACACAGCATTTTCTCTACTTAAATTTCAGTGAATCCATTACCATCCTTAGATAATTGAAGTGCATCCGTTCATTTTCTTTTTTGTCACCGCGCTTTGTCTAAACTGCTCTTTTTTTTTGTTTTCAATGATACTTGTGGAACATTTAGCTGTTTTTCTAGGTCTGTTTAGTGTTTGTTGTTTTATGTGTGTCAACTCCATTTTTTCCTGATCCTCCTGATTTTTCCAAAACAACTATTCACCATTCAACTCAACACTACTGACACACACAACAATTTCAACACACCTCAATGTTTTCAACCTTCTACAATCACCATCATTTCGGGACACTTTGCTGGACTGCCTATTTTGTGGGTGAGATCATTTCTTTTTTGTTTGATTTTTTTCTACTTTAATTTGATACACACCTGTATTTTTTTGTTATTTGTTATTTGTATGGATTTCAATTATCCTGCTATTACTGGACTTGTTGGGCCTACCTGTCATTTTCCCACCATTGCCACAGGGACAAGTTAAAACAAATTGTTTCCACAAGTCACAAGGTTTTTCATCTGTATCTATTTATTTATCTTTTGTCTATCTGTGTGGGTTGTGTTTGTGAGTGTGGGTTTATTGGAGACCCAATCGACACACATTCATTTTCTACTTTGTGAATCTGTTTAGCCTTCTGTTTGTCCACACATACTTATCTGTACCATCTTATTTCTTACCTGTTACCTGCAATTATTTGAATTCCTTTCTTTAAATTATTCATTTAATTCAGTTGAAATTTTTTTTCATTTGTTGACATTATTGTTCACAATAATAAACCGATTGTTCATGAAATTGACACCTCTGACGTCCCTAATTTTTTGCTGTCTGTCACTCTTGCTGACTTATTTAACTATAGGAATAGGGCCAGTAGTATCTCCTTAGGGGAGGACAAACACACACACCCAGGGTTGTGCAGAGTGATGAACACCGACACACACACACACACACACACACAGGGGTCAGCAAGGCTGAACACACACACAATCACAGGGTCAACAAGGCTGAACACAACACACACACACACACACACACACACAGGGTCAACAAGGCTGAACACACACATACACACACACACACAGGGGTCAACAAAGGCTGAACACACACACACACACACACACACAGGGTCAACAAGGCTGAAACACACACACACACACACACACACACAGGGGTCAACAAGGCTGAACAAACACACACACACACACACAGGGGTCAACAAGACTGAACAAACACACACACACACACAGGGTCAACAAGGCTGAACACACACACATAACACACAGGGGTCAACAAGGCTGAACAAACACACACACACACAGGGGTCAACAAGGCTGAACACACACACACACACAGGGGTCAACAAGGCTGAACAAACACACACACACACACACAGGGTCAACAAGGCTGAACACACACACACACACACACACACACACACACACACACACACACAGGGGAACACAAAGGAACAAACACACACACACACACACAGGATCAACAAGGCTGAACACACACACACACACACAGGGGTCAACAAGGCAGAACACACACACACACACACACACTGACACACACACACACTTATGTGTTGCTAATTGGTAGATATGCATATTTCAACATTACAAGAGCCAATCAAATCAGCGTGAACACTCAAAATGGGCGGAGCTCATCTGTATACAAACTCCAGACACACACACACAAATATTTAACAAAATGTTAAACTAGCTAAGAGATTTAAGATTTATTTAAATATTTCGCTAACTGTTAAATCTAGCTAAGAAGATTTATTTAAATATTTATTAACTGTTAAATAAATTTATTTAAATATTTAGCTAAATGTTAAATCTAATTAAAAGATTTAAGATGTATTAAAATATTTAGCTAACTGTTAAATCTAGTTAAGAGATTTAATATTTAGTTAAATGATAACTGTTAAATGTTGAAATTTCTAAATGATATCTGAATGCACACATTTATAAAAAAAAGCTGTATTTATTTTCTCCTCATTTCTGGCAGCCCATACTAACGGGGCCGGAACTTTCGCATTTTTTAAATCCTAACGGTCTCTGCTCACGGAGTGGAATGTTCAGGAGGGGTCAACAAGCAGCGTCTCCGACACCTTCTCTGCCCCGCCCTCTCTCCCCTCTGAACACACTCCAGCTAGGAGTTCACATTCAGCTTCCTTAGATTATATAGCCATTCTTTACTAACTTTACAAATGAGCTTATTGGAGGCTTTGTGGTTTTTAAGATGGTTCAGGTGCAGTCCGGGCAGACTGACTGCAGCATCATTACAGTATACCGCACTGGCGC
>CM072681.1:13816679-13884179 GCA_036884735.1 Huso huso | reverse complement strand
CCCAATGCACGCCCCCTGTTGCTTAGCAACCGCGTCTCCTGTTCCACGGCTCTGCTTGCCAGCGGCTCGCTGCTTGATCTCCCCGCCCTGCCAATCATCTACTGCCTTTATAAATGCGGAGGAATATTGTGAGAGGGAGACCCGGACTTGTGAAGGAGATTCCGCGCTGCAGACTGGAGCTGGAACGCGGAGAGACTTTATAACTTCGTGTCGCACACCAGGAAGGCTGTGTTTGACCGGGAGGGGATCATTTCAAACACGAGGTGCAGCGTGTTGGGGTTCCCCGTCAGGGAGCCTGTTAGTTTATTGTTAACGTTGTGTGGTTTATTTGATAGCTGTCCCGCTCCTGCAGCAAGGAGTCCTCTGGTTTATTTGTTATATTATATTTTATTCTAGCGTGCACGCAGCTGTTTTATATATTCATTTTAAATAGATTGGGGGGGAATTGGTACCGTGTACTTTATAAATGTGATCTAGATTGTAACGAGACCATTCAACTGCTGACGTTGTTGTCTACTTTGTATGTATCACAAAAAGAACAGAATTGCTGATCTGGTTAATTAACTTTACTATAAGAAACTGATAGATCCAAGTATTTTATATAAACTGCAATAATATAATCTGTTGTAATTAGTTTAATTAACTGCACTATAAGAAACTGATAGATTTAGAGTCTGTTTTATTGTATTATCCTTATATATATATATATATATACTGTATATCTACTAGACAATTGTTAGACTGTGAAGTGAAGGTGGCATTGTCATATGGTTTACATTATTGTTAATGTGCTTGAGATTTTTAAAACAATTACAAATAAAAACTTGTAAAGATTATTTTTGGTATATGATTGCTTGGTTTCTCCTGGAAAAAGAGTTTTGTGTGGGAACCAACCACTCGGACGCCCTTGTCCTCAATAAACACAAGGTGGCGCAGTCAAATTATTAACATAAATGTAGCTATATGTATATAAAGACCTGCTACACAAGCAACCAACCGTTTGCTAAACTATTTAAGGACCAAGCGTTTTTTTGGCTGTATTTGACTCTCTTCTTATAACAATGCACAAAAAATCAATTTGTTACAGTCGCATCTTGGAATGGGTGTCCTTGTTTTCAGAACACTCTGGGGAACATTATAGCTTCTCTTAAATAATCTGTCAAAGCCGTCTGGCAAGGCAAGCTGTGGCTTTCAATTTGAAATTTCAGTATGATGTGGTATTGACACAATCTCGGTCCTTAAAGGGTTAAGAGCCAAACACACTGACCACAGGAATTTGCTGCGGGATACGAGGTAAAAACTCACTAGCCTTGACAAGTTGCATTTCTGAAACTGACAGCTCGGCATCGTTGGTTGTGCTTGATAGGAAATGGTGTTAAGAACATAAGAAAGTTTCCAAACGAGAGGAGGCCATTCAGCCCATCTTGCTCGTTTGGTTGTTAGTATCTTATTGATCCCAGAATCTCATCAAGCAGCTTCTTGAAGGATCCCAGGGTGTCAGCTTCAACAACATTACTGGGGAGTTGGTTCCAGACCCTCACAATTGTTGTTGGAGTCGGGGTATAGCTCAGTGGTAGAGCATTTGACTGCTGATCAAGAGATCCCCGGTTCAAATCCGAATACCCCCATTTTTATTTAAATTAAAATACAAGTTGCATTATATAATTTTTCATTTCAGCTGCAAAGGTACAAACAAGTAACAAATAGTGTTTTAAAGACAGCAACAAGGTACGGACGGGGATTGAACCCGTGATCTTCGGTTTACGAGACCGACACCTTACCACTTGGCCACCACACCCTTCACAACTGCAAACGAAATCGGAAGCTTGGACTCTATTGAGAAGACTGCCCGGAAAGGCAAACTGGCTGGAACCCAACCTTACAGTTAACAGTTGAATGTCAAGGATGGGCAAAATAGTCTCGGAAACTCTTTAAATAGAAAACATTGGTCTCCATATTTATTTAAAATACAAATAGAAAATAGGTTGCCAGACATGTATTTTAAATAGAAATTAGTAAATACTATTTTGCAAATAGTATTTTTTTAAAACACTTGACACCATCTACCGGCTGTAGTATACACCCATTTTTAATTTATTTTTTTCATAATAATGAACTGAAAGTTTCAGTACTGCCTCAGTCCACAAGCCTGTCAGTAACCGTATTTTGATTCAAAAGAACTGGTACTTCTATAGCAATAATTACAATAGTTTTAGGCAGTCTTTGAAAATGAATTATTCTGGAGTTAAGAATCGTACATCTTTTACCAGAAACATTTTGTTTTACATTAAATGGATTTCATATTAGAGTGAAGCTATGGTGCATTGCTGAGTAAGGAATGACCATAAACAAGGCACATGCTAATTCTGAGGACACACTCGTTTTAGGTGTTAACCCTATTATTTGCAGCAGCAGCGATGCAATTTTAAAGCTTTTCACCATTTTTCAACTTTTTATTTACTTAAAACGAAAATGCAGTTTCTGCTCAATTTGTAATAAAGCAGTACTTGTTATATGATCCTGACAGTAATCGTAATATAATCAGAGCCTTCTGAGGACACAGACGCCGTTACCCACAGTGACTTACAATCGTAAACAAAAATACATTTCAAGAATCACAGTTCAAGTATTCATACATATAAGAGCAAGATAAAATACAATGACTTCAGTTCTAGTAAGTACAAGTATATGACAAAATACGATTCAATAATCAGAGCAGATAACAGCTCCTCCTCAAGACTCACCTCTTCAGACAGCACCTGTAGAACTCCTATTTTCCCTGTGGACACTTTATCACTCTCCCTTAATGTGCTTTACTTGCTCTGATCTGCTCCCTATTTTACTGCATTTACTGTACTGTAATCTGCCACAAGTGTTATTCAATCTAGTATTTTGCATTTAATCATATCCTGATGTACCTATCACTGACACTGTTATCTGCTCTGATTACTGAATCGTATTTTGTCATATACTTGTACTTTTTAGAACTGAAGTCATTGTATTTTATCTTGCTCTTATATGTATGAATACTTGAACTGTGATTCTTGAAATGTATTTTTGTTTACGATTGTAAGTCACTGTGGGTAACATGCCTGTGTCCTCAGAAGGCTCTGATTATATTACGATTACTGTCAGGATCATATAACAAGTACTGCTTTATTACAAATTGAGCAGAAACTGCATTTTCGTTTTAAGTAAATAAAAGTTGAAAAATGGTGAAAAGCTTTTTAAAATTGCATCGCTGCTGCTGCAAATAATAGGATTAACACCTAAAACGAAAGTGTGTCCTCAGAATTAGCATGTGCCTTGTTTTATGGTCATTCCTTACTCAGCAATGCTACCATAGCTTCACTCTAATATGAAATCCATTTAATGTAAAACAAAATGTTTCTGGTAAAGATGTACGATTCTTAACTCCAGAATAATTCATTTTCAAAGACAGCCTAAAACTATTGTAATTATTGCTATAGAAGTACCAGTTCTTTTTTGGATCAAAATACGGTTACTGACAGGCTTGTGGACTGAGGCAGTACTGAAACTTTCAGTTCATTATTATGAAAAAATAAATTAAAAATGGTGTATACTACAGCCGGTAGATGGTGTCAAGTGTTTTAAAAAATACTATTTGCAAAATAGTATTAACTCATTTCTATTTAAAATACATGTCTGGCAACCTATTTTCTATTTGTATTTTAAATAAATATGGAGACCAATGTTTTCTATTTAAAGAGTTTCCGAGACTATTTTGCCCATCCTTGGCATTCAGCTCTTAACTGTAAGGTTGGTTTCAGCCAGATTGCCTTCCGGCAGCCTCTCAATAGAGTCCAAGCTTCCGATTTCATTTGCAGTTGTGAAGGGTGCGGTGGCCAAGTGGTAAGGCGTCGGTCTCGTAAACCGAAGATCATGGGTTCAATCCCTGTCTGTATCTTGTTGCTGTCTTTAAAACGCTATTTGTTACTTGTTTGTACCTTTGCAGCTGAAATGAAAAATTATAAAATGCAAATTGTCTTTTAATTTAAAAAACGGAGTATTCGGATTTGAACCGGTGACCTTTTGATATGTAGTCAAATGTTCTACCACTGAGCTACACCCCGACTCCAACAACACCATTTTCTATCAAGCACAACCAACGGTGCCGAGCTGTCAGTTTCAGAAATGCAATCTATCAAGGCGAGTGATTTTTTTACCTTCTATGTCATTTGTAAAGAAACTAATTTGATTAAAAACCTAACGTATTAGAGGTCAATTGTCTATTTGAATGTGTCCACTAATGGGCACATTTCCTTGATTGCGAAACTTTCTTACCTCAAATGTGACAAAAATCGTACATACCTCTTATACACAATGAAATATAAGTCGTCAAACTAAGGTGAAATTCTTCTTCTTCCACTTTTTAAGGGTGTGCAGCAACTATTCAAACAGAAAAGCTAAATAACTAGACATCTAGCAATCCTGTGATTCCACATGTTGGTCAACGTCAAAACATACCAGCGTGTGCAAGCAGTTTGATATCCACACCATTTATATCAAACAAACTAGAATCTTTGGTTCTGTTGTTCAGTATTTTCTTAAAGTACCTTACTCAAGGGTACAGCAGCAGTGTCTCCCACCTGGGATTGAACCCACGACCCTCCGGTCAAGAGTCCAGAGCCCTAACCAACACTCCACACTGGAACTGGGCGTTTAGAAATTATGATCTGTAGCCTAATGTACACGATAGACACCGTAAAGCATGCTTTTTACAGGCTCTCAGTGTCATTTGTGACTTACAAAATGAAGTTACATTTTATAATGTTTCTGCTATCTGTTTATATATCAACCACACATGTGATTACCCAACAAAAAAGCCAGTCTCTCATACGCATTATCATACTTGAAATGTAACATTGTTGTTCAATCGAAAAGGGAAGCATATCTGACCTGATGTACTCGGCTGGAAAATTAGCATTGAAACAAGTAAGATATTTGATATTTTGTTCGTTAGCCAGTTTCCCGGTGGCGCAACACGTTAGTAAGTTATGTAATTAGAAATGCTTGTAAAGCACAGGAACAAATCCCTGCTCCTGTGAGGAAGTGTGCGTGTATGAACTTGTTTTAGATTTTAAATAATAATTACATTTTCCAAAATGCAAAACTAAAAGAATCATATTTTATGATATTTTTTAAATAAACGAATTGAAAAAAAGAGAAATAAATAATACATGCTTCCTTCCAGGAGTAATCTAGGCTATATTTCAAGGAAGCATTGTATTGATTCTGGTTCAGTCAGATCACGTGATGTGTTGCTTCATGCGGAACACTGTTTGCTTCAGATGGTTCGAGGCGGGTTACATCATTTGTTTGCTTCACATGAAGCAGTGGTCATTTGAATCACCTGAAGTAGTGAATCACTGAATCATGTGACTGATCCGAAGTCTCAATGAACCTCGTGAATGATTTTAAGCCTCAATGATGCAATGAACCCCGTGTATGATTTGAAGCCTCAATGAAGCAATGAACGCCGTGTATGATTTGAAGCCTCAATGAACGCGTGTATGATTTGAAGCCTCAATGAACCCGTGTATGATTTGAAGCCTCAATGAAGCAATGAACGCTGTGTATGATTTGAAGCCTCAATGAACCCCGTGTATGATTTGAAGCCTCAATGAAGCAATGAACGCCGTGTATGACTTGAAGCCTCAATGAAGCAATGAACGCCGTGAATGATTTGAAGCTCTGCGCTAATGTAGTTGAATCACTTGAAGCCCCTCTCCAAGATGCAATGGCATTCTAGTATCAGGCATAGCATTAATGGGTCATTAGTTCAGTGTCTCATCGGTGTCTCTCGGATGGCTAGATTATTACAGATTATTTTTAAGCATACAACATACTTGAAGTGTAACCCCAAGTCAATTAAAACCTATTGAACATTTAAAAAAAGAAGTGTTTTTAAAGAGCATAATATATAGAAACATAACATCATAATAATGTTGATTTTATTACAGTGTTTTAAATGATACCAGCAGAATAAAACTAGTGAAGGAAACAAAGATACACTTCATTGAAAGTATATTTAAACATGATTTCAAACATATTAAGGAGAAACCAGTTCAAACACAAATGTGGCTTTTTCTTAAAGATTCTGAATTTAATATTTGAATCAGTTCATAAAAGTGACCAGTAGATGGCAGAATTTTTACTTTTATTTTTTTCAATGCAGTCCAGCAATCCAGTTTATTCTTGGACATTAATAACACCGCTATTAGATTTCTGTGGTGTCATTATGTTTCCTTTTCCAATATGGTCCTTGTTAGTGTGAGTGACATTTCCTTGTTCATTTGTATCAGTCTGAACCCCTTCTATACATTTCAGCTTCAGCCCTTGGGTTCCAATACAACTACAAACTAAAGTTAACAAACCAGGATTATTATTGTTACATGTTACTGTTTGTACCATGTGTTTCCAAAAGTTGTCCACACGAAGCACCTCAAAGCTGCTCCACATGGAACACATCAAAGCTGCTCCACATGAAACACCTCAAAGCTGCTCCACATGAAACACCTCAAAGCTGCTCCACATGAAGCACCTCAAAGCTGCTACACATGAAACACCTCAAAGCTGCTCCACATGAAACACCTCAAAGCTGCTCCATATGAAACACCTCAAAGCTGCTCCACATGAAGCACCTCAAAGCTGCTCCACATGAAACACCTCAAAGCTGCTCCACATGAAGCACCTCAAAGCTGCTCCACATGAAACACCTCAAAGCTGCTCCACATGAAGCACCTCAAAGCTGCTCCACATGAAGCACCTCAAAGCTGCTCCACATGAAGCACCTCAAAGCTGCTCCATATGAAGCACCTCTGCAGTGGTATTTTTTCTAAAAATGTGCCACTCATTTTCTGTGACCTTAATGTTTTAAAGTAATGCTGGATTTTGTTTGTTGTTTTTGCCATTTCCGCATGCATGACATCCCTGTACAGTGCAAACCTGTTTGAGGATCCATTGCTCCTGATCCAATCTAAATCAATCTGCATGCTGTTTGGATTAATAGACTTCTCTTCTCCTAGACAGGCAGCACAAATAGTGGAGCCGAGCAGTAAAGCAATAAAGAAAAAACACTTCACAACAGTTCAGTGTAAAATCAATGCAAAGTTTATTAGTGGCTTCTGAATAGTGAAATGTGTAAAGGTGTTCTCTTTTAATAGCATCATCTACACTTCACACTGTCTTACAGGATGCAATTGATACTCAATATATAAAGCTTTAAACATTGTATTTTAATGGCAGTGCTGATTTATATGTGCAGCTCAGACAAAAGTTTAGCATCACCTAGAATTTTTGGTACAATTCATAACTTTTATTTAACATTGTGTAATCAAAGAAACTACACAAGGATATCACAAAAGTCTACTGGATGCCATAATAGTAGTACAGTACTTCATCATAGATTTCAAAATGTCAATTTATTTCAATTTCTGTCACTTTTTCATTCAGTATATGCAAAACTACAAATCACTGTAATTCAATGTTAATGTAACTTATTCAGCAGGTTTCATTTGACTTTATGAAGCAAAATTAGTTCATTCTATAGAGTGAGGCAAAACCTTTGGTCATATATCTGTAGTCTATTTCAGTCAGTCAAAGCTCTCAGCCTGCATTAAAACATCTAGCAGGACCAGTGAAATATGACACTGCTTACACTCTCACACACACACACACACACAGCCTAAACTGAAATGGTTCAGACAATCTTACAATAGATCACACTAAGCTTACTAATAGTAAATTGTTTATCGATATAGCAAGATTACTTTAAAATAAATTCTTCATACAGCTATGAGGTAGATTACTTATAGTTACTTTATCAAGTTTCACTAAAACGTTATTTCACACACAAGGTGTGCAAACTAAACAATTAACATTTCAATTGTACCTGATAGTGTTACAATTAATTAATTTAGTTTCATGAGAGGAAAACGCAACTGGAACTATACTGGCTTACAGCAAACTCAGTTTCTCTGCATTTGGTCGTTTACTAGCTTGCCTTCCCTTTTTGGGTCGTGTTCTCAGTCACAGTCCCGGAGTTGCAGCTTGGCATAGCAGAGTGACAGCAATTAGTTTAGCAATCAAAGTGGAGCACAACATGTTTAGTTTTGCTTGAATATTTATAGCATTTCTCTATGCTAGGTAGCTATCTGCATTAGGTCATTTGTTCATCTTGCACCTTAAAACTCACAGTCCTTTGATGTTTAATGTCCTTTTCCGCTAGGACATCAATGCTTTATGTCTTCCTCGTGTCAAACCGCTTCTTGTTGCCGTTGTGAATTATCTGTACAGAATTCAACTGTCCTTTCATCCTAATCCAGTCCAGATGCCACCCAGCGCTGCTCAACTAGTTCAGGGGTCACACAGTTCAGTGTGTCTGCAGGAAAGGAGCCCTTTATATACAGAGATACTGGAAAACGTACAGAAACTCAAACTCAATTTCAATGAAATCCTTTCTAAATAACTGAGTGCCTTAGGATGTACTGTATTGTCACTCTAATGATAACATACTGATACAAAATACAAGCAAACAAGCCAGATTTTTCCCAAAAGGAATAAGCAGTTAATGTTGATTCCACAAAAGCACCAGCTCTGTTACTGTCAAACAGGCTGAGGCAACTTCATTCTGCAGATTGTTTAGATCAATTACTCATAAACTGTATAAACTATGAATGTAGTAATAATGGTAATGCTGTAGCATGTAGGTTTTTCAGATTTGAGTAAATGCATTTTGTGAATTGTTTTCTTGCAAACTTTTCATGTTTTACAGTATATTTATACAGCTCTACTAAAATGATAGGGCTCCAGTATACAACACGCTTGGAGGTTCTCAGTACTTAAAGGACCTTCATTTTATTGTGTCGCATGTTTCCATGTGTTGCTACAAATGTTTACGTAAGGTGTATGTATTGTTTTAATTTATTTTATTTTTACATTTTGACTACTTTTTTAAACTTTTAAATTGCATTTCCTGCCTCAAGATGACTTCCCATGTACCCGCATGGACCTCTCAGAACTTTCCCATCATCCTCCTGCTCACTGGTAAATACATCTGAGTTACATATGTGAGCAGGAGGATGATGGGAAATGTAGTTCTGAGAGGTCCATGAGGGTACATGGGAAGCCATTTTGAGGCAGATAAACAATAACAATAAACAATAAACACACCGTACGTAAACAGCTGTAGCAACACATGGGAACATGAAACACAATCAAATAAAAAGGCCCCTATGTACCCTTTAAACACTCAGCAAAGCAGTCAAGGTCATTCAAACCCAAAACAGCATTTGCTCCAATGCAAAGTTTGCACCACTTGAAATAAAAAAAAGGTTGTTTCAGCTTGTACTTGCACTGGTGCAATAGCTTAGAGGCCATTCTAGTAAGATGAAGCACACACTGCTGCCACACCCATGAAGAGATTCTTAGTTTTAGTTTCTTTTAAACAATTCACTTCTGTTCTCACCGACACTGGTACAGTAATGGTATTTTAAAAATATGACATGTTATTGTCAGCTTTGTTTAATGTGTTTACAGAAACAAGCTTGGTATAAATCCTCACAGCATGATGAGTGAGATTCATTTCCAATGCAGTTCATTCTGAAAGAATGGGTCTGTCTCCTTCAGTTTGACACGCTCCCCTTCTCAGTGTCTCTGGATTCAGGCTGGCTCTCACTCCTGGGGACCCCCTTCATTTACTGCAGGGTGAGAGAAAGACAAGGAATCATACAGCTCTCCACACACACAAACAAGCAGGGTGGAGAGGTGAGGGACTGGGAGGGAGGAAGGCTGGCTCTAGTGTGAATTCGCTGGTGTCTTTTTAGGCTTCCTGACTGACTAAAACTGTCCCCACATTCAACACAGTGATACGGCTTCTCTCCAGTGTGAATTCGTTGGTGTGTTTTTAGATTTGCTAACTGATTGAAACTCTCTCCACATTCAGTACATTGATATGGCTTCTCTCCAGTGTGAATTCGCTGGTGTGTTTTTAGGCTTCCTGACTGACTAAAACTCTCCCTACATTCAGTACAGTGATACGGCTTCTCTCCAGTGTGAAGTCGCTGGTGTCTTTTTAGTTTTTCTTTGTCAGTGAAGCTTTTCCCACATTCAACACAGTGATACGGCTTCTCTCCAGTGTGAATGCGTTGGTGTCTATTTAGGCTTCCTGACTCACTGAAGCTTTCCCCACATTCAGTACATTGATATGGCTTCTCTCCAGTGTGAAGTCGCTGGTGTCTTTTTAGGCTTTCTGACGCATTGAAGCTCTTCCCACATTCAGTACAGTGATATGGCTTCTCTCCAGTGTGAATTCGCTGGTGTTTTTTTAGGACTCCTAACTTACGGAAGCTCTTTCCACATTCAACACAGTGATACGGCTTCTCTCCAGTGTGAATTCGCTGGTGTGTTTTAAGGTTTGCTAACTGATTGAAACTCTCCCCACATTCAAAACATTGATATGGCTTCTCTCCAGTGTGAAGTCGCTGGTGTCTTTTTAGGCTTCCTGACGTATTGAAGCTCTTTCCACATTCAGTACAAAAGTGTGGCTTCTCTCCCGTGTGAATTCGCTGGTGTTTTTTTAGGACTCCTAACTCACGGAAGCTCTTTCCACATTCAGTACATTGATACGGCTTCTCTCCAGAGTGAATTCGCTGATGTGTTTTTAGGCTTCCTGGCCTTCTGAAGCTCTTCCCACATTCATTACACTCATGTGATATCTTTGGCCGGGATATGTTTTCTGTATCCTTAAACAACAAGTCAACAGATTCCTCTTCAATATGGACATGCTCCAGTTGAGTCTCTTCTTTAATGTGGACATGCTCCAGTTGAGTCTCTTCCTCTTTAATGTGGACAGGCTCCAGTTCAGTCTCTTCTTTAATGTGGACAGGCTCTAGTTCAGTCTCTTCTTTAATGTGGACAGGCTCCAGTTCAGTCTCTTCCTTTTTAATGTGGAAAGGCTCCAGTTCAGTCTCTTCTTCTTTAATGTGGACAGGCTCCAGTTCAGTCTCTTCTTCTTTAATGTGGACAGGCTCCAGTTCAGTCTCCTCTTTAATGTGGACAGGCTCCAGTTCAGTCTCCTCTTTAATGTGGACAGGCTCCAGTTCAGGCATCTCCTGTTTAATGCAGATAGGTACCAATTCCAGAACCTCCTCCTGTTTAATGTAAACAGACTCCATCTTTGTTCCTTGGCTTTCACCAAGATAAGGCAGTCCTGAAAACAGAAAATGAAATCAAGTATTACGATCTGTTCTCTATCAGTGTGTTTACACTTACAACTCGGACCTGGACTGGCTTAGGCTCTATCAGATTCAAAGAGTCCTATCATTTGAGCCCATGTTTACACTTAAGCACAGACCTAGGCTGGCTTAGGCCTCATACGCGCGTACATAGCCCCTGAACTGCAGTGTGTGCCCGATGACATCATATCAACCACCCCTTGTGTGAAGACATTTCCCCTGCCAGAACACAGAGGCGGAAGTGTTTAAATCAACAGCAAGCCTGTCATTTGAGTCACTTGTGTGTTTCTACTCCAAGGTGGTCATTCCGTGCCAATTAAGATTTCATTCTGTCATCAGAAATGGAGCGGAGCATTGAAAACGTGCAAATCAGACGTTTCAAGAAACAGGTCTTTTGGGTCAGTGTGACAGAAACACAGTGATTCTTGGTGGTAAATCTCCCAGACCTGGACTGTTAAAAATAAAATACTTCCAACTGGATTACAAATCTCTGTCTGATAATGACACACCGCATCACTCCTGCACCTGTACACTGCAAACCACTTTGCCACAGTCGGTAAGCATTCTTGGTACTGTAAAGAAATTTAGTCTGCTCTCCAGTAATGCTGCACTTTAAAATCCTGGTATATACAGTCATCTAAACCGAAACCTAAGAGACTGAAATGCTGTACCTCATAATAAAAGGTATTTCTAATGGCCTGGGGCTTTAGTGAAATGCATTTTGATTGGACAGTCATCTGTGATGTTTATCCTATGAATATTTCACGACAGTTAATATTTTGTTTTCTGGTAAGCTTGTACTTGTGATCGCTGAATCTCGTGAAAAGTATATAAAACTATCCCTGATTGGTTGTTGGAGCCTTTGGAGATGTCAGTCATTTGGTATGCAACCGATGGTTGTTTAAAACGCCTTAAAATGGGCATCTACCGTTACCATGACATCATCGTTCACATATGAATGATTTATAGCAGCTGTTTTTTGGGTCCAGTTAGGAGTGAATAGTCAGATGTTTTCCAAATGGTTTCATGTGGGCTTTTGAAAATCCAGTATTGCACCAAAAATAGCCTTGCAGCCAAATGATATTTCTCAAGAACTGGCAAGGATAGCCCTCCTAGTTTAGAGAGCGAGAATCTCCTTTTCTTTATTCTGGGCTGGGAACCCGCCATATAGACAGCAGACAGATTGGCAGCATTTTCCAGTTCAGCAACTTCTACTATTAATTCTAATTATTATACTGATTATTGGTTGCCTAAAACTTAGTTCCAATCTTCACATAATATAATGATTTACATGCAAATAAACATTTTCCCATCCAACTAACAGTATGATTTTTGAAGCAGGTAGGTCATGTATTTCCAAGTTCTCTAACAATCCAATTATTATATAATGATGTAACTGCTGTCAGCTGCTTTTGTACACATCAAACTACTGAAACTTACAGAAATATCATTAAAATAGCACTTTCACCCTTTGCAGGAAATTAAATCACTGAGCAAATTTTCAGAAACTCGCTCATATCACTAACATGCCTATATGTAGACATTATTCTTAAAAATGGTTTCTTTGTAATGGCTTATCCCACAAGGTTGAGATTAAATGTTGGGGCCATTTACAAAAAGATGCATATTAAATATAGAACACAGTAAAACATTACAATACTAACTCCTAGAGGAGCAGTGTCTTTGAAAACATTTATTAAATACCAGCAACAAAGTTAGTTCTACCTGCAACGGACGTGTTTTGCAGAATGCTTTGATTCAGATCGGCAGGTAGTGTTCTGCAGCGCCAGCACCGTGCAGGGAAATCACAGAGGCATCAACTTATTGATGTTCAGATTTGCAATGTTTTACTGTATATGAATACTACTTCACTTTGATCCAGTTAATCACACATTCTTCATTTGTCAAAATTGAAGTATGACAGTTTTGAGATATTAATGTTACTTTCAAATACATCGCTGCAAAACATGTTTGTTTAAGATAAACAAGGATGCACTCTTTAAACAAAAGCTGCTTCGTGTCTAAACACAAGAACCATAATAATATTAACAATCAGGGGTTCATAACAGAAAACTGATACTGATGTTAAGCCTGACATGCAAAGTGAAATTCATGCACTTTAGTATGTTAACACTAGAACCGCCATGACAGTCTCTTGAACCGTTTTAGCAAATATTTGAATTAAATACCCATACGGTGTTTCAGCTGCAGCATTGTAAAAATGAATAAGTTATAAACACTTACTCCTTAAAACACCAGAGCAGCTTTTTAAACTGCATACTGAAATCAATACAATATAACCAACAATTTAGTCTGGCCTTTGTAATACAAACAAAGTCATTGTGAAAGAACGTATTATAATCCTGTTGAGTGCCTGATGAAAGTCATTCTACACATCATATGTTATTTACTATTATTCTAAGCTCTCTACATAAATCAGTGATCATCGGGACTGATGCTAAACGAAAGCCAGAGAGTGTTTCATTTTACAATGCAACGCAGTATGGTGTGGGTGTACTTGATCAAATGGCACGGCTGTATTCTGTCAAAGGTGCTTCTCACAGGTGGCCTGTGGCTGTTTTTTATAATGTTTTGGACCTGGCTTTTGTTTTGTACAAGGAGTGTACCAGGAACACTTTGTTTAAAAAAAGTGTTTGCCTGCACATATTCAATGTTTTTTTAACTGTTTAAAAAAGAATGCTGTTGAGCTTAAATTGCTCTGTAATGGCAGTATAAAGAGGGTTGACTATATTATATTGTGTGCTGGACAGCAATTTACACACAAAAATAACACTTTGCAAGTAGAATTCTGTAGAAAAATATCTAGAATGTGACATGAACTTGTATAGCCACTTGCTGTCTAGCACTGCGTATCATAACCTCTACCTGTACTGTACAGTAGAGAAGAAGCATAGTCTAGGCCAGCGTTTCTCAACTGATGTTCCGCTGGAACAGTGGTGTTCCGTGGGATGTGTGCAGGTGTTCCGTGGAAAAAAATGAAAACATTACTGTTAGCTAGCTAGCTAACGTTAGCCTAGTTAGTTAGCCAACGTTACATTTACATTAAGAACATAAGAACATAAGAAAGTTTCCAAACGAGAGGAGGCCATTCAGCCCATCTTGCTCGTTTGGTTGTTAGTAGCTTATTGATCCCAGAATCTCATCAAGCAGCTTCTTGAAGGATCCCAGGGTGTCAGCTTCAACAACATTACTGGGGAGTTGGTTCCAGACCCTCACAATTCTCTGTAAAAAGTGCCTCCTATTTTCTGTTCTGAATGCCCCTTTATCTAATCTCATTTGTGACCCCTGGTCCTTGTTTGTTTTTTCAAGTCAAAGAAGTCCCCTGGCTCGACATTGTCTATATCTTTTAGGATTTTGAATGTTTGAATCAGATCGCCGCGTAGTCTTCTTTGTTCAAGACTGAACAGATTCAATTCTTTGAGCCTGTCTGCATACGACATGCCTTTTAAACCCGGGATAATTCTGGGTGCTCTTCTTTTCACTCTTTCTAGAGCAGCAATATCATTTATGTAACGAGGTGACCAGAACTGAACACAATATTCTAGGTGAGGTCTTACTAATTTATTGTAGAGTTTAAACATTATTTCCCTTGATTTAAATTCAACACTTCTCACAATATATCCGAGCATCTTGTTAGCCTTTTTTTATAGCTTCCCACATTGTCTAGATGAGACATTTCTGAGTCAACATAAACTCCTAGGTCTTTTTCATAGTTCCTTCAATTTCAGTATCTCCCATATGATATTTATAATGCACATTTTTATTGCCCGCATGCAATACTTTACACTTTTCTCTATTAAATTTCATTTGCCATGTGTCTGTCCAGTTCTGAATGCTGTCTAGATCATTTTGAATGACCTTTGCTGCTGCAATAGTGTTTGCCATTCCTCCTATTTTTGTGTCGTCTGCAAATTTAACAAGTTTGCTTACTATACCAGAATCTAAATCATTAATGTAGATTAGGAATAGCAGAGGACCTAATACTGATCCCTGTGGTACACCACTGGTTACCTCACTCCATTTTGAGGTCTCTCCTCTAATCAGTACTTTCTGTTTTCTACCTGTTAACCACTCCCTAATCCATGTGCATGCATTTCCTTGAATCCCTACTGCGCTCAGTTTGAGAATTAATCTTTTATGCGGGACTTTGTCAAAAGCTTTCTGGAAATCTAAATAAACCATGTCGTATGCTTTGCAGTTATCCATTTTCAATGTTGCATCCTCAAAAAAGTCAAGCAGGTTAGTTAGACACGATCTCCCTTTCCTAAATCCATGCTGACTGTCTCCCAGGATATTTTACCATAGAGGTAATTTTCCATTTTTGATCTTATTATAATTTCCATAAATTTCCATATAATAGAAGTCAGGCTTATTGGTCTGTAGTTACCTGGTTTGGTTTTGTCTCTCTTTTTGTGGATCGGTATTACGTTTGCTATTTTCCAGTCTGTCGGTACAACCCCTGTGTCAAGAGACTGTTGCATGATCTTGGTTAGCGGTTTGTAAATAACTTCTTTCATTTCTTTGAGTACTACTGGGAGGATCTCATCTGGCCCAGGGGATTTGTTTATTTTAAGAGCTCTTGTCCCTTTAACACTTCTGCCTCTGTTATGCTAAAGTTATTTAAAATTGGATAGGAACAGGTCGACATGTCAGGCATGTTGTCCGTGTCCTCCTTTGTAAAAACCTGTGAAAAGTAATCATTTAATATATTTACTATTTTTTTCTTCATCTATGATTTTGCCATTTGTGTCTCTTAGACATTTAACCTCCTCTTTGAAGGTTATCTTGCTGCTATAATATTGGAAAAATACACGTTTGAAATACGTAGCTAACGTTAGCTAACACAATGTTGCTCACAATTAACTCATTCTACACACGCATTTGTATTGTATATTTAAAAAAATATAATAATCAGCTACAAGCAAGTAACGTTACGCTAAGTAGGCCAATAGATAGTGGTGTGTTTCTGTCACGTGAGACGTAACTATAGCGACAAGCAATTTTCGACAGCTTGCATGTGTGAGTTAAGTTTTTCAAGCCTTAGTTACATCAAGAACAAACAAAGAGAGTGGCTGCGATCTGTGGAACTCCGAGTGTCACTGTCAACGATTCCCCAAGGATTAAACACCTCTGACCCACAAAACATGCACAGGTGTCATACTGATTTTTTATTTTTTTTGCCTTTCATAACAGACTATGAATAGCAGCACGCTCAACACTTTTGTCAACCAATTGTTATTAATTTCACTTCGATCTTCAATTACAGTTTGAGTGCATACACGTATATTGTCGATAAACGGTTTTTCATTTAAATAAATTATTTTAAAGTATTTATATATATATATATATATATATATATATATATATATGGATGGATGTTTACCGTGTTAAGGACAATGCTTTCAGTTTTGAGCATTCTGACATGGTTTTTCTTGGCTTTTATAATGCCTAATTGCAACATAAATTGAAGAGGTTAAACTAGTTTTCATTTGAATTAATAGTTTGATTAATAATTTAAAATGAACACAATGCTATATTAGCTTAAATCAGTTGTTTGTTTTATACTAAGAGTTTTGTTCTCGATTTGAATAGGAGTGCTCATTGCAATGTTTAAGATTATCATTTGTTACATTTTAGTCCATGTCTTTAGTCAAAAACATGGATACATTGTTTATCCTGAAACATGATGGTGCAATTGCAACAGACAATCTGAAGTTTAAACCTGAGATCTAAATCCAGTTTAAACCTCAATCATCAATCTGATTCAGATGGTCCGTTGCAATTGCACCAATAAGTTTATAATGGTATTTTTTATTATTTTTGTCAGTAATGATTTGCCCGTTGGGAATGCAGTGCCCATAGTGCACTGATTGCCTATGTACAATTAGTAATATAAAAAGCAATACTATCTGTGATTAAACTACAGTTTCAAGATTATATAATGTGGTGTGCCTCAGAATAATTTCAAGTGTCAGATTATATAATGTGACGTGCCTCAGACTAATTTCAAGTGCCAGATTATATAATGTGGCGTGCCTCAGAATAATTTCAAGTGCCAGATTATATAATGTGGCGTGCCTCAGAATAATTTCAAGTGTCAGATTATATAATGTGGTGTGCCTCAGAATAATTTCAAGTGTCAGATTATATAATGTGGTGTGCCTCAGAATAATTTCAAGTGCCAGATTATATAATGTGGTGTGCCTCAGAATAATTTCAAGTGTCAGATTATATAATGTGGTGTGCCTCAGAATAATTTCAAGTGTCAGATTATATAATGTGGTGTGCCTCAGAATAATTTCAAGTGCCAGATTATATAATGTGGCGTGCCTCAGAATAATTTCAAGTGTCAGATTATATAATGTGGTGTGCCTCAGAATAATTTCAAGTGCCAGATTATATAATGTGGCGTGCCTCAGAATAATTTCAAGTGCCAGATTATATAATGTGGTGTGCCTCAGAATAATTTCAAGTGCCAGATTATATAATGTGGTGTGCCTCAGAATAATTTCAAGTGCCAGATTATATAATGTGGTGTGCCTCAGAATAATTTCAAGTGCCAGATTATATAATGTGGTGTGCCTCAGAATAATTTCAAGTGCCAGATTATATAATGTGGTGTGCCTCAGAATAATTTCAAGTGTCAGATTATATAATGTGGCGTGCCTCAGAATAATTTCAAGTGCCAGATTATATAATGTGGTGTGCCTCAGAATAATTTCAAGTGCCAGATTATATAATGTGGTGTGCCTCAGAATAATTTCAAGGGCCAGATTATATAATGTGGCGTGCCTCAGAATAATTTCAAGTGCCAGATTATATAATGTGGTGTGCCTCAGAATAATTTCAAGGGCCAGATTATATAATGTGGCGTGCCTCAGAATAATTTCAAGTGCCAGATTATATAATGTGACGTGCCTCAGAATAATTTCAAGTGCCAGATTATATAATGTGGTGTGCCTCAGAATAATTTCAAGTGCCAGATTATATAATGCGGCGTGCCTCAGAATAATTTCAAGTGCCAGATTATATAATGCGGCGTGCCTCAGAATAATTTCAAGGGCCAGATTATATAATGTGGTGTGCCTCAGAATAATTTCAAGTGCCAGATTATATAATGTGGTGTGCCTCAGAATAATTTCAAGGGCCAGATTATATAATGTGGTGTGCCTCAGAATAATTTCAAGTGCCAGATTATATAATGTGGCGTGCCTCAGAATAATTTCAAGGGCCAGATTATATAATGTGGTGTGCCTCAGAATAATTTCAAGGGCCAGATTATATAATGTGGTGTGCCTCAGAATAATTTCAAGGGCCAGATTATATAATGTGGTGTGCCTCAGAATAATTTCAAGGGCCAGATTATATAATGTGGTGTGCCTCAGAATAATTTCAAGGGCCAGATTATATAATGTGGTGTGCCTCAGAATAATTTCAAGGGCCAGATTATATAATGTGGTGTGCCTCAGAATAATTTCAAGGGCCAGATTATATAATGTGGTGTGCCTCAGAATAATTTCAAGGGCCAGATTATATAATGTGGTGTGCCTCAGAATAATTTCAAGTGCCAGATTATATAATGTGGCGTGCCTCAGAATAATTTCAAGGGCCAGATTATATAATGTGGTGTGCCTCAGAATAATTTCAAGGGCCAGATTATATAATGTGGTGTGCCTCAGAATAATTTCAAGGGCCAGATTATATAATGTGGTGTGCCTCAGAATAATTTCAAGGGCCAGATTATATAATGTGGTGTGCCTCAGAATAATTTCAAGGGCCAGATTATATAATGTGGTGTGCCTCAGAATAATTTCAAGGGCCAGATTATATAATGTGGTGTGCCTCAGAATAATTTCAAGGGCCAGATTATATAATGACGCGGCCTCAGAATAATTTCAAGGGCCAGATTATATAATGTGGTGTGCCTCAGAATAATTTCAAGTGCCAGATTATATAATGTGGTGTGCCTCAGAATAATTTCAAGGGCCAGATTATAAAATGTGGTGTGCCTCAGAATAATTTCAAGGGCCAGATTATATAATGTGGTGTGCCTCAGAATAATTTCAAGGGCCAGATTATATAATGTGGTGTGCCTCAGAATAATTTCAAGTGCCAGATTATATAATGTGGTGTGCCTCAGAATAATTTCAAGTGTCAGATTATATAATGTGACGTGCCTCAGAATAATTTCAAGGGCCAGATTATAAAATGTGGTGTGCCTCAGAATAATTTCAAGTGCCAGATTATATAATGTGGTGTGCCTCAGAATAATTTCAAGTGCCCGGGTGTGCCTTCCCTAAAAAAGGTTGAGAACCACTGGTCTAGGCAATGTGAACGACAACAAGGGCTGTTACATTCTTCTTGTAAGCATACACTGCTTCAAAATGCAGCACAACTTCAACTGTTCACTTCATCAAAAACAAAAAGATCTCATGAAAATAACCGCTTACAAAATTCAGACAAACTTGAATTTGTTACTAAACAAGACAGCACAGTAATCAATTACAGCTTCAAAAAGCCACAGAACACACCCGCAACCAATGAGATTGAGCAAGACACACAATTACAAATAATTATAATAATTATTATTATTTTAAACCATCAATGTTATTTAGGATTCAATCTATTTTTTTTTTAAAGCATCAGAATAATATTCTACCGCAGTCCATCGTTGGATTTAATGCAGCATCAAGTCTGTTCTGCTGCACACAACTCATATCCTATTGTTGTCTTCAGATAAAAAAATCCAAACACCGCTCTTTAGAGACTTATTTACTGCAGGATGATCACACGTTACACAGCACTGGGAAAATGAGTGTCTCAATGTTCTTGCATCATTAGTAAGCATGCCTGAGCAAACATTAAATTCTGTGCTGGATGAAATTCAATCATGTATATGGATGTACATTATCGGCTAAAATAACACACACTGCAGATAGCGAGTGTGTGTGTTTTTTTCCCTCTCATCGGTGCCATGCAGACAGGCTCCCGATTATCAGAGCACCCTATTATTAAATAAAAACATGTAAACTGGAGCAGAAATAAGAAATAAAAGCTTCTTGAAGTGCGTCCTGAATGGTTATAATAACGCGATGCAAAGTGAAATGCAAGTGCTTTGAATGAAGTGACTGAACTAACACGATGAGACTTCAGTTTAAAATACGTGTATTTTTGTTGATCTTACAGTAAATCAATGAAATGTGCGTGTTTCAGCACATTGCCACCAACTTTCATTTTAACATTTTACTGTGGAGGGGCGTTAACATGAACACAAAAATGTAAGACCAGCAGATGACAGAAAACACTTTAATCCACATTAAGAACAGCAACATGATTGTTTGGTCTTGAGATCTGTTTATATGGTCTCATGACAATGTGCTCTGATGCCCTTCAGTGATTACAATTAATATTTAGCTTGTGCATGATAAGACATGGGATTACTCTGCAATCTCATCAAGCTACCAGTCACGTCCAGAACTGTCACGTCCATGACGCTAATCTGGGCACTTACTATTAAGAAAGGGGCAACATTTTGATTCCAGAACATGCATTTTAAAAAATTAGCTTTGCAGAGAAAGTTTGAACAAAATATATAATGTAGTATCCAACTTTTATAGAAACTTTACCAAGAAAATGTGATGGCTGTGACATTTGGTTTAATTTAAACACCATTATTTTGAATCACTAAAATATTTTCCTACATCCCAAGAAAATGTAATATTAGTAACTGGGCAGCAGTGTGGAGTAGCGGTCAGGGCTCTGGACTCTTGACCGGAGGGTTGTGGGTTCAATCCCAGGTGGGGTGGGGTGGGGTGGGGTGGGGTGGGGTGGGGTGGGGTCACTGCTGCTGTACCCTTGAGCAAGGTACTTTACCTAGATTGCTCCAGTAAAAACCCAACTGAATAAATGGGTAATTGTATATAAAAATAATGTGATATCTTGTAACAATTGTAAGTCGCCCTGGATAAGGGCGTCTGCTAAGAAATAAATAATAATAACTTGGTAACATACCCAGAGTCAAAATGTGACATATTTACAAATGTGCGACTAAAACATGTATCTACCATTGATACCTAAAGTGTATGGAAGCTGGACTTCTGAAAATGTTGCTTTTTTAACAGTAATTTTAAATGCCTGTAAAGTAAACACACAAAGAGAACAATAATAATACAGCCTGCATTGATAGACACCTTTCAGTACAAATACAGGGAGAGATGCTTTTGATAAATACAACTTTTTTTTTTTCATGGCCATGGCACTTTTTCATTGTCCTTATAATATTTTTACTTATTAAAAACAAGGCGAATTGTTTAGAATGTTACTGCAATTACTGATCTGAGGACACCTCTGTGTGCAGAGCAATAACTTGCACAGTATTGATTTGAGACACCTCTGTGTGCAGAGCAATAACTTGCATAGTATTGATTTGAGGCACCTCTGTGTGCAGAGCAATAACTTGCATAGTATTGATTTGAGGCACCTCTGTGTGTACAGCAATAACTTGCACAGTATTGATTTGAGACACCTCTGTGTGCAGAGCAATAACTTGCATAGTATTGATTTGAGGCACCTCTGTGTGCAGAGCAATAACTTGCATAGTATTGATTTGAGGCACCTCTGTGTGCAGAGCAATAACTTGCATAGTATTGATTTGAGGCACCTCTGTGTGTACAGCAATAACTTGCACAGTATTGATTTGAGACACCTCTGTGTGCAGAGCAATAACTTGCATAGTATTGATTTGAGGCACCTCTGTGTGCAGAGCAATAACTTGCATAGTATTGATTTGAGGACACCTCTGTGTACAGAGCAATAACTTGCATAGTATTGATTTGAGGCACCTCTGTGTGTAGAGCAATAACTTGCACAGTATTGATTTGAGGACACCTCTGTGTGCAGAGCAATAACTTGCATAGTATTGATTTGAGGCACCTCTGTGTGCAGAGCAATAACTTGCATCGATTGATTTGAGGACACCTCTGTGTGCAGAGCAATAACTTGCATAGTATTGATTTGAGGACACCTCTGTGTGCAGAGCAATAACTTGCATAGTATTGATTTGAGGCACCTCTGTGTGCAGAGCAATAACTTGCATAGTATTGATTTGAGGACACCTCTGTGTGCAGAGCAATAACTTGCATAGTATTGATTTGAGGACACCTCTGTGTGCAGAGCAATAACTTGCATAGTATTGATTTGAGGACACCTCTGTGTGCAGAGCAATAACACATAGTATTGATTTGAGGCACCTCTGTGTGCAGAGCAATAACTTGCATAGTATTGATTTGAGGCACCTCTGTGTGCAGAGCAATAACTTGCATAGTATTGATTTGAGGCACCTCTGTGTGCAGAGCAATAACTTGCATAGTATTGATTTGAGGCACCTCTGTGTGCAGAGCAATAACACATAGTATTGATTTGAGGCACCTCTGTGTGCAGAGCAATAACTTGCATAGTATTGATTTGAGGCAGCTCTGTGTGCAGAGCAATAACTTGCATAGTATTGATTTGAGGCACCTCTGTGTGCAGAGCAATAACTTGCATAGTATTGATTTGAGGACACCTCTGTGTGCAGAGCAATAACTTGCATAGTATTGATTTGAGGCACCTCTGTGTGCAGAGCAATAACTTGCATAGTATTGATTTGAGGCACCTCTGTGTGTGCAGCAATAACTTGCATAGTATTGATTTGAGGCACCTCTGTGTGCAGAGCAATAACTTGCATAGTATTGATTTGAGGCACCTCTGTGTGCAGAGCAATAACTTGCATAGTATTGATTTGAGGCACCTCTGTGTGCAGAGCAATAACTTGCATAGTATTGATTTGAGGCACATCTGTGTGTAGAGCAATAACTTGCATAGTATTGATTTGAGGCACCTCTGTGTGTGCAGAGCAATAACTTGCATAGTATTGATTTGAGGCACCTCTGTGTGCAGAGCAATAACTTGCATAGTATTGATTTGAGACACCTCTGTGTGCAGAGCAATAACTTGCATAGTATTGATTTGAGGCACCTCTGTGTGCAGAGCAATAACTTGCATAGTATTGATTTGAGGCACATCTGTGTGCAGAGCAATAACTTGCATAGTATTGATTTGAGGCACCTCTGTGTACAGAGCAATAACTTGCATAGTATTGATTTGAGGCACCTCTGTGTGTACAGCAATAACTTGCATAGTATTGATTTGAGGACACCTCTGTGTGCAGAGCAATAACTTGCATAGTATTGATTTGAGGCACCTCTGTGTGCAGAGCAAT
Source organism: Huso huso (assembly GCA_036884735.1). Taxonomy (NCBI): domain Eukaryota; kingdom Metazoa; phylum Chordata; class Actinopteri; order Acipenseriformes; family Acipenseridae; genus Huso; species Huso huso. Next base: position 13,860,641 of record CM072681.1, on the reverse strand, counting down.
AACTTGCATAGTATTGATTTGAGGCACCTCTGTGTGTAGAGCAATAACTTGCATAGTATTGATTTGAGGCACCTCTGTGTGCAGAGCAATAACTTGCATAGTATTGATTTGAGGCACCTCTGTGTACAGAGCAATAACTTGCATAGTATTGATTTGAGGCACCTCTGTGTGCAGAGCAATAACTTGCATAGTATTGATTTGAGGACACCTCTGTGTGCAGAGCAATAACTTGCATAGTATTGATTTGAGGACACCTCTGTGTGCAGAGCAATAACTTGCATAGTATTGATTTGAGGCACCTCTGTGTGGAGAGCAATAACTTGCATAGTATTGATTTGAGGCACCTCTGTGTGCAGAGCAATAACTTGCACAGTATTGATTTGAGACACCTCTGTGTGCAGAGCAATAACTTGCACAGTATTGATTTGAGACACCTCTGTGTGCAGAGCAATAACTTGCACAGTATTGATTTGAGGACACCTCTGTGTGCAGAGCAATAACTTGCATAGTATTGATTTGAGGCACCTCTGTGTGCAGAGCAATAACTTGCATAGTATTGATTTGAGACACCTCTGTGTGCAGAGCAATAACTTGCATAGTATTGATTTGAGGCACCTCTGTGTGCAGAGCAATAACTTGCATAGTATTGATTTGAGGCACCTCTGTGTGTAGAGCAATAACTTGCATAGTATTGATTTGAGGCACCTCTGTGTGTACAGCAATAACTTCCATAGTATTGATTTGAGGCACCTCTGTGTGCAGAGCAATAACTTGCATAGTATTGATTTGAGGCACCTCTGTGTGCAGAGCAATAACTTGCACAGTACTGTTCACTTAAGAAACAGTCAGAAATGAGTCATGGAAAAGAGATCTACTGAAATTAATTTAAAAGCAAGTGAACTGCCCTTTTTAATCTGTGACAATAACAGAGATTAATTGTACTGTAACGCACATTCTTGTGCTAAACTCTTAGCCTTTCAGATGCTTTTCTTTCTGTAATATTAAGCAAAAATGTCACAATAAAAAAGGCATTGCACACAATTACAATCCTGCCCAGTAACACAGTGACTGCTCTGACACACTCAGTTACAATGACACAATACAAGGAACACACTGACTGCTCCGACACACTCAGTTACAATGAGACAATACAAGGAACACACTGAGTGCTCTGACACACTCAGTTACAATGAGACAATACAAGGAACACATTGAGTGCTCCGACACACTCAGTTACAATGAGACAATACAAGGAACACATTGAGTGCTCCGACACACTCAGTTACAATGAGACAATACAAGGAACACACTGAGTGCTCCGACACACTCAGTTACAATGAGACAATACAAGGAACACATTGAGTGCTCCGACACACTCAGTTACAATGAGACAATACAAGGAACACACTGACTGCTCCGACACACTCAGTTACAATGAGACAATACAAGGAACACACTGACTGCTCCGACACACTCAGTTACAATGAGACAATACAAGGAACACATTGAGTGCTCCGACACACTCAGTTACAATGAGACAATATAGAGCCAGTATGAAGCTGATTGAAGTTGAATGAATAGAAAGAGAGACACTTACTTCAGGTATTGTCAGTGGGATGTGCAGCACGGCTCTAGTGCTCCAGTCACTCGCTCTGACCGTCTCCTCAGTGAATGTGTCCTTTCTTCTCTTCAGATCTGAAAATGTGTTTGTTTAGTTCAAGGAGAACAAAGATTTCTATTTTACAGATATTTGCTTTAGTTCACTTTCACAGATGTATACTGTACTGTGAGATTACAGGAATACAGATTAAGTTACTGTGAAAGGAGTCATTCAAGAGGAGGGGGCAATTTCACCCCCCAGGCGATCAAGGAAGTGCAGCACTGTCTGAAAGCAAGGCTTGTAAACCCGTATTGTAACCTCGTGTAGTACCAGATATCCTGCATCAAAATAAAAACGTGTTTCTTTCAGGTAGCAATATTAAAAACACTGTGTGACGCTCCACAGCACGAGTTTGGAACTGAGGTCTCCCTCAGTGTTTTAAATGATACCAGCAGAATAAAACTAGTGAAGGAAACAAAGATACACTTCATTGAAAAAATGTTTAAACATGATTTCAAACATATTAAGAAGGACAGAAAGCCGGTTTCCATGCGTGTTCAGGTAAGTGTGAAAATGGGATAGTCACTGTATTAACGTTTTGGAATGCGCTGCTTTTACAATCATTACGGTACACATGCACGCACTCCACTCAGTAAAATAATAATAATTGTTTGATACTGAAAATATATTTGATCTCGTTTATATAAAAAAAAACTTCCCCGATTGCTAGTTTCTAAGTTCCACGCGGTCTCACGAATAGAACAAAAAAAAAAAAAAACCATGCACGACAAAAAATAGCCAGAGCACCAAAGACAGTATTTACTCGCTAGATGTTTTCAACACGAGCTCAATCTGTCTGCAAACCCGCCACTCGTGCAGCACTGAGCCCGCGGCACGGGAGACTGCAACTGAGGAGATATGAATAAAAAACAAACGCGCTGACACAGACACGCCCTTCACAAATACAACACACACACACAAAACAACGCGCTCCTACCACACTACAACCCGGACCTTTCAAAATAATACAATATAACAGCGCTCTGTAGTTTATAAACACATTGTAGAGCTCCATGCAGACTCTCACCTCCTCCTCTGCTCTCCCTCAGTGTCTGAACGGATAAAACAACGCGCTCCCTACCACACTACAACCCGGACCTTTCAAAATAATACAATATAACAGCGCTCTGTAGTTTATAAACACATTGTAGAGCTCCATGCAGACTCTCTCACCTCTCTGCTCTCCCTCAGTGTCTGAACGGATAAAACAACGCGCTCCTACCACACTACAACCCGGACCTTTCAAAATAATACAATATAACAGCGCTCTGTAGTTTATAAACACATTGTAGAGCTCCATGCAGACTCTCTTACCTCCTCTCTGCTCTCCTCAGTGTCTGAACGGATAAAACAACGCGCTCCTACCACACTACAACCCGGACCTTTCAAAATAATACAATATAACAGCGCTCTGTAGTTTAAAAACACATTGTAGAGCTCCATGCAGACTCTCTTACCTCCTCTCTGCTCCCTCTGTCTGAACGGATAAAACAACGCGCTCCTACCACACTACAACCCGGACCTTTCAAAATAATACAATATAACAGCGCTCTGTAGTTTATAAACACATTGTAGAGCTCCATGCAGACTCTCTCACCTCCTCTCTGCTCTCCCTCAGTGTCTGAACGGATAAAACAACGCGCTCCTACCACACTACAACCCGGACCTTTCAAAATAATACAATATAACAGCGCTCTGTAGTTTATAAACACATTGTAGAGCTCCATGCAGACTCTCTCACCTCCTCTCTGCTCTCCCTCAGTGTCTGAACGGATAAAACAACGCGCTCCTACCACACTACAACCCGGACCTTTCAAAAAATAATACAATATAACAGCGCTCTGTAGTTTATAAACACATTGTAGAGCTCCATGCAGACTCTCTCACCCTCTCTGCTCTCCCTCAGTGTCTGAACGGATAAAACAACGCGCTCCTACCACACTACAACCCGGACCTTTCAAAATAATACAATATAACAGCGCTCTGTAGTTTATAAACACATTGTAGAGCTCCATGCAGACTCTCTCCTCCTCTCTGCTCTCCCTCAGTGTCTGAACGGGTCTGTCTCCCCACAGAACGAGGAATATACCAATCACAAAATACAAACCGATCAGCGCGGTTTGACAATTCATCTAATATAGACCAAAAAAAGGAATTGTGATACCGGGGATCTTTTAATAAAAATGAATATGACTTTCAATTTTAACATCATAATCGAATTGTTTGTAGCTCTATATTTTCCCAGTGAATACAATTTGAATTCAGGTAACCCCCTCCCCATGCCAGAGTTGGTATAGTCCTTTCTCTATCAGGCGGCAGCACGTCGATGCTATTGAGTTTTATGCGAATATATAATCTGTGTTTCGTGTAATTATATTGATATTTCCCGTCCTCTTCTTCTGAATGAGATGTTCAAACACTAACGCGATACCCCTGATAATGTTTTTAGACATATATTAGGTTAATTCAAGTTCAGCGCCGTTGTCACAAACAGATCCACAATGGCGTAGGCATGGGCGCAGTTTCATAGCTTTCTCTTCGCTAGTCTTGGAGGTTCAGTGCGTGTGAACTTGTTTTTGGTAAATACAGCACAAGGTCGCAGAAAGGTCATTCTTTACGAGTAAACTTCCAGGCAGTAACCTCTGCTATTTCTACCCCATGCTTTTATTTCGTGTCTCTTAAACTGTATTCTTGTCTCCTATTCTTTATCCAGGACAGTATTCCTCCCTGCTGTCCAGCGGCACAGATTTAGAATCTTCCTCAGACTGCGCTGCGAACTAAACCAGGCAACAGAGCCGCGTCCACAGCAGCAGAAGAGTCATCAGCAATGAGACACGCCAAGGAGTGCGCTGCTCTGTGAGACTCGAGGGGACGCATTATCAAAGCGTTTCCTCCAGGCTTTAATTAACTGCTATTGATTTAAAAAAGAACAAGACATCATGTTAATGTTACAACATGAAAAACTAAACACACTGAGAGTGCTGAAGAGGACTTGAAATACAGTGTATTACTCAGCTGTGTGGTTCTAGTTTTGTAAAATGAACACGTGGTTTACCTCTTTAAAATAAATAGGAGTTAATTAAAGACTGGCGTAAAAGCTTTGAAAAGATGTCCTGAGGTGTCTTATTGTGATTAAAAAGCGTCCCATTCCACCAGAAAAACCTGAGAGGTGTTAGAAAACTAAAGCTCTTTGAATGAAATGCTTTTTATTATATGAATAACTACCCAGTGGAGTGACAGAGCAGGTTAATAAACTAAATGTATTGAATGAATAATGAAATCAGATCATATATGTCAGAGAGTGAGAGGTTTGTATTAAACAGTCCAGTTACATTTTTTTTTAAACGGTTTTAGAAACTTTAACCTAAGAAAACGCTCTTTATTATTGTTTTATTATTAGAAAGGTATCAAAAAAAAAAAAAAAACCTTGTTCATACACAATACTAAATGAAAGCAGTGAAGCAGCACAGTAGATCTGCAAGCTGGGTAGAAGGGGGGCATCACTGGTATGCAGAGCAGAGAAAGACCAGCAAAAGCAACAGGACCAGCTTGCATTGTAGATATTTCAAATGAATAATTATTCATTGTATTGAAGAAGACTGGCTGCTCTCCTTGCCCAGAGCAGCCATTTTAAATGCAGTTATCTGTTTATAAGCACAGCGCCATGGCAACAGACATCATGCTGTTCATGTTCAGCACTGACATGAAGGTGACATCATAAAGGAAAGTGATGTCATAATGTCTCTGGCAGAATATTTAGCAGTGAATTTTCAGCAGAATCTTCATTGCAGAGATTTACTCCTGAGAGGTAAGTTCACAGAGTTGCTGTTGTGTATGTATTTATTTATTTAAATATTTATAGTGATCAAAGTAAGATCAATATACAACAGAACCTCAGAGTTACGAACACCTTGGAATGGAGGTTGTTCATAAGTCTGAAATGTGTGTAACACTGGAAACTGAATTTCATTGGTTTTATTAAATGTGGACACCCTCAATCAGGTGAATAACACACTGATACAGTACAGTAATACAATACTCATAGTGTTATGGTTCTAAAGTCTTTAAAACAGTACTATAAATGGAAAAAAGGCTACATTTAGATTACCATTGAAATCGTAACTGTAGCAAAAACTACAGGTTTAAACGTCCATGAAACTTGGGTTAACGTTGTGCTTGTTTTAAACAAAATGCATTCGTGCAGCGTAAAAAAAAAAAAAAAAAACTGTACTTTATTTAAAACTAAAATGTTCCAGTAAAATTGCCTGTACAGTGCTTGCTTTGAAATCTGCCTCACCTTTCTGGATAGTAATTTTGCCTTCTCCGTGACCAGCGTGTCGCTTATAGGAGCTCCTATGTGGTTGCATTGCACGCATGGTTGAGTGATTGCATACTTCTGGTTGAAAGCGGGGTGTTCAGTAGACCGGTCAGTTTGTAACTTTGGTGTTTATAACTCTGGGGTTCTGCTGTACATGCATTGTAATTGAGATGTATATTAAAAAGACAATTTAACAATTATACTTTGATGAACAATTGAAACAAGATAAGACTTTAACTGATCTGATGATATTGTGTGCATTTGAAAACAACAACTACGAATGTCAGAAACCATTTAAACATTGATTGAATTGATCTACAAGTTGTGAAGTAACATCACTGCCACAGACACACTCTCCATCCCTCCCCCCTCTCTCTCTCAGCCAGTTCAATAGCCAATCAGCAGCTCCCCCTGGGTGATTGACATGCTCAGCAGCCAGTCCCTAAGGCTCTTCCCCACCTCCAATGCCCTCATTCTCCCTGGCCTGTCCCACCTTGACCAGGAGTACAGAGACGAGATTGATCCCAGGAACTACCAGCAGCACCGACCTCCTCAAAGGATGTTTAATCAGCAAATGTTACTGCCGTCCAATATTATAGAATCACAAATACACATTCACCTGACATCCGGTTCTGTCAACCCTGAACATGCGAGACCTTCCCAGTGAAGGAGATGCACAGAAGAGCAAGCTTATAGAACAGTTTAATAAGCTGTGTGTGCTCTGAATGTCATTGCTACTAAATAAAGCAAGGGCTGTTCATTCCAATGCTGTGTGGTGTTGTCATTATTACACATGTGATATACAGTAGCTTCAGGGCTCTCTTAATAACACTTTAACTATGAAATCCTGTTCCTTGTGAAAGTGAGAGATAATGGAGCTCCAGTCAGGCACGCTGCAGGCAGGCAGGCTGTGTGTAAAGTGTGGGTAGGGTTAACATTAGGGGTGTGCAGAGGACCCAGAAGTGAGCTGGTCTGAAATATTCCCACTAGGGGTGTGCAGCTGCCATTTCTGTCCCCTGTGAGCTGTGATTTTCAATATGAACCCTCCCGACTCCCTGTGCATTGACAGAGCAGTTCAGCCCTCTCTGATTGGCTGCACAGCTAGTGAGTCACAATCCAGTTGGCTGTGATTGGCAGCATCCATCACTGATCATATTAGTGCTTAGAGCCCTGTAAACAACAGGAACAGACAGCAGTGGTGGCAATGGAAATCACTCTGCTATCGATTTAAAATAAAAACCACGTCAGCTTGGAAATCACTCTGCTATCGATTTAAAATAAAAACCACGTCAGCCTGGAAATCACTCTGCTATCGATTTAAAATAAAAACCACGTCAGCTTGGAAATCACTCTGCTATCGATTTAAAATAAAAACCATGTCAGCCTGGAAATCACTCTGCTATCAATTTAAAATAAAAACCATGTCAGCTTGGAAATCACTCTGCTATCGATTTAAAATAAAAACCATGTCAGCTTGGAAATCACTCTGCTATCGATTTAAAATAAAAACCACGTCAGCTTGGAAATCACTCTGCTATCGATTTAAAATGAAAACCACGTCAGCCTGGAAATCACTCTGCTATCGATTTAAAATAAAAACGTCAGCTTGGAAATCACTCTGCTATCGATTTAAAATAAAAGCCCGTCAGCTTGGAAATCACTCTGCTATCGATTTAAAATAAAAACCGTCAGCTTGAAATCACTCTGCTATCGATTTAAAAAATAAAACCACGTCAGCTTGGAAATCACTCTGCTATCGATTTAAAATAAAAAACCCGTCAGCTTGGAAATCACTCTGCTATCGATTTAAAATAAAAGCCACGTCAGCCTGGAAATCACTCTGTATCGATTTAAAATAAAAACCACGTCAGCTTGGAAATCACTCTGCTATCGATTTAAAATAAAAACCATGTCCGCTTGGAAATCACTCTGCTATCGATTTAAAATAAAAACCATGTCCGCTTGGAAATCACTCTGCTATCGATTTAATATAAAAAAACACGTCAGCTTGGAAATCACTCTGCTATCGATTTAAAATAAAAACCACGTCAGCTTGGAAATCACTCTGCTATCGATTTAAAATAAAAACCACGTCAGCTTGGAAATCGCTCTGCTATCGATTTAAAATAAAAACCATGTCAGCTTGGAAATCACTCTGCTATCGATTTAAAATAAAAACCATGTCAGCCTGGAAATCACTCTGCTATCGATTTAAAATAAAAAAATCGTCCAGCTTGGAAATCACTCTGCTATCGATTTAAAATGAAAACCACGTCAGCTTGGAAATCGCTCTGCTATCGATTTAAAATAAAAAACCACGTCAGCTTGGAAATCACTCTGCTATCGATTTAAAATAAAAACCATGTCAGCTTGGAAATCACTCTGCTATCGATTTAAAATAAAACCACGTCAGCCTGAAATCACTCTGCTATCGATTTAAAATAAAAACCATGTCCGCTTGGAAATCACTCTGCTATCGATTTAAAATAAAAACCATGTCCGCCTGGAAATCACTCTGCTATCGATTTAAAATAAAAAAACACGTCAGCTTGAAATCACTCTGCTATCGATTTAAAATAAAAACCATGTCAGCTTGGAAATCACTCTGCTATCGATTTAAAATAAAAAAACACGTCAGCTTGGAAATCACTCTGCTATCGATTTAAAATAAAAACCACGTCAGCTTGGAAATCACTCTGCTATCGATTTAAAATGAAAACCCGTCAGCTTGAAATCGCTCTGCTATCGATTTAAAATAAAAACCATGTCGGCTTGGAAATCACTCTGCTATCGATTTAAAATAAAAACCATGTCTTGGAAATCACTCTGCTATCGATTTAAAATAAAAACCATGTCCGCTTGGAAATCACTCTGCTATCGATTTAATATAAAAAAACACGTCAGCTTGGAAATCACTCTGCTATCGATTTAAAATAAAAACCATGTCAGCTTGGAAATCACTCTGCTATCGATTTAAAATAAAAACCACGTCCGCTTGGAAATCGCTCTGCTATCGATTTAAAATAAAAACCATGTCAGCCTGGAAATCACTCTGCTATCGATTTAAAATAAAAACCATGTCAGCCTGGAAATCACTCTGCTATCGATTTAAAATAAAACCATGTCAGCTTGGAAATCACTCTGCTATCGATTTAAAATAAAACCATGTCAGCTTGGAAATCACTCTGCTATCGATTTAAAATAAAAACCATGTCAGCTTGGAAATCACTCTGCTATCGATTTAAAATAAAAACCATGTCAGCTTGGAAATCACTCTGCTATTGATTTAAAATAAAAACCATGTCAGCTTGGAAATCACTCTGCTATCGATTTAAAATAAAAACCATGTCAGCTTGGAAATCACTCTGCTATCGATTTAAAATAAAAACCACGTCAGCCTGGAAATCACTCTGCTATCGATTTAAAATAAAAGCCACGTCAGCCTGGAAATCACTCTGTATCGATTTAAAATAAAAACCCGTCAGCTTGGAAATCACTCTGCTATCGATTTAAAATAAAAACCACGTCAGCTTGAAATCACTCTGCTATCGATTTAAAATAAAAAAACCGTCAGCCTGAAATCACTCTGCTATCGATTTAATATAAAAACCATGTCTTGAAATCACTCTGCTATCGATTTAAAATAAAAACCATGTCCTTGGAAATCACTCTGCTATCGATTTAAAATAAAAACCATGTCAGCCTGGAAATCACTCTGCTATCGATTTAAAATAAAAACCATGTCAGCCTGGAAATCACTCTGCTATCGATTTAAAATAAAAACCATGTCAGCTTGGAAATCACTCTGCTATCGATTTAAAATAAAAACCATGTCAGCCTGGAAATCACTCTGCTATCGATTTAAAATAAAAAAACACGTCAGCTTGGAAATCACTCTGCTATCGATTTAAAATGAAAACCACGTCAGCTTGGAAATCGCTCTGCTATCGATTTAAAATAAAAACCACGTCAGCTTGGAAATCGCTCTGCTATCGATTTAAAATAAAAACCATGTCAGCTTGAAATCACTCTGCTATCGATTTAAAATAAAAACCACGTCAGCCTGAAATCACTCTGCTATCGATTTAAAATAAAACCCGTCAGCTTGGAAATCGCTCTGCTATCGATTTAAAATAAAAACCACGTCAGCTTGGAAATCGCTCTGCTATCGATTTAAAATAAAAACCATGTCAGCTTGGAAATCACTCTGCTATCGATTTAAAATAAAAACCATGTCCGCTTGGAAATCACTCTGCTATCGATTTAAAATAAAAACCATGTCCGCTTGGAAATCACTCTGCTATCGATTTAAAATAAAAACCATGTCAGCTTGGAAATCACTCTGCTATCGATTTAAAATAAAAACCATGTCAGCCTGGAAATCACTCTGCTATCGATTTAAAATAAAAACCATGTCAGCCTGGAAATCACTCTGCTATCGATTTAAAATAAAACCCATGTCAGCTTGGAAATCACTCTGCTATCGATTTAAAATAAAAACCATGTCAGCTTGGAAATCACTCTGCTATCGATTTAAAATGAAAACCATGTCAGCTTGGAAATCGCTCTGCTATCGATTTAAAATAAAAACCATGTCAGCTTGGAAATCACTCTGCTATCGATTTAAAATAAAAACACACGTCAGCTTGGAAATCACTCTGCTATCGATTTAAAATAAAAACCATGTCAGCTTGGAAATCACTCTGCTATCGATTTAAAATAAAACACACCGTCAGCTTGGAAATCACTCTGCTATCGATTTAAATAAAAACCATGTCAGCTTGGAAATCACTCTGCTATCGATTTAAAATAAAAAACGTCAGCTTGGAAATCACTCTGCTATCGATTTAAAATAAAAACCACGTCCGCTTGGAAATCACTCCGCTATCGATTTAAAATAAAAACACACGTCAGCTTGGAAATCACTCCGCTATCGATTTAAAATAAAAACCATGTCAGCTTGGAAATCACTCTGCTATCGATTTAAAATAAAACACCGTCAGCTTGAAATCACTCTGCTATCGATTTAAATAAAAACCATGTCAGCTTGGAAATCACTCTGCTATCGATTTAAAATAAAACCACGTCCGCTTGGAAATCACTCCTATCGATTTAAAATAAAAACACACGTCAGCTTGGAAATCACTCTGCTATCGATTTAAAATAAAAACCATGTCAGCTTGGAAATCACTCTGCTATCGATTTAAAATAAAAACCATGTCAGCTTGGAAATCACTCTGCTATCGATTTAAAATAAAAAAACACGTCAGCTTGGAAATCACTCTGCTATCGATTTAAAATAAAAACCGTCCGCTTGGAAATCACTCCGCTATCGATTTAAAATAAAAAACCATGTCAGCTTGGAAATCACTCTGCTATCGATTTAAAATGAAAACCACGTCAGCTTGGAAATCGCTCTGCTATCGATTTAAAATAAAAAAACACGTCAGCTTGGAAATCACTCTGCTATCGATTTAAAATAAAAACCACGTCCGCTTGGAAATCACTCTGCTATCGATTTAAAATAAAAAAACACGTCAGCTTGGAAATCACTCCGCTATCGATTTAAAATAAAAACCATGTCAGCTTGGAAATCACTCTGCTATCGATTTAAAATAAAAACACACGTCAGCTTGGAAATCACTATGCTATCGATTTAAAATAAAACCATGTCAGCTTGGAAATCACTCTGCTATCGATTTAAAATAAAACCATGTCAGCTTGGAAATCACTCTGCTATCGATTTAAAATAAAAAAAACCACGTCCTTGGAAATCACTCTGCTATCGATTTAAAAATAAAACCACGTCAGCTTGGAAATCGCTCTGCTATCGATTTAAAATGAAAACCATGTCCGCTTGGAAATCGCTCTGCTATCGATTTAAAATAAAAACCATGTCAGCTTGGAAATCGCTCTGCTATCGATTTAAAATAAAAACCATGTCAGCTTGGAAATCACTCTGCTATCGATTTAAAATAAAAACCATGTCAGCTTGGAAATCACTCTGCTATCGATTTAAAATAAAAAACACGTCAGCTTGGAAATCACTCTGCTATCGACATTTAAAATAAAAAAAAAACCCGTCAGCTTGGAAATCACTCTGCTATTGATTTAAAATGAAAACCATGTCCGCTTGGAAATGGCTCTCTGCTATCGATTTAAAATAAAAACCATGTCAGCGGAAATCACTCTGCTATCGATTTAAAATAAAACCATGTCAGCTTGGAAATCACTCTGCTATTGATTTAAAATAAAAACCATGTCAGCTTGGAAATCACTCTGCTATCGATTTAAAATAAAAACCATGTCAGCTTGGAAATCACTCTGCTATTGATTTAAAATGAAAACCATGTCGCTTTGGAAATCGCTCTGCTATCGATTTAAAATAAAAACCATGTCAGCTTGGAAATCACTCTGCTATCGATTTAAAATAAAAACCATGTCAGCTTGGAAATCACTCTGCTATTGATTTAAAATAAAAACCATGTCAGCTTGGAAATCACTCTGCTATCGATTTAAAAATAAAACCATGTCAGCTTGGAAATCACTCTGCTATTGATTTAAAATAAAAACCATGTCAGCTTGGAAATCACTCTGCTATCGATTTAAAATAAAAACCATGTCAGCTTGGAAATCACTCTGCTATTGATTTAAAATGAAAACCATGTCCGCTTGGAAATCGCTCTGCTATCGATTTAAAATAAAAACCATGTCAGCTTGGAAATCACTCTGCTATCGATTTAAAATAAAAACCATGTCAGCTTGGAAATCACTCTGCTATTGATTTAAAATAAAAACCATGTCAGCTTGGAAATCACTCTGCTATCGATTTAAAATAAAAACCATGTCAGCTTGGAAATCACTCTGCTATTGATTTAAAATAAAAACCATGTCAGCTTGGAAATCACTCTGCTATCGATTTAAAATAAAAACCATGTCAGCTTGGAAATCACTCTGCTATCGATTTAAAATAAAAACCATGTCAGCTTGGAAATCACTCTGCTATCGATTTAATATAAAAACATGAAACCATGTCAGCTTGAAGTGCTAGTAGGTTTATCATAGGGAAGAGATGTGATTTCCGAGTTGGATCCTTGTTTGAATGATGCTTTGAGAAGCAGATCTGATACCTTTTTTTTTAACAGGCGATAATTGTACGATTTGCAAATGATGAGCCGCATGAATTAATCTCTTAAAAGAACTCTATATACATAGCACCCAACAAAAAATGCTTTCCTGTTCCATTAATCAAGTGACAAAACTGTACTACAACAATATACTTCAGGATGTGATGGTGAAACACTAAAGAAATTAGAACTCTTAACAGCAGTGTCATCACTCCTGTTTATCAGATTAGTCGCTCCGCCGCTGGTATTGTTCAAACCTGAAGATTATGTTAAAACACGGCTTGGCAAAGGTGGGCATGCAGCTACCGACACCAACGACACAAACCCTCTGGATACACAAGCAGAGGAGGACTTGAAGCATATATGGGAGCTGCTGTAAATCATGGGCAGTACAATACACAAATAGGCACAGGGCCAAACCAAAGGGTTATATAAAAATACAAATGAAACATTAAGAGTCAGGCTGAGCAATGCCTTCACTGACTTACAAAAACAAAGAAAAGAACCACAACCGCCAAACAGACCTTCCATGTGGTCTCCCCTCTCCCAGGCAGTTCCTCCAGCAATGGACCTCCTGTCTCTCTTAAATACCATGTGGCCAGGGTTGATTGACAATTAATAATTCAATCAACACCTGGCCACATTCTGCACATGTATTTGGCAGGGATAGGAATTAACCCAATCCCTGCCACCCACCACCACAAATACACCCAAAACATCCAGGGCTGGAATCTTAACTTCTAACACACACTTTGTTATATAATATTTACGCATAAGAGTTACAGTTCAAAGGGCATTCAAAACTAATTTTATTATTATTACTAGTATTAATACAGACTAAACAGAATAATGAACCCCACTACACAAAGCTGATTTGGAAGAAAGAAAGTCTTTTCACACGATGAATCTGATGCTACCCTTTACAACACTACAAAAATAAAATAGTGAAAAATGTTAAATAACAAATATAGCAAAGCCCTCTTATTGATGCTATTATATTTTAGGGAGATACTGGATTACTTGTAATTAACAATGTTGTCATTATGTATCTTCTTGAATGGCATGTGTAGCTCTCATTGGATCTTGGTTTTGTAACTTTCGTACAGCAAGCTGTTCCACTGTGTCTCTGTGAAGAATCTGCTCATGGACCCAACAGCATCGTTATTGTTGAGAGTTATGTGGGAAGAATCACAAGTAAAATGTACACTTTAAGGATATGATTCATTAATACAGTATTTGTAATGGTCTAATTGAATTAGCTGTCATAAATGTCTTCCTTTTCATGAGTTCAAGATTGCGAGGTAAAACAACTGAGCAGTAAATCACACAACACCGTTATATCTTTTTTATACATTTTATCAAGAAAGATAGAAAATGGATACGCTACAAAAACAGAAAAGAAGATTCATATCAAAATAGCAGAAATCAGTTTAGCAATGAATAATATTCAGGGGGCATCTCAGCTTCAGTGTAAATATTGATTACATGGAAAATAATGCATTCATCTACAACACCTTTATATCTTGTATACATCTATACATTCATCTATTGTCTAGAATTTTTTTTTTTTATATAGGATGAGCAATATTCTTAAATCAATAATCAAATATGAATATCCAAACAGGATAACTGTTTGAGTGAATACCAATCAGTAAATATTAGAATATACATTTCAGTGAAATCTGATTAAGATATTAAGAGATCGTAATTCATTATTCATCAATCTGTTGTTAATTATATTTCTTTAATTAGAATCCACGGAACAGAAACTTAACCCTTCACTTGTTCTTATTCATTGTGCTTGTTCTCCCTCTGTATACTTGTTAAATCACTCCCATGTAATATTATTGCAGCCCCTTCACTCAATCTCTTGGATCGCTATTGATCCTCCATCTGTATACTTGTTAAATCACTCCCATATAATATTATTCCAGCCCCTTCACTCAATCTCTTGGATCGCTATTGATCCTCCCTCTGTATACTTGTTAAATCACTCCCATGTAATATTATTGCAGCCCCTTCACTCAATCTCTTGGATTGCTATTGATCCTCCCTCTGTATACTTGTTAAATCACTCCCATGTAATATTATTGCAGCCCCTTTGTTAGTTGAAACAATGTGCTAGGTATCGTACACCCCTTTATATTTCACAAGAACCAGCCTTTCTGCAAACATGCATTCATTCCATTCCCCAAGTATCTCTTCAGTGACTCTTTTCTATTCTTCTAGTTTCATGTTGAATACTCAATTTGATTCACAGTGTTGATCCCTAGGGTGATGACTTTGGCCGTTGTCCTGTTCAGGTCTTTGTTCAATAAGAAAAATCCTCTTCACATTGAGATGTCCTTTCTTGGTCAGACAACTCAGCCCATCATTAACTCATTGATTGTTAACTTCCACTTTCTTCAGCAGAGATGTAGGTTAATAGAGTTCCTTAAACAATATTTCAGTTTTCTTCCAAGTGTGTTGAATTATTGGGGTTTTCGCTGGTTTCATTGGAGCTGGTGTTTAAGTTCTTCCTCTGAGCTCCTCTCTCTCAGTCTGTGAGTCAATTTTACTCTAACTAATACCCGTTTACACTAGCACACCCGTACCGTGACGGGAGTGCTTACACTAGCAAATAACCAAGCCGAGCCGGAACCAAGCTGTGAAACTCCAGCCCTGCAACATATCTGAATCTGGCTCGGGGCCGAAGCAGGCTGAAGTGTCTCGTCTCCCGGAGAAAGCTGCAGCTCCTCTCGCAGCAAAAAAGTTAATAGATTAGGAAAGATAACCACGTTACAGACCTAATATTTATTTAGTTATAAAATGAATGCTGAATAAGATGTCTGTGTTATAAAGTGCCAGCGCATCTTTTCTTCAGTTCAGATACTGTATCAAAAGGGAGAGACAGAAACGGAAGTTACACTGAGAAGTTGTTTACAGTTTGAACACCGGTACTGTATTTACTATAGAAATATTGCACTTGTATAGGGAATTGGGGGACATGCTGTAGGAGCGTTATATTCCCGAGCACGTTATTATGTATACATTTAATATGGTCCCCCGTCTTTGCTTCCTTTGTTTAGGTACGCCTCCCCCCCACCGCACATTTTCAGTACTTCTCCACAATAATAATAATAAAAAATCCATGGTAAAAAAAGATTTTATTAAATGAATGCTTTGTTCTATTTTTGCAGTCTGTGACATTTAATATAATCAACTCAGCACATTCATTATGCATGACGTCTCTCAGTTCGGCTCGCCTTTCTCTAGTGTAAATGCAACTCAGGCTACCCGAGCCGTACCAGGCTGGCTCGACTCGTCACCGGCTCGGCTCGGGTGTGCAGGTGTAAAGGTAGCAAAAGACTGCTCTCTCCCGTGACCTAGATTCCCTGGCTATATGACAATATTAAAAGAGGGGAGAGGAGAGAGGGCAGGGTGGTGAGAGGGAGAGGAGAGAGGGCAGGGAGGAGAGGGAGAGTAGAGAAGGCAGGGAGGAGAGGGAGAGAGTAGAGGGCAGGGTGGAGAGAGGGAGAGGAGAGAGGGCAGGGAGGAGAGGGAGAGCAGAGAAGGCAGGGAGGAGAGGGAGAGAGTAGAGGGCAGGGTGGAGAGAGGGAGAGGAGAGAGGGCAGGGAGGAGAGGGAGAGCAGAGAAGGCAGGAGGAGAGGAGAGTAGAGGGCAGGGGTGGAGAGAGGGAGAGGAGAGGGCAGGGAGGAGGGAGGCAGAGAAGGCAGGGAGGGAGGGAGAGAGGGGCAGGGTGGAGAGGGGAGGGAGGGCAGGGAGGACAGGGGAGCAGAGAAGGCAGGAGGAGGAGGAGAGTAGAGAAGGCAGGGAGGGGATGGAAAGTAGAGTGGATGGTGGTGAGAGGGAGGAGAGCCAACAGAGGAGAGCAGAAATAAAGGGGGGCTCAGGGTAAGAGGGTGGAAGAGAGAGGATTTCTTCTCATCAGCCCAGAAAAGTGCAGAGAGTGTCAGTGAAAGTGAGGAGATTGTCTGAGCTGTTTGAATAGTTTCCTGGTTCAGACAGCAATGTGTGTTTAATCTACAGTGCTGACAGGGTCAGGGTCAGGGACTCCAGCACAAGGTTTGTTTCACTGTAAGTATAGAAAAATGGATAGAGTTTCTCATTGGGATTGAACTCCATGTCAGTGAAAGTGTAGATGTGAGATCTGGTCTCCACATTGTAAAAGGAGGCCGTCCTTCCTCATAATCCAGATACACCCCAGCTTCTGGGGCTTCAGGCTCTGGGGAGGGGGGTCCGGGGGTCAGTGAGCAGTGAACTCATCCACTCCCTCCCCACCACAGCCCCAGTAACCCTGCTGGGGGTTGTGCTGAATCCCCCCCTTCCTGGGCAGACTCTCTGCTGACTCTAATCTCCACCATTGATTCCCTGCACCTGCACCTGCCAGTAGCATCTCCCGAGGTGAAGCCCTCCCTGCCAAGCACACAGGACCAGTAATCAAATCTCTCTGGATTCTGAGGGAGATCCTGCCATGTCTCTCCCGTCTCCTCGTTTCCCCTCCCCAGACAGGGTGAGCTCGGGCTGTGCTGTATCAGGGTCCAGAGTCACATCAACTGTGGAGCAGAGAGGGAGAGAGGAGTGAGTCAGGGCTGTGCTGTATCGGGGTCCCGTCACAGTGGAAGAGGGAGAGAGGTGTGAGAGTCAGGGCTGTGCTGTATCAGGATCCAGTCACAGTGGAAGAGGGAGAGAGGAGAAAAGAGTCAGGGCTGTGCTGTCAGAGTCCAGAGTCACAGAAATAGGAAATAATAATAATAATAATAATAATAATAATAATAATAATAATAGGAACAGAGCTAGAAAACAACATGACCTGCTGTACATCTACAGGGGGAGGCTAAAAGAGAGGGATAGAGATGGGGACATGAAGGCTATGAGGAGGAAATGGGTAGAAAGGGAAAGGAGGAGAAAGGCAGAGGAAGAGAGGAAGGAGAGTGATAAGAGGGGAAGGAGAAGAGATGGGAATGTGAGAAAAGAGATGGAGAGGGCAGGAAGAAAAAGAGTAAATGGGGAAGCAATGACATGGAGATGAGAGTAAGAGGTGAGATAGAGGGAAAAGAGGAATAGAGTGAGAGGGTGAGCAGAGAGAGAGGAAGACAGGCTGATACTCTCTAATTAGTGTTAAAGTATACCTGAGGAAAATTGAGGACTGGAGGTGGGGGAGGCATGTAAGAGAGAGAGGTGCACATGTATCTACACATAGACTCCAGAGATAATTTGTGTTCAACAATGTCAATGGGAGAGAAAGAGAGGGTGAGAGAGGGGAGGGACAGAGGAAGGGAGAGAAGGGGAAGAGAGGGAAGTGAGAGAGAAAATGGGAAGAGAAAAGAAAAGAGGGAGAGGTCAGGGGGAGAATTTAAAGAGGTAAGGGAGAAGAGGGATAGAGAGGAATAGAGGAGAGATAGTGTGGAGAGTGGGAGAGGATAGTGGGAGAAGGGAGAGAGGGAAGGAGGAGAGAGGGAGTATTTACCTGTCATCTGAGAGAGAGGAAAAGAGAAAGGGAGAAAGAGGGGGGACAGTGGAGAAAGGGAGGCAGAAGAAAGGAGAGCATAGGAGAGAGAGGTGAGGAGAGGAGAATAGAATAAAGGAGAGGCAGGGAGGGTCAGACAGGCTCCAGATTTTGTACCAAATTTCATCATAATCAGATAGTGAGGGAAAGGGAGGAAGGTGGAGGGGGAACCCAGGGGGAGAGTGGACCTGTAGCGTATACTGTGCATGTCACCTGGGATATGCATCACCACTGACAATACAATCAGAGGGGAGGGGCAGGGGGAGAGTGGACCTGTAGTGTATACTGTGCATGACACCTGGGATATGCATCCTCCTGACCACATTCCGGCGCCTCCTTAAGACTCACCTCTTCAAACAGCACCTGTAGAACTCCTCTGTTTGTATCCTGGGACACTATCACCCTTCATGTAAATGTGCTTTATTTTGCTCTTATCTGCCCCCTATTTTACTGCATTTAATCCTGTACTTCAGAATACTATAATCTGCCAAGTGTTTAACCTGTAGTACTTTGTATTTAATCATATCCTGATGTAACTATCACTATTTAATCATATCTTGAAGTAACTATCACTATTATCTGCTGTATTATTGAATTGTGGTTTGTCACACTTGTACTTTGCTTGAACAAAAGTTATTGTATTTCTTGCTCTTATTGTATTACTTGTATTGTAACACTTGAAATGTATTTGCTTACGATTGTAAGTTGCCCTGGATAAGGGCGTCTGCTAAAAAAAAATAATAATAATAATAATAATAATAATAATAATAATAATAATAATAATCAGAGGGGAGGGGCAGGGGGAGAGTGGACCTGTAGTGTATACTGTGCATGTCTCCTGGGATATGCATCCTCACTGACAATACAATCAGAGGGAGGGGCAGGGGAGTGGACCTGTAGTGTATACTGTGCATGACACCTGGGATATGAATCCTCACTGACAATACAATCAGAGGGGGGGGCAGGGGGAGAGTGGACCTGTAGTGTATACTGTGCATGTCACCTGGGATATGAATCCTCACTGACAATACAATCAGAGGGAGGGCACGGGAGAGTGGACCTGTAGTGTATACTGTGCATGTCACCTGGGATATGCATCCTCACTGACAATACAATCAGAGGGAGGGGCTGGGGAGAGTGGACCTGTAGTGTATACTGTGCATGACACCTGGGATATGCATCCTCACTGACAATACAATCAGAGGAGGGCAGGGAGAGTGGACCTGTAGTGTATACTGTGCATGTCACCTGGGATATGCATCCTCACTGACAATACAATCAGAGGGAGGGGCAGGGGAGAGTGGACCTGTAGTGTATACTGTGCATGACACCTGGGATATGAATCCTCACTGACAATACAATCAGAGGAGAGGGGCAGGGGGAAGGAGGGGGAAGAGGGCGAGAAGGGGAAAGAGACAGGGAGGGAAGAGAAGAGAGAGATGAAGAGGAGGGGAATGGAAAGAATGAAAGGGAGGAAGAAGGAAGGGGGAGGGAGGAGTGTATCTACATGCAGACAGACAGGCTCCAGATTATGATACTGATGATTTGTGTTAAAGAATGCTTGTACCAAGTTCCATCACAATCGGATAAGTGGTGTAACATAAAACACAAATATTATTATGCATGTCAGCAGTGATAATAGGAGAGAAAAGAGAAGAAAACTGCAGGGGGAGAGAGAGAAGCAGAGAGAGGGCAGGGGAGGAAGAGGGAGAGGAGAGAGGGGCGTATGAACACACACACACATATATATATATACACACACATTGATGAGACACATACCTGCTGAGCTGAGGATCCACTTCCATTCTAGAACACAGAAATAAAGAGAGCATTATTTTACAATCACTCCTCCTGTACTTTCTACAGTTCAGAAGATGTGCAGCACACACTAACCAGCAGGGCTGTGCTGGGGTGAGCCAGGCTGTGGATTTACACACACTCTACATACCTGATTTAAGGACCTCTCGCTTCACAGACTCTGTGAAAAGAAGAGAGCTGGGTTACATTCTGAACACTGAGGTCTAAAATCATCTATTGAATCACACTGAATAATAGATCACACTGTGTATAAGCAGCTAGTCTAACTGTGACTGACATGAGATATCCTTGAGCAGGTCCAGTAAAGAAATGGTCCATATTGTACAGCTATGGGGATGTTTACTATAATGGAAATAAATAAATCTTATTGTGATATTATTGATAATCCCAAGAAACGCTTGTTTTCCACATTACAAGTGAGGTTAGTCTCTCTTGATTTAAAGGGGAGGTCAGTCTCTCTTGATTTAAAGGGGAGGACAGTCTCTCTTGATTTGTTAACCCTGTCCATGGACTGGACAGTGGTAACCAAATCAGAGTCCAGCCTGTGCTCTGTTCAGAATCACAGCACGGGGGACATGGCAGCACGCAGCGCAGACGCTCTCCAGTTTGCACATTGCTTCAGAATTGGGGCCCTACAGTGGGGTTACCTGGCTATGAACTCACAGCTCTGCTCTGCTCATAACCACTGAGGCACTGGTTACAATGTTATCATGTGTAGCATAAACACACAGGCAAGTGAACTCCACACTAGAGTACAATCAGCATAGCAAAATAACATACCCCGCCCCCAGCTTCCTCATGCTGACAAAACAAAGACAGATAGAAGGATAGAAAGTTTTCTGGTAATTCTGAAAATAAAGTTAGACAAACAATTCTTACCAAGTTCCTTACGAAGGCACTTAGCAGCTAAAAAAATGAATCAGACAGAACAGTGTTGGTATTTCAGCTCCAGTACAGATTAAAATGAATCAGACAGAACAGTGTGTGGTTATTTCAGCTCCAGTACAGATTAAAATGAATCAGACAGAACAGTGTGTGGTTATTTCAGCTCCAGTACAGATTAAAATGAATCAGACAGAACAGTGTGTGGTTATTTCAGCTCCAGTACAGATTAAAATGAATCAGACAGATCAGTGTGTGGTTATTTCAGCTCCAGTACAGATTCAATTGCAGTATAAAAAAACACAACTAGTTAAATGAAAAGGATATCCATGTGAAAATGATTCTGAAGTATATGAAACATAGAAACTAAAACTAAAATTGCTACAATTTTCAACATCCATCCATAAAGAAAGATTTATATTGTTAAACCGTGTTGTCAAACAAAGTATATATATATATACAGTGCCTTGCATAAGTATTCACCCCTTGGACTTTTTCCACATTTTGTAGTGTTACAACCTGGAATTAAAATTGATTTAATTGGGATTTTACCATTTGATTTACACAACATACTTAACACTTTGAAGGTGCAAAATATGCTTATTATGACACAAAAGTTAATTAAACAACATGCCTCTTGGAAAAATCCAAACAGGATTTGATATGGGTTTTTTTCAGCAATGGCTTTCTTCTCGCCACTCTTCCATAAAGCCCAGCCTCTTGGTTGCTTCTCTGACTAATGCCCTCCTTACCTGGTCAATGAGTTTTGGTGGACGACCTTCTCTAGGCAGAGAGCGGTTGTGCCATATTCTTTCCATTTTTAATAATGGATTTAACGGTGCTCGGGGATGTTCAAAGTTTGGGATATTTTTTTTATAACCCAACCCTGATTGGTGCTTCTCCAGAACTTTATCCCAGACTTGTTTTGATAGCTCCTTGGTCTTCATGATGCTGTTTGTTTAGATATACTCTCTAACAAACTTTGGGGCCTTCCAGAAACAGGTGTATTTAGTCTGAGATCATGTGACACTTTAATTGCACACAGGAGGACTCTATTCAACTAATTATGTGACTTCTGAAGGCAATTGGTGGCACCAGAGCTTATTTAGGGGTGTAACAGCAAAGGGGCGAATACTTATGCAATCAAGACTTTTCAGTTTTTTTATTTGTAAATAATTTTGAAAAATATGTAGATTTTTTTTCCCCACTTGACATTATTGACTATTTTGTGTAGATCAGTGACAAAAATCCTAATTAAATCCATTTTAATTCCAGGTTGTAACACTACAAAATGTGGATAAGTCAAGGGGGTGAATACTTATGCAAGGCACTGTATATATATATTGTAACACAGCAGGGAGGGGGTTAAAGCGTCCCTGCGTAGGCATGTTTGTCTGTTTAATTGTTTAATTTAACTGTTTAATGTAACTGTTTTATTGTTTAATTTTCCCCTGCACCTGGGCGGTAATTGGGAATGGGGACCAGGTGCAGGGTATAAAGGATAGACAATCAGATTACTGGGGGCTGCTGAGTAGAAGGAGGCAGAAGTGAGGTGCTCTGCTTCCAAGCAGAGCTGAGAAGAAAGAAGTAAGTGCTGTGTTAAGCCCGTGTAGTTTTTGTGTGTGTGTTGACAGCTTAGCCGTCCTGCAAGTTAGTCAGGGAATAACCTTTTCAATTAGCGCTCCAAAACGGAGTTAAGTTTTGTTTTGTGTTTGTTTTATTTTTGTGTTTATTAAAAATATAGCGTGTCAGCGCGAGAAAATCCATTCCTGTGTGTACTGGGTCGTATTTTAAAGGGACACAAACCCGTGTGGCAGCGTTTCATTTACATTTGGTGGCAGAGTGTGTGGGCGCCCCTAGAGACCCAAGAATGGATTTTGAAGAATAGATCGCGCAGATCAACAGGAATGCCGCTGCTCAGAAGGAGCATTTGGAGAGATGGGAGAGAGAGATGGGGTTGGCACCGCTGAAGAGACAGAAGCAGGAGCCAACCGAATTGGAGCTGTTGCTTTTTCTTTAACCAGGAGATTTACGGGGGCTCATTTAAAGGGCGTCCTGGAAAACAATAAACGGACAATTGCAATGTATAAAAAATGCAATGTACCACCAACACAATAACAACACGTGCGGCTCAAACTGAATCAGCAGCACAGAGATCAAAGAACAGAATAAATAAGACAGCTATCAGTGTGTGAATGTGAACTGAAGGAGAGGCATTGCCAGGAGGTTCTGAGCAATTCACAAACATGGTCTTTAAAACCAGAGGAAGAGTCATTTTAATACAGAGAGACAATGCATGTGTTGTTAAACTTGCAGAACATATATTTATAATGATTTGTAATGAGATGGATTTCCGGTCCAGGGATGTCTTTATTTATGGGTGTGGTAGTTTAAGATACTGCTGCAGAAACCTGGAATGGGTTTTCAGCATCTCTTCATTAAGTGCTTTACTTACCCATAGGCTCAAGCTTTCTCTCCATGGCTAGAAGAAAAACAGAACAGTCCATATTATTGTAAACCTGTTTGACATGTTTAAAATGCACAGAGCTATATGAAATGCCTCATGATAATGATAAAGTTCATACCATCCATTCTTCTCCATTGGATCACCAGCAGAGGAATGGCTCCAATACTGAGAGCTAAAGTCAAGAAGAAAGACACCATCCATCCAGAGACTCCTGGGAAAAAATCCCCTGGAAAACAACACAGCAGCTCAACACACTGGAACGCATACCCCCTCCCAACAGCCCAGAAAGTCAAACTGGAGGACTCCACCCCCCCCCAATCACCACCCCCAAATGCGTTTGATTCAGATATTGACTGGTCCACTAGTTCATGTGTTTGATTCAGATATTGACTGGCCCACTAGTTCATGTGTTTGATTCAGATATTGACTGGTCCACTAGTTCATGTGTTTGATTCAGATATTGACTGGCCCACTAGTTCATGTGTTTGATTCAGATATTGACTGGCCCACTAGTTCATGTGTTTGATTCAGATATTGACTGGCCCACTAGTTCATGTGTTTGATTCAGATATTGACTGGTCCACTAGTTCATGTGTTTGATTCAGATGTTGATGCCCCATCATGGTGACTGTAATCTATGGTCAGTGTCAGTCAGGCTCAATCCACAAACATGTGATACTCACTGGATATGTGGAGTTTGGATTCCCAGTCTGGTTTTGGTATTTTACTTCTAACCAGACAGGAGAACACGTTGGACTGCTGTTTGATTTTGATGTAGCTGCTGACACTGAGGAGCTCCTGACTGTCCCTCTGCACTGTTGTGTTGGACAGTGATGTCACATCGTTTCCATCCCTGTCTCTCCAGATCACTTCAGGTTCAGGGTCCCACCCCTCTGATCTGCACACCAGCCGGGTCTGCTCTCCTTGTGTAGAATCCATAGAGATTGAGGGCTGGGTCCCCAGAGCTGTCAGAGAATAGAGACAGCGAGACACACACAGATAGACGGTCAGGGAATAGAGACAGTGAGACACACACAGATAGACACACCAGCCAGGTCTGCTCTCCTTGTGTAGAGTCCATAGAGACAGATTACACACAGATTACACACAGAGGAATTACGCAATTAAGCGCCTGTGTAATTTTATGCATAAAACATATCACCACTCATAGGCGTGTAATATTAATTAATATTGCCATTAACCGAGAAGGACAGGGAAAAATGTTGGATCACACTGAGGATAAAGGGAACATTAGTAAAGCACGACAGCATCTGTCACTTTTCTAAGCCCCACCCCTTTGATTGATTCTAACTCCTGTCACATATTTTGATTGATTTATGACCATAACCTGCCCATTTCCACACCCCTGAGTGATTTATTACCCTCAAGCCCTGCCCCTTTCCACGCCTCTGATTGATTTATGGCCTGTAAGCCTCCCCCCTTTTCCCACACTTTTGAGTGATTTATGACCCTTCCCTTTTTTCTGACATAACTAAACGTCTGTCAAAAATAGCACTCCCCTAAAAATAGTGTTTGTTGTACCCCTAATTTATACATTATCACAAAAAAGCAAGTTGTAGTGCAGTGTGTTTTTTTTTGTGACTATGTTCAAAACCCTCTCTAATAATAACCAGGGTTATTAACAAACAGAGAATCCCTAAACATTTTCGATTATGCTCAAGATCCTCTGTAACAATAATCAGGAGCTATTAACAAACAGAGAATCCATAAACATATAAACGCATTTCACAATCAGTATATTTATACACATATTATACTGAAAATTAACCCATAACAGTAGGCATCGGGTGTGCTGGGCCCTACATTTCTGTTGGTTTTACAGGTCATGGTAGGTTTTGGTGTCATTCCATAATACACATGGTTCTATCTAATGGTTAATTTTAATATTACAACGTAGTCTAAAAAACAATTTAAAGTTGTTTTTGAATACAATAAAGGTTAGCACAGGCTGAATTGTAAAGGTTTAGGGGTTTTTAGGAGCCTACCCATAATGCACCTGTATTTGCATAATAGTTTCTATTAACATTACAGAGAACTCTAAAAACCTAGTTAATGTTATTTTCGAAGCTAAAAAATTTGACCACTACGTTCTTTGTCTTAATGTGATTATTTTAAGACCAAATAATACGTGATTAGGAGTAAGGGTCATCTTTTTCTGTTAAAACTGAATATCTTTTGGGGTTTTTCAGAACTAGTAGGAAATTATAGAGAAAGAAGGAAGAGAGTCTGTTTTTTTGACCAAGCAGCAGGGTTATGGGGAACATGGTGAACAGACCCTGTCTTTTGACCAAAAAAAAAGAAGCTGTCCTAGAGAAGAAAAGGTAAAAAAAACTGTTTTATCACTTAGTAAGAGATTTTTCTTAAATAATAATCTTAACTACCATTCTGCAGAAGAATATGTCTTACATAAAGGCTTCTTAATCAATATATAATATTTTAAACTATTACACTGAAAAAGAATCTTATTTAACTCTGAAAAGTCTATTGAGTCTGTTCTTTTTTCAGGGAGGTAGACTTGGGGTGGGCTGTTCACTGTGTAATTATTTATTATTTTATTATTTATTTCTTAGCAGACGCCCTTATCCAGGGTGACTTCCAATTGTTACAAGATATCATATTATTTTTACATACAATTACCCATTTATACAGTTGGGTTTTTACTGGAGCAATCTAAGTAAAGTACCTTGCTCAAGGGTAATGCATGGACTGTTCCCACAAGGCTGTTGGCTGATATTGAATCTGGGGGTCTTTCTATCTACTGTATACAGGTTCTCTAATTATTTTCAAATTAAAGTTCTAAAAACAAAAAATAAATCAAAATCTTTCAAAGTCGGCTGTTTGGTTGTGTGTAAATTCAATTCTTTAATAATTACAATTATTTTAGTTAAGATGAAAACATTTACAAAGCAATGAAATTAATAAATACACAAATAAATAAATACATGTCTGCTGTTCAATTATAGTCTATAATTGTAGACAGTGTTCAAGTTTGTTACAAATATTTTAGTTCAGATGTAAGCAGCGACAAACTATGGACGCTTATCTTTGAATTGATTGAATGGAGGTCAGAAATTGTTTCACAATCACAAATGGTCAGACATTATTTAAAAAAAAACATGTTTTTAGTACTGTGTTTCTGATTTTACTGGGCGGATTGGCAGCTGCAAATGTGATATGGTTGTCTTTTTATGATACACTTAATATGATCTAACTTAACATGATATGGCCTGTATGTTATGATGTTTAAGATTTTACTGTATTTAATTAAGTATTTGCATTATTTTAACATTTTCATTTTAGATCTTGAAACAAAATGACAAACTTAAAATACCTGAAAATCCTATCAAACACCTTTGTGGTATATTTCATACATGTGGATATAAAAATAATTCTCTACAGAAGTTATTTATTCCTCATTTATTTTGGAATTGTTTATTTTCTGTCAGATTAAGATTTTCTGCTGTCAAATTATCATAGATATGTTATAAAAGAAGAAAGATTAAACCAAGCATACATTAACTGGTAGAATGACTGGGAATTTACAAACAGTATGAATGAGAACAACAAAGCATATTGCATAAAGAGGATACAAAATACCCTTTACAAAGGGAATCACTTCAACCTTCACCAGGGTGTGTATAAAGAAAATCAGCATATATCTAAACTAGCTGTTTTAAAACAGAAAGATTCTTGTTAAACATAACACCACAGTCAGCATATCTCTAAACTACCTGTTTTACATTCTTAAAGAATACAACCACCAAAGAATAATATATTTAGAAGCCATGCGAAAAACATACATAGAAGCAGTGCCCATATACACGTGCACTTTATTTTAGGGTTAACAGATTCCTTCTATCGGCTCTTCTGTTTATGTTTGACACGTCTGGGGCATCGGGTCAGGCAGCCTCCAGAACAGTTGAATAGGGGTGCCGACACCACTTTGAACTAATGAGGGTGTTTTCTGTCTTTGTAAAGCAGCGTCATAAAACACCTTTGCTTAATTTACATGTTAAGATCTCAAACCCCCGGCTGTTTTTGACCCATGACAACGATGTTACTTTTTTTTTGAACCCTCCACGCACACCCTAGGTATCTCCACTTGTTCGTTCAGTAACGGGGGTGTACACTTTCAATCGGAGGACTCTTTGAAACGCCATAGGTAATTTAATGTTTTTGTGTTTTCTTTATTTTGTGTTTGTTTTCAGTTGATGTTCACTTGTTTTTAAAAGGCGATCTTTCAGTATAGTTTAGTGTATGTTACCTGTATTCATTCTTTCTTTCTTTATTTTAATTAAGTCAATCTATCCTTTCTATATATTTTATGTTTTTCAGTGATGCCAGAGACTAACTCCTCGGACATACTAAAAAATATATCAAATTGTTGGTCATTTCTAACTCCAGGGGTAGATTTTCTCACTTATTTTCCTCAAAACTCTTACATACTTTTGTCAACAAACCTTACATTTCTGCAAATGGCTTGTCTTGTGGTTACTGTAATCCACGTCTGTACTGGCCGGGTTTAGGCCCCAGGGGCGCCCTGTGGCATGGCTGGCTTCATTCATTGCGCGAGTCAAGCTTCCATATGTATCCCTCTATGACGGCTGCACTTTCGAGAAGCCCACCCCTTGCTCCGAAAAACACCTTTTGTACATGGAATATTTTACGAAAAAATTAAGTAAAACAATAAAGATGTTTTTTTATTATTATTTAGAAAACAAAACTAACTTACTTTTTTTTTTTTTCGTTTTTGGCTGGGTTATTTTTAGTACTTCAAGTGCGAGTTTGAAGAAAGAAAAAGAAGCACGGCCTCTGTATATGCGTTGCTGTTGTGCAAAATCAAATACAGTAGACCTGTTTACTGTAAAATAAATTAGAAGGAAGTAATAAAAGTGGACTAGGTTCACGCCTCTATCTTATAGGCCTTCTTCAATTTAGGCGCTAAGATTTCAGTTTACTAAAGACCCTGTATTTATTTATTTATTTATTTTTTTAAGGCATGAGTAGATTGTAGATAATATATTTCCTAAAAACAATCGCTATACTGTATTTTTATAAATTAGTAAACGATTACTATAAGCAAGTTTTTTTCATTTTAAAATTCTGAGCGTCAAAAGTTTTTACAAGTACTATCATGAACCGTCTTCTGTGTTGAAACTCAACAAGCAAAATAAAATGTCGGATAGTAAACAATTTGTGCACATAACAAAATGACCTATTTCCCTCTTGCAAAAGGTATGAAATCATCCATCTGGTGACATTTTAGAAGAGGTTGTTACAGAGCATGCAGGATTCAGGTAACACCTCTAGGGAGGGAATACATTCGGACACCCACAAGTTTCACCGTTCCCCTTAATCACTTTTTTTCATTATTAAAATACACGTTGTTTTAAGTGCATGTAATAGATGATGCTTGCAAACTCTATGCAGTAAGCTTGTATTGCAGGAGCACATCGGGGCCATGTACAGAACTGCATCTAACTTACTTGGTCAAAACAGATTTAACAGGGACAGTTCCATGAACGTTATCCTTCACGTTTATTTTTCTATTACCATTTCATTTAAGGCTGAGGAGTTTATCAAATGTATTAATAAAGTATCACCAGTACAGAACAGAAATAGTTCACTATGACTATGAATAGTAAATTCAGAGAAGCTCTGAAAACTTTCATAGCCAGTACATAATACAACTCTTTATTTAACATTATTTATAGCGTTATCATGTTTCTCAAAGGCTATACAGTTCAAATTCAAACTAATGGAAAATATTTTGATTGTTGTAGGAAAATTGTAACTACAGTAAGAGCACTTAAATAAAACAGTAACACAGCTGTTATAAAACAGAAAGCTTACTGCTAAAAGTAACACCACTTTTTTAATTCATCCAAATATTAGTTGACTACTGTGTATTTCTTTAAATAGTAATTTTAAATATTAATATTTTTTTTGAAGATGCATGACAGCTTTTTGTTTTAAAATAAGTTACAAAGAAATTACATTTCAGTAATTATTTTACTTCTGTTGTAATCTGTGCTTTATCTGTTTTAGCCATTTTTTATTGTACACTTATTCACATTCCGTTCTTATAGGTTACAAAGCACCCCTGTTAACACCATCACTATTAAACGTATTAAGTCAAGGAATGTAGTGGTCAATTTTTTAGCTTCAAAAATAACATTAACTAAGGTTTTTAACGTTCTCTGTAATGTTAATAGAAACCATTATGCAAATACAGGTGCATTATGGGTAAGCTCCTAAAAAACCCTAAATCCTTTACAATTCAGCCTGTGCTAACCTTTATTGTATTCAAAAACAACTTTAAATCATTTTTTAGAATACGTTGTAATATTAAAATCAACCATTAGATAGAAACATGTGTATTATGGAATGTACACAGCTATCTACCACGGCCTGGAAATCCAACAGAAATGTAGGGCCCGGCACATTCGATACCTACTATGATGGGTTAATTTTTAGTGTAATATGTGTATCATATACTGATTATGAAACTCTTTCATATGTTTGTTAATAACTTTCTTATTATTATGGAGGGTCTTGAGCATAATCGAAAATGTTTAGAGATTCTCTGTTTGTTAATAACCCTGGTTATAGTTACGGAGGGTCTCGAACATAGTCAAAAAAATGCACTACAATACAACTTGCTTTCTCTAATTTCTGTCTGTCTTTTTCTTTTCTTTCTGATAATCTATAAACTAGCAGTTTAGGGCCATAAATCACTCAAAGTGTGGGGAAAAGGGGAGGGGCCTTAGGGCCATAAATCAATCAATGTGTGGGAAAAGGGGGCAGGGCCTAAGGGCCATAAATCACTCAGGGGTGTGGAAAGGAGCAGGGCTTAAGGTCATAAATCAACCAATGGGGGTGTGGTTATGGTCATAAAGCAATCAAAATGCATGAAAGGGCGGGGTTATTGTCATAAATCAATCAAAATGGGAGGGGCTTAGAAAAGTGACAGATGCTGTTGTGCCTTTACTACTAACTTGGATCGATTTTGCCAGAAAATGCCATGACAAAGGTCCCACGTTGCAAATACATCAGCAAAAGATTTGCTTTGCTTTACACACTGCGAAGGTGGCACCAATGCGATCCAGAGCTCTAATTTGAAAACATTCACTTTCAGAAATTCAGATACTTCAATGCAGTAACAAATACAGCTGATGCTGAGCACAGCACCTCGCTGTGTAATCTTGTTCTGTCCCATCGGAGGTGATCTCTTTTGGAAGTAAAGAGCTGGTGTTCCATTATTACAATCTTGGAATTTAGAAAGACTTTAAAAATAAATAAATAAATAAATAAATAAATAAATAAATAATCCAGTGTATTCTACATGTATTTTGATATCCAGTATAAGAGAAGAACCCAAAACTGCACAATAATTTTCAGTGTTGTAAATCGAACCCTGACTTTGACATCGATTATCATGCAAATTCTAACGATGATTAGCAAAAAATAATAATAATAATAAAAAAAAAAAACTTTAAAGAGTTTAAAAAGACAATAAGTCCTAATTCACAATTATGCCCAGGTGCGGGTGATAATTACTAATTAAACAATTAACAAAAATAATTAAACAATTAAACCAAATGTGCATACGCACATGTTTTACATAAGAGGGAGGATATTAACCCCTCCCTGCTGTGTTACAATTGGCATTTAAATATAGCACTCTCAATTGTCATATTCCTGCCGTCACTTCACCTTGTTTTGTGTAAAATATGAATTTTCAGTGTAAAACAAAAAAACAAAACACTGTCAAAGGGAAAAATACTACATTAACACCATGGCCTATTCACATGGAAATAATTCTCTCTCTCTCTTATTTTTTTTTTTTAATTTGCTGTTGAGGTTACAGTTTATGAATGACGTAGCCCAGCTTCTAGTGAATGCAGCAGTCCCTGAACAGTGTGCCGCGGCTGCAGAGATGCATTTCACTTTTTGCTGTCATTAAAATTTTACATGACTTTGCATAGCCACTTAGATTTGCATTATCTTCAGTGAATACAACTATAGCGTCATTTTTCCAAACAGTACATTAGAGGCAGCCTACCCTTTCCTGCAACTGAACTTTCCACAGCGACACATTCTCCGGCTGATCATTTTCGGTTTGCGTCTCCATACTTGAATATGTAGAATATTTCATACATGGATGTGGATTTATTATTAACTGACTTACTGCCCACATCGCAACCAAGACATGTAGAATCTCTCTTTCATACATGATGTACAGGCCTAATCAATCTACAGCATGATGTAGAGAGCCACGTGCCTGACAAGCAGGTTGCGTTCTTGTATTTAACCAGAAACAAACAACAACAAAAACAAACTATCCGAAACAGCGGCACGTGACAGCGTGGTAATGTTAAATATTATTAGCTTCACTCGAGACAGCCGGCTGCAGATGGGACTGATTTTAAACAAAATATGTATAAAATAAATTAATAACAGCAGGTTACTCTTCATCTCTGCAGCATCACCCTGTATTTGTTTACAGACGCATATTCTCAATAGCTTTTAGAAGCAACAACATAGATTACATTCTTGACAGTAAGTTAATATATACAAGACACGTTTTTAATTTCATGGAATATTCAATTTCATTAGATACAGATAGACTGTCAGGGAATAGAGACAGTGAGACACACACAGATAGACTGTCAGGGAATAGAGACAGTGAGACACACACAGATAGACTGTCAGGGAATAGAGACAGTGAGACACACACAGATAGACTGTCAGGGAATAGAGACAGTGAGACACACACAGATAGACTGCCAGGGAATAGAGACAGTGAGACACACACAGATAGACTGTCAGGGAATAGAGACAGTGAGATAGACACAGATAGACACATCAGGCAGGTCTGCAGGATATGGAGGTGTTATTTCAGATGAAAACACATTGCAATTCAGCACTGACCTCTGACTATCAGTTCAGTCTTTCCTTGCCCATACCAGACTCCATCAGTGGCAAAGCAGGAATAGACCCCGCTATCAGAGGGTCGGAGGTTTCTCAGATTCAGAGAGAGAATGCCTTCCTGCAGCCCCAATCTAGAGAGAGCAGTGCGGCCCCGATAGACACTGTCCTGAACATCTGTGCGATCCCTTCGATCTTCATATAAATGAACTGGAACCCTGATGTTCTGTCTGTACCACCTCACTTCCATGTCCACAGCACTGAGACTGGGGGTGATGTGACAGGGCAGGATGACATCTTCACCAAGAGAGGCGATGAGGGGCTGATCAGAGCCAACAACAGAGCTGCCATCTGAAAAACAAAACACTGGCAATTAGAAACAAACAAGCATTTGCTCAAACAGTATCCTAGTAGAAGAAGAAGCACACAGCTATGAGATATGAGCAATAAGCTGTGACCCTGAGACTTCTACACTAAACATCCAGCTATGAGATATGAGCTATAAGCTGTGACCCTGGGAGCTCTACACTAAACATCCAGCTATGAGATATGAGCTATAAGCTGTGACCCTGGGAGCTCTACACTAAACATCCAGCTATGAGATATGAGCTATAAGCTGTGACCCTGGGACTTCTACACTAAACATCCAGCTATGAGATATGAGCTATAAGCTGTGCCCCTAGGAGCTCTACACTAAACATCCAGCTACGAACGCTGGTTTATTAAACGCACTGGTCCGGAACTCAACCAAAGAACCAGTGCACTGTTAGTAAGAGGTGACTGAACAGGCAAATTGAACTACAATTCCCCTTCCTATAAACACAAGGCCAGGACATCTCTGAACTTGTGATCTTGCATCTCAGTGGATCTTCCTATTAAATTATCTTCATGTTAGAAATAGCAGGTTGTCTCTTCTGTGTAGAAACAGCTGGTAGCAAACTCAAGACAATGAGACAGGTCCTCCCCAGGAGTCTTATCTTCATAACACAAGCTCTGTTAGTTGTAGCTGTGTGACACAAACAAACCAGACCCCATGTAGACTCCTCTCATGATTGCACTGTGAAGTACTGCACACCCACAGCCAGACTCCTGTATTCATATTCATCACAGGGCCAGACCGCTGCTCCACTGAGATAAAGGTGTCAGACTGGCTCTGGAGCTGCCAGATAAGATGGTATAACACACAACGCCCACTGCAGTAATGGAGCAGTGTTAGGACACAGACTATACTGTACACTATCCCTCTTCAATACACAGCAGAACTGCAGAATCACACTATACTGTACACTGCCCCCTTCAATACACAGCAGAACTGCAGAATCACACTATACTGTACACTACCCCTTCAATACACAGCAGAACTGCAGAATCACACTATACTGTACACTACCCCTTCAATACACAGCAGAACGACACAATTGCAGTGCTTCCAGAGGCAAAGGTTACATTACTATTCTCCAGTCTAACCCCCTGTTGCTGTAAAATTGAACTTTAAGGTGGATCTCTATGTTCAGTGGGTCTGATTCTCCAGTCATACTCAATACAAATACACTCCTGTATGTAATGAGACAGTACTGACCTAGGCTGAACACTACCCTGCTTCAATGAGACAGTACAGACACAGGCTGAACACTACCCTGCTTCAATGAGACAGTACTGACACAGGATGTACACTACCCTGCTTCAATGAGACAGTACTGACTCAGGCTGAGCACTACCCTGCATCAAGTAATGAGACAGTACAGACACAGGCTGAACACTACCCTGCTTCAAGTAATGAGACAGTACAGACACAGGCTGAACACTACCCTGCTTCAATGAGACAGTACAGACACAGGCTGAACACTACTCTGCTTCAATGAGACAGTACAGACACAGGCTGAAGACAACCCTGCTTCAATGAGACAGTACAGACACAGGCTGAACTCTACCCTGCTTCAATGAGACAGTACAGACACAGGCTGAACACTACCCTGCTTCAATGAGACAGTACAAACACAGGCTGAACACTACTCTGCTTCAATGAGACAGTACAGACACAGGCTGAACACTACCCTGCTTCAATGAGACAGTACAGACACAGGCTGAACACTACCCTGCTTCAATGAGACAGTACGGACCCAGGCTGAACACTACCCTGCTTCAATGAGACAGTCTGGGACCCAGGCTGAACACTACCCTGCTTCAATGAGACAGTACAGACCCAGGCTGAACACTACCCTGCTTCAAGTAATGAGACAGTACTGACCCAGGCTGAACACTACCCTGCTTCAAGTAATGAGACAGTACTGACCTAGGCTGAACACTACCCTGCTTCAATGAGACAGTACAGACACAGGCTGAACACTACCCTGCTTCAATGAGACAGTACTGACACAGGCTGAACACTACCCTGCTTCAAGTAATGAGACAGTACTGACACAGGCTGAACACTACCCTGCTTCAAGTAATGAGACGGTACTGACCCAGGCTGAACACTACCCTGCTTCAAGTAATGAGACAGTACTGACCCAGGCTGAACACTACCCTGCTTCAAGTAATGAGACAGTACTGACCCAGGCTGAACACTACCCTGCTTCAATGAGACAGTACAGACACAGGCTGAACACTACCCTGCT
The DNA here is from genome assembly GCA_036884735.1 of Huso huso. Lineage (NCBI taxonomy): Eukaryota > Metazoa > Chordata > Actinopteri > Acipenseriformes > Acipenseridae > Huso > Huso huso. The sequence goes on along the minus strand of CM072681.1, from coordinate 13,825,290 downwards.
TCAATGAGACAGTACAGACACAGGCTGAACTCTACCCTGCTTCAATGAGACAGTACAGACACAGGCTGAACACTACTCTGCTTCAATGAGACAGTACTGACACAGGCTGAACACTACCCTGCTTCAATGAGACAGTACTGACACAGGCTGAACACTACCCTGCTTCAATGAGACAGTACTGACACAGGCTGAACACTACCCTGCTTCAATGAGACAGTACAGACACAGGCTGAACACTACCCTGCTTCAATGAGACAGTACAGACACAGGCTGAACACTACCCTGCTTCAATGACACAGTACAGACACAGGCTGAACACTACCCTGCTTCAATGAGACAGTACAGACACAGGCTGAACACTACTCTGCTTCAATGAGACAGTACTGACACAGGCTGAACACTACCCTGCTTCAATGAGACAGTACAGACACAGGCTGAACACTACCCTGCTTCAATGAGACAGTACTGACACAGGCTGAACACTACCCTGCTTCAATGAGACAGTACTGACACAGGCTGAACACTACCCTGCTTCAAGTAATGAGACAGTACTGACACAGGCTGAACACTACCCTGCTTCAATGAGACAGTACAGACACAGGCTGAAAACTACCCTGCTTCAATGAGACAGTACTGACCCAGGCTGAACACTACCCTGCTTCAATGAGACAGTACAGACACAGGCTGAACACTACCCTGCTTCAATGAGACAGTACTGACCCAGGCTGAACACTACCCTGCTTCAATGAGACAGTACTGACACAGGCTGAACACTACCCCGCTTCAATGAGACAGTACGGACCCAGGCTGAACACTACCCTGCTTCAATGAGACAGTACAGACCCAGGCTGAACACTACCCTGCTTCAAGTAATGAGACAGTACTGACCCAGGCTGAACACTACCCTGCTTCAAGTAATGAGACAGTACTGACCTAGGCTGAACACTACCCTGCTTCAATGAGACAGTACAGACACAGGCTGAACACTACCCTGCTTCAATGAGACAGTACTGACACATGCTGAACACTACCCTGCTTCAAGTAATGAGACAGTACTGACCCAGGCTGAACACTACCCTGCTTCAATGAGACAGTACTGACACAGGCTGAACACTACCCTGCTTCAATGAGACAGTACAGACACATGCTGAACACTACCCTGCTTCAAGTAATGAGACAGTACTGACACAGGCTGGACACTACCCTGCTTCAAGTAATGAGACGGTACTGACACAGGCTGGACACTACCCTGCTTCAATGAGACAGTACTGACACAGGCTGGACACTACCCTGCTTCAATGAGACAGTACTGACACAGGCTGAACACTACCCTGCTTCAATGAGACAGTACTGACCCAGGCTGAACACTACCCTGCTTCAATGAGACAGTACTGACACAGGCTGAACACTACCCTGCTTCAATGAGACAGTACTGACACAGTCTGTACACTACCCTGCTTCAATGAGACAGTACTGACACAGGCTGAACACTACCCTGCTTGAAGCAATGAGACAGTATGGAAACTGTTTATTTAATTTTCTGCATGAGAATTAGGCTACACTATTGTTATAAGTGTTGGTTGCACTGTTTGTGATTATATTAATATGTAATTAAGTTAATTAGTGATGTGCAGGTGGGGACAGTAATTATCTGGCCTCCATTTTGGAATAATAGATGCATACATGACCCTCCACTATGTTTAATGAGGATACTGAATTAATGAGTAATGCTGAATTTACAGCTTCCATCAATGTGTTTGTGGAAATATAATCAATAAAACAGTGCATTACCCCTCAGGCATGTAATGAGACAGTGCATTACCCCCCAGGCAACACATTCATAGGTGTCAAGATGGTAAAACACAACTGAATCCTGGACCCTTGCTACTAAAATTGATGAATATGTCAAAACCACTATGAGTTTCAACAAGACTAGAAAGGATTGCAAAAATCCCTGTGAGTGACACATGGTTCCTATAAGAGGAAAGGAACGAGGGGAGGGACTGCTGTGAAACCAGCGATTTATACCAGAGGTGCAAATCAAATTGTGGTGCCATTACACATGTTTACATATGCACATATATATACTGTGTATATATATATATATATATTGATGATAGATGTATAGATGATGATAGTTTCTCATTGGGTCTGGACTACTCACATCACACACCCCCCTCCCACACACACACACACACACTCACACACTCGTCCACATACACAGGAGAGAAGGTTTGTGTCGTGTGGGAGGTTGTGAGGGGGCTTGATTAGGACGGGGTTTGACCATTCAGCACCAGTAATCTCTCTGGTGCTAAACTTTCAAAACAGTTCAGCATCAATTTTCAAAACTATGTGCACCCCTGCCAGGGCTTAACCCCACCCAGAACCGTTGCTTACTAAAGATCTTGTTTATTCAAATACATGCAAAAGACTGTAATTAGAAAAGTGTGTCATAAGTACAGCTGTGCACAAAATATTATTGACAACGGAGAGTTAAGAACGTTCTGTGTGTGGCTGGCTTATCTTTCCTGCCAGCATGAAGCTAGTTAGATCACTTCTCCCTAGCAACAAATGACACTACAGCCAGCAAATATTCCAATTGGATGGTTACAACTTAACAACATTACATTTCTTTCAAACATTTGTTTTGCATACACTGTTTTGGTTTTAAACACCAGACTCTCTGATGGTTAACTTTCAAAACAGTTTATCATCAATTTAAAAACGATTTCCACCCGTGTGTATTCATAACCCAAAAAAATATCTGAACATAACCAACTCCGAGACAACATTGACTACATCTCTGCTCCAATTAGGAGTTTAAATAGATTCCAAAATATGAGAAATTGTCTCCAAACACAGCAGTGTCTCAAATGAAACCACACCCTCGTCCCACACCCAGGTCCTTTCCTCTTATGGGAACAAGCCTCGAACATCTGTGCCAGAACAATCAGCTCACCTGCACACACAAAACACTGTCCCTCTCTGGAACAATCAGCTCACCTCAGCACACACAAAACACTGTCCCTCTGTATGAACAATCAGCTCCCCTCTGCACACACAAAACACTGTCCTCTGTAGAACAATCAGCTCCCTGCACACACAAAACACTGCCCCCTCTGTAGAACAATCAGCTCTCCTGCACACACAAAACACTGTCCCTCTGTAGAACAATCAGCTCCCCTCTGCACACACAAAACACTGTCCCTCTGTAGAACAATCAGCTCCCCTCTGCACACACAAAACACTGTCCCTCTGTAGAACAATCAGCTCACCTCTGCACACACAAAACACTGTCCCTCTGTAGAACAATCAGCTCTCCTGCACACACAAAACACTGTCCCTCTGTAGAACAATCAGCTCCCCTCTGCACACAAAACACTGTCCTCTGTAGAACAATCAGCTCTCCTGCACACACAAAACACTGTCCCTCTGTAGAACAATCAGCCTCCTGCACACACAAAACACTGTCCCTCTGTAGAACAATCAGCTCTCCTGCACACACAAAACACTGTCCCTCTGTAGAACAATCAGCTCTCCTGCACACACAAAACACTGTCCCTCTGTAGAACAATCAGCTCCCCTCTGCACAGACAAAACACTGTCCCTCTGTATGAACAATCAGCTCCCCTCTGCACACACAAAACACTGTCCCTCTGTATGAACAATCAGCTCCCCTCTGCACACACAAAACACTGTCCCTCTGTAGAACAATCAGCTCCCCTCTGCACACACAAAACACTGCCCCTCTGTAGAACAATCAGCTCTCCTGCACACACAAAACACTGTCCCTCTGTAGAACAATCAGCTCTCCTGCACACACAAAACACTGTCCTCTGTAGAACAATCAGCTCCCTCTGCACACACAAAACACTGTCCCTCTGTATGAACAATCAGCTCCCCTCTGCACACAAAACACTGTCCCTCTGTAGAACAATCAGCTCACCTCTGCACACACAAAACACTGTCCTCTGTAGAACAATCAGCTCTCCTGCACACACAAAACACTGTCCCTCTGTAGAACAATCAGCTCCCCTCTGCACACACAAAACACTGTCCCTCTGTAGAACAATCAGCTCTCCTGCACACACAAAACACTGTCCCTCTGTAGAACAATCAGCTCCCCTCTGCACACACAAAACACTGTCCCTCTGTAGAACAATCAGCTCCCCTCTGCACACAAAACACTGTCCCTCTGTAGAAGAATCAGCTCCCCTCTGCACACACAAAACACTGTCCCTCTGTAGAACAATCAGCTCTCCTGCACACACAAAACACTGTCCCTCTGTAGAACAATCAGCTCCCCTCTGCACACACAAAACACTGTCCCTCTGTAGAACAATCAGCTCTCCTGCACACAAAACACTGTCCCTCTGTAGAACAATCAGCTCCCCTCTGCACACACAAAACACTGTCCCTCTGTAGAACAATCAGCTCTCCTGCACACACAAAACACTGTCCTCTGTAGAACAATCAGCTCCCTCTGCACACAAAACACTGTCCCTCTGTAGAACAATCAGCTCTCCTGCACACACAAAACACTGTCCCTCTGTAGAACAATCAGCTCTCCTGCACACACAAAACACTGTCCCTCTGTGTGAACAATCAGCTCCCCTCTGCACACACAAAACACTGTCCCTCTGTAGAACAATCAGCTCCCTCTGCACACACAAAACACTGTCCTCTGTAGAACAATCAGCTCCCTCTGCACACAAAACACTGTCCCTCTGTAGAACAATCAGCTCCCTCTACACACACACAAAACACTGTCCCTCTGTAGAACAATCAGCTCCCTCAGCACACACAAAACACGGTCCCTCTGTAGAACAATCAGCTCACCTCAGCACACACAAAACACTGTCCCTCTGTAGAACAATCTGCTCCCCTTTTTTGCTTAAATTAAACAATTTATAACAGCCCTGCAAGAGCTGAATTGAAAGTGGGAAGAAGTGGAACAGCAGTCAGCCTGGACACCTGCATGCACAATATCTGACAGGCAGCCTGGACGCCTGCATGCACAATACCTGACAGCCAGCCTGGACACCTGCATGCACAATACCTGACAGCAGCCAGCCTGGACACCTGCATGCACAATACATGCATGCACAATACCTGACAGCCAGCCTGAACACCTGCATGCACAATACCTGACAGCCAGCCTGAACACCTGCATGCACAATACCTGACAGCCAGCCTGAACACCTGCATGCACAATACCTGACAGCCAGCCTGGACACCTGCATGCACAATACCTGACAGCCAGCCTGAACACCTGCATGCACATTACCAGACAGCCAGCCTGGACACCTGCATGCACAATACCTGACAGCCAGCCTGAACACCTGCATGCACAATACCTGACAGCCAGCCTGGACACCTGCATGCACAATACCTGACAGCCAGCCTGGACACCTGCATGCACAATACCTGACAGCCAGCCTGGACACCTGCATGCACAATACCTGACAGCCAGCCTGGACACCTGCATGCACAATACCTGACAGCCAGCCTGGACACCTGCATGCACAATACCTGACAGCCAGCCTGAACACCTGCATGCACATTACCAGACAGCCAGCCTGGACGCCTGCATGCACAATACCAGACAGCCAGCCTGGACACCTGCATGCACAATACCAGACAGCCAGCCTGAACACCTGCATGCACAATACCTGACAGCCAGCCTGGACACCTGCATGCACAATACCTGACAGCAGCCAGCCTGGACACCTGCATGCACAATACCAGACAGCCAGCCTGAACACCTGCATGCACAATACCAGACAGCCAGCCTGGACGCCTGCATGCACAATACCAGACAGCCAGCCTGAACACCTGCATGCACAATACCTGACAGCCAGCCTGAACACCTGCATGCACAATACCTGACAGCCAGCCTGGACACCTGCATGCACAATACCAGACAGCCAGCCTTGTCACCTGCATGCACAATACCTGACAGCCAGCCTGAACACCTGCATGCACAATACCAGACAGCCAGCCTGAACACCTGCATGCACAATACCTGACAGCCAGCCTGAACACCTGCATGCACAATACCTGACAGCCAGCCTGGACACCTGCATGCACAATACCTGACAGCCAGCCTGGCCGCCTGCATGCACAATACCTGACAGCCAGCCTGGACACCTGCATGCACAATACCTGACAGCAGCCAGCCTGGACACCTGCATGCACAATACCTGACAGCCAGCCTGGACACCTGCATGCACAATACCTGACAGCCAGCCTGCACAATACCTGACAGCAGCCAGCCTGGACGCCTGCATGCACAATATCGGACAGCCAGCCTGGACACCTGCATGCATAATACCTGACAGCAGCCAGCCTGGACACCTGCATGCACAATACCTGACAGCCAGCCTGGCCGCCTGCATGCACAATACCTGACAGCCAGCCTGGACACCTGCATGCACAATACCTGACAGCAGCCAGCCTGGACACCTGCATGCACAATACCTGACAGCCAGCCTGGACACCTGCATGCACAATACCTGACAGCCAGCCTGAACACCTGCATGCACAATACCTGACAGCCAGCCTGGACACCTGCATGCACAATACATGACAGCAGCCTCACCACCACAGCTCCAAGAACAAAGCCAGACGCTGGGAAACGACTCCAGACTTGCATAGATGGTGCACTGCAGGCCTATTTCAAATAGTTGAGAGCTATAAGCTAGAAGGGGGGCTGGTGCTACCCCTGTGAGATCTAGAAGCTCAACATTATACATTGATGCATGTCAGTGCTTCTGTCCTATTGAAAGATCTTCATGTTAGAAGTAGCAGGTTGTCTCTTCATCAGCTTAATTTCTACAGTCCCTCTCACCTCTCTGTGTAGAAACAGCTGGTAGCAAACTCAAGACAATGAGACAGGTCCTCCCCAGGAGTCTCATCTTCATAACACAAGCTCTGTTAATTGTAGCTGTGTGACACAAACAAACCAGACCCCATGTAGACTCCTCTCATGATTGCACTGTGAAGTACTGCACACCCACAGCCAGACTCCTGTATTCATATTCATCACAGGGCCAGACCGTTGCTCCACTGAGATAAATGTGTCAGACTGGCTCTGGAGCTGCCAGATAAGATGGTATAACACACAACGCCCACTGTAGTAATGGAGCAGTGTTAGGACACAGAATATACTGTACACCATCCCTCTTCAATACACAGCAGAACTGCAGAATCACACTATACTGTACACTACCCCTTCAATAGACAGCAGAACTGCAGAATCACACTATACTGTACACTACCCCTTCAATACACAGCAGAACTGCAGAATCACACTATACTGTACACTACCCCTTCAATACACAGCAGAACTGCAGAATCACACTATACTGTACTCTATGGAGCGCTCTGTAACATCTGTGTGTTAACCTTCAAATAAATAGACTTGATCTAACTCAACGCGCCTCGGATTGAATTGTTTGGGGTTAGGTGAACCTCCAGAATTCGTCCCTACACAGCAATTACAAAAAAAAAAATACATCACAGTATCTAAACCTGTCTAATGATTAACTGTTACAATACCGTAGCTTGCTTCACTCACTTTGTTTTGGCTGCATTGTCGTCGGGTGAAACTGGAGGAAGCGCTGTGTAACTGCAAAATATAAGACACACTGATTTGGCAGTAGAGATTTTATTATTTTTTTTAAAATGTGGATTGTGACAGATATTCAGATAAATTGTAACATTGAAGAGATGGGCTTTGTATTAGAGGCTGTGTTGTCCAGTGGTTAAAGAAAAGGGCTTGTAACTAGAAGGTCCCCAGTTCAAATCTCACCTCAGCCACTGACTCATTGTGTGACCCTGAGCAAGTCACTTAACCTCCTTGTGCTCCATCTTTCAGGTGAGATGTAATTGTGACTCTGCAGCTGATGCATAGTTCACACACCCTAGTCTCTGTAAGTCGCCTTGGATAAAGGCGTCTGCTAAATAAACAAATACTAATAATAATAATAATTAGAAAACTGGTGACAGAGTCGGAAATCGTAGCGTGACGGGCAAGTGTATTAATTTGTTACATTATCTATCTCAATGGGGATTGATTTTATTCTTAATAAGAGGATGGTAAAATCGATTGACAGGTATCTGGGTAACGGATAACCGAAAGTGCTGACTATGTATGTGGGATATGCATTCCCATCAAGGATCACAGAAGAGAGGGAAAAAGAGAAGAGAGAGGGAGAGGAAAGAGATGAAGGGAAGGATGGGGGAGAGGGGGAATGAGAAAGGAAGTAGAGGGGAATGAGAGAGGAGAGCGGTGAAAGGAGTCTGCCGTCAGATGCTTTTAGTGAAATTCATTTGAACCTTTAGGGAGATTAACACAGAGGTGACCATGGACACAGGTGTGAGGAGCCGTGACATTCACACACTCTAGAGAAAAAAAAAATACTCTACAGTATTTAATTAAAAATTGGACAAAACGCATTACATTGTTTACAGTCCAGGTCACGGATGTACCAGCTAAATCTATAGAACATCCCCGGCCCACATTTATTTCCATTGCCACACTGTATTGTAGATTATTTTGTGCTCTGTAATGAAAGCTTCATCCATTAATCCGGGTTCATACACTTTT
>CM072681.1:13654362-13816179 GCA_036884735.1 Huso huso | reverse complement strand
TGCCACGCATTGCCAATCAGAGGAAAATGGGAGAGTAGGGCAGGGGAGAGTGGACCTGTAGTGTATACTGTGCATGTCACCTGGGATATGCATCCTCACTGACAATACAATCAGAGGGAGGGCAGGGGAGAGTGGACCTGTAGTGTATACTGTGCATGTCACCTGGGATATGCATCCTCACTGACAATACAATCAGAGGGGAGGGGGAGGGACCTGTAGAGTGGATGTCACCTGGGATATGCATCCTCACTACAATCAGAGGAGGCAGGGGAGGGGAGAGTGGACATGTCACATGTCTGGGATATGCATCACCACTGACAATACAATCAGAGGGGAGGGCAGGGGAGAGTGGACCTGTAGTGTATACTGTGCATGTCACCTGGGATATGCATCCCACTGACAATACAATCAGAGGGGGGGAGGGGCAGGGAGAGTGGACCTGTAGTGTATACTGTGCATGTCACCTGGGATATGCATCCTCACTGACAATACAATCAGAGGGGAGGGCAGGGGAGAGGGACCTGTAGTGTATACTGTGCATGTCACCTGGGATATGCATCACCACTGACAATACAATCAGAGGTGTATACTGCATGTCACCTGGGATATGCATCCTCACTGACAATACAATCAGGGGAGGGGCAGGGGAGAATGGACCTGTAGTGTATACTGTGCATGTCACCTGGGATATGCATCCTCACTGACAATACAATCAGAGGGAGGGCAGGGACCTGGACCTGTAGTGTATACTGTGCATGTCACCTGGGATATGCATCCTCACTGACAATACAATCAGAGGGAGGGGCAGGGGAGAGTGGACCTGTAGTGTATACTGTGCATGTCACCTGGGATATGCATCCTCACTGACAATACAATCAGAGGGGAGGGGCAGGGGAGGACCTGTGGACCTGTCACCTGGGATGTATCCTCACTGACAATGTGGACCTGTAGTGTATGTCATGTCCCTGGGATATGCATCCTCACTGACAATACAATCAGAGGGAGAGGGGCCTGGGGTGCAGACCTGGGACCTGTACTGACATACTGTGGACATGTCACCTGGGATATGCATCCTCACTGACAATACAATCAGAGGGGAGGGGCAGGGGAGAGTGGACCTGTAGTGTATACTGTGCATGTCACCTGGGATATGCATCCTCACTGACAATACAATCAGAGGGGAGGCAGGGGAGAGTGGACCTGTAGTGTATACTGTGCATGTCACCTGGGATATGCATCCTCACTGACAATACAATCAGAGGGGAGGGCAGGGGGAGACCTGTAGGACCTGTCACCTGGGATATGCATCCTCATACTCAGAGGAGGGCAGGGAGAGGGACCTGTAGTGTATACTGTGCATGTCACCTGGGATATGCATCCTCACTGACAATACAATCAGAGGGAGGGGCAGGGGAGGGGACCTGTAGTGTATACTGGTCACCTGGGATATGTGACAATACAATCAGAGGGGAGGGCAGGGAGAGGGACCTGTAGTGTATACTGTGCATGTCACCTGGGATATGCATCCTCACTGACAATACAATCAGAGGGGAGGGCAGGGGAGAGTGGACCTGTAGTGTATACTGTGCATGTCACCTGGGATATGCATCCTCACTGACAATACAATCAGAGGAGAGGGCAGGGGAGAGAGGACCTGTAGTGTATACTGTGCATGTCACCTGGGATATGCATCCTCACTGACAATACAATCAGAGGGAGGGGCAGGGGAGAGGGACCTGTAGTGTATACTGTGCATGTCACCTGGGATATGCATCCTCACTGACAATACAATCAGAGGAGAGGGCAGGGGAGAGTGGACCTGTAGTGTATACTGTGCATGTCACCTGGGATATGCATCCTCACTGACAATACAATCAGAGGGAGGGCAGGGGAGAGTGGACCTGTAGTGTATACTGTGCATGTCACCTGGGATATGCATCCTCACTGACAATACAATCAGAGGGGAGGGGCAGGGGAGAGTGGACCTGTAGTGTATACTGTGCATGTCACCTGGGATATGCATCCTCACTGACAATACAATCAGAGGGAGGGGCAGGGGATACCTGTAATACTGTGCATGTCACCTGGGATATGCATCCTCACTGACAATACAATCAGAGGGGAGGGCAGGGGAGAGTGGACCTGTAGTGTATACTGTGCATGTCACCTGGGATATGCATCCCACACTGACAATACAATCAGAGGGAGGGGCAGGGGGAGAGGACCTGTGTATACTGGACCTGGGATAGTGACAATACAATCAGAGGGAGGGGCAGGGGAGAGTGGACCTGTGTATACTGTGCATGTCACCTGGGATATGCATCCTCACTGACAATACAATCAGAGGGGAGGGCAGGGGAGAGTGGACCTGTAGTGTATACTGTGCATGTCACCTGGGATATGCATCCTCACTGACAATACAATCAGAGGAGAGGGCAGGGGAGAATGGACCTGTAGTGTATACTGTGCATGTCACCTGGGATATGCATCCTCACTGACAATACAATCAGAGGGGAGGGGCAGGGGAGAGTGGACCTGTAGTGTATACTGTGCATGTCACCTGGGATATGCATCCTCCACTGACAATACAATCAGAGGGGAGGGGCAGGGGGAGAGTGGACCTGTAGTGTATACTGTGCATGTCACCTGGGATATGCATCCTCACTGACAATACAATCAGAGGGAGGGGCAGGGGAGAGCCTGTAGGGGCATGTCACCTGGGATATGGACAATACAATCAGAGGGAGGGGGCAGGGGAGAATGGACCTGTAGTGTATACTGTGCATGTCACCTGGGATATGCATCCTCACTGACAATACAATCAGAGGGAGGGGCAGGGGATGGACCTGTAGTGTATACTGGGTCACCTGGGATATGCATCCTCACTGACAATACAATCAGAGGGAGGGCAGGGGAGAGTGGACCTGTAGTGTATACTGTGCATGACACCTGGGATATGCATCCTCACTGACAATACAATCAGAGGAGAGGGGCAGGGGAGAGTGGACCTGTAGTGTATACTGTGCATGTCACCTGGGATATGCATCCTCCACTGACAATACAATCAGAGGGGAGGGCAGGGGAGAGTGGACCTGTAGTGTATACTGTGCATGTCACCTGGGATATGCATCACTCCTGACAATACAATCAGAGGGAGGGGCAGGGGAGAGTGGACCTGTAGTGTATACTGTGCATGTCACCTGGGATATGCATCCTCACTGACAATACAATCAGAGGAGAGGGCAGGGGGACCTGTAGTGTATACTGTGTGGACCTGACAATACAATCAGAGGAGAGGGGCAGGGGAGAGGACCTGTATACTGTGCATGTCACCTGGGATATGCATCCTCACTGACAATACAATCAGAGGAGAGGGGCAGGGGGAGAGTGGACCTGTAGTGTATACTGTGCATGTCACCTGGGATATGCATCCTCACTGACAATACAATCAGAGGGAGGGGCAGGGGAGAGTGGACCTGTAGTGTATACTGTGCATGTCACCTGGGATATGCATCCTCACTGACAATACAATCAGAGGGGAGGGGCAGGGGAGGGGACCTGTAGTGTATACTGTGCATGTCACCTGGGATATGCATCACCACTGACAATACAATCAGAGGGGAGGGCAGGGGAGAGTGGACCTGTGGTGTATACTGTGCATGTCACCTGGGATATGCATCCTCACTGACAATACAATCAGAGGGAGGGCAGGGGAGAGTGGACCTGTAGTGTATACTGTGCATGTCACCTGGGATATGCATCCTCACTGACAATACAATCAGAGGGGGGCAGGGGAGTGGACCTGTAGGGCACCTGGGATATGGACCTGTAATGTATACCTGTGCATGCATGTCACCTGGGATATGCATCCTCACTGACAATACAATCAGAGGGGGAGGGGCAGGGGAGAGTGGACCTGTAGTGTATACTGTGCATGTCACCTGGGATATGCATCCTCACTGACAATACAATCAGAGGGAGGGGCAGGGGAGAGTGGACCTGTAGTGTATACTGTGCATGTCACCTGGGATATGCATCCTCACTGACAATACAATCAGAGGGAGGGGCAGGGGAGAGGGACCTGTAGTGTATACTGTGCATGTCACCTGGGATATGCATCCTGACAATACAATCAGAGGAGAGGGGCAGGGGAGGGAGTGGACCTGTAGTGTATACTGTGCATGTCACCTGGGATATGCATCCTCACTGACAATACAATCAGAGGGGGGGGGCAGGGAGAGTGGACCTGTAGTGTATACTGTGCATGTCACCTGGGATATGCATCCTCACTGACAATACAATCAGAGGGGAGGGGCAGGGGAGAGTGGACCTGTAGTGTATACATGGGGGATATGGACAATACAATCAGAGGGAGGGGAGGGGAGAGTGGACCTGTAGTGTATACTGTGCATGTCACCTGGGATATGCATCACCACTGACAATACAATCAGAGGGAGGGCAGGGAGAGTGGACCTGTAGTGTATACTGTGCATGTCACCTGGGATATGCATCCTCACTGACAATACAATCAGAGGGAGGGGCAGGGAGAGTGGACCTGTAGTGTATACTGTGCATGTCACCTGGGATATGCATCCTCACTGACAATACAATCAGAGGAGGGGCAGGGGCAGGGGGACCTGTAGTGTACTGTGCATGTCACCTGGGATATGCATCCTCACTACAATACAATCAGAGGGGAGGGGCAGGGGAGAGGGACCTGTAGTGTATACTGTGCATGTCACCTGGGATATGCATCACCACTGACAATACAATCAGAGGGAGGGGGCAGGGGAGAGTGGACCTGTAGTGTATACTGTGCATGTCACCTGGGATATGCATCCTCACTGACAATACAATCAGAGGGAGAGGGCAGGGGAGAGTGGACCTGTAGTGGACCCTGGGATATGTCTGTGCATGTCACCTGGGATATGCATCCTCACTGACAATACAATCAGAGGGGAGGGGCAGGGGGAGAGTGGACCTGTAGTGTATACTGTGCATGTCACCTGGGATATGCATCCCACTGGGGAGGGAGGGGCAGGGGAGTGGACCTGTAGTGTATACTGTGCATGTCACCTGGGATATGCATCACCACTGACAATACAATCAGAGGGGAGGGGCAGGGGGAGAGTGGACCTGTAGTGTATACTGTGCATGTCACCTGGGATATGCATCACTCTGACAATACAATCAGAGGGAGGGGCAGGGGAGTGGACCAATACATGTCATCAGACAATACAATCAGAGGGAGGGGCAGGGAGAGTGGACCTGTAGTGTATACTGTGCATGTCACCTGTCATCCTACAATCAGAGGAGGGGCAGGGATGGACCTGTATGTATACCATGTCACCTGGGATATGCATCCTCACTGACAATACAATCAGAGGGGAGGGCAGGGGAGAGTGGACCTGTAGTGTATACTGTGCATGTCACCTGGGATATGCATCCTCACTGACAATACAATCAGAGGGAGGGGCAGGGGAGAGTGGACCTGTAGTGTATACTGTGCATGTCACCTGGGATATGCATCCTCACTGACAATACAATCAGAGGGGAGGCAGGGAGAGGACCTGTAGTGTATACTGTGCATGTCACCTGGGATATGCATCCTCCACTGACAATACAATCAGAGGGAGGGGCAGGGGAGAGTGGACCTGTAGTGTATACTGTGCATGTCACCTGGGATATGCATCCTCACTGACAATACAATCAGGGGAGAGGCAGGGGGAGACCTGTGGACCTGTAGTGTATACTGTGCATGTCACCTGGGATATGCATCCTCACTGACAATACAATCAGAGGGGAGGGGCAGGGGAGAGGACCTGTAGGGCATGTCACCTGGGATGGACCTGAGGGGAGGGCAGGGGAGTGTATACTGTGCATGTCACCTGGGATATGCATCCTCACTGACAATACAATCAGAGGAGGGGCAGGGGGAGAGTGGACCTGTAGTGTATACTGTGCATGTCACCTGGGATATGCATCCTCACTGACAATACAATCAGAGGAGGGGGCAGGGGAGAGTGGACCTGTAGTGTATACTGTGCATGTCACCTGGGATATGCATCCTCAATACAATCAGAGGGGAGGGGCAGGGAGAATGGACCTGTAGTGTATACTGTGCATGTCACCTGGGATATGCATCCTCACTGACAATACAATCAGAGGAGGGGGCAGGGGAGAGTGGACCTGTAGTGTATACTGTGCATGTCACCTGGGATATGCATCCTCACTGACAATACAATCAGAGGGAGGGGCAGGGGAGAGGGACCTGTAGTGTATACTGTGCATGTCACCTGGGATATGCATCCTCACTGACAATACAATCAGAGGGGGGCAGGGGAGAGGGACCTGTAGTGTATACTGTGCATGTCACCTGGGATATGCATCCTCACTGACAATACAATCAGAGGAGAGGGGCAGGGGAGAGTGGACCTGTAGTATACTGTGCATGTCACCTGGGATATGCATCTCACTGACAATACAATCAGAGGGAGGGGGCAGGGGAGAGTGGACCTGTAGTGTATACTGTGCATGTCACCTGGGATATGCATCCTCACTGACAATAATCAATCATGTCACCTGGGATATGCATCCTCACTGACAATACAATCAGAGGAGGGGGCAGGGGAGAGTGGACCTGTAGTGTATACTGTGCATGTCACCTGGGATATGCATCCTCACTCAGACAATACAATCAGAGGGAGGGGGAGAGGGGGGGAGAGTGGACCTGTAGTGTATACTGTGCATGTCACCTGGGATATGCATCACCACTGACAATACAATCAGAGGGGAGGGGCAGGGGAGAGGGACCTGTAGTGTATACTGTGCATGTCACCTGGGATATGCATCCTCACTGACAATACAATCAGAGGGAGGGGCAGGGGAGAGTGGACCTGTAGTGTATACTGTGCATGTCACCTGGGATATGCATCCTCACTGACAATACAATCACAATCAGAGGTGCAGGGGATATGCATCCTCACTGGGGAGGGCAGGGGAGAGTGGACCTGTAGTGTATACTGTGCATGTCACCTGGGATATGCATCACCACTGACAATACAATCAGAGGAGAGGGGCAGGGGAGAGTGGACCTGTAGTGTATACTGTGCATGTCACCTGGGATATGCATCACCACTGACAATACAATCAGAGGGGAGGGCAGGGGAGGGACCTGTAGTATACTGTGCATGTCACCTGGGATATGCATCCTCACTGACAATACAATCAGAGGAGGGGCAGGGGAGAGTGGACCTGTAGTATACTGTGCATGTCACCTGGGATATGCATCCTCACTGACAATACAATCAGAGGGGAGGGTCAGGGGGAGAGTGGACCTGTAGTGTATACTGTGCATGTCACCTGGGATATGCATCCTCACTGACAATACAATCAGAGGGGAGGGGCAGGGGAGAGTGGACCTGTAGTGTATACTGTGCATGTCACCTGGGATATGCATCCTCAATACAATCAGACAATACAATCAGGAGGACCTGGGTATACTACTGGGACAATACAATCAGGGAGAGGCAGGGGAGACCTGTAGTGTATACTGTGCATGTCACCTGGGATATGCATCCTCACTGACAATACAATCAGAGGAGGGGCAGGGGAGAGTGGACCTGTAGGTATACTGTGCATGTCACCTGGGACCCTCACTGACAATACAATCAGAGAGGGAGGCAGGGGAGAGTGGACCTGTAGTGTATACTGTGCATGTCACCTGGGATATGCATCACCACTGACAATACAATCAGAGGAGAGGGGCAGGGGAGAGTGGACCTGTAGTGTATACTGTGCATGTCACCTGGGATATGCATCCTCACTGACAATACAATCAGAGGAGAGGGGCAGGGGAGAGTGGACCTGTAGTGTATACTGTGCATGTCACCTGGGATATGCATCCTCACTGACAATACAATCAGAGGGGGGCAGGGGGGGAGAGTGGACCTGTAGTGTATACTGTGGTCACCTGGGATATGCATCCTCACTGACAATACAATCAGAGGGGGGGGGCAGGGGACCTGTAGGTATATGCATGTCACCTGGGATATGCATCCTCACTGACAATACAATCAGAGGGAGGGGCAGGGGAGAGTGGACCTGTAGTGTATACTGTGCATGTCACCTGGGATATGCATCCTCACTGACAATACAATCAGAGGGAGGGGCAGGGGAGAGTGGACCTGTAGTGTATACTGTGCATGTCACCTGGGATATGCATCCTCACTGACAATACAATCAGAGGGAGGGCAGGGGAGAGGGCTGTGCATGGGGATATGCATCCTCACTGACAATACAATCAGGGACCTGTAGTGTATACTGTGCATGTCACCTGGGATATGCATCACCACTGACAATACAATCAGAGGGAGGGGCAGGGAGAGTGGACCTGTAGTGTATACTGTGCATGTCACCTGGGATATGCATCCTCACTCAATACAATCAGAGGGGAGGCAGGGGAGAGTGGACCTGTAATACAATGTCAGGGAGGACAATACAATCAGAGGGAGGGGCAGGGGAGAGGGACCTGTAGTGTATACTGATGTCACCTGGGATATGTATCCTCACTGACAATATCAGAGGGAGGGCAGGGGAGAGTGGACCTGTGTGTATACTGTGCATGTCACCTGGGATATGCATCCTCACTGACAATACAATCAGAGGGAGGGGCAGGGGAGAGGGACCTGTAGTGTGTGCATGTCACCTGGGATATGCATCCTCACTGACAATACAATGTCACCTGGGATACTGTGCATGTCACCACTGACAATACAATCAGAGGGAGGGGCAGGGGAGAGTGGACCTGTAGTGTATACTGTGCATGTCACCTGGGATATGCATCCTCACTGACAATACAATCAGAGGAGAGGGGCAGGGGGAGAGTGGACCTGTAGTGTATACTGTGCATGTCACCTGGGATATGCATCCTCAATACAATCAGAGGAGGGGCAATACAACCTGTAGTGTATACTGTGCATGTCACCTGGGATATGCATCCTCACTGACAATACAATCAGGGGGGGCAGGGGAGAGTGGACCTGTAGTGTATACTGTGCATGTCACCTGGGATATGCATCCTCACTGACAATACAATCAGAGGGGGGCAGGGGCAGGACCTGTAGTGTATACTGGTCACCTGGGATATGTATACAATACAATGTGCATGTCACCTGGGATATGCATCCTCACTGACAATACAATCAGAGGGGAGGGGCAGGGGGAGAGTGGACCTGTACTGTATACTGTGCATGTCACCTGGGATATGCATCACCACTGACAATACAATCAGAGGGGCAGGGAGGGGACAGGGGAGAGTGGACCTGTAGGGATACTGTATACTGTGCATGTCACCTGGGATATGGACCTGTATCCATGTCACCTGGGATATGCATCCTCACTACAAATCAGAGGGAGGGGCAGGGGTGAGTGGACCTGTAGTGTATACTGTGCATGTCACCTGGGATATGCATCCTCACTGACAATACAATCAGAGGGGAGGTGCAGGAGGAGAGTGGACCTGTAGTGTATACTGTGCATGTCACCTGGGATATGCATCCTCACTGACAATATAATCAGAGGGGAGGGGCAGGGTTTGAGTGGACCTGTAGTGTATACTGTGCATGTCACCTGGGATATGCATCACCACTGACAATACAATCAGAGGGGAGGGGCAGGGGAGAGTGGACCTGTAGTGTATACTGTGCATGTCACCTGGGATATGCATCCTCACTGAGAATACAATCAGAGGAGAGGGGCAGGGGAGAGTGGGTGCATGTCACCTGGGATATGGGAAGAGAGGGGAGGAGGAAGAGAAGAGAGAGAGGAAGAGGAGGGGAATGGGGAGAATGAAAGGGAGGAAGAAGGAAGGGGGAGGGAGGAGTGTATCTACATGCAGATAGACAGGCTCCAGATTCTGATACTGATGATTTGTGTTAAAGAATGCTTGTATCAAGTTTCATCACAATCGGATAAGTGGTGTAACATAAAACATGAATATTATTATGCATGTCAGCAGTGATAATAGGAGAGGAGAAAAGAGAAGGAAACTGCAGGGGGAGAGAGAGAAGCAGAGATAGGGCAGGGGAGGAAGAGGGAGAGGAGAGAGGGGAGTATGAACACACACACACACACACACACACACACACACACACACACACACACATATATACACACACATTGAAGATACACATACCTGCTGAGCTGATGATCCACTTCCATTCTAGAACACAGAAATAAAGAGAGCATTATTTTACAATCACTCCTCCTGTACTTTCTACAGTTCAGAAGATGTGTAGCACACACTAACCAGCAGGGCTGTGCTGGGGTGAGTCAGGCTGTGGATTTCCACACACTCTACATACCTGATTTAAGGACCTCTCGCTTTACAGACTCTGTGAAAGAAGAGAGCTGGGTTACATTCTGAACACTGAAGTGTAAAATCATCTATTGAATAACACTGAATAATAGATCACACTGTGTATTAAGCAGCTAGTCTAACTGTGACTGACATGAGATATCCTTGAGCAGGTCCAGTAAAGAAATGGTCCATATTGTACAGCTATGGGGATGTTTACTATAATGGAAATAAAGAAATCTTATTGTGATATGATTGATAATCCCAGGAAACGCTTGTTTTCCACATTACAGGGGAGGTCAGTCTCTCTTGATTTAAAGGGGAGGTCAGTCTCTCTTGATTTAAAGGGGAGGTCAGTCTCTCTTGATTTAAAGGGGAGGACAGTCTCTCTTGATTTGCTAACCCTGTCCATGGACTGGACAGTGGTAACCAGATCAGAGTCCAGCCTGGGCTCTGTTCAGAATCACAGCACGGGGGACATGGCAGCACGCAGCGCAGACGCTCTCCAGTTTACACATTGCTTCAGAATTGGGTCCCTGCAGTGGGGATACCTGGCTATGAACACACTGCTATGCTCTGCTCATAACCACTGAGGCGCTGGATACAATGTTATCATGTGTAGCATAAACACACAAGCAAGTGAACTCCACACTAGAGTACAATCAGCATAGCAAAATAACATACCCACCCCCAGCTTCCTCATGCTGACAAAACAAAGACAGATAGAAGGATAGAAAGTTTTCTGGTAATTCTGAAAATAAAGTTAGACAAACAATTCTTACCAAGTTCCTTACGAAGGCGCTGAGCAGCTAAAAAAATGAATTAGACAGAACAGTGTTGGTATTTCAGCTCCAGTACAGATTAAAATGAATTAAACAGAACAGTGTTGGTATTTCAGCTCCAGTACAGATTCAAATGAATCAGGCAGAACAGTGTGTGGTTATTTCAGCTCCAGTACAGATTAAAATGAATCAGACAGAACAGTGTGTGGTTATTTCAGCTCCAGCACAGATTAAAATGAATCAGACAGAACAGTGTGTGGTTATTTCAGCTCCAGCACAGATTAAAATGAATCAGACAGAACAGTGTGTGGTTATTTCAGCTCCAGCACAGATTAAAATGAATCAGACAGAACAGTGTGTGGTTATTTCAGCTCCAGTACAGATTCAATTGCAGTATAAAAAACACAACTAGTTAAATGAAAAGGATGTCCATGTGAAAATGATTCTGAAGTATATGAAACATAGAAACTAAAACTAAAATTGCTACAATTTTCAACATCCATCCATAAAGAAAGAAATATATATATATACAGTGCCTTGCATAAGTATTCACCCCCCTTGGACTTTTCCACATTTTGTAGTGTTACAACCTGGAATTAAAATTGATTTAATTGGGATTTTTACCATTTGATTTACACAACATACTTAACACTTTGAAGGTGCAAAATAAGTTTTATTATGACACAAAAGTTAATTAAACAAAAAAAATGACATTTGTTGGTTGCATAAGTATTCACCCCACTGAATCAATACTTGGTAGAAGCACCTTTGGCAGCAATTACAGCTGTGAGTCTTTTTGGGTAAGTCTCTACCAGCTTTGCACATCTGGATCCTGCAATTTTTGCCCATTCTTCTTGGCAAAATTGCTCAGGCTCTGTCAAGTTGGATGGGGACCATTGGTGAACAGCAATTTTCAATTCTTGCCACAGATTCTCAATCGGATTGAGGTCTGGGCTTTGACTGGGCCATTCTAAAACATTCAGGTTCTTGTTTTTAAACCACTCCAGTGTAGCTTTGGCTGTGTGTTTAGGGTCATTGTCCTGCTGGGAGGTGAACCTCCGCCCCAGTCCCAAGTCTCTTGCAGACTGAGACAGGTTTTCCTCTAGAATTTCCCTGTATTTGGTTCCATCCATCTTGCCCTCAATCCTGACCAGTTTCCCAGTCCCTGCCGATGAAAAGCATCCCCATAACATGATGCTGCCACCACCATGCTTCACCGTGGGGATGGTGTTCTCAGGGTGATGAGCAGTGTTGGCTTTGAGCCACAAATAGCGTTTTGCGCTAAGGCCAAAAAGTTCAATTTTGGTCTCATCAGACCAGAGAACCTTTTTCCACATGTTTGCTGTGTCTCCCACATGCCTCTTGGAAAAATCCAAACAGGATTTGATATGGGTTTTTTTCAGCAATGGCTTTCTTCTCGCCACTCTTCCATAAAGCCCAGCCTCTTGGTTGCTTCTCTGACTAATGCCCTCCTTACCTGGTCAATGAGTTTTGGTGGACGACCTTCTCTAGGCAGAGTCGCGGTTGTGCCATATTCTTTCCATTTTTAATAATGGATTTAACGGTGTCGGGGGATGTTCAAAGTTTGGGATATTTTTTTATAACCCAACCCTGATTGGTGCTTCTCCAAAACTTTATCCCAGACTTGTTTTGATAGCTCCTTGGTCTTCATGATGCTGTTTGTTTAGATATGCTCTCTAACAAACTTTGGGGCCTTCCAGAAACAGGTGTATTTAATCTGAGATCATGTGACACTTTAATTGCACACAGGTGGACTCTATTCAACTAATTATGTGACTTCTGAAGGCAATTGGTTGCACCAGAGCTTATTTAGGGGGGTAACAGCAAAGGGGGTGAATACTTATGCAATCAAGACTTTTCAGTTTTTTATTTGTAAATAATTTTGAAAAATATGTAGATTTTTTTCCCCACTTCGACATTATGGACTATTTTGTGTAGATCAGTGACAAAAAATCCTAATTAAATCCATTTTAATTCCAGGTTGTAACACTACAAAATGTGGAAAAGTCCAAGGGGGGTGAATACTTATCAAAGGCACTGTATATATATATTGTAACACAGCAGGGAGGGGGTTAAAGCGTCCCTGCGTGGGAAAACATGTGCGTAGGCGTGTTTGTCTGTTTAATTGTTTAATTTAACTGTTTAATTTAACTGTTTTATTGTTTAATTTTCCCCTGCACCTGGGCGGTAATTGGGAATGGGGACCAGGTGCAGGGTATAAAGGATAGACAGTCAGATTATTGGGGGCTGCTGAGTAGAAGGAGGCAGAAGTGAGGTGCTCTGCTTCCGAGCAGAGCTGAGAAGAAAGAAGTAAGTGCTGTGTTAAGCCCGTGTAGTTTTTGTGTGTGTGTTGACAGGTAAAAGGCTTAGCCGTCCTGCGAGTTAGTCAGGGAATAACCTTTTTAGTTAGCGCTCCAAAACGGAGTTAAGTTTTGTTTTGTGTTTGTTTTATTTTTGTGTTTATTAAAAATATAGCGTGTCAGCGCGAAAAAATCCATTCCTGTGTGTACGGTCGTATTTTAAAGGGGCACGAACCCGTGTGGCAGCGTTTCATTTACATTTGGTGGCAGAGTGTGTGGGCGCCCCTAGAGACCCAAGAATGGATTTTGAAGAATAGATCGCGCAGATCAACAGGAATGCCGCTGCTCAGAAGGAGCATTTGGAGAGATGGGAGAGAGAGATGGGGTTGGCACCGCTGAAGAGACAGAAGCGGGAGCCAACCGAATTGGAGCTGTTGCTTTTTCTTTAACCAGGAGATTTACGGGGGCTCATTTACAAGGGCGTCCTGGAAAACAATAAACGGACAATTGCAATGTATAAAAAATGCAATGTACCACCAACACAATAACAACACGTGCGGCTCAAACTGAATCAGCAGCACAGAGATCAAAGAACAGAATAAATAAGACAGCTATCAGTGTGTGAATGTGGACTGAAGGAGAGGCATTGCCAGGAGGTTCTGAGCAATTCACAAACATGGACTTTAAAACCAGAGGAAGAGTCATTTTAATACAGAGAGACAATGCATGTGTTGTTAAACTTGCAGAACATATATTTATAATGATTTGTAATGAGCTGGATTTCCGGTCCAGAGATGTCTTTATTTATGGGTGTGGTAGTTTAAGATACTGCTGCAGAAACCTGGAATGGGTTTTCAGCATCTCTTCATTAAGTGCTTTACTTACCCATAGGCTCAAGCTTTCTCTCCATGGCTAGAAGAAAAACAGAACAGTCCATATTATTGTAAACCTGTTTGACATGTTTAAAATGCACAGAGCTA
Organism: Huso huso; assembly: GCA_036884735.1. NCBI lineage: Eukaryota > Metazoa > Chordata > Actinopteri > Acipenseriformes > Acipenseridae > Huso > Huso huso. The sequence continues at coordinate 13,801,739 of CM072681.1, read as the reverse complement.
TATGAAATGCCTCATGATAATGATAAAGTTCATACCATCCATTCTTCTCCATTGGATCACCAGCAGAGGAATGGCTCCAATACTGAGAGCTAAAGTCAAGAAGAAAGCCACCATCCATCCAGAGACTCCTGGGAAAAAATCACCTGGAAAACAACACAGCAGCTCAACACACTGGAGCACACCCACCCCTTCCTAAACCCAAGAGAGTCACAATGGAGGACTGCCCATTGGATTCAAATATTGACTGGTCACTAGTTCATGTGTTTGATTCAGATATTGACTGGCCCACTGATTCATGAGTTTGATTCAGATATTGACTGGTCACTAGTTCATGTGTTTGATTCAGATGTTTACTGCCCCATCATTGTGACTGTAATTACCTCAGCTATGGTCAGTGTCAGTCAGGCTCAATCCACAAACATGTGATACTCACTGGATATGTGGAGTTTGGATTCCCAGTCTGGTTTTGGTGTTTTACTTCTAACCAGACAGGAGAACACGTTGGACTGCTGTTTGATTTTGATGTAGCTGCTGACACTGATGAACCCCTGACTGTCCCTCTGCACTGTTGTGCTGGACAATGATGTCAAGTCATTTCCATCCCTGTCTCTCCAGATCACTTCAGGTTCAGGGTCCCACCCCTCTGATCTGCACACCAGCCGGGTCTGCTCTCCTTGTGTAGAGTCCATAGAGATTGAGGGCTGGGTCCCCAGAGCTGTCAGGGAATAGAGATAGTGAGACACACACAGATAGACACACCAGACAGGTCTCCAGGATATGGAGGTGTTATTTCAGATGAAAACACATTGCAATTCAGCACTGACCTCTGACTATCAGTTCAGTCTTTCCTTGCCCATACCAGACTCCATCAGTGACATAGCAGGAATAGACCCCGCTATCAGAGAGACCGAGGTTTCTCAGTTGCAGAGAGAGAATTCCATCCCGCAGCCCCAACATAGAGAGAGCAGTGCGGCCCCGATAGTCACTGTCCTGAACATCTGTGCGATCCCTTCGATCTTCGTATAAATGAACTGGAACCCTGATGTTCTCTCTGAACCACCTCACGTCCATGTCCACAGCACTAAGACTGGGGGTGATGTGACAGGGCAGGATGACATCTTCACCAGGAGACGCAATGAGGGGCTGATCAGAGCCAATAACAGAGCTGCCATCTGAAAAACAAAACACTGGCAATTAGAAACAAACAAGCATTTACTCACAGTACCCTAGTAGAATAAGAAGCAGCACACAGCTATGAGATATGAGCTATAAGCTGTGACCCTGGGACTTCTACACTAAACACCCAGCTATGAGATATGAGCTATAAGCTGTGACCCTGGGACTTCTACACTAAACATCCAGCTATGAGATATGAGCTATAAGCTGTGACCCTGGGACTTCTACACTAAACATCCAGCTATGAGATATGAGCTATAAGCTGTGACCCTGGGACTTCTACACTAAACATCCAGCTATGAGATATGAGCTATAAGCTGTGACCCTGGGAGCTCTACACTAAACATCCAGCTGTGAACGCTGGTTTATTAAACGCACTGGTCCTGGACTCAACCAAAGAACCAGTGCACTGTTAGTGAGAGGTGACTGAACAGGCAAATTGAACAACAATTCCCCTTCCCATAAACACAAGGCCAGGACATCTCTGAACTTGTGATCTTGAATCTCAGTGGATCTTCCTATTAAATTATCTTCATGTTAGAAATAGCAAGTTGTCTCTTCTGTGTAGAAACAGCTGGTAGCAAATTCAAGACAATGAGACCAGTCCTCCCTGGGAATCTCCTCTTCAGAACACAAGCTCTGTTAGTTGTTGCTGCGTGACACAAACAAGCCAGACTCCATGTAGACTCCTCTCATGATTGCACTGTGAAGTACTGCTCACCCACAGCCAGACTCCTGTATTCATATTCATCACAGGGCCAGACCGTTGCTCCACTGAGATAAATGTGTCAGACTGGCTCTGCAGCTGCCAGATAAGATGGTATAACACACAACGCCCACTGCAGTAATGGAGCAGTGTTAGGACACAGACTATACTGTACACTATCCCTCTTCAATACACAGCAGAACTGCAGAATCACACTATACTGTACACTACCCCTTCAATACACAGCAGAACTGTAGAATCACACTATACTGTACACTACCCCTTCAATACACAGCAGAACTGCAGAATCACACTATATTGCACACTACCCCTTCAATACACAGCAGAATCACACTATACTGTACACTACCCCTTCAATACACAGCAGATCTGCAGAATCACACTATACTGTACACTACCCCTTCAATACACAGCAGAACTGCAGAATCACACTATACTGTACACTACCCCTTCAATACACAGCAGAACTGCAGAATCACACTATACTGTACACTACCCCTTCAATACACAGCAGAACTGCAGAATCACACTATACTGTACACTACCCCTTCAATACACAGCAGAACTGCAGAATCACACTATACTGTACACTACCCCTTCAGTACACAGCAGATCTGCAGAATCACACTATACTGTACACTACCCCTTCAATACACAGCAGAACTGCAGAATCACACTATATTGCACACTACCCCTTCAATACACAGCAGAACAGCAGAATCACACTATACTGTACACTACCCCTTCAATACACAGCAGAATCACACTATACTGTACACTACCCCTTCAATACACAGCAGATCTGCAGAATCACACTATACTGTACACTACCCCTTCAATACACAGCGGAACTGCAGAATTACACTATACTGTACACTACCCCTTCAATACACAGCAGAACTGCAGAATCACACTATACTGTACACTACCCCTTCAATACACAGCAGAACTGCAGAATCACACTATAATGTACACTACCCCTTCAATACACAGCAGAACTGCAGAATCACACTATACTGTACACTACCCCTTCAATACACAGCAGAACTGCAGAATCACACTATACTGTACACTACCCCTTCAATACACAGCAGAACTGCAGAATCACACTATACTGTACACTACCCCTTCAATACACAGCAGAACTGCAGAATCACACTATACTGTACACTACCCCTTCAATACACAGCAGAACTGCAGAATCACACTATACTGTACACTACCCCTTCAATACACAGCAGAACGACACAATCACAGTGCTTCCAGATGCAAAGGTTACATTACTATTCTCCAGTCTAACCCCCTGTTGTTGTAAAATTGAACTTTAAGGCGGATCTCTTTGTTCAGTGGGTCTGATTCTCCAGTCATGCCCAATACAAATACACTCCTGCATGTAATGAGACAGTACTGACACAGGCTGAACACTACCCTGCTTCAATGAGACAGTACTGACACAGGCTGAACACTACCCTGCTTTAATGAGACAGTACTGACACAGGCTGAACACTACCCTGCTTCAATGAGACAGTACTGACACAGGCTGTACACTACCCTGCTTCAATGAGACAGTACTGACACAGGCTGAACACTACCCTGCTTCAATGAGACAGTACTGACACAGGCTGAACACTACCCTGCTTCAATGAGACAGTACTGACACAGGCTGTACTCTACCCTGCTTCAATGAGACAGTACTGACACAGGCTGAACACTACCCTGCTTCAATGAGACAGTACTGACACAGGCTGAACACTACCCTGCTTCAATGAGACAGTACTGACACAGGCTGAACACTACCTTGCTTGAAGCAATGAGACAGTTTGGAAACTGTTTATTTAATTTTCTGCATGAGAATTAGGCTACACTATTGTTATAAGTGTTGGTTCACTGTTTGTGATTATATTAATATGTAATTAAGTTAATTAGTGATGTGCAGGTGGGGACAGTAATTATCTGGATTCCATGTTGGAATAATAGATGCATACATGACCCTCCACTATGTTTAATGAGGATACTGAATTAATGAGCAATGCTGAATTTACAGCTTCCATCAATGTGTTTGTGGAAATATAATTAATAAAACAGTGCATTACCCCTCAGGCATGTAATGAGACAGTGCATTACCCCCCAGGCAACTCATTCATAGGTGTCAAGATGGCAAAACACAACTGAATCCTGGACCCTTGCTACTAAAATTGATGAATATGTCAAAACGACTATGAGTTTCAACAAGACTAGAAAGGATTGCAAAAATCCCTGTGAGTGACGCATGGTTGAGTCTAGGTTCCTATAAGAGGAAAGGAACGAGGGGAGGGACTGCTGTGAAACCAGCGATTTATACCAGAGGTGTAAATCAAATTCTGGAGCCATTACACATGTTTACATATGCACATATATATATACTGTGTATATATACAGACGTGCTCAAATTTGTTGGTACCCTTACAGCTCATTGAAATAATGCTTCATTCCTGTATATATATATATATATATATGATGATAGATGTATAGATGATGATAGTTTCTCATTGGGTATGGACTACTCACATCACACACACCCCTCCCACATACACACACACACACTCACACACTCGTCCACATACACAGGAGAGAAGGTTTGTGTCGTGTGGGAGGTTGTGAGGGGGCTTGATTAGGACGGGGTTTGATCATTCAGCACCAGTAATCTCTCTGGTGCTAAACTTTCAAAACAGTTCAGCATCAATTTTCAAAACTATGTGCACCCCTGCCAGGGCTTAACCCCACCCAGAACCGTTGCTTACTAAAGATCTTATTTATTCAAATACATGCAAAAGACTGTAATTAGAAAAGTGTGTCAAGTACAGCTGTGCACAAAATATTATTGACATCGAAGAGTTAAGAATGTTCTGTGTGTTGCTGGCTTATCTTTCCTGCCAGCACAAAGCTAGTTAAATCACTTCTCCCTAGCAACAAATGACACTACAGCCAGCAAATATTCTAATTGGATGATTACAACTTAACAACATTACATTTCTTTCAAACATTTGTTTTGCATACACTGTTTTGGTTTTAAACACTAGACTCTCTGTGGTTAACTTTCAAAACAGTCATCAATTTAAAAACAATTTGCACCTGTGTATATTCATAACCCCAAAAAATAACTGAACATAACCAACTCCGAGACAACATTGAGTACATCTCTGCTCCAATTAGGAGTTTAAATAGATTCCAAAATATGAGAAATTGTCTCCAAACACAGGAGTGTCTCGGATGAAACCACACCCTCGTCCCACACCCAGGTCCTTTCCTCTTAAGGGAACAAGCCTCGAACATCTGTGCCAGAACAATCAGCTCCCCTCTGCACACACAAAACACTGTCCCTCTGTAGAACAATCAGCTCCCCTCTGCACACACAAAACACTGTCCCTCTGTAGAACAATCAGCTCCCCTCTGCACAGACAAAACACTGTCCCTCTGTAGAACAATCAGCTCCCCTCTGCACACACAAAACACTGTCCCTCTGTAGAACAATCAGCTCCCCTCTGCACAGACAAAACACTGTCCCTCTGTAGAACAATCAGCTCCCCTCTGCACACAAAAACACTGTCCCTCTGTAGAACAATCAGCTCCCCTCTGCACACACAAAACACTGTCCCTCTGTAGAACAATCAGCTCCCCTCTACACACACAAAACACTGTCCCTCTGTAGAACAATCAGCTCACCTGCACACACAAAACACTGTCCCTCTGTAGAACAATCAGCTCCCCTTATTTGAACCGAAAGTGGCAATAAGTGGAACAGCAGCCAGCCTGGACACCTTCATGCACAATACCTGACAGCAGCCAGCCTGGACACCTGCATGCACAATACCTGACAGCTAGCCTGGACACCTGCATGCACAATACCTGACAGCAGCCAGCCTGGACACCTGCATGCACAATACCTGACAGCTAGCCTGGACACCTGCATGCACAATACCTGACAGCCAGCCTGGACACCTGCATGCACAATACCTGACAGCTAGCCTGGACACCTGCATGCACAATACCTGACAGCTAGCCTGGACACCTGCATGCACAATACCTGACAGCTAGCCTGGACACCTGCATGCACAATACCTGACAGCTAGCCTGTACACCTGCATGCACAATACCTGACAGCAGCCAGCCTGGACACCTGCATGCACAATACCTGACAGCTAGCCTGGACACCTGCATGCACAATACCTGACAGCTAGCCTGGACACCTGCATGCACAATACCTGACAGCAGCCAGCCTGGACACCTGCATGCACAATACCTGACAGCAGCCAGCCTGGACACCTGCATGCACAATACATGACAGCCAGCCTGGACACCTGCATGCACAATACCTGATAGCCAGCCTGGACACCTGCATGCACAATACCTGACAGCAGCCTCCCCACCGCAGCTCCAAGAACAAAGCCAGACACTGGGAAACGACTCCAGACTTGCATAGATGGGGCACTGCAGGCCTATTTCAAATAGTTGAGAGCTATAAGCTAGAAGGGGGGCTGGTGCTACCCCTGTGAGATCTAGAAGCTCAACATTATACATTGATGCATGTCAGTGCTTCTGTCCTATTGAAAGATCTTTATGTTAGAAATAGCAGGTTGTCTCTTCATCAGTTTAATTTCTACAGTCTCTCTCACCTCTCTGTGTAGAAACAGCTGGTAGCAAACTCAAGACAATGAAACGGGTCCCCCCCAGGAGTCTCATCTTCATAACAAAAGCTCTGTTTGTTGTAGCTCTGTGACACAAACAAACCAGACCCCATGTAGACTCCTCATGATTGCACTGTGAAGTACTGCATACATACAGCCTGTATTCATATTCATCACAGGGCCAGACCGCTGCTCCACTGAGATAAATGTGTCAGACTGGCTCTGGAGCTGCCAGATAAGATGGTATAACACACAACGCCCACTGCAGTAATGGAGCAGTGTTAGGACACAGACTATACTGTACACTACCACTTCAATACACAGCAGAACTGCAGAAACACACTATACTGTACACTACCCCTTCAATACACAGCAGAACTGCAGAATCACGCTATACTGTACAATACCCCTTCAATACACAGCAGAACTGCAGAATCACACTATACTGTACAGTACCCCTTCAATACACAGCAGAACTGCAGAATCACACTATACTGTACACTACCCCTTCAATACACAGCAGAACTGCAGAATCGCACTATACTGCACACTACCCCTTCAATACACAGCAGAACTGCAGAATCACACTATACTGTACACTACCCCTTCAATACACAGAAGAACTGCAGAATCACACTATACTGTACACTACCCCTTCAATACACAGCAGAACTGCAGAATCACACTATACTGTACACTACCCCTTCAATACACAGCAGAACTGCAGAATCGCACTATACTGTACACTACCCCTTCAATACACAGCAGAACTGCAGAATCACACTATACTGTACACTACCCCTTCAATACACAGCAGAACTGCAGAATCACACTATACTGTACACTACCCCTTCAATACACAGCAGAACTGCAGAATCACACTATACTGTACACTACCCCTTCAATACATAGCAGAACTGCAGAATCACACTATACTGTACACTACCCCTTCAATACACAGCAAAACTGCAGAATCACACTATACTGTACACTACCCCTTCAATACACAGCAGAACTGTAGAATCCCAGTGCTTCCAGAGGCAAATTTCACGTTACTATTCTGTCCAGTACAGCTACACTCCTACAGGTAATGAAACAGTACTGACACAGGCTGAACACTACCCTGCTTCAAGTAATGAGACAGTATGGAAACTGTTTATTTAATTTTCTGCATGAGAATTAGGCTACACTATTGTTATAAGTGCTGGTTGCACTGTTTGTAATTATTGGAGACAGTAGTTATCTGGCCTCCATGTTGGAATAATAGATGCATGCATGACCCTCCAATATGTTTAATGAGCGATACTGAATTATTATTATTATTAATATTTATTTCTTAGCAGACGCCCTTGTCGTAAACAAAAATACATTTAAAAAATCACAGTACAAGTAATAATACAATTAAGAGCAAGATAAATAAAATTACTTTGGTTCTAGCAAGTACAAGTGTGACAAAATACAATTCAGTAATGGAGCAAATAACAGTGTCAGTGATAGTTACATCAGGATATAATCAAATACAAAATACTACAGATTAAATAACACTTGACAGATTACAGTACTCTAAAGAACAGGATTAAATGCAGTAAAATAGGGGGCAGATAAGAGCAAGTAAAGCACATTTAAGGAAGAGTGTCCATAGGGAAAAAAAGAGGAGTTCTATAGGTGCTGTCTGAAGAGGTGAGGAAGGTCATTCCACCACTGCGGGGCGAGGGTGGAGAAGGAGCGGGCTCTGGAGGCAGGGGAGAGATGAGGGTCTGGAGGTAGCTGGGTGCAGTCTGGTCAAGGCATCTGTAGGCTAGTACAAGAGTCTTCAACTGGATGCGAGCGGTGATCGGGAGCCAGTGGAGTGAGCGGAGCAGTGGAGTTGGGTGGGAGAAGCGAGGCAGAGAGAACACCAGGTGAGCAGCGGGGTTCTGGATGAGCTGGAGCGGACGGGTGGCGGACGGAGGGAGGCCAGCCAGGAGGGAGTTGCAGTAGTCTAGGCGGGAGAGTACCAAGGCCTGGACCAGGAGCTGGGTGGTGTAGTTGGTGAGGAAGGGTCGGATTCTTCGTATGTTGCTCAGGAAGAATTGGCAAGTGCATCCCAGAGTGGAGATGTGCTGGGAATAAGAGAGGCAGGGGTCCAGGGTGACTCCGAGGTTCTTAGCTGAGGAGGAGGGAGAGAGTGTGGTAGATTCCAGAGGAATGGAGATAGAGAGATCAGAGGAGGGGGAGGAGGGAAAGAACAGGAGGTCAGATTTAGAGAGGTTGAGTTTGAGGTGATGCGAGTGCATCCAGGAGGAGACAGCAGACAGACAGGTAGAGATACGGGAGGGGATGGTGGAGTCAGAGGTGGGGAAGGAGAGGAAAATCTGAGCATCATCAGCATAGAAATGGTATGAGAAACCATAGGATGTGATGAGGGGGCCCAGGGAGCGGGTGTAGAGAGAGAACAGGAGAGGACCCAAGACTGACCCTTGGGGGACTCCTGTTGAGAGAGGGCGAGGTGTGGAGGTTGCTTCACACCAGGTTACCTGGTAAGTGTGGTTGGAGAGGTAGGAGGAGAACCAGGCCAGAGCAGTGCCAGAGATTCCCACGTCAGTGAGAGAGGATAGTAGAATAGAGTGATCGACAGTGTGAACGGCAGCAGAGAGGTCGAGGAGAATTAGGACAGAGGAGAGAGAGGCAGAGTTTAGTGAGTTGGTGACATACAGTGGGCTGTTTCAGTGGAGTGAGCAGAGCAGAAGCCAGATTGGAGAGGGTCGAGCAGAAAGTGGTTGGACAGGAAAGCAGAGAGCTGGCGGTGTACAGCCCGCTCGAGGGTTTTGGAGAGGAAGGGTAGGAGGGAGACAGGACGGTAGCTCTGGAGGGAGGTGGGGTCGGGTAGGTTTTTTGAGGATGGGAGTGATAGAGGCTTGTTTGAAGGCAGAGGAAAGAGACCAGAAAGGAGAGAGGTGTTGAGAAGGGAGGAGATGAAGGGGAGTAGAGCAGGAGCAGCAGCTTGAAAGAGGTGAGTGGGGAGGGGGTCCAAGGCACACGTGGTGGGTTTGTGACCCTGGAGCAGGGAGGAGAGGTCAGAGTCTGAGAGGGAGAGAAGGTGGAGAAGGAGGGTGAGTTAGTAGGGGATGCAGTGGGTGAAGGGTTGGAGCAGGAGGGGTGCAGGGAGGAGAGGTGTTAAAGAGTTTGCGGATATGTGAGATTTTAGAAGAGAAGAAAGAGGCAAAGTTATCAGAGAAGCGATACTGAATTTACAGCTTCCATCAATGTGTCTGTGGCAATATAATCAAGAAACTCAGACTGGAAGGCCAAAATAAAACAGTGCATTACCCCCCAGGCAACTCGTTCATAGGGGTCAAGATGGCAATACACAACTGGACCCTTTGCTACTAAAATTGGTGAAAATGGCAAAACCACTATGAGTTTCAACAAGACTAGAAAGTGGGAGGGACGGGGTGTGGTTTCAACCAGGGGACTGAGCACTTTATAACAAGGATGCAAATGTCATGCTGTGGTGCTAGATTCCAGTGCCAGGATACCTCATATAGCACCAGCAACATTACATTCCAGAGCCAGTAGACATGTTTACAGTATTATGAATTCCTGAGCAACCATAGATGATGAGATCCTCCCAATAGTACTCAAAGAAATGAAAGAAGTTATTTACAAGCCGCTAACCAAGATCATGCAACAGTCTCTTGACACAGGGGTTGTACCGACAGACTGGAAAATAGCAAACGTAATACCGATCCACAAAAAGGGAGACAAAACTGAACCAGGTAACTACAGACCAATAAGCCTGACTTCTATTATATGTAAACTTATGGAAACTATAATAAGATCCAAAATGGAAAATTACCTATATGGTAACAATATCCTGGGAGACAGTCAGCATGGTTTGAGGAAAGGGAGATCGTGTCTAACTAACCTACTTGACTTTTTTGAGGATGCAACATTGAAAATGGATAACTGCAAAGCATACGACATGGTCTATTTAGATTTCCAGAAAGCTTTTGACAAAGTCCCGCATAAAAGATTAATTCTCAAACTGAACGCAGTAGGGATTCAAGAAAATGCATGCACATGGATTAAGGAGTGGTTAACATGTAGAAAACAGAAAGTACTGATTAGAGGAGAAACCTCGAAATGGAGTGAGGTAACCAGTGGTGTACCACAGGGATCAGTATTAGGTCCTCTGCTATTCCTAATCTACATTAATGATTTAGACTTTGGTATAGTAAGCAAACTCGTTAAATTTGCAGACGACACAAAAATAGGAGGAGTGGCAGACACTGTTGAAGCAGCAAAGGTCATTCAAAATGATCTAGACCGCATTCAAAATTGGGCAGACACATGGCAAATGAAATTTAATAGAGAAAAGTGTAAAGTATTGCATGCAGGAAATAAAAATGTTCATTATAAATATCATATGGGAGATAGCGAAATTGAAGAAGGGAACTATGAAAAGACCTAGGAGTTTATGTTGACTCAGAAATGTCTTCATCTAGACAATGTGGGAAGCTATAAAAAAAGGCTAACAAGATGCTTGGATATATTGTGAGAAGTGTTGAATTTAAATCAAGGGAAGTAATGTTAAAACTCTACAATGCATTAGTAAGACCTCACCTAGAATATTGTGTTCAGTTCTGGTCACCTCGTTACAAAAAAAGGATATTGCTGCTCTAGAAAGAGTGCAAAGAAGAGCAACCAGAATTATCCCGGGTTTAAAAGGCATGTCGTATGCAGACAGGCTAAAAAGAATTGAATCTATTCAGTCTTGAACAAAGAAGACTACGCGGCGATCTGATTCAAACATTCAAAATCCTAAAAGGTATAGACAATGTCAACCCGGGACTTCTTTGACTTGAAAAAAAAAAAAGGACCAGGGTCATAAATGGAGATTAGATAAAGGGGCATTCAGAACAGAAAATAGGAGGCACTTTTTACACAGAGAATTGTGAGGATCTGGAACCAACTCCCCAGTAATGTTGTTGAAGCTGACACCCTGGGATCCTTCAAGAAGCTGCTTGATGAGATTCTGGGATCAATAAGCTACTAACAACCAAACGAGCAAGATGGGCTGAATGGCCTCCTCTCGTTTGTAAACTTTCTTATGTTCTTATGTTCTTATAGTTTCTCATTGGGTCTGGACTACCCCCACCCCCCTCCCCCCCATTGAAGGTGTGTGAAGTTGTGAGGGGGCTTGATTAGGGTGGGTTTGATAATTCAGCACCAGTAGGCTCTCTGGTGCTAAATTTTCAAACAGTTTAGCACTAATTTTCAAAATGATTTGTACCCCTACTAGGTCTTAATCACACCCAGAACTGTTGTTTACAAAATATCTCATTGGTTCAAATACATACCAAATATTTTAATTAGAAAATTTTGTCAAGTACAGCTGTGCACAAAGTATTATTGAGAACGAAGAGTTAAGAACGTTCTGTGTGTGGTCGGCTTATCTTTCCTGCCAGCACAAAGCCAGTCAGATCACTCTTCCCTAGCAACAAATGACACTACAGCCAGTTAATATTCCAATTGGATGGTTACAAGTTAAAATTCCATTTTTCTTTTTTTTTCTAACATTTGTTTTGCATACACTTTTTGGTTTTAAACACTAGGCTCTTTGGTGGTAAACTTTCAAAACAGTTTAGCACTAGTTTTTAAAACGATTTGCACCTTGAATACTAATAATAACCCACCCCCTCTTTTTACAGCACTATTGTAAGCTCTCCTATATGTGTGGGTGTATAACAGCACCATTGTAAGCTCTTCTATATGTGTGGGTGTGTAACAGCACCATTGTAAGCTCTCCTATATGTGTGGGTGTGTAACAGCACCATTGTAAGCTCTTGTATATGTGTGGGTGTGTAACAGCACCATTAAGCTCTCCTATATGTGTGGGTGTGTAACAGCACCATTGTAAGCTCTTCTATATGTGTGGGTGTGTAACAGCACCATTGTAAGCTCTTCTATATGTGTGGGTGTGTAAGAGCACCATTGTAAGCTCTTCTATATGTGTGGGTGTGTAACAGCACCATTAAGCTCTCCTATATGTGTTGGTGTGTAACAGCACCATTGTAAACTCTCATATATGTGTGGGTGTGTAACAGCACCATTGTAAGCTCTCCTATATGTGTGGGTGTGTAATAGCACAGTGTAAGCTCTTCTATATGTGTGGCTGTGTAACAGCACCATTGTAAGCTCTTCTATATGTGTGGGTGTGTAACAGCACCATTGTAAGCTCTTCTATATGTGTGGGTGTGTAAGAGCACCATTGTAAGCTCTTCTATATGTGTGGGTGTGTAACAGCACCATTAAGCTCTCCTATATGTGTGGGTGTGTAACAGCACCATTGTAAGCTCTCCTATATGTGTGGCTGTGTAACAGCACCATTGTAAGCTCTCCTATATGTGTGGGTGTGTAATAGCACCATTGTAAGCTCTCCTATATGTGTGGGTGTGTAATAGCACAGTGTAAGCTCTTCTATATGTGTGGGTGTGTAATAGCACCATTGTAAGCTCTCCTATATGTGTGGGTGTATAACAGCACCATTGTAAGCTCTTCTATATGTGTGGGTGTGTAACAGCACCATTGTAAGCTCTCCTATATGTGTGGGTGTGTAACAGCACCATTGTAAGCTCTTCTATATGTGTGGGTGTGTAACAGCACCATTAAGCTCTCCCTATATGTGGGGGTGTAACAGCACCATTGTAAGCTCTTCTATATGTGTGGGTGTGTAACAGCACCATTGTAAGCTCTTCTATATGTGTGGGTGTGTAAGAGCACCATTGTAAGCTCTTCTATATGTGTGGGTGTGTAACAGCACCATTAAGCTCTCCTATATGTGTGGGTGTGTAACAGCACCATTGTAAGCTCTCCTATATGTGTGGGTGTGTAATAGCACCATTGTAAGCTCTCCTATATGTGTGGGTGTGTAATAGCACAGTGTAAGCTCTTCTATATGTGTGGGTGTGTAACAGCACCATTGTAAGCTCTCCTATATGTGTGGGTGTGTAATAGCACAGTGTAAGCTCTTCTATATGTGTGGCTGTGTAACAGCACCATTGTAAGCTCTTCTATATGTGTGGGTGTGTAACAGCACCATTGTAAGCTCTCCTATATGTGTGGGTGTGTAACAGCACCATTGTAAGCTCTCCTATATGTGTGGGTGTGTAACAGCACCATTGTAAGCTCTCCTATATGTGTGGGTGTGTAACAGCACCATTTTAAGCTCTTCTATATGTGTGGTGTGTAACAGCACCATTGTAAGCTCTCCTATATGTGTGGGTGTGTAATAGCACCATTTGTAAGCTCTCCTATATGTGTGGGTGTGTAATGGCACAGTGTAAGCTCTCCCATATGTGGGGTGTAATAGCACAGTGTAAGCTCTTCTATATGTGTGGGTGTAACAGCACCATTGTAAGCTCTTCTATGTGTGTGTGTGTGTAACAGCACCATTAAGCTCTTCTATATGTGGGTGTGTAACAGCACCATTAAGCTCTCCCATATGTGTGGGTGTAACAGCAACCACCATTGTAAAGCTATTCTATATGTGTGGGTGTGTAAGAGCACCATTGTAAGCTCCCCTATATGTGTGGGTGTGTAACAGCACCATTGTAAGCTCTCCTATATGTGTGGGTGTGTAACAGCACCATTGTAAGCTCCCCTATATGTGTGGCTGTGTAACAGCACCATTGTAAGCTCTCCTATATGTGTGGGTGTGTAATAGCACCATTGTAAGCTCTCCTATATGTGTGGGTGTGTAATAGCACAGTGTAAGCTCTTCTATATGTGTGGGTGTGTAATAGCACCATTGTAAGCTCTTCTATGTGTTTCCTAACTCCATTTCTTGGGTCTTGGGATTAAATCACTTCTGTTCCTCGTAATCCTGGGGAATCTCCTGGGATAATAGCCATGGAGGGACCTGGTTTTATCCAATCAGAGGAATGTGGTATTCTAGTTTGGATTTGCATCATAAGCATTATCATGATGAACCTGATCAGTTATCTTTCTATCCCTCTTGCATGTCATGCAGGCTAGGAGGATGCTATGGTCTCAGTTGATTTATTAGTATCCACTTTGTTAAGTGTGATTTGATAAGCAGGGTGTGTTCTGCTGAGGCCATGCTGCTGTCAATGCCATAGGGAGGGAGGTTGGTCTTACTGGGTGGTTTCCACACTTTTGACAATGTGTCAGCCTTACTTGTCAAAAAGGGCAGTTTTTATGAATTAAAGAGAAATTCATCACTTGACTTTCATAGATATTTTAAATATATATATATATATTTTTGAACTACAACAGTATGTTTGTATTTGTGTTTCCAAAGTTGTCAACATGAAACAATCCTCTAGTGGTATTTACCTCAGCACAAAGTAAAAGCATCTCCTGTATCGTGTGTGTTCATTGCAACATTACAAAGCATCTCCTGTATCGTGTGTGCACATTACAACATTACAAAGCATCTCCTGTATTGTGTGCACATTGCAACATTACAAAGCATCTCCTGTATCGTGCGCACATTACAACATTACAAAGCATCTCCTGTATCGTGCGCACATTGCAACATTACAAAGCACCTCCTGTATCGTGTGTGCACATTACAACATTACAAAGCATCTCCTGTATCGTGCGCACATTGCAACATTACAAAGCATCTCCTGTATTGTGTGCACATTGCAACATTACAAAGCATCTCCTGTATCGTGGCACATTGCAACATTACAAAGCATCTCCTGTATTGTTGTGTTCATTGCAACATTACAAAGCATCTCCTGTATCGTGTGCACATTGCAACATTACAAAGCATCTCCTGTATTGTGTGTTCATTGCAACATTACAAAGCATCTCCTGTATTGTGTGCACATTGCAACATTACAAAGCATCTCCTGTATTGTGTGTTCATTGCAACATTACAAAGCATCTCCTGTATTGTGTGCACATTGCAACATTACAAAGCATCTCCTGTATCGTGCGCACATTGCAACATTACAAAGCATCTCCTGTATTGTGTGCACATTGCAACATTACAAAGCATCTCCTGTATCGTGTGTGCACATTGCAACATTACAAAGCATCTCCTGTATTGTGTGCACATTGCAACATTACAAAGCATCTCCTGTATTGTGTGCACATTGCAACATTACAAAGCATCTCCTGTATTGTGTGCACATTGCAACATTACAAAGCATCTCCTGTATTATGTTGTACATTGCAACATTACAAAGCATCTCCTGTATTGTGTGCACATTGCAACATTACAAAGCATCTCCTGTATTGTGTGCTCATTGCAACATTACAAAGCATCTCCTGTATTGTGTGCACATTGCAACATTACAAAGCATCTCCTGTATTGTGTGCACATTGCAACATTACAAAGCATCTCCTGTATTGTGTGCTCATTGCAACATTACAAAGCATCTCCTGTATTGTGTGTACATTGCAACATTACAAAGCATCTCCTGTCTCTTGTGTGTACATTGCAACATTACAAAACATCTCCTGTCTCGTGTGTGCACATTACAACATTACAAAGCATCTCCTGTCTCGTGTGTGTACATTGCAGCATTACAAAGCATCTCCTATATTGTGTGCACATTGCAACATTACAAAGCATCTCCTGTATTGTGTGCACATTGCAACATTACAAAGCATCTCCTGTCTAGTGTGTGTACATTACAACATTACAAAGCATCTCCTGTATTGTGTTCATTGCAACATTACAAAGAAAACAGGACACACGAAACATTTAACAGTCATTTCCTGTGTCCGTAATATTTTAAAATCAATATGAATATTGTTTGTTGGTTTCACCATTGTTCTGTGCATTAAATACCTGTACAGACCAAAACTGTTTGAAGATCCACTGCTGCTGATAGAGTTTAAAGCTGCATGATTTGTGGATTAAAAGACTTCTCTTCTCCTAGACAGGCAGCACACATAGTGGAGCAGAGCAGTAAAGAAACAATACAGTTAAGTGTAAAATCAATGCAAAGTTTATTTTTGGCTTCTGAATAGTGAAATGTGTTAAGCTGTTGTCTTTTAATTGCATAATATACACTTTTTTATAGAATGCAATTGACACAAATATCTATTAAGCATTAAACATTCTATTTTAGTGGCAGTGGTTATTTATATGTTGTTTATTGCTAATAGACTTAGCTGTGCTTTTTAATATGTAAACTGAAAATGTCTGAATTGCAACACAATGCAAAGAGATTCTACGTCTTAATAAATTCATGAAAAAAAAAACAATAAAAGCAATACTACATGTTTGTGTGTATAAGGTTTCTCATCTTGCTATTTGATGTAAAACAAAATCCCTGAGTCATGGGTCTGGCTTGTTCTCAGCTGCGTCTCCAGTGGGTTGAAAGCCCAGCTCAGGACACTGGAAATGCAGCTGAACTCACACACTGAGAACAAGCAGGCAGCAGAGAAGACTGAGCCCACACTCCAGGGCTTACATCATGATACACTAGCAAAGGAATTCCAGGATACAGAGGGAATTCCATTTCTCATTTCATGAAGACTGAGCCCACACTCCAGGGCTTACATCATGATACACTAGCAAAGGAATTCCATTTCTCATTTCATGAAGACTGAGCCCACACTCCAGGGCTTACATCATGATACACTAGCAAAGGAATTCCATGATACAGAGTAAAGTATATTTGTATTTCCTCACTTCATGAAACCAACATTATCAAACCTGCAGCAACATGACAAGCTTGTATTTGTAAATGTCTTCCTTGGGTTGGTTCATGAAAACGTACAGGAACTCAAACTTCATTTCAATGAATCCCTCTCTGAATAGCCAAGCCTGCCTCATCATGTACTGTATCATCACTAATGATAGCAAACTAACTAAAAAAATACAAGCAAACAATCCAGATGTTACCCTAAAGGAATAACTGGCTAATGGTGATTCCACAAAAGCACCAGCTCTGTTACTGTCAAACAGTCTGAGGCAACTTCATTCTGCAGATGATCCACTATAGAAATATATACAACGACTAATGTTTGTGTCCCTAAAGTACACATATACTGTGTAAACTACAGCTGTGCAGTAACTGTGGAAATGTTTCGGCATGAATGCAAATTTAGTGAATTGCTTTTGCTTATAAAGCTTGCATGTTTTACAGTATAGTAAGAGTATATAGCTCTGCCATTGTGGGGCTGTCATAATAATTGCACATACAGCAGTCTGCCCATTCACACATTGATATAAATTGTACTTCAATACCATTACACTGAAGCAGGACTCCAGTATACAACCACAAGCTTGGAGTTTCTCAGCAAAGCAGATTCATTCATTCAAAACCAAAACAGCATTTGCTCCAGTGCAAAGTTTGCACCACTTGAAATAAAACAAAGAATTAAAAAAATGCACAAGACTGTTTCAGGTTGTGTTTGTGGTGCAAGAGTTTAGAGGCCATTCTAGTTAGATGAAGCACACACTGCTGCCACACCCATGAAGATATTCTTAGTTTTAGTTTCTTTTAAATCATTCACTTCTGTATCTTATAATGCACTCAATGACATTGGCACAGTAATGCCATTTATAGTTCAAATTAAATAATAAGTTTTATATACAAGTATTATATTTATGTTTTTGGCAACTTTGTTTAATGTGTTATAGTTTGTATCACACATATAAGTGTGTGGAGAAAAAGCTTGGTATATATTTCCAATGTGTCCCTTCTAAGTAGAATGACCCTGTAACTCTGTCCTAAATCCTCACAGCATGATGAGTGAGATTCATTTCCAATTCAGGGGCAGGAGTGGAGCTGAATCCCAGGGCTCTCCAGTTCATTCTGAAAGAATGGGTCTGTCTCCTTCAGTTTGACACGCTCCCCTTCTCAGTGTCTCTGGATTCAGGCTGGCTCTCACTCCTGGGGACCCCCTTCATTTACTGCAGGGTGAGAGAGAGACAAGGAATCAGACAGCTCTCCACACACACAAACAAGCAGGGTGGAGAGGTGAGGGACTGGGAGGGAGGGAGGGAGGGAGGCAGGCTCTAGTGGTCAGAGCTAAAGGACCTAGAGGGAGGGAGATTGGCTCGATGGTTAGTTTAGGAATTGGGAGAGAGGGAGGGAGACTGTCCCTGGTGCTTAGAGAAGAGGGACTGGGAGAGAGGAATGAAAAAGTCAATAAAGTAAAGCTTACCTTCCTTTTCTTCTTTGGGAGGACTGTGACATTCATGGCCTCTGCATTATCTGCTGTGGGTTTGCCTGTGAAATGCACCCTGATTAATAGAGGGAGGAGACACAGAGAGGAGGGGTTCTAGATACTCTCCAGCAGTGCTTACAGTTTAGATTACAATACCTCAGGGCTGTTAGCTGCTGGGGGAATACAGACCGGCTATTGAGTGAAAGAGAGTTACATTCATAAAAGTGCAGTAACTTTCAGGTGCTTGTTATAACATTGATGAAGACATTCCCTACTTGCTTGAGTTTCTTATAGTTTTTGATGGAGTGTCTGCAGTTAAAGTTGGATAAGATGTTCCACTGTGGAGGTTGAATATCCCTGGCCACAGTGTATAATGATATCACAGTGTGTCAGTATCAATGTTAAAGCATGTCCTGGATTCATCTTAGTTATGTGTGCTGTGGCATTCCCTTGCTTTCGTGGGTTCAAGTTTAACACAGAATGTTATATTATTGAATTTAAGGACCAACATGGTCCTTAGCATAGGACCAAGCATAGGACATGTGAGAGTTATCTTTACTGATCTATTTGTCTGGCTTAGAATTACTTTGTATTTTAAAACAGATTGTTAGAATGCTGCATGCCACAATTAGGAACTACTTAGGAACAAACCTGTGCTCACCACGTATCACTGCACCACCAAAATCAAAGAAAACACCTGCCAAAATACCTGCTGTCATGGAAGATACTGAAGACATCAAGGTGTCTTGTCATATCTTCCAGTTTATATTCATGTACACTACGAACCAGTTCACTATTTTAAACAAGACACTGTTCTGGTATTATATTTGTAGTGCATACCAGTCATTTTCTGTAACTTCGGTCGGATCCAGTTGTCAGATATTTAGTTTTTATTTTACACCTTTTAATTGGTATCAGAGTCGTTTTGTAAAACTGACTTCATTAATTTTTAACTGTGAATATTTTAATATTTTTCGACAGTATTTACATTACTACATGTCATGTCTTAACCACCCGACTCTCGCCTTTCTTCACTCTCGCTTCTCCTTTACCAATGCACACTCCCTCTTTACAAAAAAATCTTGAAATGAAATTAATACCACACACAAAAAAATACAATTTGACTTTAAATGAATTACTTGTAATAATAATAACACCGTGTAACAATTTTTTTTTTTTTTGTTCCTGGGTAGTAAGTGTTATTTCCTAATTGCTTATGCCTCAAAAGTATAGAAAATGGCTATTATTCCCCACAAACTTTGCTTTTGTGACCAGGACAGTGATATTTTGAAATGTACCTATTTTCCAGAACATTCCAGATAGATTCAGTGCTGAGTAAACTTGGAGTAACTTCTAGAACTTTCTAGAACTTTCCAGTAATATAAATAGTAGTATAAATACAGGGGCCTTAAGCCCACCAGTTCAGTTTAGTTCCAGCTGCCTAAGTGGATACATATCTGCATTTTTCTGAGATGGCATCAAGGTCATAGGAGACTTCAAAATGGTGGCATTCCTGATGGGTCTCCAAGGCGGTTTTACCAAGTTTCCCTGCTATCTTTGCCTTTGGGGCAGCAGGGACACCAAGGCGCCCACTACCACAGGCGGGACTGGCCACAGCGGACCGAGTTCTCTGTGGGGGAGGAACAACGTCAAGTGGGAGCCACTGGTGGACCCCCCTCGGAAGGTGCTGATGCCACCACTGCACATCAAATTGGGCCTTATGAAACAATTTGTAAGAGCTCTAGATAAAAGTCGGCAGCCTTCAAGTACCTTCAAGACTTCTTCCCTAAGCTGTCTGAGGCAAAGGTCAAAGCCGGTGTCTTCATTGGACCACAGATAAAAAAGATCCTGGAGTGCAATGAATTCCCCAAGAAAGCTCACTAGTAAGGAGAAACGCGGCTTGGAACAGCTTTGTCACAGTGGTTCGGGGCTTCCTGGGCAATCACAAGGCCGAAAACTATGTGGAGCTGGTTGAGACTCTGGTGAAGAACTACAGCACAATGGGCTGTAGGATGTCCCTCAAAGTCCATTTCCTTGATGCTCATCTTGATAAATTCAAGGAGAACATGGGAGCGTGCTCGGAGGAGCAAGGCGAAGCTTCCACCAGGATATACTGGACTTTGAACGCCGCTACCAAGGACAGTATAACGAGAACATGATGGGAGACTACATTTGGGGGCTGATTCGTGAAAGTGATTTACAGTATAATCGTAAATCTCGATAAACTACTCACTTCTAAATCTTTTGTAGTCATTTTTGTATTACTTTCGTATAAATACATGTTAATTTGGATTCATATGTTGTTTTTTTCTGACTTTATGTGAACGAAAAGACACAAATTCGCCCGTTTTCTCATTGGAAATAGGTAAATTTCAAAATATCATTGTCCTGGTCACAAAAGCAAAGTTTGTGGGGAATAATAGCCATTTTCTATACTTTTGAGGCATAAGCAATTAGGAAATAACACTTACTACCCAGGAACAAAAATTGTGTTACATAGTGTAATAGTTAATAATCTTCATCCCATCAAAGCATCTTAAATTCTGTTTGGTATGCGCTAGAGCCAATGGGAGCGACTTATCTGGCAACAATGTTACGTAGACTATGCAGGAAGGCAGGCACGGATACACAACTCAGCAAGGCTTCTTACAGTCATTTAAAGTCTTTATTAAAAAAATGTTTTACTTGAACATTATTTTTAGTTCATAGGCACTATTTTCTGTTCTGAAAGGTTATACCTCAAACTAATAATAAATCTTTAGAAACTACATAGATTTCTCCTTTATTTTTTATAAAACGTTTATAAGTCCATTTTCTGTTCCATCCTGGTGAATTTTAAAACTCTGTGCCTCAATAGAGCTCTCATAGTCATGTCTGAATCCTAAATTCATCAGGTACAATCAGTGTAACCAAGAATGTGTTCCCCTGCATCACACTGCCCCGAGTGGATGCAAGAAAGACCACATTTACTCAGAGTAAAAAATGCCACACAGAGCAAATGAGGTTCTGTATTTCTTATTTCCACTATGTGTGAGAGAGAGAGATTGTTGAAATGGAAAGAGCGTTAAGATATTCTTATCTGTAGTTAGTTTCACAGCTGAGTTCACAGTATCAGTCTCAGCAGGTTTGACTGTGTTAAATAAACAGACTGTTATGACAGATAGGACAGTAAACACATTATATCAATAGTTCCCTGTTTTATACCAGAATTGTTGATAGTGTTTGGAATTTAGAGAAATAATTTGCAGCAATTCTTACCTTTCTTTTTCTTGTTTTGCTTGCTTGTGTCAGTATTACAGTAAATTGCTTCTTCAGTATCTGGAGGGAATTTTAATACAGCAGAAAAGAGAAAATACTGTCTTAAAGGGGCTATTTATAGGTCTTAAAGATATTTTCAGAGCAGAGTACACAGTGTCAGTCTAAGCAGGTTTGACTGGTAAAATAAACACACTGTTAATACAAACAGGACAGTAAACCCATTGGATCAATAGCTCCCAGTGTTTTAGCAGACAGGGCCCCCCTTGGTGTTCAGGGGTTCCCCACAGACTGCGGGGGGTCTTCTGGTTTCAGAGCAGCTCAGCTCCGCAGTCCTCTTGCTCACCAAAGAGCTCAGAGGAGACACTCTTACACCATGAGAGCCAGGGGCAGCTGCACATGTGAACTGATATAGAAAACAAGCAGAAGACACTCACACCTGTCATGGGTTACAATCACTGATCGTTTAGGGAAGTGTGAGAGGGATGTTCAGCTTGGGAATTTAGAGACACAATTTACAGAGATTCTTACCTTTCTTTTTAATGTTGTGTTTGCTTGAGTCAATATTACAGTAAATTGGTTCTTCAGATTCTGGAGAGACATTTAAAAAACTGTGGTGTTAGAAAAAGTTATACTAAATATCTTGACAGTTATTCAATTGACACTCATTAGTTTAATGAGTCCTTTTACACTGGTTTAGTTAGTTAGGTTCAGTAAGCCATTTTACACTGTCAGAATATATTTTAATTTAAATTGTTTTTGTTTCTCTGAGTTGTGTACATTGTATTTCAGAATGTAATTAATTATCTTCAATATTCGTTTCATGCAATTTTAGAAATGAATGTTGATTCCTAGCTTCACTGTTATTGTGTGTGAATAATGTGTTGGTGTCTCCTCTGTGTGTCAGTAACTCACCAGGTTGCTGTGCTCGGCTGGAGAGCTCTACTCCCCCTGCTGCTTGGTCCTGGTTCTGATCCGAGCGTTTCCTGTGACAGTAGTGAGATACACCAGGCTTGATCAGTTTCACTTCAGCAATGATTCCACTGACAAGCATGATTTTTTTGTATTATCAAATTGTTATATTACAAAATGACAACATTGTTAAATAGCAAATAGCTTCAGATACCATTGTAACAGTTTATATTGCTGTAGATTGGTATGATGTTTGTAATTGTTCTGAGTAGTGCTGAGAGCCACTGCTAAAGATTTGTATTGTTTCTGTGTTATGAGCTTGGAAAGTGCTTTAACTTCTCATTTTGTTTCCACTCTTGAGCTTCCTCATTCCCATAATACTGTCTCCATGGCTACCAGCAGCACCCATTTAGTTTGAACCTTCCCTGTGTGTTAGAATGAAAGCTTCTGCAATTGATTCTCTTGTGTTTGTGTTCTACCCAGATGTGTCATTTCCTGTCCAGTCTGCGTTGTGCTGAGGGATCGAGGGACACTACTGCTAGTCATGGACACCATTACCAGAATAAAGAAGTGTTTGTGAAGGTGGAAGAGAAGCTGGGATTGAACCCTCGAGTCATGAGAAATGCTTGTCAGTGCTGTAGTGGACGAGGACCCTGTCTGTACACATACTTGTGCTGACTTACCTCCTCTTACCACCGGTGATACACGGGAAACCTGCAAATGAATAACACTGTTTCAGCTTGTTTATGTACTGTAAGTGTCACAAACATGCTAAATATCATGGGATTATTAACTGTGCATATACAATCAGAACATATTTATTAATAAAAACATTTAAAAACGGGCTTCTCAAAATATTATGGCAGTTCTTTTTCATAGAGCAGGCGCAGGAAGAAGCCAGAGTACAGTGCCTTGCGAAAGTATTCGGCCCCCTTGAACTTTGCGACCTTTTGCCACATTTCAGGCTTCAAACATAAAGATATGAAACTGTAATTTTTTGTGAAGAATCAACAACAAGTGGGACACAATCATGAAGTGGAACGAAATTTATTGGATATTTCAAACTTTTTTAACAAATAAAAAACTGAAAAATTGGGCGTGCAAAATTATTCAGCCCCTTAAGTTAATACTTTGTAAGCGCCACCTTTGCTGCGATTACAGCTGTAAGTCGCTTGGGGTATGTCTCTATCAGTTTTGCACATCGAGAGACTGAAATTTTTGCCCATTCCTCCTTGCAAAACAGCTCGAGCTCAGTGAGGTTGGATGGAGAGCATTTGTGAACAGCAGTTTTCAGTTCTTTCCACAGATTCTCGATTGGATTCAGGTCTGGACTTTGACTTGGCCATTCTAACACCTGGATATGTTTATTTGTGAACCATTCCATTGTAGATTTTGCTTTATGTTTTGGATCATTGTCTTGTTGGAAGACAAATCTCCGTCCCAGTCTCAGGTCTTTGCAGACTCCATCAGGTTTTCTTCCAGAATGGTCCTGTATTTGGCTCCATCCATCTTCCCATCAATTTTAACCATCTTCCCTGTCCCTGCTGAAGAAAAGCAGGCCCAAACCATGATGCTGCCACCACCATGTTTGACAGTGGGGATGGTGTGTTCAGGGTGATGAGCTGTGTTGCTTTTACGCCAAACATAACGTTTTGCATTGTTGCCAAAAAGTTCGATTTTGGTTTCATCTGACCAGAGCACCTTCTTCCACATGTTTGGTGTGTCTCCCAGGTGGCTTGTGGCAAACTGTAAACGACACTTTTATGGATATCTTTAAGAAATGGCTTTCTTCTTGCCACTCTTCCATAAAGGCCAGATTTGTGCAGTATACGACTGATTGTTGTCCTATGGACAGAGTCTCCCACCTCAGCTGTAGATCTCTGCAGTTCATCCAGAGTGATCATGGGCCTCTTGGCTGCATCTCTGATCAGTCTTCTCCTTGTATGAGCTGAAAGTTTAGAGGACAGCCAGGTCTTGGTAGATTTGCAGTGGTCTGATACTCCTTCCATTTCAATATTATCGCTTGCACAGTGCTCCTTGGGATGTTTAAAGCTTGGGAAATCTTTTTTGTATCCAAATCCGCTTTAAACTTCTCCACAACAGTATCTCGGACCTGCCTGGTGTGTTCCTTGTTCTTCATGATGCTCTCTGCGCTTTAAACGGACCTCTGAGACTATCACAGTGCAGGTGCATTTATACGAGACTTGATTACACACAGGTGGATTCTATTTATCATCATTAGTCATTTAGGTCAACATTGGATCATTCAGAGATCCTCACTGAACTTCTGGAGAGAGTTTGCTGCACTGAAAGTAAAGGGGCTGAATAATTTTGCACGCCCAATTTTTCAGTTTTTATTTGTTAAAAAGTTTGAAATATCCAATAAATTTCGTTCCACTTCATGATTGTGTCCCACTTGTTGTTGATTCTTCACAAAAATTACAGTTTCATATCTTTATGTTTGAAGCCTGAAATGTGGCAAAAGGTCGCAAAGTTCAAGGGGCGGATAATATTTCCATAAGGCACTGTATGTGCTGTGACAGGACAAGTGAAACATGTAATAAAACACTGGAGCCTCACCTCTGATCTTGTGATAGAGGAGAAGCAGAGTGAACACAATGAGAAGAATCACAAAGAAGCCGACACTGAAGCCAGCAGCAGCAGCAGCTCTGCCAGGGCACGCTGGGGAGGAAGGTACAGGATCAGTGTGTGCTAGTGAGCTCCATACACCTTGACTGACAGGGCTGATTCTGCACAATGGGACTGGAACGTATGATTCCTGATCATGCTGCATCAACAACCAAACGAGCAAGATGGGCTGAATGGCCTCCTCTTGTTTGTAAATTGTCTTATGTTCTTATGTTCGTAAGTTGCAATGAAGAAGCAGCCATTCTACCACACTAAGATTATTATTTTAAATATAGACAGCATTTACTGTGAATAGTAGAAATACTTTTGCCATAATTGGAAACTTAAATATTTTAGTAAACAGAGATGCAAAGCGAGGAATATAATTAGAAATTGAAAAACAGAGAGAGGTGCTGGAGGATTGAGGCTCCCAATCACCTCTAGCACAACCAAACAGCACACCCTACTGCTGAGGGCAAAGCTTTAGTGAAAAGGAAGGAGATTCTGTATTACTCACCAGTTACATTTACCCAGATGGGATCGCTGTATTGTGAGTAAGACGTGTTCCCGCCCCGTCCAGCTCCACACCAGTACTCTCCACTGTGGGACAGAGCAGCAGCACTGATTGTGTATCCCGCTCCAGTTCCACTGCTGCTGTCAGTCTGGTACACTGGAGCTCCCTGCCTGTCTTTGTACCAGAGATATCTCCAGCCAGTGGAATATGGCTGAACAGAGCAGCTCAGGGTGACCGTGTCTCCCTCCAGTATCTCTCCTGCAGGCTTCAAGTTCAGGGCCGGCTTTGGAAGTGCTGCAGAGAGACGAGGACACAATTAGACAGAAATTTATAATGATGTGACTCATTGGGCCCTATTTTTATGCGTGACTAAATTAACTAAAGTTATGTTCTTTACGCCCAGTGGTAGTCAGGGTAAATGACTAAATGTTTAATTAGGGGCTTAATGCAAACACAAGTCAAAAAGGAAGTTAGAAAGGCCAAGAGAGAGATAGAAATCAATATTGCTAAGGGGGCTAAAAGCAATTCCAAAATGTTTTTCCAATATTATAACAGCAAGAGAACATTCAAAGAGGAGGTTAAATGTCTAAGAGATACAAATGGCAAAATCATAGATGAAGAAAAAAAAATAGCAAATATATTAAATGATTACTTTTCACAGGTTTTTACAAAGGAGGACACGGACAACATCCCCCACATGTCGACCTGTTCCTATCCAATTTCAAATAACTTTAGCATAACAGAGGCAGAAGTGTTAAAAGGACTAGGAGCTCTTAAAATAAACAAATCTCCTGGGCCAGATGAGATCCTTCCAATAGTACTCAAAGAAATGAAAGAAGTTATTTACAAACCGCTAATCAAGATCATGCAACAGTCTCTTGACACAGGGGTTGTACCGACAGACTGAAAAACTGCAAACGTAATACCGATCCACAAAAAGGGAGACAAAACCGAACCAGGTAACTACAGACCAATAAGCCTGACTTCTATTATATGTAAACTTATGGAAACTATAATAAGATCCAAAATGGAAAATTACCTATATGGTAACAATATCCTGGGACACAGCCAGCATGGTTTTAGGAAAGGGAGATCGTGTCTAACTAACCTACTTGACTTTTTTGAGGATGCAACATTGAAAATGGATAATTGCAAAGCATACAACATGGTTTATTTAGATTTCCAGAAAGCTTTTGACAAAGTCCCGCATAAAAGATTAATTCTCAAACTGAATGCAGTAGGGATTCAAGGAAATGCATGCACATGGATTAGGGAGTGGTTAACAGGTAGAAAACAGAAAGTACTGATTAGAGGAGAAACCTCAAAATGGAGCGAGGTAACCAGTGGTGTACCACAGGGATCAGTATTAGGTCCTCTGCTATTCCTAATCTACATTAATGATTTAGATTCTGGTATAGTAAGCAAACTTGTTAAATTTGCAAACGACACAAAAATAGGAGGAGTGTAAAGTATTGCATGCAGGCAATAAAAATGTGCATTATAAATATCATATGGGAGATACTGAAATTGAAGAAGGAATCTATGAAAAAGACCTAGGAGTTTATGTTGAAATGTCTTCATCTAGGCAATGTGGGGAAGCTATAAAAAAGGCCAACAAGTTGCTCGGATATATTGTGAGAAGTGTTGAATTTAAAATCAAGGGAGGTAATGTTAAAACTGTACAATGCATTAGTAAGACCTCACTTAGAATATTGTGTTCAGTTCTGGTCACCTCGTTACAAAAAGGATATTTCTGCTCTAGAAAGAGTGCAAAGAAGAGCAACCAGAATTATCCCGGGTTTAAAAGGCATGTCGTATGCAGACAGGCTAAAAGAATTGAATCTATTCAGTCTTGAACAAAGAAGACTACGCAGCGATCTGATTCAAACATTCAAAATCCAAAAGGTACAGACAATGTCAACCCGGGGACTTTTTGACCTGAAAAAAAAACAAGGACCAGGGGTCACAAATGGAGATTAGATAAAGGGTCATTCAGAACAGAAAATAGGAGGCACTTTTTTACACAGAGAATTGAGAGGGTCTGGAACCAACTCCTCATTAATGTTGTTGAAGCTGACACCCTGGGATCCTTCAAGAAGCTGCTTGATGAGATTCTGGGATCAATAAGCTACTAACAACCAAACGAGCAAGATGGGCTGAATGGCCTCCTCTCGTTTGTAAACTTTCTTATGTTCTTCTTATGTTCTTTCACACTGGCACTCCTACTGGTCCAGACCCTGGTCCTGGCTACCCGGGTCACAATCCCACGTACCTGGGTCGTACCCAGGTTAACCCGGTCCCAGCGACCCACCTCAGGATATGGGCTGGCACGTTTAACTCGGGTTGAGTGAGACAAAATGCACGACGGACGTTCGTGAGCCGACGCAATAACAAACAGCCATGCCTGCGGGAAGGTTTCACTTCCGCAAGGAACATTTCTGTTTATACTGTTTAGCCATATTTTTGTTGCTTGAGACACACCATGAGCCAGATTGCAGCAGGGATGAAGAAACATTTGCTCTAATCAACATTTGGGCCGACTGTTCAATCCAGAGAAGCTTGGATGGAAGCGTCCGTAACAAGCTGTTTCTGGGGCATTGATACGCGCATTGTGGACTTGCTTTTGTCACCCAGGTCAACCCTGCTTTATCAAACGCAGTGTGACATCGCGTAGCCGACACGCATGACACGCGGTCCTGATGCAGGTAGGTTCTGACCCGGGTAGATCAGGCCAGTGTGAAAGGGGCTTAACTCACTTCTGCTCGTCTAGATGACTACATTCTCTCCTACAGGTAACACTGGATTGAGACGTGTCAATGCAGGTGTGCTTTTCAAAACCTGTAGTCACTAACATGCTCATTGACTGGGCAGAACATCAGTTATTCAGATGAGCAGACGGGGCTCAGAATCGCCTAGTTCTTTGAGTGTTTGTAATGGTAATTTGAATTTCTGAAGAAAAAAAATAACATGAGGTATACTTTACAATAAATGGCTGCAAACCCAATACACTGGAGAGTCTGCCTCTCCGCTGTGGAAAAATAAAAAACAGAGTAATACAACTGAGGAAGTAAACATACTTGCAAGGCAAAGGATCAACATATCCTGTTACCATACAAAACAGAGGATGGGATAATGACTTGGATCGCTGCAATTGTATACAATTATTCTATTGTTTTTTTGTGACATCTGTGCAGTTTTTGGAAAGCATATATACATACCTGTGTCACAATCCCACGTACCTGGGTCGTATCTAGTTTAACCCACACATTCACTTCACCTACTATTTGAAACAAGGTCGACTGGCTTATACCTGAGTTGTCTCAGATGTATAATGGAGGATTTTTTTTTTTAACCAAAATGATAAATAAATATATAGACATTTACTTCTGTATTTATTTATTTTTGTATTTATTTTTCATTTTGGCATAAAATATACTCCATACTTTGAAAGACATTCATAGAATTTTAGCGCATTGGTTATGTTCTCTGCCACAGGAACGGCAAAGCTCTAAATTGTGGAGTTCTCTAAATCCTCCAATAACTCTTATGTTCAGTTTTAAAACTAATGCAGTAGTACAAAGCTGCTATTATGGACTGACGCAATAGCTACCGTAAAAGACTTAGAGACATGTGGGTCTGTAAAAGACTTAGAGACATGTGGGTCTGTAAAAGACAGAGACATGTGGGTCTGTAAAAGACTTAGAGACATGTGGGTCTGTAAAAGACTTAGAGACATGTGGGTCTGTAAAAGACAGAGACATGTGGGTCTGTAAAAGACAGAGACATGTGGGTCTGTAAAGACTTAGAGACATGTGGGTCTGTAAAAGACAGAGACATGTGGGTCTGTAAAAGACAGAGACATGTGGGTCTGTAAAAGACTTAGAGACATGTGGGTCTGTAAAAGACAGAGACATGTGGGTCTGTAAAAAGACTTAGAGACATGTGGGTCTGTAAAAGACAGAGACATGTGGGTCTGTAAAAGACAGAGACATGTGGGTCTGTAAAAGACTTAGAGACATGTGGGTCTGTAAAAAGACAGAGACATGTGGGTCTGTAAAAGACAGAGACATGTGGGTCTGTAAAAAAGACAGAGACATGTGGGTCTGTAAAAGACTTAGAGACATGTGGGTCTGTAAAGACAGAGACATGTGGGTCTGTAAAAGACTTAGAGACATGTGGGTCTGTAAAAGACAGAGACATGTGGGTCTGTAAAAGACAGAGACATGTGGGTCTGTAAAAGACTTAGAGACATGTGGGTCTGTAAAAGACAGAGACATGTGGGTCTGTAAAAGACTTAGAGACATGTGGGTCTGTAAAAGACAGAGACATGTGGGTCTGTAAAAGACTTAGAGACATGTGGGTCTGTAAAAGACAGAGACATGTGGGTCTGTAAAAGACTTAGAGACATGTGGGTCTGTAAAAGACAGAGACATGTGGGTCTGTAAAAGACTTAGAGACATGTGGGTCTGTAAAAGACAGAGACATGTGGGTCTGTAAAAGACTTAGAGACATGTGGGTCTGTAAAAGACTTAGAGACATGTGGGTCTGTAAAAGACAGAGACATGTGGGTCTGTAAAAGACAGAGACATGTGGGTCTGTAAAAGACTTAGAGACATGTGGGTCTGTAAAAGACAGAGACATGTGGGTCTGTAAAAGACTTAGAGACATGTGGGTCTGTAAAAGACTTAGAGACATGTGGGTCTGTAAAGACAGAGACATGTGGGTCTGTAAAAGACTTAGAGACATGTGGGTCTGTAAAAGACAGAGACATGTGGGTCTGTAAAAGACTTAGAGACATGTGGGTCTGTAAAGACAGAGACATGTGGGTCTGTAAAAGACTTAGAGACATGTGGGTCTGTAAAAAGACTTAGAGACATGTGGGTCTGTAAAAGACAGAGACATGTCTTTTTGATTTACTGGGCCTGGTTCAAGAGTGTGGAGTAGACCCCCCTCAAAAAAAAAAAAAAACCTCAACCTAAAATAAATCTAATTGAAGTTTTGTTCCAAAAATGAGTACATATCATGTGTGCTTTTTGGGGAATTCAATGTCAGTTTCTTTATTATTATTATTATTATTATTATTATTATTATTATTATTATTATTATTATTTATTATTTCATAGCAGACGCCCTACCCAGGGCTTACTTACAGTCATAAACAAAAATACATTTCAAGAATATGTATCATATACAGAAAATCACTTTTTCAGTAAGGTTTTAGCACTTTGGTAATTTATAGATAGGTTATGTTGATGAATAGTTTTTGTAATATTGGTCATTAGTATTGATAACACACAGTATATAGAAATTGCCCGAAGGTGGATAAAATCACCAAGCTGGATATACACCACTGTGACAGAAATATAATGAGTTCTGGTTGTAAATCTCCCTCCCGACCTGTGAGGGCGCTAAGCAGCGAGTTCTTTTGACGGGCTGGACTGACAGTTCTTTCCCGGGTCGGGGAGTTGGCCAGTCTGGAAGAAGGCGAGTTTCTGTTGCAAGAACGTATTGACCCAGAAGGTAAACAATGTAGCAGCCGCTGATTGTAAGGCAGCTGCATTAGTTTACCAAGGGGTCATCGCGTGACGGCATAAAAAGGGACAGAGACTTGTAATCGGTTCCTTCGCTTGGTTTTCAGAGACGCACGGAACTGGAAGGACCGGAGAGTTCCCAAAAATAAATAATAAATATTCGTGAGTGTTTTGTTTGTTTGTAGCACTGTTAGTAATTGTCTTTTTGTTTGTAAATTCACTAGACGGCTAACACGCCTCCGAGCTGTCGCCTTGGGCCAGCACTACCCGAACAACAACACCACAGTCACTGTCATTTGTTATCACCCACCTTGAGCACTACTGCACGCACCGGACCCGGTGATTTGTGTTGTAGTATTGTGGGAGCGGATAACGTGTTATTATTTGTTTTGTTTACAAATCGTTATTATTTTCCTGCTGCTTTACTCCAGGGGTGTATTGCCGGAGGATTATTGTTTGGTCGCCAGACCAGGATTTTTGTAAAAATGAAAAAGAACATTTTCCAAATTGGATTACAGTTTTCACGTGTGATTGTTTCTGCACTGCATCACCTCTGCATCCGGTCTTAATCAGCAGCCACTTTGCCACACGTGGTGTCAGAACACGGGATTATGGATCACGCAGCACTTACAGCACTGCTGGAAGCACTGGACAGCAGATGCGAGGCTACAGAGAAACAGAGAGAGGAGCGGTACACAGTGTTGGTGGAGAAAATCAGTCTGGCGATCCAGACCACAGTACCAATGGCACCCGTGATGATGGACCCGAAGCGAGGGCACTGAAAATGACGGCGGAGGACGACACTGAGGCTTACCTGGTCGCTTTCGAGCGGCTGGCTACCACCGCGTCATGGCCCAGGATGTACTGGGCAAGCCAGCTGGGATCCTGCCTGATCGGGAGGCTCAGGCAGCGTATCCAGGCCATGACGGACACTGAAGCCGCCGACTACGACCTGGTAAAGCGAGCCATCCTCACGCCGGCTCAACATCACGGGGAAACGCACAGGGTGCGATTCGGGAGTACCGAAAGATCCCCAGATACACGCCCAGGGTGGTTAAGCAGCAGTTGTATGACCACATGGTGCACTGGCTAAGCCCCGCCCAGAAAACGGGTTTGCAAGTGGGCGAAGCTATAGCAGTGGAGTAATTCTGCCATGTGGTCGGCGCCGAAACCCATGTATGGATACGGCGCCACAACCCCGCCACCCTGGAGGCAGCAATAAAGCTGGCGGAGGATTTTGACGACTCCCTGGTCTCAGCCCACCCCAACCTGGCCACAGCTCCCGTCCACCGGAGCAGCGGCACACCACCTCCTCTCTCTCCTCCATCTACAGCACCGGGACCGAGTCCTCCTAGATCTCCGGCCCCTATGGGCAACCTTGCCCCCTCTTCATGGAGATCAAGGTTGGCCTCCAGCTGGGGTAGAAATGTTGCCCCTGCCCCGTTGTCATACCAGCAACGGGACAAAGATTTAATCATTGTTCCCTCTGTCCCCCCAACTTGTTTTAGGTGCAACCAACAGGGACATCTGGCCAGGTCATGCCCCGCGGCCATGGAGTGTGACGTGGTCTTGTGTAATTGGGCATCTGAGATGGGTAAGCGCGGGGAAAATGGTCGGGAGGGGCCTTGTATGATTGATGTGGTTTTAGGCAATGTGAAAACCCACACATTAGTGGACACAGGATGTGAGCAAACCTTAATTAGAACAGCTCTCTTGGGCGGTGTGTCGTGGCGGCCACGAGGTCAGGTGGCCATCTCCTGTATCCATGGAGACGGCATACCCCACACTAAAAGTATATCTATCGGTAGAACCGATAAAACGTCACCTGGTAGTAGGGGTGGCAGAAAGGTTGCCACATCCAGTTATTCTGGGCCGAGACTGGCCAAAATTTAAAGAATTAATGCAAATAATGGCAGTCTCAGCCACACACGTAAACGTGGCAGGGAAAAAGAAAAAGGTATAAATTGGTGATGTGTTTCCTTTTCAAGCCGAAATGTTTTCTCCCATATTCCGTCCTAGAAAAACAAATAAAGAGAGAAGGACCGCAAAATGGGAGGGAGCATCACTGAGACAAGGCTGGGGTCTGGTGGGAGAGTGCTTGAATGGTAACAAACGCCAGTCAAAGGGAGTCGGAAAAGCAGTGTGACCGAGAGGGCGAGGTTACTGGGCCATCCAAGGCAGATGTTACTCCGCCCCCTCTCAATATACCGGACATGTGGTATTCAAGCGCGGACATAGTGTGGGGCCAACATAATGACTCGTCACTAGTGCACGCTTGGGGGCAGGTCCGGTCTATTAAAGGTAAGAATGTTGATGGCGCTGGGGCGCTAGTATATCCACACTTCATTATCAAGGGGCAATTACTATATAGGGTAAATCTAGCCGCGGGCACAGGACAGCCTGTAACACAATTATTGGTTCCCCCGTCTTGTTGGACCGAGGTCATGAGGCTTGCGCATGATATCCCTTTTGCAGGGCACCTCGGAGCTGACAAGACGAGGGAGCAGATATTGGCTTGATTCTATTGGGTAGGTCTTCATACTGATGTGTCGAAATATGTAGCCACATGACCAGACTGTCAGCGAGTAGCGCCGGGTCGAGTGCGCCCCGCCACTTTGGTTCCACTGCCGATTATTTCCACTCCTTTTGAACGCATTGCAATGGACATAGTGGGCCCTCTGCTACCTTCTGACTCTGGGTATACGCATATATTAGTAGTTGTAGATTATGCAACGCGATATCCAGAGGCAGTTCCATTGAGGTCCACTAGTGCAGCTGCAATAGCCACCGAGTTAGTACAGATTATGGCGAGAGTAGGGAACCCCAAAGAGATCTTGACTGATCATGGAACCAATTTTCTGTCTAACACGTTACAGCAGGTATATAAAATATTAAAAATACGTCCCATCAGGACGTCTGTTTATCATCCACAGACGGACGGTTTGGTGGAACGTTTTAATCAGACTTTGAAGTCGATGCTGAGACGGTTTGTAACGCAAGAGCAAAAACATTGGGCAACATTCCTTCCTTACCTCCTTTTTGCAGTGAGAGAGGTGCCCCAGAGTTCGACAGGGTTCTCCCACTTCTAGCTCTTGTACGGCCGACAGCCTCGCGGCATCCTCGATCTGTTGAGAGAGGGGTGGGAAGAGCACAAAGGCTCCTCCAAAAATGTAGTGAAGCATGTGCTCCTACTAAGAGATCGCCTAGATTTGGTCGGTCGTTTGGCCCAGGATAACCTCAGATCGGCTCAGCACCGACAACAGCTGCATTACAACAAAAATGCACTAATTCGAACCTTTCGACCAGGAGACAAGATAATGCTGCTACTTCCCTCATCAGAATCCAAGTTATGTGCTAAATGGCAGGGGCCATATGAAGTGATTCGGGCTATAGGAAAGGTGAATTATGAAATTAGACAGCCCGATCGCCATAATGAACGTGAAATTTATCATGTCAATTTATTAAAGCCCTGGCAGGCAAGGGAGGTCCAGTTTATAGCCCCAGGCAACATAGAGGATGATTTAGGCCCCTGTCCAGAGACTCCTAGCACAAAAATCATTCCGATGGGGGAACAATTGGTTCCAGACAAGCAACGCTTATTGAGGAATTCAGCGATGTTTTTTCTGACTTGCCCGGCAGAACTAATTTGGTTGAATATGACATTATCTCTCCACCAGGTGTCATCGTGCGAGACCTTACCGGATCCCAGAAAGTCGGCCAAGTGGCGTTACGCAAAGAGGTATGGGACATGCTCGAACCTGGGGTGATTGAACCTTCCAGGAGCGAGTGGTGCAGTCCTATTGTCATAGTGGCTAAGAAAGACGGCACCAACCCCTTCTGCGTGGATTCAGGAAGGTAAACGCTATTGCCAAGTTCGATGCGTACCCTATGCCTCGGGTCGACGAACTTTTAGACAGACTGGGTAAGGCGAGGTTTATCTCCACTTTGGACCTGACAAAGGGATACTGGCAGATCCCTTTAACCCGCAGTTCTAGAGAGAAAACCACATTTTCAACACCAGAAGGGCTGTTTCACTTTAAAACCATGCCGTTTGGGCTACATGGTGCGCCCGCTGCCTTTCAGAGACTGGTGGACCAGGTTTTACGCCCACATCATGAATATGCAGCAGTGTATATTGATGATGTGGTCATTTACAGCTCCACCTGGCGAGAGCATTTGGCTAGGATTGCAGCCATCCTTCAGTCTCTAAGGGTAGCCCAGCTGACAGCTAACTTGAGAAAATGTGCGTTTGCCAAGACAGAAACTCAATATTTGGGATTTTTAATGGGGAATGGAAGGATGAGACCTGTAGTCACTAAAATCCAGGCTTTGGTTGATGCAGCAATCCCCAAAACCAAGACTCAGGTGAGGTCACTACTGGGATTAGCCGGTTATTACCGCCGCTTTATCCCCGAGTATGCCACAGTGGTTAACCCTTTAGTTGACCTCACCAAAAAGAGTGCTCCAAATTTAATTAAGTGGTCAGCTGAGTGTCAGGGGCGTTTGATACTATTAAGCGTGAGACTTTGCCAGGCCCCCACTCTTATCACACCAGATTTCACCAAAAGGTTCATCCTCCACACCGACGCCTTGGATGTGGGTTTGGGTGCTGTCTTGTCTCAAAAGGTAGATGGAGTAGAACACCCGATACTGTACATTAGTAAAAAAAATGCTACCTCGGGAACTCAACTACTCCGTAGTTGAAAAGGAGTGTTTTGCCATTAAATGGGCTACTCACTCTTTACGATACTACCTGCTGGGACACTCATTTGATCTTGTCACAGACCACGCCCCACTCAAGTTGTTAAGCACAATGAAGGACAGCAATGCCCAGATAACTCGGTGGTATCTGGCGTTGCAGACCTTCATGTACCACATGGTACACCGTGCAGGGAAAGACCATCAAAATGCGGATTATTTTTTTTTTTTTTTTTTTTTCCCGGGGGAGTAATGGGAAAGATAGATTTTAGCCGAGTGTTCCTTCGGCTCCACTCTGGCGGTGGGATATGTGACAGAAATATAATGAGTTCTGGTTGTAAATCTCCCTCCCGACCTGTGAGGGCGCTAAGCAGCGAGTTCTTTTGACGGGCTGGACTGACAGTTCTTTCCCGGGTCGGGGAGATGGCCAGTCTGGAAGAAGGCGAGTTTCTGTTGCAAGAACGTATTGACCGGAAGGTAAACAATGTAGCAGCCGCTGATTGTAAAGGCAGCTGCATTAGTTTACCAAGGGTCATCTTGTGACGGCATAAAAAAAGACAGAGACTTGTAATCGGTTCCTTCGCTTGGTTTTCAGAGACGCACAGAACTGGAAGGACCGGGAGAGTTCCCAAAAATAAATAATAAATATTCGTGAGTGTTTTGTTTGTTTGTAGCACTGTTAGTAATTGTCTTTTGTTTGTAAATTCACTAGACGGCTAACACGTCTCCGGAGCTGTCGCCTTGGGCCAGCACTACCCGGAACAACAACACCACAGTCACTGTCATTTGTTATCACCCACCTTGAGCACTACTGCACGCACCCGGACTGGTGATTTGTGTTAGTAGTATTGTGGGAGCGGATAACGTGTTATTATTTGTTTTGTTTACAAATCGTTATTATTTTCCTGCCGAGCTTTACTCCAGGGTGTATTGCGGGAGGATTATTGTTTATGTGCCAGACCAGGATTTTTAAAAATGAAAAGAACATTTTCCAAATTGGATTACAGTTTTCACGCAGGATTGTTTCTGCACTGCATCACCTCTGCATCACCTCTGCATCTGGTCTTAATCAGCAGCCACTTTGCCACAACCACCCATTTAGTTTCTTTTTTTTTTATTCTAATACATACTAATACAAGGTAAATCGCCTGTATGTATTCCTGCAGGTACAACACAAGAATTAGATCAAGCAAAACGGTATAGACTGAAGAAATTCATGCAAACAGTTAGGAAAACGTTACTTCAGAAAACCAAAGTAGAAATATTTATTTATTTATTTATTTATTTATTTAAAAAATGGATAGGTTTTATAGGAATTTTACATCTTTTACTGTTTGCCTTTTCTTAGTTTTTTAAAACTTTTTAGCCATCATGGACAGAATTAATTTTATCTCTTTTAATGTCAATGGCTGTAGGCAGGATTTTAGGAGAGCACAGTTATTTGAATTTTTAGAACAGAAGAGGGTGGGAGTGGCTTTTTTATAGGAGACACACACAGACAGAGAGAATGAGGCAGGATGGCTTGCTGAATGGAGAGGGCAGTGTGTGCTGAGCCACGGAGCAAATAACAGCACAGGGGTGGCTGTGCTTTTTCAACCAGGTTTGGAAGTTGACATTTTAGATTTTAAAGAGATAATTAGAGGGAGGCTTGTAAAAGTGAGGACTAAGATAGGAGAGATAATTTATGATTTTATTAATGTTTATGCTCCAAATATAGGAAGGGATAGAATTGTATTTCTGAATGTTTTAAAGCAGACTCTTTTAACAGTACATGATGATTATATGTTAATAGTGGGAGGGGATTTTAACCGTGCAGTAGATTTTAATAAAGATAGGAATAGTATTGAACTTCATCCTCCTTCAGTGAGAGAATTGGCTGCTATTTTAAAGTTCAGTGGCTTGGTTGATTGTCACAAAGACGGCCGGAGTGGGTGGCGTCAGACCAGATGCAGGAAATAAACAGACAGAGATTTGGGGTTTGGTGAAGCTGGGCGCGTGATCGCGCTCAGCATTTAATAAACAGAACAGAAAATAAAAGGTTTTAAACACAACACAAAACAGGACACGGCACTTGTAGCCAAAATAAACAGACGAACAAAACGGACTAGACAGTGCACAGACAGACGAACAAAACACGGTGAGCAGATAACACTAATATTTACTCTTTTTTTCACTTTTAGTTACTCCTTCTCTCTCTCCCGTTCTCCACTCACCGAACACCTAACCTCGAGTGACTAAAAATGTGCCTATTTATACTGTTGTGCTGGGATTCAATTACTAATTAATTATTCACTTGAATCCCAGCACTTGAATTAATTCTGTGCAACCCCGTGCTCACATATTACATTTAACCAGCACGTGAAGTGATTTGTGCTCTCCTCGTGCCTAAATACAAATCTACACTTTTAAACACACGTGAAACACAGACCCGTTTATATCCCGTGTACCAATCTATACACCAACATTAACATACTGCACCATACATACAACACATAACACACAAAATACACACAGGGGCGGGCACTTTGCCACATATACCCCCCCCTGCAAAGCACCACATGGCCTCAACGGCCACCTCCCCCCGTAATACCCAGCAGTCCAGGCCAAAGTCTCGGGCTGGGAAGGAGAGCTTCAGTAGGCCCATGGCTGGAAATGCTGTCAGCTCCCCTGCCCGGTAGTGGCACGGCTGACAGCATGCTGGTCCCGCCCTGCAGCGAAACTGCTGCTGGGAAAGTGGTCTCCTGACCTCTCCCCTGTCTTTGTAGCCGGGCTCCCTTTGGTGGGGCTCCGACCACAGTACTTCCAGCAGCAAAGAAGCTGCAGTGGGAGCAGGTCTCCGGACCTCCCCCACGATCTCCCTGGCGAAACTGCTGCAGTGGGAGCAGGTCTCCGGACCTCCCCACGATCTCCAGCAGCGAAACTGCTGCTGGGGTTGGTGGTCTCAGACCTCCTCCCCTTCTTCGTGGCCGACAGCTCCCCTTTCTGGGGCTCCGGCCACCGTACTCCCTGGTGGAGGGTGCGGAACGGGCAGAGACAGCTCCTGCTGTTCTGCTTCTGGCAGTGGCGGGAGGCAGAGGCAGCTCCTGCTCCTCTGCTCCTGGAAGTGGTGGAGGCAGAGGCAGCTCCTGCTCCTCTGCTCCTGGCGGTGGTGGAGGCAGAGGCAGCTCCTGCCCTCTGCTCCTAGTGGAGGAAGCGGTGGAGGTGGCGGAGGCAGAGGCAGCTCCTGCTCCTCTGCTCCTTCCGGGTGGAGGTGGCGGAGACAGAGGCAGCTCCTGCTGCTCTGTTCCTGCCGGTGGAGGTGGCGGAGGCAGAGGCAGCTCCGGCTGCTCTGCTCCTGCCGGTGAAGGTGGGAGCAGCGTGTAGTCTCCTGCCGATGGAGGTGGGAGCAGCGTGTAGTCTCCCCTTTTCGGGGGACTGGTGCTGCTCTGCCTCTCTTGCAGGAACTGGTGCGGCTCCGCTTTTGACGAGGAAACCAGCAGGCATTCTCCCTCTGCTGGTGGAGGTGGAACCAGCAGGCATTCTCCCTCTGCTGGCAGCTTGGGTCCTAGGGCTGTGGAAGCCCGACTTCCCTCTCTTCGGGATGTGGGCGCACCGACTCCTCCCTTTTTTGGGCTGTGGACGCCCGACTCCTCCCTGTTGGGCTGTGGGCCTTTGACTCCTCCCTGTTGGGCTGTGGGCCTTTTGGACTCCTCCCTGTTGGGCTGTGGACACACCTCTCTCCCCTGTTGGGCTGTGGGCGCACCGACTCCTCCCTTTTGGGCTGTGGACGTTCGGGCTCCCCCCACTCAGGCGTGGGGCGTTCGGGCTCCTCCCACTCAGGCGTGGGACGTTCGGGCTCCTCCCACTCAGGCGTGGGGCGTTCGGGCTCCTCCCGCTTGGGCTGTGGGCGCTCAGGCTCCTCCCGCTTGGGCTGTGGGCGCTCAGGCTCCTCCCGCTTGGGCTGTGGGCGCTCAGGCTCCTCCCGCTTGGGCTGTGGAGGCAAAAACCAGCAGGCATTCTTCCTCTGCTGGTGGAGACGGGGACAGCAGGCATTCTTCCTCTGCTGGTGGACCTGCTACCTGGGCTGTTGTTCCACTTATAACTGCCTCCAGGTAGCTGAGGACCAACCCCACACCTTCCTCCCAGGTGCTTAGGGTCTGTTCCCTCGCATATGCCTCCCATCGCTCCCTATCCATAAACTGCAGGAACCGGACGACTACTGGTATAGACTGGGCCTCCAGCCCAGCATTTTCCAGCATCCAGTCCCGCACTTTGATGGCGTCTTCTGCCATTTTTTTTTTTTTTCCCTCTTTTTTTCTCTCTTTTTTTTTTAATCCAAAAATGCTGTTCCTGCTCTGTCCTGAGTCCTGGAGGCGCTGTAGATCCCACGCAGGACACCACGTGTCACAAAGACGGCCGGAGTGGGTGGCGTCAGACCAGATGCAGGAAATAAACAGACAGAGATTTGGGGTTTGGTGAAGCTGGGCGCGTGATCGCGCTCAGCATTTAATAAACAGAACAGAAAATAAAAGGTTTTAAACACAA
This sequence comes from Huso huso, assembly GCA_036884735.1. Lineage (NCBI taxonomy): Eukaryota > Metazoa > Chordata > Actinopteri > Acipenseriformes > Acipenseridae > Huso > Huso huso. Next base: position 13,760,966 of record CM072681.1, on the reverse strand, counting down.
CACAAAACAGGACACGGCACTTGTAGCCAAAATAAACAGACGAACAAAACGGACTAGACAGTGCACAGACAGACGAACAAAACACGGTGAGCAGATAACACTAATATTTACTCTTTTTCACTTTTAGTTACTCCTTCTCTCTCTCCCGTTCTCCACTCACCGAACACCTAACCTCGAGTGACTAAAAATGTGCCTATTTATACTGTTGTGCTGGGATTCAATTACTAATTAATTATTCACTTGAATCCCAGCACGTGAATTAATTCTGTGCAACCCCGTGCTCACATATTACATTTAACCAGCACGTGAAGTGATTTGTGCTCTCCTCGTGCCTAAATACAAATCTACACTTTTAAACACACGTGAAACACAGACCCGTTTATATCCCGTGTACCAATCTATACACCAACATTAACATACGCACCATACATACAACACATAACACACAAAATACACACAGGGGCGGGCACTTTGCCACATTGATGTTTGGAGGTGTCTGCATCCCACCACTCGCCAGTATACCTGGTCACACCGCCTTTCTCAGTATACAGTTAGAGCAAGACTGGACAGGATATATGCACTCAAACACCACCTCAATAAATTCACACAAGCAACAATAATACCGAACAGCTTGTCTGACCATCATTGCACTCTGATCACAGCAATTACAGGTAAAGAAATACACAGGGCATCTCAGTGGTATTTCAACACCAAATTATTGCAAAACACTAATTTTACAAAACAGTTTAAAGATTTTTGATTAAAATGGCAAGAACAAAAAAGCCAATTTAAGCATCTGAGGCAGTGGTGGGATATAGGAAAAACACAAATTAACCCTAGAACCGCCATGGTAGTCATTTTGACGGTTTTCACTTTTAAAATTTACATTACTCTGCGTGTGTTAAAGATCCACGGTTGTCTGTTCTTGACTTTTCTTAAATACATGTATTAAATACCCTGACGGCGTTTGAAAGGCAGCATCGCAAAAATAAAAAAGTTATGAGCACTTCTACCTAGAACCGCCAAAAGTAGTGATTTTGACAATACATGCTTTTACCTGTCCGCTATTCTTTATATGCATACAAGCCAGTTTGTTATCTGTACCTCCGCTGAGTTTACAGCTGTATGTATTTCAATAGACTATTGCTCTTGACGTCTAGATATGTGTTATCCTATCAATTACTTGCAGAACTGCCATCTGGCTGTCTACGTGAGCATATATAGTCTGCTGTATTATAATATTACTATTACAAGAAATCTTGATATTTTTTTTTTGATTTGAGAGCAACTACAGATATATTTTGCCTTGGCATCAGAAATTTGGAATGACTTCACTAAAAACAACATTGCCTGTTTCAAGCTAAACATAAAATATTACATGGACAAGCAGCTGTTTCCGACAAAAGCACGGTGTCGCTGGACAAACAAACCTGTCAAATTTGGGATCAAATTTTGACTGGGCGGACCCTACTTCTACCTGTGCAAAGATGAAACTCGCCCCGCTGGTCAGAGACTGGGTGACAATGTGTTGTCAAGATGCAGAAAAAAAAACAGCCTGGTTGCAACAGTAAACAAAGAAGAAGAGCGTTTCCACCATCTGCGCAAAACATAGTACTCAGTGAAAGCAATCACTGGTGTCCAGTTGCTGTATTTTACAATGTACTGGACATGGCAGCCATCAATTCCTTAGGCGACAACGGTCAGGGGTTTGAAGATTCATCAAGGGAGAATGAAATGTTTGAGGGAGAAGGGACAAGGGCCTCGCATTGATCAGTACTTCTTACGAAGTCAGTTAAGTCAGTCGAATGAAATCCAGCGACAGGAAGCAAACCACAGTTCACAGGATCAGCACCCCTGTCATAGACGTGAGGAGGACTTGCATGGACACAGTTAGTGATGAACCTAATGATCCTTGTGAAGCGGTCAGACAAACCAGCATAAGAGAGAAAAGAACCTCAACTGGAACAAGCCTGGAGTTAAATGGCCAAGAGCTTATGAGAAAACTGCATGGGACACAGTAAACACAGATCTCTGCTTTGCATTGGAAAGGTTAAGTGGAACAGTTGAAAAGAAACTGGATAAATTTGGGGACATCATCTAAGCATATGGAAGTGTTTGGAGTTGAAAAAGGAAGGAAAAAGTACAAACTATTCCTGGAAAGTCTAGACGGCAGCAGGAGATTGAACGCTTAGTTAGAGAAAGGAGACAGCTGAAGAAGCAATGGAGAAGAGCAGAACAAAGTCAGAAGGAGGGACTCAATCTCTTACAAAGGGTCATAAAAGATAAGCTTGCAACATTGCCCAGAGCTGAGCGCCTACGGAAACGCTACAAAAAAGAAGGTGAGTGCGAACTAACTTTTATAAAGACCCATTCAAATTTGTAAAGAAGTTATTCACCAGTCTCTAAGAATGGCACACTAAAAGCATCTAAGTTTGAGCTGGAGAGATATTTGGAGGAAACACATACAGATTCAAAAGGCAGGAGCCTATGCCAATTCCTTCAGACATCCCACCTATCAATCCACCAGAATACCAAATGGAGGACTGTGCACCTGTGGAAAGAAGTAGAGCAAGCTGTGAAAAAAGCAAGGGCTTCATCATCTTCAGGGCCTAATGGAGTTCCGTACAGAGTGTACAAGAGTGCTTCAGGAGCTCTAAGAATTCTGTGGAAATTGATGAAAGTGGCATGGGGAAAACAGGTTGTACCAAGAGCATGGCGCCGAGCAGGTGGAGTCTTTATACCTAAAGAAAAAGATTCTACAAGCATTAGTCAGCTTCGCCCTATTTCCCTATTAAACGTAGAAGGCAAGATTATCTTCAGCATAATTGCTCAGAGATTGTCAACTTACCTATTAAAGACCTGCTTCATTGACACTTCAATACAAAAAGCGGGCATTCCAGGTTTCCCAGGATGCTTAGAACACATCAATGTGATCTGGCAACAAATTCAATCAGCTAAAAAGGAGAGGAAGGAGCTCCATGTGACATTCCTGGATTTGGCTAATGCATATGGTTCAGTGCCACATGAACTTCTTTGGGCAGCATTTGATTTTTTCAGTGTACCGATGACAATAACAAATGTAGTGAAAGCCTACTTTGGAGATTTGCAATTTAGTTTTTCAACTTCAGAATTCAGCACTACATGGCAATGCCTAGAAGTTGGACTAATGGCAGGATGCACCATTTCTCCACTGGCTTTTACCATGGCAATGGAAGTAATCATTAGGGCATTAAAATGGGTAGTGGGAGGAGAGCGCTTGGCTTCTGGAATGCGACTACCACCAATTCGAGCATACATGGATGACATGACAACCATGACTACAACAGTAGCCTGCACTAATCGCAGGCAAATTAACCAATAACATTGAATGGGCATGTATGCAATTCAAGCAATTCACTAAATCAAGGAGCATCTCTATAATTAAATGTAAAGTAGTAGATAAAACATTCTTCATTAATGGTGAGGCAATACCAACAGTGACTGAGAAGCCAGTGAAGAGTCTTGGGAGATGGTACGACAGGGATCTAAAGGACACAGTTTGTGTGGGAGAAGTTAAACAACAAGCAGTGGAAGGGTTGAAGAGCATAGACAGCAGCACTTTACCAGGGCAAACTAAAACTCTGGTGCTTTCAGTTTGGTCTACTGCCGAGGCTGCTGTGGCCATTGACTGTGTACGAGGTTTCTTTGACAACAGTAGAGAAGCTGGAAGCTTTAATCAGTTCACACATCAGGAAATGGTTGGGAGTTCCACGCTGCCTCAGCAGAGTGGGACTTTATGGTAAAGGAATACTGCAGCTACCAGTCTCCGCTCTAACCGAGGAGTTTAAGTGCGCCAAGGTTCGACTGGAAATTACATTAGTAGAGTCATGCGACAAATGCATAAGGGAGGCAGCATCTGTATTGAAAACTGGAAGAAAGTGGGTGGCAAAGAAAGCTGTGGAGGATGCAAAAGCTGCCCTTCGAATTGGTGATATCATAGGGCAAGTTCAGCATGGAAGAGGGGGTCTTGGTCTCAGTTCAGCTGCTCCTACATGGCACAAGGCAGCCCCAGCTCAACGGAGGAAGCTGGTAGTCAACGAGGTGCAAAAGCAGGAGGAGAGGATGAGGTGTATAATGGCCATTTCCCAGGCCAAGCAGGGAGAATGGATGAGATGGGAGAGTGTGGAACAACGCAAGATTGGCTGGCAAGACCTATGGTCAATGGAACATAGCAGGATCAGTTTCCTCATCAGGTCAACATATGATGTTCTCCCATCACCACAGAACCTAAACCTGGGTAGGAGAGGATCCCTCATGTCCTTTGTGTTCATCACCTGCAACATTAAGGCACATTTTGACAGGATGTAAGGTGGCTCTTAGCCAAGGACGGTTTACTTGGCGCCATGACCAGGTGCTGCGATGTTTGGCCTTAGCATTGGAAGACAAGCGTAACATGACCAATAAGTTGCCACCTGTTCCATCAAAACATTACACAGACAAAAGACAACATTCCTCCGCCCAGGAGAGCAACCACCAAGAAAAGGTGTTAAAACCAATCCTCGCCCTGGACAACTGGAAGCTGCTAGAGACTGGAAAATGCTGGCAGATGTTGGTCAACGGCTTATTTTTCCACCTGAGATTGACACCACTAACCTTTGACCAGATATTGTCTTGTGGTCTGGATCAGCACGCCTTGTTCACCTGGTAGAGTTAACAGTGCCATGGGAGGATGCTGTAGATGAGGTGTATGAGAGGAAGAAACTACGGTATGCTCAACTAGCCAGTGAAGCGGAACAGCGAGGATGGAGAGTCCGGGTTTACCCAGTGGAAGTGGGTTGTCGAGGATTTGTGGCACACTCTACAACCCGGTTTCTCAGAGACGTCGGATTCAGTGGCCAAGAGTTGCGTCACACAGTGAAGAACTTATCTGAAGCAGCAGAGGAGCAGCAACTGGCTGTGGTTGAGACGGAAAAATTCTGACTGGGGATCTCAAGCACAATAGAAAGGAAAGCTGATGTACGGGTAAGTAAGCTGGGCTGAGTTGAGTGGGGGACGGAGGGGGGTGATGCTGGGACGCCAGAATCACCGTCGAGCCCTCTTGAGGTGTCGTGGGCTACTCGACGAAACACCAAGGATGGAAGGTGCCCACTTGAAGACCCCAGAGATGTACCCTACTTAGCTCAATCCAGAAGGTTGTCATGCTGATGCACTGTGGTTGATCCCCGGAGCCAGCATAGCAGCTGTTGTGTGTGCTGATGCACTAGGGAGGCAATAAGCTTACACTTCAGCCATCAACACCAGACAGAAGGATATCTACATCATCATATGGAAAGAAGCACAAATGGGTGGAGACACAGATGGATCACATTAGTTTACTGTGAAGCTACGTCTTAGTTGGTGCTTATCTTGGAGAGAGCCAAGTTCAAATCAGCATGAAGTTTTAACATCTACTCTCATGTAATGGAAATCTTCATTTTGTACAATGAATGCACCAGGGAAAATATCAGTAGGAGAGATCTCTTATGATTCTGGACACTGAGCTTTGACAGAAAGATTTCAATCAGAAAACTGCAAAGTGGCAGGGAAACGCAGCTCAACCTGGATACAGTGCTCATCAAGTGACACACGCAACAGAAAACAATGTCAGGTAACTAAATGCAGTAAAAATAAAACTTCTGATATCTGTCCCCAGTGTGAAAGAGCAGTATGTGATAAATGCACAAGACAAGTTGATAAGCGTTACATCTGTGTGGATTGTGCGAATATGGGTGCTACTTTGAAGTATGTTTCCCTGAATGCGCATTCCCGTTACACAATGAGAACTGAGTTATTTTCTTTTTTATATTATTTTTTATAAATAATTATTTCGATTTTACAGTTGTGTCCTACATATAACTAGTTTACAGCTGGTTACACAATATCTTCTTTTGAAATGTTTATTTTATTATAGTTTTTCATTTTTTGAAGTCGTGATATGCAGTAGGGTAATGTGAAAAAGCCTTTTATGTTATTTTTGTAAATAATGACTTCGTTTTCACAATTTCGTATGTACATATAGCAGTTTACACGTGTTTACACAATATCTTCTTTTGAAATGTTTATTTTATTATAGCTTTTCATTTTTTAGGTCATGCATTATATGCGCTAATTTAAAAAATACAGCCTTCTATATTTATTTTTTCATTTAAATACGATGTTTCTGCTATGCAAATGTTAGATATGATGATCATAAATAAAACTTTTGAGTTGTATCTGACAGTTTGTGTTTCATTTTCATATCAAAGCTGTTTAAAATGTACCTGTCAAAATGACTACTGCTGGAGGTTCTAGGTAGTAGCATAAACCCGGCAGTTCTAGTGTTAAATTATTTTGTCAGCAGTACACCTTAGACATAACCAAGTCACTGAACACAGTCATAAGAGGGCTAGAGAGAGAGAGATCCTACAGTTAGAGACTGAGCAGAGCACAGCTTCAAAGGTGACCCTGGTGGAGCGGAGACAAGCTTTGGGCAGCATGCTGGAGGAGAAGGTGCTGGGGGCACAAGTGCGATCTCGATTTATTGAGCTGAGAGATATGGATGCCCCTACAAGCTGCTTCTTTGGTTTAGAGAAGAAGAGAGCACATAGGAAGCGGTTGTCCTGTGTTCGGCTGCCCTGCGGTAGAGTTTTGACTGGTCAGGAGGTGATTAATGATGCGACGGTGCAATTCTACACTGACCTGTATTGCAGCGAGTCATGTAATCAGACTGATATAAACACACTACTTTTGATCGCACTGACCACCACTACCTTTTTGAGACCCTGGAAGCCTTTGGGTTCGGCCCTCAGTTTATTAAATTCATTAAACTTTTATATAGTAATGTTTTTAGCGTTTAAAAAATAAACAGCGAGCTGAGTCGACCCTTCTCAGTGTGCAGGGGAATCGGGCAGGGCTACCCCCTATCTGGGATGCTGTACTCCATCTCCATTGAGCCCCTGCTGGTTCTGTTGAGGAGCAAGCTGGCGGGCTGGACGGTGCCTTTCTCAGCCCCTCCTGCTATAGTGAGGGTGTCAGCATATGCTGATGATATCACTGTTTTTATTAGCAATAAAAGAGACGTCCAGGAACTGCATCAGATCTTAGGTATGTTCCAGAGAGCATCGTCCGCAAGAATTAATTGGGCCAAGAGTGACACCTTCCTGTCAGGGAGCTGGCAGGAGGGTGGCCCTCCTGTTTTGCCCCAGGTTTTGAGGTGGGGCAGGACAGGGATGAAGGTGCTGGGCGTGTTCCTTGGTACTGATACTTACATGGAGCAGAATTGGGAGGGGTTGATTGAAAAGGTGAAAGGCCGACTGGGTCACTGGTGGGAGCTGCTGGCTTAGCTGTCCTATAGAGGGAGGGTACTGGTCATTAACAATCTTGTGGCCTCAATGCTATGGCACAGGTTGGTGTTTCTGGATCCTCCTAGAGACTTGGTGACCAGCTTGCAGAGGCTCCTTGTAGAGTTTTTCTGTGGTGGGAATCACTGGCTGAAGCCGGCTGTGCTCTATCTCCCGAGGGGTGGGGCAGGGGTTGGTCAGCATCGCAGGGAGGATGGCAGCTTTTCTTTTATTAACAGTACAGAGACTCCTGTACACTGGGGAGGGGGCTCACTGGAAGCAGCTTGCCTGTTTTTTTTTAAGTAAAGTAGGAGGGCTGGGGTTTAATTATGACCTGTTTTTAATTGACCACGGCGCTCTGGATAGTTCTGACCTGCCATCTTTTTATCAAAGTGTTTTACAGACTTGGAGCACAGTGAGGGTGGGAAGAGAGGAAACGTCAATGACAGCCCAGAGGTTGCTAGAAGAGCCCCTTCTTTTCAATCCCCTCTTCTCAGTGCAGTGCCTTCAATCACAGGCTCTGCAGACCAGCTTTGTGAGGGCTAGAATAGTCAGGCTGGCTCACCTGATGACCCCTGGACTCTCTCGCTGGCTCAGTGCGACTGAGCTGGCTGCCAGGCTGGGCTGGCGCAGCGAGAGGCAGGTGGAGAGGGTGGTGAGTCAGGTTAGGAGCTGTCTATAGGGTCCCCTATAGGCAAAAACACAAGCATACTTGTGTGTTGATAAATTTCCTTTTAGGTTTGAAAAAGCTGGCCATTTTAATATCCAGAAGGAATAAGCGGACAGGCATAGGGCAGACAGACGTGGTCAGGCTCTTCAGAGTACTAGTGGTTAGCAGGTTAAAGGTTGATTTTGCCTATTTTAAACTTTTTAATGCCCTGCAGAGCTTCCAGGAGAGGTGGTGTGTGGGAGAGGCTGTCTGCTCGCTCAGTGAGGAGGGAGAGCTCAATGTGATTTTATAGAAACAAATATTTATTTATTTATTTACTTATTTATTTATTTATTTATTTTGATCATAGTCTGCTTTTTAATAGTTTTTTAGACTTTCTTTTAATCCTTTAGCATTCTAATAGAAATGTAGTACTGTTAAATTATTTAATAAAGGATTGTTAAAAGTCAAAAGTCTCTCTCTCTCTCTCTCTCTCTCTCTCTCTCTCTCTCTCAATAAAACTGAGCTGTTAGAATGAACTTACCTCTCACTGACACCCACAACTCTGCAGAGTCATTAGAGTAAGTGGAGGAGTCCCACCACTCCGCTGTGCATTTGTAGGACCCCTCGTCACTCTTTGAAACACGATCCACACTCAGCTCTGTGTCAGCCCGGGACTGTAGCTCTTTATTATCTTTATAAAAGACAACCCTGGTAGCTGTATAACTCCATACACGACACCTCAGAGTCAGAGAGTCTCCCTCAAACACAGGCTGGGGGAGAATCTGCAGGACCACCCATTGATCTGAAAAGACAGAAAGAGTTCAGATCAGCAGGGCTGAGAGACGGGTCAGGATTGAAGAGTCTGTAGGATCACCCATTGATCTGAAAAGACAGAAAGAGTTCAGATCAGCAGGCCTGAGAGACGGGTCAGGATTGAGGAGTCTGCAGGATCACCTATTGATCTGAAAAGACAGAAAGAGTTCAGATCAGCAGGGCTGAGAGACGGGTCAGGATTGAGGAGTCTGCAGGATCACCCATTGATCTGAAAAAGACAGAAAGAGTTCAGATCAGCAGGGCTGAGAGAGACGGGTCAGGATTGAGGAGTCTGCAGGATCACCTATTGATCTGAAAAGACAGAAAGAGTTCAGATCAGCAGGGCTGAGAGACGGGTCAGGATTGAGGAGTCTGCAGGATCACCCATTGATCTGAAAAGACAGAAAGAGTTCAGATCAGCAGGGCTGAGAGACGGGTCAGGATTGAGGAGTCTGCAGGATCACCCATTGATCTGAAAAGACAGAAAGAGTTCAGATCAGCAGGGCTGAGAGACGGGTCAGGATTGAGGAGTCTGCAGGATCACCCATTGATCTGAAAAAGACAGAAAGAGTTCAGATCAGCAGGGCTGAGAGACGGGTCAGGATTGAGGTCTGCAGGATCACCCATTGATCTGAAAAGACAGAAAAAGAGTTCAGATCAGCAGGGCTGAGAGACGGGTCAGGATTGAGGAGTCTGCAGGATCACCCATTGATCTGAAAAGACAGAAAGAGTTCAGATCAGCAGGGCTGAGAGACGGGTCAGGATTGAGGAGGCTGCAGTTTTACACAAACATGTTTGTAATGCTTTTTTTATCTCTAATTTATTGTCCCCTATTATGAGCTATATAAACGTCCAGCAGGGTGTCAAAACAAATATTGTAGGAAACTATTTTCCCCAATTGTAGATACCCCTTGATTTATATTTTCTAAGGGTCTTTGAAACCCAAAGGACTGAACATAAGACAAGAATATCAAATCCTATAACAGGGTCTGTCACTTTGTAGAAGCTCATATGGAATCTTTCAAACACACAGCCTGAAAATGTTCTTTCTGTAAAATAGAATGTTAGATATTCCAACACGTGAGATCTGGATAACTGCAGAAAAAAAGACAATCCAGCTCTCAAGTGCCAGGGCTGGGGTGTGTGTGCATATGTGTGTGTGTGTGTGTGTGTGTGTGTGTGGGTGGGTGGGTGGGTGTGTGGGTGGGTGGGTGTGTGGGTGTGTGTATGTCTCAGTGTGTGTGTGTGTGTCTCAGTGTGTGTGTGTGTGTGTGTGTGTGGGACGGTTCCATCCAAACTTCTATGGATTGAACCATAGGCCAAATGTTGATTTGAGCAAATGTTTCTACATCCCTGCTGCAGTCTGGCTCATGTGTCTCAATCAACAAAATAAACAGAAACGTTCCTTGTGGAACTGTTTGTTATAGCGTCGGCTCATGAACGGCCGTCATGCATTTTGTCTCACTCAAGCCGGGATCGACCCAGGTATGTGGTTTCACACAACGCTGGATTGTGACCCGGGTAGGTGTGCCAGTGTTTAGAATCAGAGATGTGGTTTGCTATTCAGTCACTTGAAAACAGCAAATTGAGCAGCAACAATTCATACTGACTGGAGATCCACAGACAGCTTTACTCAAATCAGCAAGCCGATCAGTAGCTTACAATACCCTCTCAGCCAATCCGAGTACAGGATTATTCAACAGTGTCTCTGAATATTATCTAGAATGTAAATGTCATACCTGACACAGTTAGGTTGACAGCATTACTGCGCTCCTGTCCTGATGCAGACTCACACCAGTACTCTCCACTGTGAGAATATAGAGCGGTACTGATTGTGCAGCTGTCCCCATATCTACTCCTGTATTTATCACTGCACCCTGCCTCTTCACGTCCAGCTCTGTACTGTTTAAACCTCCAGTCAGCAGAGCCCCCCTCCACCTCACAGCTCAGGGTGACTGTCTCTCCTGGGAATATCTGTGTCAGGACAGGGGTCAGGACAGCCTGAGGATGACCCTCTGAAAAAGAGAACAGGAAAGGATTAGGACACATTCCCCTACAATCAGTTAGGAGAGAGATTCCAGCCCCTCAGCAACATCTCTGCAGTGATACAGTAGGAATAGCAGCAGTGTGACGCATTACAGGCTCTGCTTGTGATACAGTAGGAATAGCAGCAGTGTGACCCATTGCAGGCTCTACTTGTGATACAGTAGGAATAGCAGCAGTGTGACCCATTGCAGACTCTACTTGTGATACAGTAGGAATAGCAGCAGTGTGACCCATTGCAGGCTGTACTTGTGATACAGTAGGAATAGCAGCAGTGTGACCCATTGCAGGCTCTACTTGTGATACAGTAGGAATAGCAGCAGTGTGACCCATTGCAGGCTCTACTTGTGATACAGGAGGAATAGCAGCAGTGTGACCCATTGCAGGCTCTACTTGTGATACAGTAGGAATAGCAGCAGTGTGACCCATTGCAGGCTCTACTTGTGATACAGTAGGAATAGCAGCAGTGTGACCCATTGCAGGCTCTACTTGTGATACAGTAGGAATAGCAGCAGTGTGACCCATTGCAGGCTCTACTTGTGATACAGGAGGAATAGCAGCAGTGTGACCCATTGCAGGCTCTACTTGTGTGTTTTGAGTGAAAGGAATTCATGAGGAATCTCTCTCAATATGATAATGGAAGTCTGGTTAAAATTTCCAATCGGGCAGCAATTAGTCCAATTTACTGTAGCAGGATTATTCCTGTTAAACTTTTTTTTTGTAAATATTTTTAATGATTCAGTAATTCTGTTTAAGATAAGGTGGAAGATTACTGTTCTTAAAAGGCATCCAAATATTCTGTCTCTAACAGTGTTCTATCACTCAGTATAGATTAATAGACACATTATGTTGCTTACAGTGTATAAGGGGTCTGTATTGAGGGCTTTGCTCTGTATTCAGTTGTGTTAATAAACTCACCAGACACAGCCAGTGTAACAGGATCACTGTGTTAATAAACTCACCAGACACAGCCAGTGTAACAGGATCACTGTGTTAATAAACTCACCAGACACAGTCAGTGTAACAGGATCACTGTGTTAATAAACTCACCAGACACAGTTACTGTAACAGGATCGCTGTGTTAATAAACTCACCAGACACAGTCAGTGTAACAGGATCGCTGTGTTAATAAACTCACCAGACACAGTCAGTGTAACAGGATCGCTGTGTTAATAAACTCACCAGACACAGTTACTGTAACAGGATCACTGTGTTAATAAACTCACCAGACACAGCCAGTGTAACAGGATCACTGTGTTAATGAAATCACCAGACACAGCCAGTGTAACAGGATCACTGTGTTAATAAACTCACCAGACACAGTCAGTGTAACAGGATCGCTGTGTTAATAAACTCACCAGACACAGTCAGTGTAACAGGATCGCTGTGTTAATAAACTCACCAGACACAGTTAATGTCACTTTATCACTGAGCTGTGAGTAGAGTGGTTGATCTCCTCTTTGTCCTCGACAGCAGTACTGGCCCTGGTCAGATACAGCAGCTGCAGTGATTGTGTAGCTGTCACCAGTTATACTGCGGCCAGCAGTCTGGAGCACTGGGTGTCCTCACTGTCTTTGTACCAGAGATATTTCCAGCCAGCAGAACCCCCCTCAACCCCACACCTCAGAGTGACTGTCTCCCCGGTGAATATCTCTGGGAATGGAGGCTCCAGGGTGAGTGTAGTCTGGGGCAGCTCTGTAGAAACAGAGAAGATGAGAGAATTAGGATCTCTATTGCAGAGAGAGAGAGAGAGAGAGATACTGTTATAGTGTGCAGTATCAATGGAGTCACCAGCATATGACATTTCAACAGAGGAGTCAAATTACTGACAAATATAAAAAAAAAATACAAATGGTTAGAAATGCTGATTATATTCTGTAAATATATGAAATATTCTTATATTTCAATTCATTGTACCTGAACTGCAGTATCAATGCAGTTGCAATGGAGTCACCACCAGGGGCAGCACTGCATTCAGTACTCTGTGCGTGGGATTCATTTTTAAATATCTAATATGACAGACCACGGTCCATCCGGATTTCAATGTGCATTTCTGTCATTTCTGACTGAATTGGAGAACAAATGAATACTAACTTTAACCCATCTTCTTATTACCTTTACTGGCATTATCAGAGGTCCCTCTTTTTATTGTGATGGGATGTTTGGCTCCTCCCTGTTTTTTTACATTAATGTGAGTTCTACCACAACACATGAAGTACAGGAAGCAGCTGAAACATTATCTGTCGTGATGTCTTTGAAATATCTGCATGTTCCAAACTGAAGTCTAAGAGTCTAGAAACAATACAAGCTATTCTACAAAAGAACATGAGAAAATCACTGCCAGTCTGGTCACTGGAAACCCTAACACTTGTTCTCACTCATTTAAACTGAGTTACATTCATTACTGTGTTGTTTCAAATTGATGTATTCATCAAGAAGCACTTATGTAGTTGAATTGGTCAGCAGTCAGCCAATGTAATATTCTTATCAAAGCGTTCCAGCAATACCACACACAGCCTCTAGGTGGAGCACAGTATGGCACTGTAATGGTGTTTGATGGAGTCATTCATTGTTTTATTTAACAAAGTTAAATTGTTATATTGGACAGAAGAAAAGGAAAGATGATTTCAGAAATGTGTTTTTTTTATTGATCATCAGGAAGCAGGATGAGAATCTTTACCAGTCTCTTCACTTTGTGTCTGCCACAGCCTATTTTCAACACACACACCTAACATGAAAAGTGTCATTTCTCAAACCAGCTTCATGCTTTTCCCCCATGAATTGTAAATCCTGTTTTTAAACTGTGTTCACATTGTGAACTGTTCTCTTACCTTCATACTGTCTGGAGCAGCTCACTACAGTCAGCACTGAAAAACACAACAGAGACAGTCAGGGACTAGACCCTTATAAAAGCACCACAGTCATGTTGCTGTTTCCAATGCTTTTACCATTGTTATACCATGCTCATCAGTTATAGGTGCCTGCCATACATACATGTAACATGTGCTAACATAGGGAGAAGTAAGAGCCAGCGCCATCTAGTGATCGGACACTTTTGATCAGGTTTCCTTCTCTTGTTTTGTTAGTAACACACTGCTGTGCACTACTTGGTGCTGGTGTATATAATAATATAAAGACACTCTAATCTAGCCTATATTAAATATGTATATGACAGGCAGCTCCTGAACTAATAGTCAAAGCACCTTAACACAGACTTACCAAATAATACAAACACAAGATTTGAGTCATTTCAATAAGAACCCTGTGAATGATTGTAAAGGTGAGGGAAGAGTAAAAACAAAGCAAGACAATGTCACATGATAATAATAATCCTTCATTAACTTGGACACACGCATGGGGTTTAGGAAACTGACAGATCTGTAGCTGTAGTTCAGCATTCATACTGATTCCAGTGTTCATAGTGAAGAGAAGAAAGGAGACTTGAGTTGTGAATTCAATTCAATAATGGGTGTGATAAGTGTAACAGGGAGAAGGCTGGGCATACACTGCCAACCTACAATCACTCGGTAATGAAATTTAAAAAAATACTTTGATCATAGAAAATGGTCCTCTCCTCTTCTGGGAACTAGTCATTACTAATGTAAAGTTTGTATTTCACCTCCTAGCAGAGCTAAATGTGAACGAGCCATTACTAATGTAAAGTTTGTATTTCACCTCCTAGCAGAGCTAAATGTGAACGAGCCATTACTAATGTAAAGTTTGTATTTCACCTCCCAGCAGAGCTAAATGTGAACGAGCCATTACTAATGTAAAGTTTGTATTTCACCTCCTAGCAGAGCTAAAGGTGAACGAGCCATTACTAATGTAAAGTTTGTATTTCACCTCCTAGCAGAGCTAAATGTGAACGAGCCATTACTAATATAAAGTTTGTATTTCACCTCCTAGCAGAGCTAAATGTGAACGAGCCATTACTAATGTAAAGTTTGTATTTCACCTCCCAGCAGAGCTAAATGTGAATGAGCCATTACTAATGTAAAGATTTTATTTAATCTCCCAGCAGAGCTAAATGTTTGTTTAACTCCCCCTCCCCAATTTTTTTTTTTTGTGGCCTGTGAAGCAAATATCAAATTCAGTGTATATTTCTTAAATAGAATGTGACACATGTTGCTAAAGCTGATAACATGCTGGTAAAGAAAGAAATAACACTGAATAAATCAAGCGCTCGTGTGCTCGCTTCCTGTGCTCAGTTTAACACTTTTCTTTTCCTGTAACAGGAAGTGAGTTGCTGTAGCTACAGTTCAGACCAGTAGCATCAGCATACATTACTGTGAGAGGACTTTCTGTACCACTATATTAAATTTATATAATATATATATATATATATATATATATATATATATATATATATATATATTGAATGAATGAAATACAGGCCCACTGGTTTCCAGGCTCCTAAAATAGATTGTATGTGGCAATCAGTTTAGCAACCTTCAAATCCTTGCACACATGTTTTTATTCTTTAACATGCTTCCCTGTCCTTTACCGTGCTGTGTCATGCATGTGCTTGCTTCCCTGTCCTTTACCGTGCTGTGTCATGCATGTGCTTGCTTCCCTGTCCTTTACTGTGCTGTGTCATGCATGTGCTTGCTTCTCTGTCCTTTACCATGCTGTGTCATGCATGTGCGTGCTTCTCTGTCCTTTACCGTGCTGTGTCATGTCCTTGCATACATGTTTTTATTTTTTAACATGCTTCCCTGTCCTTTACCGTGCTGTGTCGTGCATGTACTTGCTTCCCTGTCCTTTACCGTGCTGTGTCATGCATGTGCTTGCTTCCCTGTCCTTTACTGTGCTGTGTCATGCATGTGCTTGCTTCCCTGTCCTTTACTGTGCTGTGTCATGCATGTGCTTGCTTCTCTGTCCTTTACCGTGCTGAGTCAAGCATGTGCTTGCTTCTCTGTCCTTTACCATGCTGTGTCATTCATGTGCGTGCTTCTCTGTCCTTTACCATGCTGTGTCATGCATGTGCGTGCTTCTCTGTCCTTTACCATGCTGTGTCATGCATGTGCGTGCTTCTCTGTCCTTTACCGTGCTGTGTCATGCATGTGCTTGCTTCCCTGTCCTTTACTGTGCTGTGTCATGCATGTGCTTGCTTCTCTGTCCTTTACCGTGCTGAGTCAAGCATGTGCTTGCTTCTCTGTCCTTTACCATGCTGTGTCATTCATGTGCGTGCTTCTCTGTCCTTTACCATGCTGTGTCATGCATGTGCGTGCTTCTCTGTCCTTTACCATGCTGTGTCATGCATGTGCGTGCTTCTCTGTCCTTTACCATGCTGTGTCATGCATGTGCTTGCTTCCCTGTCCTTTACTGTGCTGTGTCATGCATGTGCTTGCTTCCCTGTCCTTTACCATGCTGTGTCATCCATGTGCGTGCTTCTCTGTCCTTTACCATGCTGTGTCATCCATGTGCGTGCTTCTCTGTCCTTTACCGTGCTGTGTCATGTCCTTGCACACATGTTTTTAATTTTTAGCATGCTTCCCTGTCCTTTACCGTGCTGTGTCATGCATGTGCATGCTTCCCTGTCCTTTACCGTGCTGTGTCATGCATGTGCTTGCTTCCCTATCCTTTACCATGCTGTGTCATGCATGTGCGTGCTTCTCTGTCCTTTACCGTGCTGTGTCATGTCCTTGCACACATGTTTTTAATTTTTAGCATGCTTCCCTGTCCTTTACCATGCTGTGTCATGCATGTTCCATACATTTGATTCACCTGCATTGACTTGGTTTTCTACACTTTATATATATAATGTCCTACATTTTAAATAGAATTTTTATTCATGTACCTTTAGATACCGTTTTCAGTTTAACACAATACAATTTCAGTTCATATGCTTTAACTATAAACAGCTAATGGTCCATTATCACTCAATTAAACTGTTCTGTATCTATGCAGCATGCAGTGTCGGCAGCTTAACTGCAAGCACAGTCTGATCCGCCAGTTTGAAATGTGCTCCATAAAGACGTGACATTTATACTTACTTCAATATGTTTGATGTAATAAAAAAGGCATCTTTCTTTTTGTACATATTTATCTTACAATGAGTTCCACATATCACATGAGTTTATGCAGCTATACTTTTAGGATTGAGATCATTAAAAACAAACTATATGAACAGAATTTAGATATTTTATTCAACTTCATGTAGTCAAAGAAACTACAAAATGATATCATGAAAGGCTACTGGAAGTCTATAACACTAGTACAGTGTTTCATGTTAGATTTCGAAATGTCACATTTTCAATGTGTCCGTTTTTTGTTGAGTATATGGAAAACTACAAAGCGGTATGTAATTTAATATATTAACTTAACATTATTTAACAGGTTTCAATTGACTTTATGAAGCAAAATATGTTAATTCTATAGGGTGATGCAACAATTTGTTCCAATCAGTTAAACCAATTCCCGGGGTGATCTGTTTGGGATGCTGCAATCAGGATTAAGTTAGTACAGATATGCAGGATTTTCTAGTCTGCATTTTAAATCCCTGGTGTGCTGCAATCAGGATTAAGTTAGTACAGATATGCAGGATTTTCTAGTCTGCATTTTAAATCCCTGGTGCTGCAATCAGGATTAAGTTAGTACAGATATGCAGGATTTTCTAGTCTGCATTTTAAATCCCTGGTGTGCTGCAATCAGGATTAAGTTAGTACAGATATGCAGGATTTTCTAGTCTGCATTTTAAATCCCTGGTGTGCTGCAATCAGGATTAAGTTAGTACAGCGATGCAGAATTTTCTAGTCTGCATTTTAAATCCCTGGTGTGCTGCAATCAGGATTAAGTTAGTACAGCGATGCAGGATTTTCTAGTCTGCATTTTAAATCCCTGGTGTGCTGCAATCAGGATTAAGTTAGTACAGCGATGCAGGATTTTCTAGTCTGCATTTTAAATCCCTGGTGTGCTGCAATCAGGATTAAGTTAGTACAGCGATGCAGGATTTTCTAGTCTGCATTTTAAATCCCTGGGACGCTGCAATCAGGATTAAGTTAGTACAGCGATGCAGGATTTTCTAGTCTGCATTTTAAATCCCTGGTGTGCTGCAATCAGGATTAAGTTAGTACAGCGATGCAGGATTTTCTAGTCTGCATTTTAAATCCCTGGTGTGCTGCAATCAGGATTAAGTTAGTACAGCGATGCAGGATTTTCTAGTCTGCATTTTAAATCCCTGGGACACTGCAATCAGGATTAAGTTAGTACAGATATGCAGGATTTTCTAGTCTGCATTTTAAATCCCTGGTGTGCTGTAATCAGGATTAAGTTAGTACAGATATGCAGGATTTTCTAGTCTGCATTTTAAATCCCTGGTGCGCTGTAATCAGGATTAAGTTAGTACAGCGATGCAGGATTTTCTAGTCTGCATTTTAAATCCCTGGTGTGCTGTAATCAGGATTAAGTTAGTACAGATATGCAGGATTTTCTAGTCTGCATTTTAAATCCCTGGTGCGCTGTAATCAGGATTAAGTTAGTACAGATATGCAGGATTTTCTAGTCTGCATTTTAAGTCCCTGGTGTGCTGCTATCAGGATTAAGTTAGTACAGCGATGCAGGATTTTCTAGTCTGCATTTTAAATCCCTGGTGCGCTGCAATTGACCCAGAGGGTTTGCAGTTGAAATGCTGCTCAGGAGTCCAGGTTGTATTATTTACAGTCAGGTGCAGTGGTTGGTGGTTGCCACTAGAGTACCAGCGATGGTAGCCCTAGTGCGGGAGGATGTATACACACAGGTACATCAATACAAAAATACAAAACACTGTACAAAAACAAAGCTAATAAACAAAAGGTGTCCAATTTCCTTTAACCCCTCCCTGCTGTCTTACTATATATATATATATATATATATATATATATATATATATATATATATATATATATATATATATATATATATATATATATATATATATATATATATATTTTTCATTTACCTGGCTTGCACACTTTGCTTTTTTCCATGACATTCCCACAAGACACCGCCTCAAAATATATATTTTGAATTACGATCAAGTCTTACAAACCCGAATCTTTCACTCTAACTGTCCCCAAACCAGATGGATAATCAGTAGGATGTTTAATAAAGCACCAGCAGTAATACTTACATATCAGTGCAGCGAATTCACAAGCCTGCATTCTGTCTGGAGACACTTTCAGAAAGCTGAGCTCAGTGTAGAAACTTCACAGTTTTTTAAGCTGTAAACTTACAGGTTCCTCCCACTGTGCCTGTTTATTAAATGATCACAAACCTCTTTCTAATATGTCTGATTTTTTGTCATCTGACAGAACATTAGCCACGTGATCTCATTTTGAGGAATATTTACTTTTACATTTAGCATCTAACAACTTCTTCATTATATTTAAGAAGTTAAAATTACGATAGCCAACTGGCTGCTGGAAAACAAAAACACTTTACTCAGAACTGGTGAAAGCAGCACTGTTCAAATTAGTGGATTGAAGCACTTCTCTACACACAGTGCTGAGGGTATGGAATGGGTTTCCATGTTGTTGGTTCTGAATCACTGGGATCCTTCAAGACCTGATAAAATATTGGGATCAACCAGCTAGTAGGGACTGGAGGAGCACTGATGGGCTGAATGGCCTCCTCTTATTTTCTTATAAATGTTTTAAATACAGGTTGAAAAAACCTGTACTGGCAAATGGAATAATAAACACACACACACATACACACACACACACACACACACACACACACACACACACACACACGCTGACACCCCCCACACACACATATGAACACGCACACACACAGACACACTGACACCCCCGCCACGCACACACACGCACACCCCCCCAAACACACTGACACCCCCACACACACACACTGACACACACAAACACGCACACACTGACACCCCCAACACACACACACACGCACACGCACACACACACACACACACACACACACACACACCGATACACACGCTGACACCCCCCACACACACACGAACACGCACACACACAGACACACTGACACCCCCGCCACGCACACACACACACACGCACACCCCCACACACACTGACACCCCCACACACACACACTGACACACACAAACACGCACACACACTGAC
Organism: Huso huso; assembly: GCA_036884735.1. NCBI lineage: Eukaryota > Metazoa > Chordata > Actinopteri > Acipenseriformes > Acipenseridae > Huso > Huso huso. The sequence continues at coordinate 13,741,023 of CM072681.1, read as the reverse complement.
ACCCCCCCAACACACACACACACGCACACGCACACACACACACTGACACACACACACATTCCTATATTTGTGGGGACTTCTCATTGACTCTCACTATATTTTAATTTACTATTTCTAACTCCAGTCAGACAAAACTCCACAAAGGGCGAAAGTCAACAACAAACTAAATATTTTGGCACTTATTTATTTATTTTGAAGGCATATTTCGTTCTTAAAAAGATGTTTTACAAAGTGGGGACGTCGTTTTTTCTATCTTTGTGGGGACATTTTCTCAAATTTTGTCTGCACATTCATACTAATGCCTGTGCCCCCCCCCCCCCAACACATTTTTACAGTTCCTACAGAGTACAAAGCTATATATATGATGGCAAGACATTAAACTGACATTTTAGATTATTATTTAGAGGACATGTTAATGTTAAGATCTTCACTCCCTGTGAACGGGGCAGGACATCCCTGGACAAGAGATGCTGCAACTCAGAGGATTCAGAAAGCTTGAACTCGCACAGCTTTAGATGATGAATTCAATACTTCAGTGGGGTTCTTTAACAGCACTGCAGAAAAGAGTCTCACATGCACAACTTCATCTCATGAGTTACAAGCTTGAGTAAAAGCTTTGTGAACAGGGCCCTTCAGCTAGACAAACCCTCACAGTGACACACTGTAACATAACCAATCACACTGCACCTGCTCTGTGGATACATGGAGATGCACTATAAAGAAATCATTGCAATACTAGATTAGTAACACACATCTACTAGAGACACACATCTACATGAACTAGACAAACCCTCACAGTGACACACTGTAACATAAACACTCACACTGCACCTGCTCTGTGGATACATGGAGATGCACTATAAAGAAATCATTGCAATACTAGATTAGTAACACACATCTACTAGAGACACACATCTACATGAACTAGACAAACCCTCACAGTGACACACTGTAACATAAACACTCACACTGCACCTGCTCTGTGGATACATGGAGATGCACTATAAAGAAATCATTGCAATACTAGATTAGTAACACACATCTACTAGAGACACACATCTACATGAACTAGACAAACCCTCCCCTCACAGTGACACACACTGTGACATAAACACTCACACTGCACCTGCTCTGTGGATGCATGGAGATGCACTATAAAGAAATCATTGCAATACTAGATTAGTAACACACATCTACTAGAGACACACATCTACATGAACTAGACAAACCCTCACAGTGACACACTGTAACATAAACACTCACACTGCACCTGCTCTGTGGATGCATGGAGATGCACTATAAAGAAATCATTGCAATACTAGATTAGTAAGTCTGATCAGTCTGACCTGCATCCAGTGAATGTGCACAATGTGAATGTGACAGACAGACATCTCTTCATATTCCCAGATTCTGGTTCTCTCAATACACTAATGAACACCCTCACCAAGTGTCACCACAACTGCACTTCAAGATAGAAATGTGAATATGAACCAGGTAAAATCTCTATTAACTGAACTAATAGGGACCAGGGGGTGTTCAGATGATCAAATTGTTCAGATAATTGAATTAAAACTGTGAAATTGTTTATATGACTCCCAATAAAATATATGATACCTCTTTATCTTTAAATACATATTGTACAGTACTGAACTGTACTGTAAATACCTGAAGTTGATGGCTGAATACCACATTTTCAATGACGACAGGGCAGAAGAGCACAGCACACAACAAGACAGGTTAACAAGGGGCTGTTTGGATAACAGAGGGGTTCAGATCATCAAGGTTTAGACGAGGATGTGCATCCCCAGCAGGGATAATACATGTTAAAGAATGAACAGGGGTAGGGCCAGATAGAAGAGCCTGAAAAGAGCATCACTGCTGTGCTTGTGCTGACAGACACAAGTCATCCTGACATTGGAGAGGGGAAGTACTTGCAGGGACAGTTAAACAAAGGCCATCCCGACACTGAAACTTCCTCATTATGCAAAGGCCTTGATACTAAAATAAACGTTCAGTTTATATTTCTACACTTTTATTTTGGTGCTCATGAAGCTGCTGGGTTGGCATCACTGGAGGTTTTTAATCCAGAGAGCTGGGATAGCATGAGCAGTGGTAATGTGAGCTACCTGTGAGCTCCCCCACTCTGCCACTGGAACCATGTCTCACTGCCCAGCCAGTCTGTGACATCTCTTTTGGAGGCTGCCTGCAATGATGCACGAGGCAGGGGCAGCTTCAGGCTGGATTGAAGTGACTGTTTGTCCAGGGGGCCCCCCTCTGTCCCAGCAGGGAGTCTTCCTCAGAGGGGTGAGGCTCTACAGCGGCTGAGCCTTTGAGGAGGGGTGGCAAGAGCCCCCAGAGCAGAGACACAGAACACCACACCTGTAGGTTTGCATTCAACAGGAGAATAGTTAGAGTGAAACCCTGCTTCAATGTTCCCCACAGATTTTCACATGAATTGTTTTTCATTATACCACAGCTTTATAACAGATCTTTGTTTAATTATTTTCTAAGGAGCAGAGCAGACCCCGTCATCTAAAGATGATTGAGGGAATGTTTGGTATCAAGCTGCTCAGCTCAATCTCCCCTTTTCAGAATCCCTCTTGGCAGTTTAACAGGGGTGCAGGGCTGCATTCCAGTATTCAGGCTCAATTTAAACCCTGCCTGCCTTCACTTCCTCTCACTAACCACAGACACGTATTTCCTTCTCAGAAATGAACGCAGAGCAGAGCTGACTGCTTCCCAAAAAAAGAGAAGTGTGTTCTGTTTTTGAGATGACCTCTGCAGTGAACAGCAGTGTGAGGTCCACTTTGTATCTATAATACAGATCTATCTAGAGATCAATCTACAGTAAACTCTGTATACACTCACTCATCTGCAGTGAACAGCACTGTGAGCTCCACTTTGTATCTATAATACAGATCTATCTAGAGATCAATCTACAGTAAACCCTGTATTTACACACACTCATCTGCAGTGAACAGCACTGTGAGGTCCACTTTGTATCTATAATACAGATCTATCTAGAGATCAATCTACAGTAAACTCTGTATACACTCACTCATCTGCAATGAACAGCACTGTGAGCTCCACTTTGTATCTATAATACAGATCTATCTAGAGATCTGTATCTACAATAAACCCTGTATTTACACACACTCATCTGCAGTGAACAGCACTGTGAGGTCCACTTTGTATCTATAATACAGATCTATCTAGAGATCAATCTACAGTAAACCCTGTATTTACACACACTCATCTGCAGTGAACAGCACTGTGAGCTCCACTTTGTATCTATAATACAGATCTATCTAGAGATCTGTATCTACAGTAAACTCTGTATACACTCACTCATCTGCAGTGAACAGCACTGTGAGCTCCACTTTGTATCTATAATACAGATCTATCTAGAGATCAATCTACAGTAAACCCTGTATTTACACACACTCATCTGCAGTGAACAGCACTGTGAGGTCCACTTTGTATCTATAATACAGATCTATCTAGAGATCAATCTACAGTAAACTCTGTATACACTCACTCATCTGCAGTGAACAGCACTGTGAGGTCCACTTTGTATCTATAATACAGATCTATCTAGAGATCAATCTACAGTAAACCCTGTATTTACACACACTCTACATTTGCTGGGCAAAATAAAATTGCTTCAGGATCATAATATATTTTAAATTAAAAAAAGTTACGTGTGACACTATAGTGTTCTGGACAGTACTGTAGTATATTTATATGAATTACACAATTACAATTGTAATTGAGCCAGGTCTGTATGACACTATAGTGTTTCTGGACAGCACTGTAGTGTTTTTATATGAATTACACAATTATAATTGTAATTGAGCCAGGTCTGTATGACACTGTAGTGTTTCTGGACAGCACTGTAGTATTTTTCTATGGGTAGCAGGGTGAAACCAGGCCTCCATTGGTAAAAGGCATGAGAAACTTGTGAATATCTGTCTGTCTGCACCACTGAGCCCCTAAGAGACACGCACTGAAAGGAGGAAGTATATTTGCCAGTCATTTCCTTTTGTACGGGATAGATTCTACTTTCAGTTTCTCTATTAGTCACAGGCTGTATAAAAAAGGCAACAAAACCTAATAACAAGGCTCTTCAAAACTGCAGTTTTTTGCCCTGATATCACAAGCTGTGTGCAACCCCAAACCTTTTAAGTGTAAGTAAACAATGTTCTGTTTTATTGAGGGAATTAGTAGATATTAACTAAAGAAAATGTTTTACACAGGATTGCTTTTGAACATTCCCTAATAGGGAACAACCACAGGGTGTATTGTAAGAACACAGAGAACAGTCATGTGACTTCTCCTTCCTGAGATTGTCCTGCTAGTTTTATTCTGTTAGAATTGCTTTCCTCCTTTACTGTAAAGCAGCCCTTGGATAACTGATTGCACTGTATTAGTGTCTTACTCTGTTACAAACAATGTGTGGGCCTGCCTGAGACCAGGACTGTTTACAGCTCTACAGTGTGTTCAGTGTGTCTCTCTTTCCTATGCTGCATTAGACTATAATGAGGATTGCAGGTTTCTCTTACATATGCTCAGCACAGTTGGCTGGACATTATTCCTGATATCACTGTCTTTGTGTGTCTAATCAGTTGTGTGGATGATCAGTACAGAAGATAGAAAAGGAAACTGCAGATGTGGAAACAGGTAAGAATGAAAGAAAAGTATTTTGATCTCCAACAATAAATGATACAATTTGAGTAAAAGTAACAAAACTTCTTAGTGCAGTAGACCGATGTTTTAATACAAGGGCCTTTTCAGTGTCTGTCTGACTAGACATGTATCTGCTAGACTTCAGTATACGTATAGGCCCTTTTTCGCTCACTTTAAATCAACTCTCAAGACCCACCTGTTCTCTCTTGCTTTCCATGATCTTTAACCCTGATATCTGCTATTAGCTGCTGTGTTGCTGCTACTGTTTTATGTATTATGTTACTATCATGTATGTTGCACTTTCTACTGTATTTAATGTATTATACATTACTTTTTTATTTTTATTTTACTGTATATCATGTATTATGCATTTCTCTATATTTAAAGTATTATGGATTTTCTTGTTGTTACTGCATCTTGTAAAGTGCTTTGTGATGGTGGACCACTATGAAAGGCGCTATATAAAATAAAGATTGATTGATTGATATTTTAAATGTATAGGTCTCCCATATAAGAATGCAGTAAACAGACAGTGAGGAATGCTATTGTAGTGTAAAAATAAACACCATTGTGGAACACAGCAGTTATAATATCCAAATCTTAAAAAAACCTTGCTTATGATTAGCAAAAGAACTTTCTTGCAAGTTCCTTTTTTTGTGTTTTTTTTGGTTTGTGTTTGACTCTGTGACAGGATGGCTGTAGTGGTGACGTCAGGCCAGAATGCAGGAAGAAAACCAAACACAAAAATACTGCAGTGCAAAAAGACACGCAGTGCGCCGTTTATTTAAATAACAAAACAAAATAAAATATTTAAAGAAAAACACCTGCTCACAGAGCAAAAACAAAGGGTTCAACAAAAACAAATCACAAACACAAAAAAACTAAACAATACAATAGAGGGTCAACAACATGAAATTAAACATGACATTAATATTTACTCAAAAGTAAGTGACAATGAACACAATACTACTGAGAGAAAATAAACACTTACCCATTTTTTAATGTCAAGTACATTCCAGGCCAGTAGCATCTAATTGAAACGCAATCCACTGTTTTTAAAACTCCACAATGGGCACCAATGGAGCTGGAGTGACATTCAATAAACATGTCATGTGCCTCCTGTACTGTGGAGGTGACTTTAACACTCCTTTTATAAACATGTCATGTGCCTCCTGTACCGTGGAGATGACTTTAACACCCCTTTTATAAACATGTCATGTGCCTCCTGTACTGTGGAGATGACTTTAACACTCCTTTTATAAACATGTCATGTGCCTCCTGTACCGTGGAGACGACTTTAACACTCCTTTTATAAACATGTCATGTGCCTCCTGTACTGTGGAGACGACTTTAACACTCCTTTTATAAACATGTCATGTGCCTCCTGTACCGTGGAGACGACTTTAACACTCCTTTTATAAACATGTCATGTGCCTCCTGTACCGTGGAGACGACTTTAACACTCCTTTTATAAACATGTCATGTGCCTCCTGTACCGTGGAGATGACTTTAACACTCCTTTTATAAACATGTCATGTGCCTCCTGTACTGTGGAGATGACTTTAACACTCCTTTTATAAACATGTCATGTGCCTCCTGTACTGTGGAGATGACTTTAACACTCCTTTTATAAACATGTCATGTGCCTCCTGTACCGTGGAGACGACTTTAACACTCCTTTTATAAACATGTCATGTGCCTCCTGTACTGTGGAGATGACTTTAACACTCCTTTTATAAACATGTCATGTGCCTCCTGTACTGTGGAGATGACTTTAACACTCCTTTTATAAACATGTCATGTGCCTCCTGTACTGTGGAGATGACTTTAACACTCCTTTTATAAACATGTCATGTGCCTCCTGTACTGTGGAGATGACTTTAACACTCCTTTTATAAACATGTCATGTGCCTCCTGTATTGTGGAGATGACTTTAACACTCCTTTTATAAACATGTCATGTGCCTCCTGTACCGTGGAGATGACTTTAACACTCCTTTTATAAACATGTCATGTGCCTCCTGTACCGTGGAGATGACTTTAACACTCCTTTTATAAACATGTCATGTGCCTCCTGTACCGTGGAGACGACTTTAACACTCCTTTTATAATCATGTCATGTGCCTCCTGTATTGTGGAGATGACTTTAACACTCCTTTTATAAACATGTCATGTGCCTCCTGTACCGTGGAGATGACTTTAACACTCCTTTTATAAACATGTCATGTGCCTCCTGTACCGTGGAGACGACTTTAACACTCCTTTTATAAACATGTCATGTGCCTCCTGTACTGTGGAGATGACTTTAACACTCCTTTTATAAACATGTCATGTGCCTCCTGTACTGTGGAGATGACTTTAACACTCCTTTATAATCATGTCATGTGCCTCCTGTACTGTGGAGATGACTTTAACACTCCTTTTATAAACATGTCATGTGCCTCCTGTACTGTGGAGACGACTTTAACACTCCTTTTATAAACATGTCATGTGCCTCCTGTACTGTGGAGATGACTTTAACACTCCTTTTATAAACATGTCATGTGCCTCCTGTACCGTGGAGATGACTTTAACACTCCTTTTATAAACATGTCATGTGCCTCCTGTACTGTGGAGATGACTTTAACACTCCTTTTATAAACATGTCATGTGCCTCCTGTACCGTGGAGATGACTTTAACACTCCTTTTATAAACATGTCATGTGCCTCCTGTACTGTGGAGATGACTTTAACACTCCTTTATAAACATGTCATGTGCCTCCTGTACCGTGGGAGATGACTTTAACACTCCTTTTATAAACATGTCATGTGCCTCCTGTACTGTGGAGACGACTTTAACACTCCTTTTATAAACATGTCATGTGCCTCCTGTACCGTGGAGATGACTTTAACACTCCTTTTATAAACATGTCATGTGCCTCCTGTACTGTGGAGATGACTTTAACACTCCTTTATAAACATGTCATGTGCCTCCTGTACCGTGGAGATGACTTTAACACTCCTTTTATAAACATGTCATGTGCCTCCTGTACCGTGGAGATGACTTTAACACTCCTTTTATAAACATGTCATGTGCCTCCTGTACTGTGGAGATGACTTTAACACTCCTTTTATAAACATGTCATGTGCCTCCTGTATTGTGGAGATGACTTTAACACTCCTTTATAAACATGTCATGTGCCTCCTGTACCGTGGAGATGAGTTTAACACTCCTTTTATAAACATGTCATGTGCCTCCTGTACTGTGGAGATGACTTTAACACTCCTTTTATAAACATGTCATGTGCCTCCTGTACCGTGGAGATGACTTTAACACTCCTTTTATAAACATGTCATGTGCCTCCTGTACCGTGGAGATGACTTTAACACTCCTTTTATAAACATGTCATGTGCCTCCTGTACCGTGGAGACGACTTTTAACACTCCTTTTATAAACATGTCATGTGCCTCCTGTACCGTGGAGATGACTTTAACACTCCTTTTATAAACATGTCATGTGCCTCCTGTACTGTGGAGATGACTTTAACACTCCTTTTATAAACATGTCATGTGCCTCCTGTACTGTGGTGATGACTTTAACACTCCTTTTATAAACATGTCATGTGCCTCCTGTACCGTGGAGACGACTTTAACACTCCTTTTATAAACATGTCATGTGCCTCCTGTACCGTGGAGACGACTTTAACACTCCTTTTATAAACATGTCATGTGCCTCCTGTACCGTGGAGATGACTTTAACACTCCTTTTATAAACATGTCATGTGCCTCCTGTACTGTGGAGATGACTTTAACACTCCTTTTATAAACATGTCATGTGCCTCCTGTACTGTGGAGATGACTTTAACACTCCTTTTATAAACATGTCATGTGCCTCCTGTACCGTGGGAGACGACTTTAACACTCCTTTTATAAACATGTCATGTGCCTCCTGTACTGTGGAGATGACTTTAACACTCCTTTTATAAACATGTCATGTGCCTCCTGTACTGTGGAGATGACTTTAACACTCCTTTTATAAACATGTCATGTGCCTCCTGTACTGTGGAGATGACTTTAACACTCCTTTTATAAACATGTCATGTGCCTCCTGTACTGTGGAGATGACTTTAACACTCCTTTTATAAACATGTCATGTGCCTCCTGTATTGTGGAGATGACTTTAACACTCCTTTTATAAACATGTCATGTGCCTCCTGTACCGTGGAGATGACTTTAACACTCCTTTTATAAACATGTCATGTGCCTCCTGTACCGTGGAGATGACTTTAACACTCCTTTTATAAACATGTCATGTGCCTCCTGTACCGTGGAGACGACTTTAACACTCCTTTTATAATCATGTCATGTGCCTCCTGTATTGTGGAGATGACTTTAACACTCCTTTTATAAACATGTCATGTGCCTCCTGTACTGTGGAGATGACTTTAACACTCCTTTTATAAACATGTCATGTGCCTCCTGTATTGTGGAGATGACTTTAACACTCCTTTATAAACATGTCATGTGCCTCCTGTACCGTGGAGATGACTTTAACACTCCTTTTATAAACATGTCATGTGCCTCCTGTACCGTGGAGATGACTTTAACACTCCTTTTATAAACATGTCATGTGCCTCCTGTACCGTGGGAGACGACTTTAACACTCCTTTTATAATCATGTCATGTGCCTCCTGTATTGTGGAGATGACTTTAACACTCCTTTTATAAACATGTCATGTGCCTCCTGTACCGTGGAGATGACTTTAACACTCCTTTTATAAACATGTCATGTGCCTCCTGTACCGTGGAGACGACTTTAACACTCCTTTTATAAACATGTCATGTGCCTCCTGTACTGTGGAGATGACTTTAACACTCCTTTTATAAACATGTCATGTGCCTCCTGTACTGTGGAGATGACTTTAACACTCCTTTTATAATCATGTCATGTGCCTCCTGTACTGTGGAGATGACTTTAACACTCCTTTTATAAACATGTCATGTGCCTCCTGTACTGTGGAGACGACTTTAACACTCCTTTTATAAACATGTCATGTGCCTCCTGTACTGTGGAGATGACTTTAACACTCCTTTTATAAACATGTCATGTGCCTCCTGTACCGTGGAGATGACTTTAACACTCCTTTTATAAACATGTCATGTGCCTCCTGTACTGTGGAGATGACTTTAACACTCCTTTTATAAACATGTCATGTGCCTCCTGTACCGTGGAGATGACTTTAACACTCCTTTTATAAACATGTCATGTGCCTCCTGTACTGTGGAGATGACTTTAACACTCCTTTTATAAACATGTCATGTGCCTCCTGTACCGTGGAGATGACTTTAACACTCCTTTTATAAACATGTCATGTGCCTCCTGTACTGTGGAGACGACTTTAACACTCCTTTTATAAACATGTCATGTGCCTCCTGTACCGTGGAGATGACTTTAACACTCCTTTTATAAACATGTCATGTGCCTCCTGTACTGTGGAGATGACTTTAACACTCCTTTTATAAACATGTCATGTGCCTCCTGTACCGTGGAGATGACTTTAACACTCCTTTTATAAACATGTCATGTGCCTCCTGTACCGTGGAGATGACTTTAACACTCCTTTATAAACATGTCATGTGCCTCCTGTACTGTGGAGATGACTTTAACACTCCTTTTATAAACATGTCATGTGCCTCCTGTATTGTGGAGATGACTTTAACACTCCTTTTATAAACATGTCATGTGCCTCCTGTACCGTGGAGATGAGTTTAACACTCCTTTTATAAACATGTCATGTGCCTCCTGTACTGTGGAGATGACTTTAACACTCCTTTATAAACATGTCATGTGCCTCCTGTACCGTGGAGATGACTTTAACACTCCTTTTATAAACATGTCATGTGCCTCCTGTACCGTGGAGATGACTTTAACACTCCTTTTATAAACATGTCATGTGCCTCCTGTACCGTGGAGACGACTTTAACACTCCTTTTATAAACATGTCATGTGCCTCCTGTACCGTGGAGATGACTTTAACACTCCTTTTATAAACATGTCATGTGCCTCCTGTACTGTGGAGATGACTTTAACACTCCTTTTATAAACATGTCATGTGCCTCCTGTACTGTGGTGATGACTTTAACACTCCTTTTATAAACATGTCATGTGCCTCCTGTACCGTGGAGGTGACTTTAACACTCCTTTTATAAACATGTCATGTGCCTCCTGTACTGTGGAGGTGACTTTAACACTCCTTTTATAAACATGTCATGTGCCTCCTGTACTGTGGAGGTGACTTTAACACTCCTTTTATAAACATGTCATGTGCCTCCTGTACCGTGGAGACGACTTTAACACTCCTTTTATAAACATGTCATGTGCCTCCTGTACTGTGGAGATGACTTTAACACTCCTTTTATAAACATGTCATGTGCCTCCTGTATTGTGGAGGTGACTTTAACACTCCTTTTATAAACATGTCATGTGCCTCCTGTACTGTGGAGGTGACTTTAACACTCCTTTTATAAACATGTCATGTGCCTCCTGTACTGTGGAGATGACTTTAACACTCCTTTTATAAACATGTCATGTGCCTCCTGTACTGTGGAGGTGACTTTAACACTCCTTTTATAAACATGTCATGTGCCTCCTGTACTGTGGTGATGACTTTAACACTCCTTTTATAAACATGTCATGTGCCTCCTGTGCCGTGGAGACGACTTTAACACTCCTTTTATAAACATGTCATGTGCCTCCTGTGCTGTGGAGACGACTTTAACACTCCTTTTATAAACATGTCATGTGCCTCCTGTACTGTGGAGGTGACTTTAACACTCCTTTTATAAACATGTCATGTGCCTCCTGTACTGTGGAGACGACTTTAACACTCCTTTTATAAACATGTCATGTGCCTCCTGTACTGTGGAGATGACTTTAACACTCCTTTTATAAACATGTCATGTGCCTCCTGTACTGTGGTGATGACTTTAACACTCCTTTTATAAACATGTCATGTGCCTCCTGTACCGTGGAGGTGACTTTAACACTCCTTTTATAAACATGTCATGTGTCTCCTGTACCGTGGAGATGACTTTAACACTCCTTTTATAAACATGTCATGTGCCTCCTGTACTGTGGAGATGACTTTAACACTCCTTTTATAAACATGTCATGTGCCTCCTGTACTGTGGAGGTGACTTTAACACTCCTTTTATAAACATGTCATGTGCCTCCTGTACTGTGGAGATGACTTTAACACTCCTTTTATAAACATGTCATGTGCCTCCTGTACCGTGGAGATGACTTTAACACTCCTTTTATAAACATGTCATGTGCCTCCTGTACCGTGGAGATGACTTTAACACTCCTTTTATAAACATGTCATGTGCCTCCTGTACTGTGGAGATGACTTTAACACTCCTTTTATAAACATGTCATGTGCCTCCTGTACCGTGGAGACGACTTTAACACTCCTTTTATAAACATGTCATGTGCCTCCTGTACCGTGGAGACGACTTTAACACTCCTTTTCCCACCAAGCTTGCACACGCTCACACACACACTGCATTATAATTATCTTAACCACTACCATTAATCAATGTTATTAAAAAAAAATAAAAAGCGGAATACAAGAGTACTTTACTTTTAATTCAAAATGAGCAGCTGTTCTTCAGATAATCAATCTATCCTGCTTTGTGGCACCAGTCGGGTACAACTTATTTAATAAGTCATTTATTACTTTGCTTTTGTGAGTTGCGTCCATCGTAAAACCCCAAAAAAGTGATCTAAAAAAATAAATAAATAAATAAATAAATAAATAAAGTGACGCTTTCGTGTCTCCAACTATGTTAGTCCTAACAGAAATCCGCTGTAAAATTTCCTAAAATCTGCAAAGAAAAAAGTGCATTTTCCTCGGCAATGTCTTTTAATAATAATAATAATAATAATAATAATAATAATAATAATAATAATAATAATAATATGGTATTTTGATTAAATCTAAAATTTGTACCACTACACACGTTTTGCAAAAGACAAGACTCCTGCTTGTTTAATACTGTGTGTTCATTTTTTTTCTTTTTTGAACGCTCCTCCTTGCTATCTGGTCACCAAGTTAAACGTCAATGTTTGTTTGAGAAACAGAGCGTCTTCTTGCTAACACACACACCGACGAGTAAAAACAATATATCTTGTGAATGTCAGTCATTGTATGTAAAACCTGTTAGTCATTTGCAATTTGCAATCTGAGAGTGAAGTATCCATTATGAAAATAAATATTCATACCAGTCAGCACTAGCAAGTTGCTGTTTCCCGTGTTCTAAACACCTCCGTGTTCTAAACACCTCCGTGTTCTATATACCTCCGTGTTCTAAACACCTCCGTGTTCTAAACACCTCCGTGTTCTATATACCTCTGTGTTCTAAACACCTCCGTGTTCTATATACCTCCGTGTTCTATATACCTCCGTGTTCTAAACACCTCCGTGTTCTATATACCTCCGTGTTCTAAACACCTCCGTGTTCTATATACCTCCGAGTTCTATATACCTCCGTGTTCTAAACACCTCCGTGTTCTAAACACCTCCGTGTTCTATATACCTCCGTGTTCTAAACACCTCCGTGTTCTAAACACATCCGTGTTCTGTATACCTCCGTGTTCTATATACCTCCGTGTTCTAAACACCTCCGCGTTCTAAACACCTCCGTGTTCTAAACACCTCTGTGTTCTATATACCTCCGTGTTCTAAACACCTCCGCGTTCTAAACACCTCCGTGTTCTTATGAGAATAATGTGATTGTGGGTGGGGGGTAAGCTCGGACCGTCACCCCATTACACACCATAACAGTAAGTCAAAATAGTCAATATGTTTTTTTAATATATAACATAAAATTGCTAGTGTGCTGCATTGAAAAAATATATATTAGAAACAGCTGCTACAAAAACATTACTGTATATCCCCGTAACTCTTCCATTCTGAGTGCAGGCTGTCATTCCATAAAAAAAAGCAGTTTGCCACATTTTAGGCCTGCTTTTCAGTCTTACATGTGAATGTGCAAAGGTGCCTTAAACGCGAATGTGAGAGGGGTTGCAGACCTGAATATGGGGCGGCCCTGAACAGGGTCATAGATTACACAGTACATTCAGTTTCTACAGCTATGGACAAAGGTTTTGCACCACCCTGTAGAATTAACACATTTTGTTCCGCAAAGTGTTTAAATTCTCAATCCTAAAATTCTAGGTGATGCAAAACTTTTGGCCATAGCTGTACACACTGTGTCTCAATACTGCTCTATTACTGTAGAGTGTAGTGTACACCCTGTGTCTCAATACTACTCTATTACTGTAGAGTGTAGTGTCCACCCTGTGTCTCAATACTGCTCTATTACTGTAGAGTGTAGTGTCCACCCTGTGTCTCAATACTGCTCTATTACTGTAGAGTGTAGTGTAGACCCTGTGTCTCAATACTGCTCTATTACTGTAGAGTGTAGTGTAGACCCTGTGTCTCAATACTGCTCTATTACTGTAGAGTGTAGTGTAGACCCTGTGTCTCAATACTGCTCTATTACTGTAGAGTGTAGTGTCCACCCTGTGTCTCAATACTACTCTATTACTGCTCTATTACTGTAGAGTGTAGTGTCCACCCTGTGTCTCAATACTGCTCTATTACTGTAGAGTGTAGTGTCCACCCTGTGTCTCAATACTGCTCTATTACTGTAGAGTGTAGTGTCCACCCTGTGTCTCAATACTGCTCTATTACTGTAGAGTGTAGTGTCACCCTGTGTCTCAATACTGCTCTATTACTGTAGAGTGTAGTGTCCACCCTGTGTCTCAATACTGCTCTATTACTGTAGAGTGTAGTGTCCACCCTGTGTCTCAATACTGCTCTATTACTGTAGAGTGTAGTGTCCACCCTGTGTCTCAATACTGCTCTATTACTGTAGAGTGTAGTGTCCACCCTGTGTCTCAATACTGCTCTATTACTGTAGAGTGTAGTGTCCACCTGTGTCTCAATACTGCTCTATTACTGTAGAGTGTAGTGTCCACCCTGTGTCTCAATACTGCTCTATTACTGTAGAGTGTAGTGTCCACCCTGTGTCTCAATACTGCTCTATTACTGTAGAGTGTAGTGTCCACCCTGTGTCTCAATACTGCTCTATTACTGTAGAGTGTAGTGTCCACCCTGTGTCTCAATACTGCTCTATTACTGTAGAGTGTAGTGTACACCCTGTGTCTCAATACTGCTCTATTACTGTAGAGTGTAGTGTACACCCTGTGTCTCAATACTGCTCTATTACTGTAGAGTGTAGTGTACACCCTGTGTCTCAATACTGCTCTATTACTGTAGAGTGTAGTGTACACCCTGTGTCTCAATACTGCTCTATTACTGTAGAGTGTAGTGTACACCCTGTGTCTCAATACTGCTCTATTACTGTAGAGTGTAGTGTACACCCTGTGTCTCAATACTGCTCTATTACTGTAGAGTGTAGTGTACACCCTGTGTCTCAATACTGCTCTATTACTGTAGAGTGTAGTGTACACCCTGTGTCCCAGTACTGGAGGTGCACTACATACATTGTAGTGCATCTCCATTATTGTTAGTTTCCTTTATCTCAGTGTGTGGAGTGTGTCTGACTCTGTATTGGCGTCTGCTAAGAAATAAATAATAATAATAATAATAATAATGATCTGGCAAAAGTCTACCGGAAACCATAATAGTAGTACAGTATTTTATGTTACATTTCGAAATATAACATTTTTCAATGTGTCAGTTTATGGTTAAGGAAAACAGCAGTATGTAATTCAATATGTTAACATAACATATTGTAAAAATTTTTGTATTTCTTGCTCTTATTATATTACTTGTATTGTAACACTTGAAATGTATTTGCTTACGATTGTAAGTCGCCCTGGATAAGGGCGTCTGCTAAGAAATAAATAATAATAATAATAATAATAATAATAATGACAGTCTGCTCTGGGAGTGCAGTGCTGTGCAGAACTTGCCTGTGCTGATGTTTTCCAGGGAAATGAAGATGGGATTCCTGGGGAGGACCTGTCTCATTGTCTTGAGTTTACTACCAGCTATTTCTACACAGGCAGGTGAGAGGGACTGTAGAAATGAAACTGATCCATTGAGATGCTCCCTCTTATTTCCAGGGTCCTGTATATAGCTGCCTGCATTGATGTATGAGCTCACAGAACAGCTAATAGCTCTCAACTATTTCTAATACTAGAGTCCTATTTTGAGAAACAGCATATTTGTTTGCAATTGCTTTACCTCGTCTTGTCTTTCTCAGATGCATGGACTGTCGTTGGCTCTGATCAGCCTGTCATTGCTGAGCCTGGTGATGATGTCATCCTGCCCTGTCACATTTCACCCAGACTCAGTGCTGTGGACATGGAAGTGAGGTGGTTCAGGGAGAGATTCGACAGGCCTGTTCATTTATATCTGAACCAAAAGGATCAGCTCAGCAGACAGGACAGAGATTACCGGGGCCGCACTGCTCTCTCTCCTTCTGCACTACAGACAGGCGATATCTCACTGAGACTGAGAAACCTCCAGCCCTCTGACAGGGGGCTCTATACCTGCTTAGCTGATGATGGAAGACGGAATGAAGAAGGACAGACCGAAGTGATAGTCGCAGGTCAGTAATGTTTGATACACAAGTTGAACCCAATACTAATGTATTACCAGCACTTGTCTCTTCATTACAAAAGTCACCATGGCTGTAAATTAAATAATCTAGACTTTCAGAATGCTGAACAAGTTGATGACCATAAGATATACAACAGTATGTACAGAACAGTATAGAATAAGAACTACCACGTTACAAACATGTCAGTGTGACATGCTGTCAGGATGCTGAAAGGAAACACAGACCCCCCCTACACCCTCATAATCTGATATTCTCAATAACCTTCACTTAATAATGTTAATACCAAGTTTCACAACAGTCGATTGAGCAGTTCTCTGGATATATAGAGCAATCTGTGAAGTGTGACGTGCACACAGTACATACAACCGCCTCCCCTAGAGCCCCTTCACAGGACATAATATAATACAGGGGAGCTGGGATCCTCACAGGACTGGATATGTCAGCACTGACACAGTAACTCATAATATAATACAGGGGAGCTGGGATCCTCGCAGGACTGGATATGTCAGCACTGACACAGTAACTCATAATATAATACAGGGGAGCTGGGATCCTCACAGGACTGGATATGTCAGCACTGACACAGTAACTCATAATATAATACAGGGGAGCTGGGATCCTCACAGGACTGGATATGTCAGCACTGACACAGTAACTCATAATATAATACAGGGGAGCTGGGATCCTCACAGGACTGGATATGTCAGCACTGACACAGTAACTCATAATATAATACAGGGAGCTGGGATCCTCACAGGACTGGATATGTCAGCACTGACACAGTAACTCATAATATAATACAGGGGAGCTGGGATACTCACAGGACTGGATATGTCAGCACTGACACAGTAACTCATAATATAATACAGGGAGCTGGGATCCTCACAGGACTGGATATGTCAGCACTGACACAGTAACTCATAATATAATACAGGGGAGCTGGGATCCTCACAGGACTGGATATGTCAGCACTGACACAGTAACTCATAATATAATACAGGGGAGCTGGGATCCTCACAGGACTGGATATGTCAGCACTGACACAGTAACTCATAATATAATACAGGGGAGCTGGGATCCTCACAGGACTGGATATGTCAGCACTGACACAGTAACTCATAATATAATACAGGGGAGCTGGGATCCTCGCAGGACTGGATATGTCAGCACTGACACAGTAACTCATAATATAATACAGGGGAGCTGGGATCCTCACAGGACTGGATATGTCAGCACTGACACAGTAACTCATAATATAATACAGGGGAGCTGGGATCCTCACAGGACTGGATATGTCAGCACTGACACAGTAACTCATAATATAATACAGGGAGCTGGGATACTCACAGGACTGGATATGTCAGCACTGACACAGTAACTCATAATATAATACAGGGGAGCTGGGATCCTCACAGGACTGGATATGTCAGCACTGACACAGTAACTCATAATATAATACAGGGGAGCTGGGATCCTCACAGGACTGGATATGTCAGCACTGACACAGTAACTCATAATATAATACAGGGGAGCTGGGATCCTCACAGGACTGGATATGTCAGCACTGACACAGTAACTCATAATATAATACAGGGGAGCTGGGATCCTCACAGGACTGGATATGTCAGCACTGACACAGTAACTCATAATATAATACAGGGAGCTGGGATCCTCACAGGACTGGATATGTCAGCACTGACACAGTAACTCATAATATAATACAGGGAGCTGGGATCCTCACAGGACTGGATATGTCAGCACTGACACAGTAACTCATAATATAACACAGGGGAGCTGGGATACTCACAGGACTGGATATGTCAGCACTGACACAGTAACTCATAATATAATACAGGGGAGCTGGGATCCTCACAGGACTGGATATGTCAGCACTGACACAGTAACTCATAATATAATACAGGGGAGCTGGGATCCTCACAGGACTGGATATGTCAGCACTGACACAGTAACTCATAATATAATACAGGGGCTGGGATCCTCACAGGACTGGATATGTCAGCACTGACACAGTAACTCATAATATAATACAGGGAGCTGGGATCCTCACAGGACTGGATATGTCAGCACTGACACAGTAACTCATAATATAATACAGGGGAGCTGGGATCCTCACAGGACTGGATATGTCAGCACTGACACAGTAACTCATAATATAATACAGGGAGCTGGGATCCTCACAGGACTGGATATGTCAGCACTGACACAGTAACTCATAATATAATACAGGGAGCTGGGATCCTCACAGGACTGGATATGTCAGCACTGACACAGTAACTCATAATATAATACAGGGGGAGCTGGGATCCTCACAGGACTGGATATGTCAGCACTGACACAGTAACTCATAATATAATACAGGGAGCTAGGATCCTCACAGGACTGGATATGTCAGCACTGACACAGTAACTCATAATATAATACAGGGAGCTGGGATCCTCACAGGACTGGATATGTCAGCACTGACACAGTAACTCATAATATAATACAGGGAGCTGGGATCCTCACAGGACTGGATATGTCAGCACTGACACAGTAACTCATAATATAATACAGGGGAGCTGGGATCCTCACAGGACTGGATATGTCAGCACTGACACAGTAACTCATAATATAATACAGGGGAGCTGGGATCCTCACAGGACTGGATATGTCAGCACTGACACAGTAACTCATAATATAATACAGGGAGCTGGGATCCTCACAGGACTGGATATGTCAGCACTGACACAGTAACTCATAATATAATACAGGGGAGCTGGGATCCTCACAGGACTGGATATGTCAGCACTGACACAGTAACTCATAATATAATACAGGGGAGCTGGGATCCTCGCAGGACTGGATATGTCAGCACTGACACAGGAACTCATAATATAATACAGGGGAGCTGGGATACTCACAGGACTGGATATGTCAGCACTGACACAGTAACTCATAATATAATACAGAGGAGCTGGGATCCTCACAGGACTGGATATGTCAGCACTGACACAGTAACTCATAATATAATACAGGGGAGCTGGGATCCTCACAGGACTGGATATGTCAGCACTGACACAGTAACTCATAATATAATACAGGGGAGCTGGGATCCTCACAGGACTGGATATGTCAGCACTGACACAGTAACTCATAATATAATACAGGGGAGCTGGGATCCTCATCGGACTGGATATGTCAGCACTGACACAGTAACTCATAATATAATACAGGGGAGCTGAGATACTCACAGGACTGGATATGTCAGCACTGACACAGTAACTCATAATATAATACAGGAGCTGGGATCCTCACAGGACTGGATATGTCAGCACTGACACAGTAACTCATAATATAATACAGGGGAGCTGGGATCCTCACAGGACTGGATATGTCAGCACTGACACAGTAACTCATAATATAATACAGGGGGAGCTGGGATCCTCACAGGACTGGATATGTCAGCACTGACACAGTAACTCATAATATAATACAGGGGCTGGGATCCTCACAGGACTGGATATGTCAGCACTGACACAGTAACTCATAATATAATACAGGGAGCTGGGATCCTCACAGGACTGGATATGTCAGCACTGACACAGTAACTCATAATATAATACAGGGAGCTGGGATACTCACAGGACTGGATATGTCAGCACTGACACAGTAACTCATAATATAATACAGGGGAGCTGGGATACTCACAGGACTGGATATGTCAGCACTGACACAGTAACTCATAATATAATACAGGGGAGCTGGGATCCTCACAGGACTGGATATGTCAGCACTGACACAGTAACTCATAATATAATACAGGGAGCTGGGATCCTCACAGGACTGGATATGTCAGCACTGACACAGTAACTCATAATATAATACAGGGGGGGAGCTGGGATCCTCACAGGACTGGATATGTCAGCACTGACACAGTAACTCATAATATAATACAGGGAGCTGGGATCCTCACAGGACTGGATATGTCAGCACTGACACAGTAACTCATAATATAATACAGGGGAGCTGGGATCCTCACAGGACTGGATATGTCAGCACTGACACAGTAACTCATAATATAATACAGGGGAGCTGGGATCCTCACAGGACTGGATATGTCAGCACTGACACAGTAACTCATAATATAATACAGGGGAGCTGGGAGACTCACAGGACTGGATATGTCAGCACTGACACAGTAACTCATAATATAATACAGGGGAGCTGGGATCCTCACAGCTCTGGATATGTCAGCACTGACACAGTAACTCATAATATAATACAGGGGAGCTGGGATCCTCACAGCTCTGGGGACCCAGCCCTCAATCTCTATGGACTCTACACAAGGAGAGCAGACCTGGCTGGTGTGTCTATCTGTGTGTGTCTCACTGTCTCTATTCCCTGACAGTCTATCTGTGTGTGTCTCACTGTCTCTATTCCCTGACAGCTCTGGGGACCCAGCCCTCAATCTCTATGGACTCTACACAAGGAGAGCAGACCTGGCTGGTGTGCAGATCAGAGGGGTGGGACCCTGAACCTGAAGTGATCTGGAGAGACAGGGATGGAAACAATGTGACATCACTGTCCAACACAACAGTGCACAGGGACAGTCAGGGTCTCCTCAGTATCAGCAGCTACATCAAAATCAAACAGCAGTCCAACATGTTCTCCTGTCTGGTTAGAAGTAAAACACCCAAACCAGACTGGGAATCCAAACTCCACATATCCAGTGAGTATCACATGTTTGTGGATTAAGCCTGACTGACACTGACCATAGATTACAGTCATCATGATGGGGCATCAACATCTGAATCAAACACATGAACTAGTGGACCAGTCACTATCTGAATCAAACACATGAACTAGTGGACCAGTCAATATCTGAATCAAACACATGAACTAGTGGGCTAGTCAGTATGTGAATCAATGAAGGGGTGTGGCTCAGTGTTGGGGGGTGTGTGTGGAATGCTCACTATGAGGGGTGTGGTCAGTGTTGGGAGGGGTGTGTGGAATGCTCACTATGAGGGGTTTGGTCAGTGTTGGGAGGGGTGTGTGGAATGCTCACTATGAGGGGGTGTGGTCAGTGTTGAGAGGGGTGTGTGGAATGCTCACTATGAGGGGTGTGGTTCAGTGTTGGGAGGGGTGTGTGGAATGCTCACTATGAGGGGGTGTGGCTCAGTGTTGGGTGGGGTGTGTGGAATACTCACTATGAGGGGGTGTGTCTCAGTGTTGGGAGGGGTGTGGCTCAGTGTTGGGTGGGGTGTGTGGAATGCTCACTATGAGGGGTGTGGTCAGTGTTGGGAGGTGTGGAATGCTCACTATGAGGGGTGGGTTCAGTGTTGGGAGGGGTGTGTGGAATGCTCACTATGAGGGGTGTGTCTCAGTGTTGGGAGGGGTGTGGCTCAGTGTTGGGTGGGGTGTGTGGAATGCTCACTATGAGGGGGTGTGGTCAGTGTTGGGAGGGGTGTGTGGAATACTCACTATGAGGTGTGTCTCAGTGTTGGGAGGGTGTGGCTCAGTGTTGGGTGGGGTGTGTGAAATGCTCACTATGAGGGGTGTGGTCAGTGTTGGGAGGGTGTGTGGAATGCTCACTATGAGGGGTGTGGTTCAGTGTTGGGAGGTGTGTGGAATGCTCACTATGAGGGGTGTGGCTCAGTGTTGGGAGGGTGTGTGGAATGCTCACTATGAGGGGTGTCTCAGTGTTGGGAGGGGGTGTGGAATGCTCACTATGAGGGGTGTGGTTCAGTGTTGGGAGGGGTGTGGAATACTCACTATGAGGGGTGTGTCTCAGTGTTGGGAGGGTGAGTGGAATGCTCACTATGAGGGTGTGGTCAGTGTTGGGAGGGGTGTGTGGAATGCTCACTATGAGGGGTGTGTCTCAGTGTTGGGAGGGTGTGTGGAATGCTCACTATGAGGGGTGTGGTCAGTGTTGGGAGGGGTGTGGAATGCTCACTATGAGGGGTGTGGTCAGTGTTGGGAGGGGGTGTGTGAATGCTCACTATGAGGGGTGTGGTTCAGTGTTGGGAGGGGTGAGTGGAATGCTCACTATGAGGGTGTGGTTCAGTGTTGGGAGGGGGTGTGGAATGCTCACTATGAGGGGTGTGGTCAGTGTTGGGAGGGTGTGTGAATGCTCACTATGAGGGGTGTGGCTCAGTGTTGGGTGGGGTGTGGAATACTCACTATGAGGGGTGTGTCTCAGTGTTGGGAGGGTGTGTGGAATGCTCACTATGAGGGGGGTGTGGTCAGTGTTGGGAGGGGGTGTGTGGAATGCTCACTATGAGGGGTGTGGTCAGTGTTGGGAGGGTGTGTGGAATGCTCACTATGAGGTGTGGTCAGTGTTGGGAGGGTGTGGGAATGCTCACTATGAGGGGTGTGGCTCAGTGTTGGGAGGGTGTGGTCAGTGTTGGGAGGGTGTGTGAATGCTCACTATGAGGGGTGTGGTCAGTGTTGGGAGGGGGTGTGGAATGCTCACTATGAGGGTTTGGTCAGTGTTGGGAGGGTGTGTGGAATGCTCACTATGAGGGGTGTGGTCAGTGTTGAGAGGGGTGTGTGGAATGCTCACTATGAGGGGGGGTGGTTCAGTGTTGGGAGGGTGTGTGGAATGCTCACTATGAGGGGTGTGGCTCAGTGTTGGGTGGGGTGTGGAATGCTCACTATGAGGGGTGTGGTCAGTGTTGGGAGGGGTGTGGGAATGCTCACTATGAGGGGTTTGGTCAGTGTTGGGAGGGTGTGTGGAATGCTCACTATGAGGGGGTGTGGTCAGTGTTGAGAGGGGTGTGTGGAATGCTCACTATGAGGGGTGTGGTCAGTGTTGAGAGGGGTGTGTGGAATGCTCACTATGAGGGGTGTGGTCAGTGTTGAGAGGGGTGTGGAATGCTCACTATGAGGGGTGTGGTTCAGTGTTGGGAGGGGTGTGGAATGCTCACTATGAGGGGGTGTGGTCAGTGTTGAGAGGGGTGTGTGGAATGCTCACTATGAGGGTGTGGTCAGTGTTGAGAGGGGTGTGTGGAATGCTCACTATGAGGGGTGTGGTTCAGTGTTGGGAGGGTGTGTGGAATGCTCACTATGAGGGGTGTGGTTCAGTGTTGGGAGGGTGTGTGGAATGCTCACTATGAGGGGTGTGGTTCAGTGTTGGGAGGGGTGTGTGGAATGCTCACTATGAGGGGGTGTGTCTCAGTGTTGGGAGGGGTGTGTGGAATGCTCACTATGAGGGGTGTGGTCAGTGTTGGGAGGGTGTGTGGAATGCTCACTATGAGGGGTGTGGTCAGTGTTGGGAGGGTGTGGAATGCTCACTATGAGGTGTGGTCAGTGTTGGGAGGGGTGTGTGGAATGCTCACTATGAGGGGGTGTGGCTCAGTGTTGGGTGGGGTGTGTGGAATACTCACTATGAGGGGGGTGTCTCAGTGTTGGGAGGGGTGTGTGGAATGCTCACTATGAGGGGGTGGTCAGTGTTGGGAGGGGTGTGGAATGCTCACTATGAGGGGTGTGGTCAGTGTTGGGAGGGGTGTGTGGAATGCTCACTATGAGGGGTGTGGTCAGTGTTGGGAGGGTGTGTGGAATGCTCACTATGAGGGGTGTGGCTCAGTGTTGGGAGGGGTGTGGTCAGTGTTGGGAGGGGTGTGTGGAATGCTCACTATGAGGGGTGTGGTCAGTGTTGGGAGGGGTGTGTGGAATGCTCACTATGAGGGGTGTGGTCAGTGTTGGGAGGGGTGTGTGTGTTCCAGTGTGTTGAGCTGCTGTGTTGTTTTCCAGGTGATTTTTTCCCAGGAGTCTCTGGATGGATGGTGGCTTTCTTCTTGACTTTAGCTCTCAGTATTGGAGCAATTCCTCTGCTGGTGTTCCAATGGAGAAGAATGGATGGTATGAACTTCATCATTATCATGAGGCATTTCATATACCTCTGTGCATTTTAAACATGTCAAACAGATTTACAGTAATGTGGACTGTTCTGTTTTTCTTCTAGCCATGGAGAGAAAGCTTGAGCCTATGGGTAAGTAAAGCACTTAATGAAGAGATGTTGAAAACCCATTCCAGGTTTCTGCAGCAGTATCTTAAACTACCACACCCATAAATAAAGACATCCCTGGACCGGAAATCCAACTCATTAGAAATCATTATAAATATACGTATGTTCTGGAAGTTTAACAATACATCCATTTTTTCTCTATATTAAAATGACTATGGTTTTAAAGATTTTATTTTAGAATTGCTCAGAACCTCGTGCCCATGCCTCTCCTTCAGTCCACATTAACACATTGATAGCTATCTTATTTATTCAGTTCTTTGATCTGTGTGCTGCTGATTCAGTTTGAGCCGCACATGTTTTGTCATTGTGTTGTTGGCACATTGCTATTGTTTATATACATTGTAATTGTTTATATACATTGCTGTGTGCAGCAGTGTGGAGTAGTGGTTAGGGCTCTGGACTCTTCACTGGAGGGTCGTGGGTTCAATCCCAGCTGGGGGACACTGCTGCTGTACCCTTGAGCAAGGTACTTTACCTAGATTGCTCCAGTAAAAACCCAACTGTATAAATGGGTAATTGTATGTAAAAAATAACGTGATATCTTGTAACAATTGTAAGTCACCCTGGATAAGGGCGTCTGCTAAGAAATAAATAATAATAATGCATCTTTATGGGTGGATGTTGAAAATTGTAGCAGTATTAGCTTCTTATGTTTTATATACTTCACAGATAGCAGATTCATTTTCACATGGACATCCTGCTAATTTAACTAGTTGTGTTTTTCATACTGCAATTTAATCTGTACTGGAGCTGAAATAACCACACACTGTTCTATCTGATTCATTTTAACCTGTACTGGAGCTGAAATAACCACACACTGTTCTATCTGATTCATTTTAACCTGTACTGGAGCTGAAATAACCACACGCTGCTCTGTCTGATTCATTTTAATCTGTACTGGAGCTGAAATAACCACACGCTGTTCTGTCTGATTCATTTGAATCTGTACTGGAGCTGAAATAACCACACACTGTTCTGTCTGATTCATTTTAATCTGTACTGGAGCTGAAATAACCACAAACTGTTCTGTCTGATCTATTTTTTTAGCTGCTCAGCGCCTTTGTGAGGAACTTGGTAAGAAGTGTTTTTATAACTTAATTTTCAGAATTACCAGAAAGCTTTCTATCCTTTTATCTGTCTGTGTGCCTGTGTAAGCACTGACTCTCCCTTCTCTCTCCCTCTTCCACTGTGACTATGGACCCTGATACAGCACAGCCCTGACTCCCACTCCTCTCTCCCTCTTCCACTGTGACTCTGGACCCTGATACAGCACAGCCCTGACTCTCACTCCTCTCTCCCTCTTCCACCGTGACTGTGAACCCTGATACAGCACAGCCCTGACTCTCACTCCTTTCTCCCTATCCACTGTGACTCTGGACCCTGATACAGCACAGCCCTGACTCTCACTCCTCTCTCCCTCTTCCACTGTGCCTCTGGACCCTGATACAGCACAGCCCTGACTCTCCCTCCTCTCTCCCTCTTCCACTGTGACTCTGGACCCTGATACAGCACAGCCCTGACTCTCCCTCCTCTCTCCCTCTTCCACTGTGACTCTGGACCATGATACAGCACAGCCCTGACTCTCCCTCCTCTCTCCCTCTACCACTGTGACTCTGGACCCTGATACAGCACAGCCCTGACTCCCACTCCTCTCTCCCTCTTCCACTGTGACTCTGGACCCTGATACAGCACAGCCTGACTCTCCTCCTCTCCCCTCTTCCACTGTGCCTCTGGACCCTGATACAGCACAGCCCTGACTCTCCTCCTCTCCCCCTTCCACTGTGACTCTGGACCCTGATACAGCACAGCTCTGACTCTCCCTCCTCTCCCCTCTTCCACTGTGACTCTGGACCATGATACAGCACAGCCCTGACTCTCACTCCTCTCTCCTCTTCCACTGTGACTCTGAACCTGATACAGCACAGCCCCTGACTCTCACTCCTCTCCCTCTTCCACTGTGACTCTGGACCCTGATACAGCACAGCCCTGACTCTCACTCCTCTCTCCCTCTTCCACCGTGACTGTGAACCCTGATACAGCACAGCCCTGACTCTCACTCCTTTCTCCCTATCCACTGTGACTCTGGACCCTGATACAGCACAGCCCTGACTCTCACTCCTCTCTCCCTCTTCCACTGTGCCTCTGGACCCTGATACAGCACAGCCCTGACTCTCCTCCTCTCCCTCTTCCACTGTGACTCTGGACCCTGATACAGCACAGCCCTGACTCTCCTCCTCTCCCCTCTTCCACTGTGACTCTGGACCATGATACAGCACAGCCCTGACTCTCCCTCCTCTCTCCTCTACCACTGTGACTCTGGACCCTGATACAGCACAGCCCTGACTCTCCTCCTCTCCCCTCTTCCACTGTGCCTCTGGACCCTGATACAGCACAGCCCTGACTCTCCCTCCTCTCTCCGTCTTCCACTGTGACTCTGGACCCTGATACAGCACAGCCCTGACTCTCCTCCTCTCTCCCCTCTTCCACTGTGACTCTGGACCATGATACAGCACAGCCCTGACTCTCACTCCTCTCTCCCTCTTCCACTGTGACTCTGAACCCTGATACAGCACAGCCCTGACTCTCACTCCTCTCTCCCTCTTCCACTGTGACTCTGGACCCTGATACAGCACAGCCCTGACTCCCTCCTCTCCCCCTTCCACTGTGACTCTGGACCCTGATACAGCACAGCCCTGACTCTCACTCCTCTCCCCTCTTCCACTGTGACTCTGTTCCCTGATACAGCACAGCCCTGACTCCCACTGCTCTCTCCCTCTTCCACTGTGACTCTGGACCCTGATACAGCACAGCCCTGACTCTCACTTCTCACTCCCTATCCACTGTGACTCTGGATCCTGATACAGCAGAGCCCTGACTCTCACTCCTCTCTCCCTCTTCCACTGTGACTCTGGACCCTGATACAGCACAGCCCTGACTCTCACTCCTCTCTCCCTCTTCCACTGTGACTCTGGACCCTGATACAGCACAGCCCTGACTCTCACTCCTCTCTCCCTCTTCCACTGTGACTCTGGACCCTGATACAGCACAGCCCTGACTCTCACTTCTCACTCCCTCTTCCACTGTGCCTCTGGACCCTGATACAGCACAGCCCTGACTCTCACTTCTCACTCCCTCTTCCACTGTGACTCTGGACCCTGATACAGCACAGCCCTGACTCCCACTGCTCTCTCCCTCTTCCACTGTGACTCTGGACCCTGATACAGCACAGCCCTGACTCTCCCTCCTCTCTCCCTCTTCCACTGTGACTCTGGACCCTGATACAGCACAGCCCTGACTCTCCTCCTCTCCCCTTCCACTGTGACTCTGGACCCTGATACAGCACAGACCTGACTCTCCTCCTCTCTCCCTCTTCCACTGTGACTCTGGACCCTGATACAGCACAGCCCCTGACTCTCACTCCTCTCTCCCTCTTCCACTGTGACTCTGGACCCTGATACAGCACAGCCCTGACTCCCTCACTTCCCTGACTCTCCCTCTTCCACCACTGTGACTCTGGCCCCTGATACAGCACAGCCCTGACTCTCACTTCTCACTCCCTCTTCCACTGTGCCTCTGGACCCTGATACAGCACAGCCCTGACTCTCACTTCTCTCCCCTCTTCCACTGTGACTCTGGACCCTGATACAGCACAGCCCTGACTCCCACTGCTCTCTCCCTCTTCCACTGTGACTCTGGACCCTGATACAGCACAGCCCTGACTCCCACTGCTCTCTCCCTCTTCCACTGTGACTCTGGACCCTGATACAGCACAGCCCTGACTCTCCCTCCTCTCTCCCTCTTCCACTGTGACTCTGGACCCTGATACAGCACAGACCTGACTCTCCCTCCTCTCTCCCTCTTCCACTGTGACTCTGGACCCTGATACAGCACAGCCCTGACTCTCCTCCTCTCCCCTCTTCCACTGTGACTCTGGACCCTGATACAGCACAGCCCTGACTCTCACTCTCTCCCTCTTCCACTGTGACTCTGGACCCTGATACAGCACAGCCTCTCACTCTCCCTCTTCCACTGTGCCTCTGGACCCTGATACAGCCAGCCCTGACTCTCACCTCTCTCCCTATCCACTGTGACTCTGGACCCTGATACAGCACAGCCCTGACTCCCACTGCTCTCTCCTTTCCACTGTGACTCTGGACCCTGATACAGCACAGCCCTGACTCCCACTGCTCTCTCCCTCTTCCACTGTGACTCTGGACCCTGATACAGCACAGCCCTGACTCCCCTTCTCTCTCCCTCTTCCACTGTGACTCTGGACCCTGATACAGCACAGCCCTGACTCTCCCTCCTCTCCCCTCTTCCACTGTGACTCTGGACCCTGATACAGCACAGCCCTGACTCTCACTCCTCTCTCCCTCTTCCACTGTGACTCTGGACCCTGATACAGCACAGCCCTGACTCTCCTCCTCTCTCCCTATCCACTGTGACTCTGGACCCTGATCTGGACCCTGACGGCACAGCCCTGACTCTCACTGCTCTCTCCCTCTTCCACTGTGACTCTGGACCCTGATACAGCACAGCCCTGACTCCCACTCCTCTCTCCCTCTTCCACTGTGACTCTGGACCCTGATACAGCACAGCCCTGACTCTCACTCCTCTCTCCCTCTTCCACTGTGACTCTGGACCCTGATACAGCACAGCCCTGACTCCTCCTCTCTCCCTCTTCCACTGTGACTCTGGACCCTGATACAGCACAGCCCTGACTCTCCCTCCTCTCTCCCTCTTCCACTGTGACTTTGAAGCCTGATACAGCACAGCCCTGACTCTCACTCCTCTCTCCCTATCCACTGTGACTCTGGACCCTGATACAGCACAGCCCTGACTCTCACTCCTCTCTCCATCTTCCACTGTGCCTCTGGACCCTGATACAGCACAGCCCTGACTCTCCCTCCTCTCTCCCTCTTCTACTGTGACTCTGGACCCTGATACAGCACAGCCCTGACTCCCACTCCTCTCTCCCTCTTCCACTGTGACTCTGGACCCTGATACAGCACAGCCCTGACTCTCACTTCTCTCTCCCTCTTCCACCGTGACTGTGAACCCTGATACAGCACAGCCCTGACTCTCCCTCCTCTCTCCCTCTTCCACTGTGACTCTGGACCCTGATACAGCACAGCCCTGACTCTCCCTCCTCTCTCCCTCTTCCACCGTGACTCTGAACCCTGATACAGCACAGCCCTGACTCTCCCTCCTCTCTCCCTATCCACTGTGACTCTGGACCCTGATACAGCACAGCCCCGACTCACTCCTTGCTCCTCTTCCACCGTGACTCTGAACCCTGATACAGCACAGCCCTGACTCTCCCTCCTCTCCCTCTTCCACTGTGACTCTGGACCCTGATACAGCACAGCCCTGACTCTCCTCCTCTCCCCTATCCACTGTGACTCTGGACCCTGATACAGCACAGCCCTGACTCTCCCTCCTCTCTCCCTCTTCCACTGTGACTCTGGACCCTGATACAGCACAGCCCTGACTCTCCCTCCTCTCTCCCTCTTCCACTGTGACTCTGGACCCTGATACAGCACAGCCCTGACTCTCACTCCTCTCTCCCTCTTCCACTGTGACTCTGGACCCTGATACAGCACAGCCCTGACTCTCACTCCTCTGGACCAGCTCAAGGATATCTCATGTCAGTCACAGTTAGACTAGCTGCTTAATACACAGTGTGAGCTATTACTCAGTGTTATTCAATAGATGATTTTACACCTCACTGTTCAGAATGTAATCCAGCTCTCTTCTTTTCACAGAGTCTGTGAAGCGAGAGGTCCTTAAATCAGGTATGTAGAGTGTGTGTAAATCCACAGCCTGACAAACCCCAGCACAGCCCTGCCGGTTAGTGTGTGCTACACATCTTCTGAACTGTAGAAAGTACAGGAGGAGCGATTGTAAAATAATGCTCTCTTTATTTCTGTGTTCTAGAATGGAAGTGGATCCTCAGCTCAGCAGGTATGTGTCTCTTCAATGGATTCCTTTCACAGTGGAGGGTAAAAGAACAGCAAGGAGCCCTGTCTCACTCACTGTGTTTACATCTATATTTACACTGTGCCCCATTTATACCATTTACTTCCAGCTCAGCTAACACCAGCCTCGTGTGCCTCCCAAAGGAAACACTGAAAAGGAGAGGAGAAAGTGTGTTTAGTTATAATGCCCCAGACTGTGAACTCACTGTGAAGTGAAGATCACATGTAGACACTGCAGGGGTCCATATGTTACACTTTGACATGCATCTAGAGAACTGCTGATCTGATTGTGATGAAACTTGGTACAGACATTCTTTATACACATTATTAAGAGTGTCACAATCTGCAGCCTGTCTTTACCTCTCCTTCTCCTTAGTTTAGCCCGCACCACCACCTCCACTCTATCCTTCTTTTCTCTCCTCTCCTGTTCTCCTCAATGGGAATGTATATCCCATGTGTATACTATAGGTATGTTTAGGTGCATATGGCCCTCCGTCATACCCTCCTCTACCTCCCTCATGCCTTCTCCATCCCTCCCTCCCTGCCCCTCTCTTATACTCTTACACCCCTCCCCCTGCATTCCCCTTCTCTTTTCTCCTCTCCTATTATCCCTAGTGACATGTATACAGTCAGCACTCACATATCCGACCCTATAAAATTTTGACTTCAGTGACGGTTAAACGTGTGGGACGCATATCTGATTATCTCATTTTGGCCCGTTCCAACCCTTGTCCATTTTTCAGGGAACACAAAAAAAATACATTATCAAAAATACAAAGGTGAAAGGACTGTGTTTTAAAGTAAGTAGGCTTCCATTTAGATGTACTGTATTAGTTTTGTTGGTACAGTACTATGTTTTCAATAGAATAAGTATTTTAATTCAGAACGATATGATTCTGAAAATATCCCTGGCCAAAACTAAAGAGACAACATGTTAAGTGCAATACAGTACATGTTTTAAATCCGGTAAGTATTTGTCATCAGGTGAGTGTGGTGTGGTGACAAAGGCAAGGTCCAAACAGTAGTAAACTCACAAAAACATCTGTGTTTATGTAATACAATCCAAAAAGAACCAGCCCTCTTCCAGCAATGGTATAGGGAGGAACACGACTGGCTTGCAAGCCAAAACAAAGCGATGACAATAACAACAATCCACGCCACAGTTCCCGTGCATGAAGATGTGCTCTTGCTTTCAGCGGGGGTTGTGCTCAAATGGTTGGGCTGGCTCCGTTGGTTGTAGCGAGATACAAAAAACAAACACGTAACAAAAACAATCATACCCTGCTCCGGCTGTATGTTACATTTCAGTGCAAGGGGCCGTACTCACGCAACTGCATCCCCTTTGTACCACCAACTCCTCCCTGCAATCAGCCCTTTGCCATAGTTTATCCAATGCCTGACCCGTATCTGATCACAACGGAGTTGTTTAGAGTAGGGGTTCCCATGCTCTGGTCCAGGGTGGGCCGCGGAAGCAATGTTATTCTATGTATTTTTTTCTATTTATAGCAAAAAGCAGGCGCTGGCTGAAACTGTAGAAGAATAAAGTGTAGCGAGGCAATATTGGCGGACTGTCAATTATTATTATTATTAGTTTATTTAGCAGACACCTTTATCCAAGGCGACTTACAGAGACTAGGGTGTGTGAACTAAGCATCAGCTGCAAAGTCACTTACAATTACATCTCACCCGAAAGACGGAGCACAAGGAGGTTAAGTGACTTGCTCAGGATCACACAATGAGTCAGTGGCTTAGGTGGGATTTGAACCAGGGACCTCCTGGTTACAAGCTCTTTTCTTTAACCACTGGACCACACAGCCTCCAAAGCAGAAATTAACAAGAGTTAACAGATTACCTTCCTGTAGGCGGGGTGTAGAACGAGAGCTCTGACAATAGGGCGGTGTTAAGGTCATGTGATCGCTCTGCTTCAGATGTAAACAGTGTGTTCAGTATTAATAAAATTACAATATGTCGAGTCCGCTTCCAAAGAATACGTTTTGCAAAGTATAAAGAACACAACAGGCAGCTGCAGGAGTTTGAATGCGTTTGTACAGCGGGCTCAGCTTTGAGGAGCTGCAATGGGTTTGTACAAGGGCTCAGCTTTGAGGAGCTGGAATGGGTTTGTACCCGGGCTCAGCTTTGAGGAGCTGGAATGGGTTTGTACCATGGGCTCAGCTTTGAGGAGCTGGAATGGGTTTGTACCGGGGCTCAGCTTTGAGGAGCTGGAATGGGTTTGTACAATTGGGCTCAGCTTTGAGGAGCTGGAATGGGTTTGTACCGCGGGCTCAGCTTTGAGGAGCTGGAATGGGTTTGTACCGCGGGCTCAGCTTTGAGGAGCTGGAATGGGTTTGTACCAGCTGGGCTCAGCTTTGAGGAGCTGGAATGGGTTTGTACCCATGGGCTCAGCTTTGAGGAGCTGCAATGGGTTTGTTCTTTTGTAGAAACGTTTTCATACTAACTCCTGTACTTGATAACATTCATTTAAAAATTCAATTGATGCCTCTGATGAATACGTTTTTGTGACTAATTAGCTATTAACATTTAAAACATTGAGTACTCTGATGTGTGTTTCAATATTAACTATATCAAGTGTGGCAATGTGCCGCCCCTGTGTGCATTTATATGTTGTATGTTGCGTGTGGTGTGTTAATGTTGGTGTATAGATGTGGCTGCACAGGATATAAATGGATGTGTGCAGTACGAGTATTTAAAATGTATAATTGTATTTAGGCAAGGGATTGCACTTCACTTCACGTGCATTTAAAGTATATAATATGTGAGCACGTGGTTGCACATAATTAATTCACGTGCTGGGATTCAAGTGAATAATTAATTAGTAATTGAATCCCGGCACAACAGTATATATAGAAGCACGTTTCATTCACTTGGGGTTGTGTGTTCGTGAGTGGAGAACGGGTGTGGAGAGGAGGTAAAAACTGAAGTAAATAACAATTGCTGTCGCGCGCTGGAAGCTCCAGCGCGGTACTTGTTTGTCTGGTCGTCCACTTTGTTTGTCTGTCTATTTACTTTGGCCAACACGCCGTTTTGTTTGTTCAGTCTGTGTTTTCTGTTTTGTACAAACTTTTTATTTACAATAAACCGTCGCAAGCAAGTGCCTTCATCATTTCACCGTCCTGTGTGTGTTTCCTTTCCTGGTTCTGATGTCATCACTCAGCCAGCCTTGTCACATATGGTGTCAGGAACGGGATGACAGCGGCCCCTAGTGTCAGACCAGGGAAAGTGCATTCTTTTTTTTTGAGTGTCCTTTTGGAAAAAAAAAAAAAAAAAAAAATAAAAAAGGATTGCAAATATTGTTTTGGGGGGGAAAAAAAGAGGAAATGGAAGGCTGGAGAGACGGCTGCCAGGACCTGGAAGACCTCCTCGGGGGCCTCGAGGACCAAGGCTGGTGCCTTGCCTGTGGGGTCTATGGACACACAGTGGCGATCTGTCCCTCCCAAGGTGAGGAGGAGGAGGAACCGGCCCAGGAGAGGAAGGTAGGGAGGAGTAGAAAGAGAAGGAGGAAAGGAAAGCTGCAGCAGCAACAACAGCAACCGCAGCAACAGCAGGAGGAGGTCGGGAATGATAGCTGGAAGGTTTTTTTAAAGAACCTCGCGGCAGAGTTATGCCCTGGCTGTGGGGCTTATGGGCACACATTAGCCATATGCCCCACCCAGTATGAAGAGGAGGAACTAGTGCCCAGATGGGGGGACCGCGAGCGTCCAGCGCCCAGACGGGGGGACCGCGAGCGTCCAACGCCCAGACAGGGGGACCGTGAGCGTCCAACGCCCAGACAGGGGGACCGCGAGCGTCCAGCATCCAGACAGGGGGACCGTGAGCGTCCAGCATCCAGACAGGGGACCGGCGTCCCAGCATCCAGACAGGGGACCGTGAGCGTCCAGCATCCAGACAGGGGACCGCGAGCGCCCAGCATCCAGACAGGGGGGACCGTGAGCGTCCAGCATCCAGACAGGGGGGACCAAGGAAGGCCCAGCATCCAGACAGGGGGACCGCGAGCGTCCAGCATCCAGACAGGGGACCGCGAGCGCCCAGCATCCAGACAGGGGACCGTGAGCATCCAGCATCCAGACAGGGGGGACCGTGAGCATCCAGCATCCAGACAGGGGGGGGACCGCGAAAGTCCCAGCATCCAGACAGGGGGACCGTGAGCGTCCAGCATCCAGACAGGGGGACCGTGAGCATCCAGCGCCCAGACAGGGGGACCAAGGGAATCCAAGCCTGAGAGACAGCTGTTCCCACCTTCACCAGCAGAGCAAGAATGCCTGCTGTCCCCACTTCCACCAGCAGAGGGAGAATGCCTGCTGTCCCCACTTCCACCAGCAGAGGGAAAATGCCTGCTGGGTCCACTTCCACTAGCAGAGGGTGAATGCCTGCTGGGTCCACTTCCACTAGCAGAGGGTGAATGCCTGCTGGGTCCACTTCCACTAGCAGAGGGTGAATGCCTGCTGGGTCCACTTCCACTAGCAGAGGGTGAATGCCTGCTGGGTCCACTTCCACTAGCAGAGGGTGAATGCCTGCTGGGTCCACTTCCACTAGCAGAGGGTGAATGCCTGCTGGGTCCACTTCCACTAGCAGAGGGTGAATGCCTGCTGGTATCACTTGCCCCACCGTCACCATCACAAGGAGAGGAGCCGGAGCTGCCTCTGCCTCCACCATCACCACCAGCAGAGGGAGCATGCCTGCGGTCCCCATCACAACCAGCAGAGGAAGAATGCCTGCTGGCTTCCCCATCACAACCAGCAGAGGAAGAATGCCTACTGGTTTCCCCGTCCGAGACAGAGGGAGAACCGCACCCGTCCCCTGCAAGAGAGGGAGAGTCGCACCAGTCCCCTGCAAGAGCAGGAGACTACACGCTACTCCCACCTCCGTCACCAGGAGACTACACGCTGCTCCCACCTCCGTCACCAGGAGACTACACGCTGCTCCCACCTCCGTCGCCAGGAGACTACACGCTGCCTCCGCCACCTCCATCACCAGGAGACTACACGCTGCTCCCACCTCCATCACCAGGAGACTACACGCTGCTCCCACCTCCTCCCACCTCCCCACCACCAGGAGACTACACGCTGCTCCCACCTCCGGCCACCAGGAGACTACACGCTGCTCCCACCTCCACCAGGAGACTACACGCTGCTCCCACCTCCGCCACCAGGAGACTACACGCTGCTCCCACCTTCACCGGCCAGGAGACTACACGCTGCTCCCACCTTCACCACCAGGAGACTACACGCTGCTCCCACCTCCGTCACCAGGAGACTACACGCTGCTCCCACCTCCATCACCAGGAGACTACACGCTGCTCCCACCTCCGTCACCAGGAGACTACACGCTGCTCCCACCTCCGTCACCAGGAGACTACACGCTGGAGACTCCCACCTCCGTCACCAGGAGACTACACGGAACTGCTCCCACCTCCGTCACCAGGAGACTACACGCTGCTCCCACCTCCGTCACCAGGAGACTACACGCTGCTCCCACCTCCGTCGCCAGGAGACTACACGCTGCTCCCACCTCCACCGCCAGGAGACTACACGCTGCTCCCACCTCCACCGCCAGGAGACTACACGCTGCTCCCACCTCCACCGCCAGGAGACTACACGCTGCTCCCACCTCCGTCACCAGGAGACTACACGCTGCTCCCACCTCCGTCACCAGGAGACTACACGCTGCTCCCACCTCCACCGCCAGGAGACTACACGCTGCTCCCACCTCCACCGCCAGGAGACTACACGCTGCCCCACCTCCACCGCCAGGAGACTACACGCTGCTCCCACCTCCACCGCCAGGAGACTACACGCTGCTCCCACCTCCATCACCAGGAGACTACACGCTGGTCCCACCTCCGTCACCAAGAGACTACACGCTGCTCCCACCTTCACCGGCAGGAGACTACACGCTGCTCCCACCTCCGTCACCAGGAGACTACACGCTGCTCCCAGCTCCGTCACCAGGAGACTACACGCTGCTCCCACCTCCATCACCAGGAGACTACACGCTGGTCCCACCTCCGCCACCAAGAGACCTACACGCTGCTCCCACCTTCACCACCAGGAGACTACACGCTGCTCCCACCTCCGTCACCAGGAGACTACACGCTGCTCCCAGCTCCGTCACCAGGAGACTACACGCTGCTCCCACCTCCATCACCAGGGAGACTACACGCTGCTCCCACCTCCGTCACCAGGAGACTACACGCTGCCCCACCTCCGTCACCAGGAGACTACACGCTGCTCCCACCTCTGTCGCCAAGAGACAACACGCTGCTCCCACCTCCATCACCAGGAGACTACACGATGCTCCCAGCTCCGTCACCAGGAGACTACACGCTGCTCCCCCCTCCGTCACCAGGAGACTACACGCTGGTCCCACCTCCACCACCAAGAGACTACACGCTGCTCCCACCTCCACCACCAGGAGACTACACGCTGCTCCCACCTCCGTCACCAGGAGACTACACGCTGCTCCCACCTCCGGCCACCAGGAGACTACACGCTGCTCCCACCTCCATCACCAGGAGACTACACGCTGGTCCCACCTCCGTCACCAGGAGACTACACGCTGCTCCCACCTCCGTCACCAGGAGACTACACGCTGCTCCCACCTCCGTCACCAGGAGACTACACGCCTGCTCCCACCTCCATCACCAGGAGACTACACGCTGCTCCCACCTCCATCACCAGGAGACTACGCTGCTCCCACCTCCGTCACCAGGAGACTACACTGCGCCCACTCCCACCAGGAGACTCCGCTCCCCACCTCCACCAGGAGACTACACGCTGCTCCCACCTCCGTCACCAGGAGACTACACGCTGCTCCCACCTCCATCACCAGGAGACTACACGCTGCTCCCACCTCCGTCACCAGGAGACTACACGCTGCTCCCACCTCCGTCACCAGGAGACTACACGCTGCTCCACCTCCATCGCCAGGAGACTACACGCTGCTCCCACCTCCGTCACCAGGAGACTACACGCTGCTCCCCTCCTTCACCAGGAGACTACACGCTGCCCCCACCTTCACCGGTTGGAGACTACACGCTGCTCCCACCTCCGCCACCAGGAGACTACACGCTGCTCCCACCTTCACCGGCAGGAGACTACACGCTGCTCCCACCTCCATCGCCAGGAGACTACACGCTGCTCCCACCTCCGCCACCAGGAGACTACACGCTGCTCCCACCTCCACCGCCAGGACCACACGCTGCTCCCACCTTCACCGCCAGGAGACTACACGCTGCTCCCACCTTCACCGACCAGGAGACTACACGCTGCCACCGCCAGGAGACCACCTCCACCGCCGTCAGGAGACTACACGCTGCCCACCTCCACCGCCAGGAGACTACACGCTGCTCCCACCTTCACCGGCAGGAGACTACGCTGCTGCTCCCACCTCCGTCTCCCAGGAGACTACACGCTGCTCCCACCTCCGTCACCAGGAGACTACACGCTGCTCCCACCTCCACCGGGCCAGGAGACTACACGCTGCTCCCACCTCCATCGCCAGGAGACTACACGCTGCCCCTCCCACCTCCATCGCCAGGAGACTACACGCTGCTCCCACCTCCGGCCACCAGGAGACTACACGCTGCTCCCACCTCCATCACCAGGAGACTACACTGCTGCCCCACCTTCACCGCAGGAGACTACACGCTGCTCCCACCTCCCGTCACCAGGAGACTACACGCTGCTCCCACCTTCACCGGCAGGAGACTACACGCTGCTCCCACCTCCACCGCAAGGGAGACTACACTGCTCCCACCTCCGTCACCAGGAGACTACACGCTGCTCCCACCTCCGTCACCAGGAGACTACACGCTGCTCCCACCTCTGTCGCCAAGAGACTACACGCTGCTCCCACCTCCATCACCAGGAGACTACACTGCTCCCACCTCCGTCACCAGGAGACTACACGCTGCTCCCACCTCCGTCGCCAAGAGACTACACGGTGCTCCCCCTCCGTCACCAGGAGACTACACGCTGCTCCCACCTCCGTCGCCAGGAGACTACACGCTGCTCCCCACCTCCATCGCCAGGAGACTACACGCTGCTCCCACCTCCGTCACCAGGAGACTACACGCTGCCCCACCTCCGTCACCAGGAGACTACACGCTGCTCCCACCTCCGTCACCAGGAGACTACACGCTGCTCCCCACCTCCGCCGCCAGGAGACTACACGCTGCTCCCACCTCCATCGCCAGGAGACTACACGCTGCTCCCACCTCCGTCACCAGGAGACTACACGCTGCCCCACCTCCATCACCAGGAAACTACACGCTGCTCCCACCTTCACCGGCAGGAGACTACACGCTGCCCCACCTCCACCGCCAGGAGACTACACGCTGCTCCCACCTCCACCGCCAGGAGACTACACGCTGCTCCCACCTTCACCGGCAGGAGACCACACGCTGCTCCCACCTTCACCGGCAGGAGACTACACGCTGCTCCCACCTCCGTCACCAGGAGACTACACGCTGCTCCCACCTTCACCGGCAGGAGACTACACGCTGCTCCCACCTCCATCGCCAGGAGACTACACGCTGCTCCCACCTCCGTCACCAGGAGACTACACGCTGCTCCCACCTCCATCACCAGGAGACTACACGCTGCTCCCACCTTCACCGGCAGGAGACTACACGCTGCTCCCACCTTCACCGGCAGGAGACTACACGCTGCTCCCACCTCCGTCACCAGGAGACTACACACTGCTCCCACCTCCACCGCCAGGAGACTACACGTTGCTCCCACCTTCACCGGCAGGAGACTACACGCTGCTCCCACCTTCACCGACAGGAGACTACACGCTGCTCCCACCTCCGTCACCAGGAGACTACACGCTGCTCCCACCTCCGTCACCAAGAGACTACACGCTGCTCCCACCTCCATCGCCAGGAGACTACACGCTGCTCCCACCTCCATCGCCAGGAGACTACACGCTGCTCCCACCTCCATCGCCAGGAGACTACACGCTGCTCCCACCTCTGTCACCAGGAGACTACACGCTGCTCCCACCTCCATCACCAGGAGACTACACGCTGCTCCCACCTTCACCGCAGGAGACTACACGCTGCTCCCACCTCCGCCACCAGGAGACTACACGCTGCTCCCACCTCCATCACCAGGAGACTACACGCTGCTCCCACCTCCGTTGCCAGGAGACTACACGCTGCCTCCGCCACCTCCGTCACCAGGAGACTACACGCTGCTCCCACCTCCGTCACCAGGAGACTACACGCTGCTCCCACCTCCGTCACCAGGAGACTACATGCTGCTCCCACCTCCATCACCAGGAGACTACACGCTGCTCCCACCTCCGTCACCAGGAGACTACACGCTGCTCCCACCTCCGTCACCAGGAGACTACACACGCTGCTCCCACCTCCATCGCCAGGGAGACTACACGCTGCTCCCACCTTCACTGGCAGGAGACTACACGCTGCTCCCACCTCCACCGCCAGGAGACTACACGCTGCCTCCGCCACCTCCATCACCAGGAGACTACACGCTGCCTCCGCCACCTCCATCACCAGGAGACTACACGCTGCTCCCACCTCCGTCACCAGGAGACTACACTGCCTCCGCCACCTCCATCACCAGGAGACTACACGCTGCTCCCACCTCCGTCACCAGGAGACTACACGCTGCCTCCGCCACCTCCACCAGGAGCAGAGCAGCAGCACATGCTGCCTCTGTTTCCATCACCTCCACCGGCAGGAGCAGAGCAGCAGGAGCTGCCTCTGCCTCCTCCAACCAGAGGGTGAATGCCTGCTGGTTCCGCCCCCACCGCCCTGGGAGGACTGCTTGCCTCTCCCACCTCCACCAGCAGAGGGTGAATACCTGCTGGTTCCGCCTTCACCGCTGTGGGAAGACTGCTTGCCGCTCCCACTTCCACCACCAGAGGAGCTGCAGCTGAGTTTCGCATCGCCCAGGGATGCCTGCCTCGCATCGCCCAAGGATGCCTGCCTCGCATCGCCCAAGGATGCCTGCCTCGCATCGCCCAAGGATGCCTGCTCCACATCGCCTGGGGCTGCCTGGTGCTCCACATCGCCTGGGGCTGCCTGGTGTTCCACATCACCTTGGGCTGCCTGGTGCTGCCTGGTACTCCGCATCGCCTGGGGCTGCCTATTGCTCCGCATCACAGCTGGAAGTACTGTGGCCAGAGCCCCACCAAGGGGGGCTGCTGGCTTTGAAGAAGGGGGAGGAGGTCCGGAGACCACCAACCCCAGCAGCAGTTTCGCTGCCGGAGATCGTGGGAGGGGTCAGGAAATCTGCTCCCACTGCAGCACTTGCGCTGCTGGAAGTCTCAGGCCAGAGCCCCACCAAGGGGGGCTGCTGGCTTTGAAGAAGGGGCAGGAGGTCCGGAGACCACCAACCCCAGCAGCAGTTTCGCTGCCGGAGATCGTGGGGGAGGTCAGGAAATCTGCTCCCACTGCAGCACTTGCACTGCTGGAAGTCCTGTGGCCGGAGCCCCAGAAGAGGGAGCTGCCAGCTACAAAGAAGGGGGGAGGGTCAGGAGACTACCCCCCCAAGCAGCCTTTCCGCTGCCAGGACTACCCCGGCTGAAGGAGTCAGACTGGGGACTATTAATGTCTCTGCTGACAGCATTTCCGCTGTCAGCTGGGAAGCTGCCGGAATTGCCACCAGCAGCAGAAGCGTGGCAGGAGTGTGCCACCCTGCTGTCGGCATTGCTGCTTACAGCCTTATGACCCGTGGGCCCCTTGAAGCCTCCGGTTCTGGCCCAGGACTTTGTGCTGGACTTTTGGGTTTTAAGGGAGGTGGCCGTTGAGGCCTTGTGTGCTGCGCACAAGGGGGTATATGTGGCAATGTGCTCCGCCCCTGTGTGCATTTCTATGTTGTATGTTGCTTGTGTTAATGTTGGTGTATAGAGATGGCTGCACGGGATATAAATGGGTGTGTGCAGCACAAGTTATTTAAAATCTATAATTGTATTTAGGCACAGGATTGCACATCACTTCACGTGCATTTAAAGTTTATAATATTTGAGCATGAGGTTGCACATAATTAATTCACGTGCTGGGATTCAAGTGAATAATTAATTCGTAATTGAATCCCGGCACAACAGTATATATAGAAGCACGTTTCATTCACTTTCAGTTGTGTGTTCGTGAGTGGAGAACGGTGTGGAGGGAGGTAAAACTGAAGTAAATAACAATTGCTGTGTCAACACGCTGGAAGCTCCAGCGCAGTACTTGTTTGTCTGGTCGTCCACTTTGTTTGTCTGTCTATTTACTTTGGCCAACGCGCCGTTTTGTTTGTTCAGTCTGTGTTTTCTGTTTTGTACAGCCTTTTTATTCACAATAAACCGGCGCAAGCAAGTGCCTTCATCATGTACAATTTCCCATTAACAACCTAGTAGCAAAATTTAATCTGAATGTTATCCACGCACAGAACTGCGTAAAAAACATAAAAGGCAATGCAATTTAGCAAAAACCAAAAGATAAAAAAAAGTTTTCAGAATTAAAACAGTATCCAAAGTAAGTATTAAAAATTGCAGAATATAGTGCTCAATAAGGCCCTAATGTCACAGTTCACTTGCAAATGAAAATGCATAAAAACAACTAAAGATCACAAAATAAAATACATCACAGTATCTAAACCTGTTTAATGATTAACTGTTACAATACCGTAGCTTGTTTCACTCGCTTTGTTTTGGCTGCATTGTCGTCGGGTGAAACTGCACAGTATAAGACACACTGATTTGGCAGTAGAGAGATTTTTTTTTTTTAAATGCGGGTTGTGACAGATATTCAGATAAATTGTAACATTGAAGAGGTGGGCTTTGTATCAGAAAACTGGTGATGGAGTTGGAAATCGTGGGTGACGGGTAAGTGCATTAATTTGTTACATACAATGCTTCCTCGCTATAACGTGGAGGACACACAATATGAGCGTTATAACCGAAGAGCATTAAAATGGGGGAGGGCGCTGCGGGACACAACAACACACAACTGACTAAAGTACAAAACTCCCTCTCTATAATGCACATATAGTGAATCAAAAATGTAACTTTCCGTGAATTAACCATGCATAAAACACCATGTAATCAACGCTGTATTTTTTACAACAAAAAAAAAAAAAAAGTTAACATTCCCACTCATAAATATATAATTTTTAAATTATAAATAGCCTGGCTAAACGGCGGTCAGGAGTTCAGTTCGAAGCGACAGACAAGCAAACGAGTGCGAGAAGGAGAGTAGGTCGGAAGAGGGGAAGAGGGAATGGGCTCGATCCAGGTTCGGTTTCTCAGAGAAAGCCGCAGCTAGTCTCGCAGCAAAAAAGTACCACATAATAGGCCTAATATTTATTTAGTTATAAAATGAATGCTGAATAAGATGTCTGTGTTATAAAGTGCTTGTATTCTCGGTGGGGCTGCATATCCCAGGTGACATGCACAGTATACACTACAGGTCAACTCTCCCCCTGCCCCTCCCCTCTGATTATATTGTCACTGAGGATGCATATCCCAGGTGACATGCACAGTATACACTACAGGTCCACTCTCCCCCTGCCCCTCCCCTCTGATTGTATTGTCAGTGAGGATGCATATCCCAGGTGACATGCACAGTATACACTACAGGTCCACTCTCCCCCTGCCCTTCTCCTCTGATTGTATTGTCAGTGAGGATGCATATCCCAGGTGACATGCACAGTATACACTACAGGTCCACTCTCCCCTGCCCCTCCCTCTGATTGTATTGTCAGTGAGGATGCATATCCCAGGTGACATGCACAGTATACACTACAGGTCCACTCTCCCCGTGCCCCTCCCCTCTGATTGTATTGTCAGTGAGGATGCATATCCCAGGTGACATGCACAGTATACACTACAGGTCCACTCTCCCTGCCCCTCCTCTGATTGTATTGTCAGTGAGGATGCATATCCCAGGTGTCATGCACAGTATACACTACAGGTCCACTCTCCCCTGCCCCTCCCCCTGATTGTATTGTCACTGAGGATGCATATCCCAGGTGACATGCACAGTATACACTACAGGTCCACTCTCCTCCTGCCCTCCCTCTGATTGTATTGTCAGTGAGGATGCATATCCCAGGTGACATGCACAGTATACACTACAGGTCCACTCTCCCCCTGTCCCTCCCCTCTGATTGTATTGTCAGTGGTGATGCATATCCCAGGTGACATGCACAGTATACACTACAGGTCCACTCTCCCCCTGCCCCTCTCCTCTGATTGTATTGTCAGTGAGGATGCATATCCCAGGTGACATGCACAGTATACACTACAGGTCCACTCTCCTCCTGCCCCTCCCCTCTGATTGTATTGTCAGTGAGGATGCATATCCCAGGTGACATGCACAGTATACACTACAGGTCCACTCTCCTCCTGCCCCTCTCCTCTGATTGTATTGTCAGTGAGGATGCATAGCCCAGGTGACATGCACAGTATACACTACAGGTCCACTCTCCCCCTGCCCCTCCTCTGATTGTATTGTCAGTGAGGATGCATATCCCAGGTGACATGCACAGTATACACTACAGGTCCACTCTCCCCGTGCCCCTCCCCTCTGATTGTATTGTCAGTGGTGATGCATATCCCAGGTGACATGCACAGTATACACTACAGGTCCACTCTCCCCCTGCCCCTCCCTCTGATTGTATTGTCAGTGAGGATGCATATCCCAGGTGACATGCACAGTATACACTACAGGTCCACTCTCCTCCTGCCCTCTCCTCTGATTGTATTGTCAGTGGTGATGCATATCCCAGGTGACATGCACAGTATACACTACAGGTCCACTCCCCCTGCCCCTCCCCGATGATTGTATTGTCAGTGAGGATGCATATCCCAGGTGACATGCACAGTATACACTACAGGTCCACTCTCCTCCTGCCCCTCCCCTCTGATTGTATTGTCAGTGAGGATGCATATCCCAGGTGACATGCACAGTATACACTACAGGTCCACTCTCCCCCTGCCCCTCTCCTCTGATTGTATTGTCAGTGGTGATGCATATCCCAGGTGACATGCACAGTATACACTACAGGTCCACTCTCCCCCTGCCCCTCTCCTCTGATTGTTTTGTCAGTGAGGATGCATATCCCAGGTGACATGCACAGTATACACTACAGGTCCTATGTGTTACACTGTAATATATCTAGAGATCTATTTGTCCATTTGTCCTCTTCCCCTCTCTACTTCTATCTCTCCTGTCTCTCCCCTCCCTTTTTCCTTTGTTAATTAAACTATTCAATACTTTAAAGATGCTAGTGTAGTTCATTACTAATAGTTTGAGAATCAAGCCCTCAGTCCTTTTGTTTCTACAGGGCAACAATAGTTCAAATTAAACTGCAATCTGTCCCTTATCCTTAATGAGGCTGCATATCCCAGGAGACAGTTCTACACTAGAGGTGCCTCTAAGCACTAAGCTGCACTTCCTCCATTTTCCTCTCCAACCCCTCCCTCTCTCCCCTATCTCTCCCTCTTTCTCCCCCTCTTGCCCCCATCTTTCTCTTTTCCTCTCTCTTAGGTGACAGGTACATACTCCCTCTCTGCTCCTTCCTCTCCCTTCTCCCACTATCCTCTCCCTCTCTCCACACTACCTCTCC
The DNA here is from genome assembly GCA_036884735.1 of Huso huso. Lineage (NCBI taxonomy): Eukaryota > Metazoa > Chordata > Actinopteri > Acipenseriformes > Acipenseridae > Huso > Huso huso. Next base: position 13,696,097 of record CM072681.1, on the reverse strand, counting down.
TCTGTTCAAACCCTAACCCTAACCCTATCCTCTCCCTCTCTCCACACTACCTCTCCTCTGTTCAAACCTTAACCCTAACCCTATCCTCTCCCTCTCCACACTACCTGTCCTCTGTTCAAACCCTAACCCTAACCCTATCCTCTCCCTCTCGCCACACTACCTCTCCTCTGTTCAAACCCTAACCCTATCCTCTCCCTCTTTCCACACTACCTCTCCTCTGTTCAAACCCTAACCATAACCCTATCCTCTCCCTCTCTCCACACTACCTCTCCTCTGTTCAAGCCCCAACCCTATCCTCCCCTCTCCACACTACCTCTCCTCTGTTCAAACCCCAACCCTAACCCTATCCTCTCCCTCTCCACACTACCTCTCCTCTGTTCAAACCCTAACCCTAACCCTATCCTCTCCCTCTCTCCACACTACCTCTCCTCTGTTCAAACCCTAACCCTATCCTCTCCCTCTCTCCACACTACCTCTCCTCTGTTCAAACCCTAACCCTAACCCTATCCTCTCCCTCTCTCCACACTACCTCTCCTCTGTTCAAACCCTAACCATAAGCCTATCCTCTCCCTCTCTCCACACTACCTCTCCTCTGTTCAAACCCTAACCCTATCCTCTCCCTCTCTCCACACTACCTCTCCTCTGTTCAAACCCAAACCCTAACCCTATCCTCTCCCTCTCCACACTACCTCTCCTCTGTTCAAACCCCAACCCTAACCCTATCCTCCCCTCTCCACACTACCTCTCCTCTGTTCAAACCCTAACCCTATCCTCTCCCTCTCTCCACACTACCTCTCCTCTGTTCAAACCCTAACCCTAACCCTATCCTCTCCTCTCTCCACACCTACTCTCCTCTGTTCAAACCCCAACCATAAGCCTATCCTCTCCCTCTCTCCACACTACCTCTCCTCTGTTCAAACCCCAACCCTATCCTCTCCCTCTCTCCACACTACCTCTCCTCTGTTCAAACCCTAACCCTAACCCTATCCTCTCCCTCTCTCCACACTACCTCTCCTCTGTTCAAACCCTAACCCTAACCCTATCCTCTCCCTCTCTCCACACCTCTCCTCCTCTGTTCAAACCCCAACCCTATCTTCTCCTCTCTCCACACTACCTCTCCTCTGTTCAAACCCTAACCATAACCCCATCCTCCCTCTCTCCACACTACCTCTCCTCTGTTCAAGCCCTAACCCTATCCTCTCCCTCTCTCCACACTACCTCTCCTCTGTTCAAACCCTAACCCTATCCTCTCCCTCTCTCCACACTACCTCTCCTCTGTTCAAACCCTAACCCTATCCTCTCCCTCTCTCCACACTACCTCTCCTCTGTTCAAACCCCAACCATAAGCCTATCCTCCCTCTCTCCACACTACCTCCCTCTGTTCAAACCCTAACCCTATCCTCTCCCTCTCTCCACACTACCTCTCCTCTGTTCAAACCCTAACCCTAACCCTATCCTCTCCCTCTCTCCACACTACCTCTCCTCTGTTCAAACCCTAACCATAAGCCTATCCTCTCCCTCTCTCCACACTACCTCTCCTCTGTTCAAACCCTAACCCTATCCTCTCCCTCTCTCCACACTACCTCTCCTCTGTTCAAACCCTAACCCTAACCCTATCCTCTCCCTCTCTCCACACTACCTCTCCTCTGTTTTTCTCTTTCACTCTCTACTGTTCTTCTCAATGAGGATGCATATCCCAGGTATATACTATGTGTTACTGTGGCAATGTGCCCCGCTCCGTTGTGTATTTTTGTGTTATATGTTGTATGTTGCGTGTGTTAATGTTGGTGTATTGTAGTTGGTACACGGGATATAATGTGGGTAATGAGCACGAGTGTTTAAAATGTATAATTGTATTTAGGCACGGGGATTGCACTTCACTTCACGTGCATTTAAAGTATTTAATATGTAAGCACAGAGTTTTCACAGATTAGTTGACGTGCTGGGATTCAAGTGAATAATTAATTAGTAATTGAATCCCAGCACAACAGTATATATAGATGCACGTTTTACTCACTGAGGGTTGTGTGTTCGGTGAGTGGAGAACGGGTGTGGAGAGGAGAGAATTTCAAAAACTAAGAGCTAAGGCGAAAGTCAATTTAAGTTTCTTTTACTCACCGTGTTTGTGTGTCTGTGTAGAACCTAATTAATGTAAATGCACGCTATGCCTTTAAGAACACAAGTGCCAATTGAGAACATACCCGCAGCTTGTTAAGTGTTAATTGTCTCCCCTTTGTACCAAACATATTTAAACCAAATCAACCAATATTTGGGAGAGTTTTTGTGTGAACGGAGTGTGGAGGCAACAGGAGACGCTAGGATTATTGAGTGGTTTTGTTGTGAATGTTTCAAAACTTGCTTCTGTGTGATTGCATTGAGCCTTTCTCTCTGTTTTTGCCGGTTGTGTTATTGGTGACCTCGAGATCTACAGCTGAAGTATTCTGTAGAGATAAGTACCAAATTCAAATTATTACTAAACTCTAGCCTCCACGCTCCGTATTAGGGAAGGTGTTTTGTGTTTGTGCTTTTGTTTATCTTTTAACTATTGTTATGGTTGTTGCAACCGCAATGATGTGTGTGTGTTTAAACTAGTAATTTTAAGGGGATTGTTTGATTGTGCATTTGATTAACAGACCACCAAGCAACCTTGGTGGTCATAGTTGTGATAATCTGTAATTTAAAGTACCAGAGCTTGACAGCAGTTAATTACTTCACTAGAAGGGTACTTATGTATTTTGCTTTGTGTTATTTCCCTGTTGGGACAAGTTGTATAATGTTCATAATGTGGATCTGTTATCCCCTCTCCTTCTCCCAACCCTTACATCTCTTTCAATATTTTCTTCTTACCTCTCTCTTCCCTGTCTACCTCACCCCTCTCTCCCTTGTCTCTTTCTTTCTTTCCCTGTCTCCTACTCTCCCCCTCTCCTCAGTAACTCCCACTCTCTATTCTCTTTTCTGCCCTGTTCTCTCAACAGGGATGCATAGCCCAGGTAACTATAGGTTACACACTTTTACTATCTAGAGTTTGTTCTAGCTCTATTTCTAATGCCACGTATGTTTGTTCCTATGACTCTCCCTCCTCTCTCCCTCTTCCACTGTGACTCTGGACCCTGATACAGCACAGCCCTGACTCTCGCTCCTCTCTCCCTCTTCCACTGTGACTCTGGACCCTGATACAGCACAACCCTGACTCTCGCTCCTCTCCCCTCTTCCACTGTGACTCTGGACCCTGATACAGCACAACCCTGACTCTCGCTCCTCTCTCCCTCTTCCACTGTGACTCTGGACCCTGATACAGCACAACCCTGACTCTCGCTCCTCTCTCCCTCTTCCACTGTGACTCTGGACCCTGATACAGCACAGCCCTGACTCTCGCTCCTCTCTCCCTCTTCCACTGTGACTCTGGACCCTGATACAGCACAACCCTGACTCTCCCTCCTCTCTCCCTTCCACTGTGACTCTGGACCCTGATACAGCACAGCTCTGACTCTCCTCCTCTCCCTCTTCTCTTTTTTCATTCCATGCCACTCTCTTCTTTCATCTATTATTATTATTATTATTATTATTATTATTATTATTATTATTAATAACAATGTCTCCTCTCTGCTCCACAGTTGATGTGACTCTGGACCCTGATACGGCATACCCCTGGCTCATCCTGTCTGAGGAGGGGAAACGAGTGAGATGGGGACAGACACAGCAGGCTCTCCCTGACAATCCAAAGAGATTTGATTACTTGTCCTGTGTGCTGGGCAGGGAGGGCTTCACCTCAGGGAGATGCTACTGGCAGGTGCAGGTGGAGGGGAATAGATACTGGAGATTAGGAGTCAGCAGAGAGTCTTCTGGGAGGAAGGGGAAGTTCCTCATGAGCCCCCAGCAGGGTTACTGGACTGTGTTGAGGAGTAGAGAGCAGTTAACTGCTCTCACTGACCCCCGGACCCCCCTCCCCTGGAGCCTGGAGCCCCAGAAGCTGGGGGTGTATCTGGATTATGAGGAAGGGCAGCTCTCCTTTTACAATGTGGAGACCAGATCTCACATCTACACTTTCACTGACATGGAGTTCAATCCCAATCAGAAACTCTATCCATTCTTCTGTAATTGGGACAAGAAAACAGACCTTGTGCTGGAATTCCCTGTCAGCACATAGATTAAACACACATTGCTGTCTGAACCAGGAAACTATTCAAACAGCTGAGATGATCGTGAAGACCTTGTCATTGTTAACACTGGTTGTGTTTACAAGCAAGAGGGAAACTGTGAAAAAGCTAAATTTGACACAGTTCTTAGAAGGAAACGACACCAAACAAAGGAATGACAAGGGCTGTCTGACTGACTAATTTTTTCCTCTTCTTTCCTTCCTCAAATCCGCACTCCCCTTTAGCAGTCTCCTTCTGTAACCCTCTCTCCCTCCTCCTCTCTTTCTTCATCTTCTATTGACAGCAGGGATGCTAAGTGATGAAACTTGACATTATTTAGCACAAATCTCAAGGAGCCGGTCTGTCTGTAATTATGTCTCAATAATAATAATAAACAACTTTATTTTATATACCTCCCTGTTACAAGCAGGCTGTAGTGGTGACGTCAGACCGGGAAGAAACACACAGTACTGCGAAGTGAAATGTGAATTGTGTTTAATAATGAACAAAATAAAAGGTTTTTAAACAAAAAGCAGCACGGCACTTAGGCCAAAATAAATGGACAAACAAAACAGACTAACACTTAAACGAACAGTGGACTAACAGACAAACAAACAAACACGGTGAGCCAAAACAAATAATTATTCTTTTAGTTTATTTTACTCTCCCTTTCTCTACTCACCAAACACCCAACCCGAGTGAGTAAAACGTGCATCTATATATACAATTGTGCTGGGATTCAATTACCAATTAATTATTCCATTGAATCCCAGCACGTCAACTAATCTGTGAAAACTCTGTGCTTACATATTAAATACTTTAAATGCACGTGAAGTGAAGTGCAATCCCCGTGTCTAAATACAATTATACATTTTAAACACTCGTGCTCATTACCCACATTATATCCTGTGTACCAACTACAATACACCAACATTAACACACGCAACATACGGGCTCCCGAGTGGCGCATCCAGTAAAGGCGCTCCTCGCAGGATGTGCCCTATAGCCTGGAGATCGCTGGTTCGAATCCAGGCTATGTCACAGCTGACCGTGACCGAGAGTTCTAGGGGCGCGCACAATTGGCTGGCGCTGCCGGGTAGGGAGGGCTTAGGTCGGCAGGGAATCCACGGCTCACCGCGCATCAGCGACCCCTGTGGCCGATAGGGCGCCTGTGGCTCTGCAGCGGAGCCGCCAGATCTGTGTTGTCCTCCGGCACTATAGGTCTGGTAGCATTGCTGTGGATCTGCAGTGCGAAAAATGACGGCTTGGAAGGAGCACGTTTCGGAGGACGCGTGTTTCAGCCTCCGTTTCCTGAGTCGGTGGGGGGGTTGCGAGCGGTGAGCCGGGGATACAGATAATAATTGGGCATGCTAAATTGGGGTGAAAACCGGGGTAAAAATAATTGGCGACGACTAAATTTAAAAAAAAAAAAAAAACACACGCAACATACAACATAAAACACAAAAATACAAACAGGCACATTGCCACACGCCTTTAAAAGCAACATCTCAAAGCGCTTTACAAACAAACAAAACAGAAAATAAAAACAGTCATACAAATGCCTTTGTATAAAAGTAGGTCTTTAAGCATTAAGAGTGGCAGAATCGCTGATCTCTTTAGGGATGGTGTTCCAAAGTTTAGGGGCATAAATACAAAAAGCCCTGTCGCCCATAGAGCGTAGGTGAACAGAGGGAACACATAACAATCCAAGATCAGCTGAGCGAAGGTTGCGTGAAGGGGTGTAAACTGATAGGAGATCAGATAAATATTGTGAAGCCAAACCATGTAAAGCCTTAAAAGTAAGACGTAAAATTTTAAAATCAACACAAAACCTGATAGGCAACCAGTGCAGGGACTCTAGAACAGGAGTAATATGATCCCTTGCACATGACCTTGTCAGGATACGAGCTGCTGAGTTCTGAACATGTTGTAATTTGGACAGTCTGCTTTTGGAGACGTCTGCAAGCAGAGCATTACAATAATCAATCCTCGAAAAAACAAATACATGAACCAGCTTTTCAGCTACAGAAGCAGAAAGCATAGGTCGCACCCTAGTGATGTTTCTAAGGTGGAAAAATTATGCCTTAACAGTATTCTGCATATGAGGTTCAAAAGTTAATCCAGGATAAAAAAATAACTCCCAGATTTCTCATTTTGGATCTAAACTCAAGCATAGTACCATCAACTAACACGTTTACAGCATTGGTTTTACTTAACTGATGGGCAGATGTGAAACTAAAGGAACTGTTTTTGAAGAACTGCATTTTATATATTGCATTTATAACATGTTACTCATGGTATATACTGTAGAGTAGGGGTTAGGGTTATATAGTCAAGTTAAAATAGTTATGCATTTGATGATGTCTGGCCAAATATATTTTAAAACTGCATGCAATCTTTTGAAACTATTCATGTTCTAAAACAGTGTTTCCCAATCATGGTCCTGGGGACCCCATGTCTTCTGGCTTTCATTCCAGCTGAGTTCTCAATTACTTAATTAAACCCTTAACTGAACTAATAATGTTCTTAATTAGACCTTTACAAGTCTTACATGAAATGAATGTGCACTCACTAGGCTTTCATAAAAAAGTGAAATAGTCTGAAACTCACCCTGGTCAATACAGATAACAAAAAACACAGACAAGGAGACACGTTTTTAGAAAAAAAACATTATTTATTGGTTGTAAAAAATATTTTAGCACAGCCAGCTCAAATCTGACAATGTACAATAAAACTTCAAAATAAGAACATAAGAACATAAGAAAGTTTACAAATGAGAGGAGGCCATCTTGCTTGCTTGGTTGTTAGTAGCTTATTGTTCCCAGAATCTCATCAAGCAGCTTCTTGAAGGATCCCAGGGTGTCAGCTTCAAAAACATTACTGGGGAGTTGGTTCCAGACCCTCACAATTCTCTGTGTAAAAAGTGCCTCCTATTTTCTGTTCTGAATGCCCCTTTATCTAATCTCCATTTGTGACCCCTGGTCCTTGTTTCTTTTTCAGGTCGAAAAGTCCCCTGGGTCGACATTGTCTATACCTTTTAGGATTTTGAATGTTTGAATCAGATCGCCGCGTAGTCTTCTTTGTTCAAGACTGAACAGATTCAATTCTTTTAGCCTGTCTGCATACGACATGCCTTTTAAACCCCAATTTTTTCCCCATGTTCCCCGGTAGACTAATAAGCTAAATATTTAAAGGGCCATCACAGATTATACGGAATTCAAACAAATGCTGTGCTGTTTGCTGGGAAGTGTTATGATTTCTCTACTTCCGTCTCCATAATTTTGACAGGTGTCACACAAATATGAGTACATGTTACCTATTCTAATTCATTTACATTCTTTGACTTACTTGTTTTCTGTTAAACAGTAGCATCTGTTTTTTCTTCTTACATACATACATGAACAACAACAACAACAATTAATAATATTAATAATCCAGCTGGAATCACCTGGTTTTTTATAACCATATACAGTGCCTTGCAAAAGTATTCAGACCCCTGACCAATTCTCTCATATTACTGAATTACAAATGGTACATTGAAATTTCGTTCTGTTTGATATTTTATTTTAAAACACTGAAACTCAAAATCAATTATTGTAAGGTGACATTGGTTTTATGTTGGGAAATATTTTTAAGAAAAATAAAAAACTAAAATATCTTGCTTGCATAAGTATTCAACCCCTGTGCTGTGGAAGCTCCCAGTTTACACCGATTAAAGAAATAACGAGGACACAATTACCTTACCATTGGCCTCCACCTGTGAACCATTAAAGTTGCTGTCACATTTTCTGGATAAAAACCCCACTGTTGAAGGATCATTGGTCAGGCTGTGAATCTGAAGGAAAATGAAGACCAAAGAGCATTCTACAGAAGTTAGAGATAAAGTAATACAAATGCATAGATTAGGGAAAGGGTACAAAATAATATGCAAGTGGAAGCTGCATCACACTACCCAGGCACTGCCAAGAAAAGGCCGTCCCTCAAAACTCAGCACTCAAACAAGAAGGAGACTTGTGAGAGAAGCCACAGCGAGCCAACAATCACTTTGAAAGAGCTACAGAGTTCAGTGGCTGGGAGGGAGTAATGGTGCACCAGTCAACCATATCAAGAGCTCTGCATAACACTGGCCTGTATGGGAGGGTGGCAAGAAAGAAGCTGTTACTCAAAAAGTACCATCTGAAAGCACGTCTGGGTTTGCCAGAAAGCATGAGAGTGACCCAGCTGCAATGTGGGAAAAGGTTTTGTGGTCAGATGAGACCAAGATAGAGCTTTTGGTCAAAACTCGAGCGCTATGTGTGGCGAAACCTAACACTGCCCATGCCTCAAGACACACCATCCCTACAGTGAAGTATGGTGGTGGCAGCATCATGCTGTGGGGATGCTTCTCATCAGCAGGGACTGGGCATCTTGTTAAAATTGAAGGAAGAATGGATGGAGCAAAATACAGGGAAATACTGCAAGAGAACCTGCTTCAGTCCGCTAAAAAACTGAAGCTTGGGAGGAAATTCACCTTTCAGCAGGACAATGATCCCAAGCACAAGGCCAAAGCAACATTGGAGTGGCTCAAGAACAAAAAGATGAATGTCCTACAGTGGCCAATCAAAGTCCTGATCTCAATCCCATTGAGAATCTGTGGCACTGTTTGAAAATTGCGGTCCACAAGCGTTGTCTAACCAACCTGAACAACCTGGAGCAAATCTGCCAAGAAGAATGGGCCAAAATCACTCCGACACTGTGTGCAAAGCTGGTACATACTTACCCCAAAAGACTTAAAGCTGTTATTGAAGCGAAAGGTGGCTCTACCAAATATTAATGTGTGGGGGTTGAATACTTATGCAAGCAAGATATTTCAGTTTTTTTATTTTTCTTAAAAATATTTCCCAACATAAAACCAATGTCACCGTACAATAATTGATTTTGAGTTTCAGTGTTTTAAAATAAAATATCAAACAGAACGAAATTTCAATGTACCATTTGTAATTCAGTAATATGAGAGAATTGGTCGGGGTCTGAATACTTTTGCAAGGCACTGTATATATATATATATATATATATATATATATATATATATATATATATATATATATATAATTTACATGAAACTTCTACTTTTTATATAGGTATATAAATGTCAATTGCTATGGATAAACGAATCCACCAAATCAATTAATATGACATGTAGTTTTCTAGCTTGCTATTTATTAATTTATTTATACATTTATAATATAAACATATATTCATTTCTACATTTATTTATTTAAAAATATTTATTTCTAAATGTATGTATTCCTCTATGCATTTGTTTAAATCATTTATTTATTTCTACCAAATAAATTATTCCTTTATTTATTTTTAATTAAATGAGGAACCACAATTTATCAGAGATTTAGACAAGGAAGCTACATGCCACTCTTGTGTGCAGTTCCATTCTATGGTATCTACCCTAACAAAAAGGAAACTAGAAATTTTCAAACAGGAAATCGAAGCTGGTCAGGCTTGGATATAAGCTTAAAAAAAGAATGCATTTCAACAACTGTGTAGTGGCGCAGCGGGCTAAGGTCGTGTGCTCTTCAAGAACATCATATTGCGAGTTTAAACCACGGTATTCCCCCCCCCGCCCCCTTTTTTCATCCTGCGAAATGTGCTGTTTTAAAATATAAATACATTGTTTAATATAAATGGTGTGGATAACAAACTGCTTACATACCCTGGTTTGTTATGTCATTGACCAACATGTGGAATCACAGGATTGGTAGATGTCCAGTTATTTAGCTTTTCTGTTTGAATAGTCGCTACACACCCTTAAAAAGTAGATGGAAGAAGGAGAATAACAATTTGACCTTAGTTTGACGACTTATATCTCATTGTGTATAAGAGGTATGCACGTTTTTTTTTTCACAGTTGAGGTAAGAAAGTTTCAGACTTTTGATACTGGTACAGATGGTAATTCTAAGTGATTCATTTTAGTGATTCATTTTGCCGGTGCAACATGGTGAAAACAGCTAAACTCTTTGAACTATATAGAGACTTCGGTAGTTTCAAGCACGTTTTCCTAACATGTGCGAGTAGTACGTTCCTCTCAATATAATTTGATTTCAGTTGTTTTTATGAAAATAGAGCTCATGTTTTGCTTTTTAGTCATGTACCACTCACACCCTCTATTGCAAAATAACAGAATCATTTTACCCTTATGGATCGCAATTAATAGACTAATAGATAATTGTGCTGCCAGTGTAACAGGCAGTGTTGTGTGATGCACTGCCATTGTGGATTCTGACCCTGCTGGTGAGATGAGGTTAAAAGCTCTATAAGCACACATGCAGAGGTGCCTGGATCTTTTTTTGCATAGGGGTTAAGATGCTCACCTGTGGTGTGTGTGGTCGACAGTGTATGCCCAGCCTTCTCCCTGTTGCACTTATCACACCATTATTGAATTGAATTCACAACTCAAGTCTGCTTTCTTCTCTTCACTATGAACACTGGAAGCAGTATGAATATTGAGGGTATCAAAAAAGCTCTGACTGGTTTTGAACACGATTCAATATCACCACCAGTTGCTACTCAAGAATACTTTAAATGCAGCTACAGATCTGTCAGTTTCCTAAACCCCATGCATGTGTCCAAGTTAATGAAGGATTATTATCATGTGACATTGTCTTGCTTTGATTTTACTCTTCCCTCACCTTTACAATCATTCACAGGGTTCTTATTGAAATGACTCATATCTTGTGTTTGTATTATTTGGTAAGTCTGTGTTAAGGTGCTTTGAATATGAGTTCAGGAGCTGCCTGTCATATACATATTTAATATAGGCTAGATTAGAGTGTCTTTATATTATTATATACACCAGCACCAAGTAGTGCACAGCAGTGTGTTACTAACAAAACAAGAGAAGGAAACCTGATCAAAAGTGTCCGATCACTAGATGGCGCTGTCTCTTACTTCTCCCTATGTTAGCACATGTTACATGTATGTATGGCAGGCACCTATAACTGATGAGCATGGTATAACAATGGTAAAAGCATTGGAAACAGCAACATGACTGTGGTGCTTTTATAAGGGTCTAGTCCCTGACTGTCTCTGTTGTGTTTTTCAGTGCTGACTGTAGTGAGCTGCTCCAGACAGTATGAAGGTAAGAGAACAGTTTACAATGTGAACACAGTTTAAAAACAGGATTTACAATTTATGGGGGAAAAGCATGAAGCTTGTTTGAGAAATGACACTTTTCATGTTAGGTCTGTGTGTTGAAAATAGGCTGTGGCAATGCAGACACAAAGTGAAGAGACTGGTAAAGATTCTCATCCTGCTTCCTGATCATCTAAAAAAAAAAAAAACATTTCTGAAATCAGCTTTACTTTTCTTCTGTCCACTAAAAACAATTTAACTTTGTTAAATAAAACAATGAATGACTCCATCAAACACCATTACAGTGCCATACTGCGCTCCACCTAGAGGCTATGTGTGGTATTGCTGAACGCTTTTGAATAAGAATATTACATTGGCTCACTGCTGACCAATTCAGCTACATAAGTGCTTCTTGATGAATACATCAATTTGAAACAACACAGTAATGAACTGAACTCAGTTTAAATGAGTGAGAACAATTGTTAGGGTTTCCAGTGACCAGACAGACAGTAATTTTCTCATGTTCTTTGTAGAAGAGCTTGTATTGTTTCTAGTCTCTTAGACTTCAGTTTGGAACATGCAGATATTTCAAAGACATCCACGACAGGTGAGTTTATTAACACAGCGATCCTGTTACACTGACTGTGTCTGGTGAGTTTATTAACACAGTGATCCTGTGACACTGACTGTCTGGTGAGTTTATTAACACAGCGATCCTGTTACACTGCCTGTGTCTGGTGAGTTTATTAACACAGCGATCCTGTTACACTGCCTGTGTCTGGTGAGTTTATTAACACAATGCGATCCTGTTACACTGCCTGTGTCTGGTGAGTTTATTAACACAGTGATCCTGTTACACTGCCTGTGTCTGGTGAGTTTATTAACACAGCGATCCTGTTACACTGCCTGTGTCTGGTGAGTTTATTAACACAGCGATCCTGTTACACTGGCTGTGTCTGGTGAGTTTATTAACACAGTGATCCTGTTACACTGACTGTGTCTGGTGAGTTTATTAACCCAGCTGAATACACACACACACACACAGAGACACACACACGCACCCCCCTCCCCCACACACACATGCACACACACACACGCACTCCCCCCCACACACCCCCCAGCCCTGCCACTTGAGAGCTGGATTTTCTTTATTTCTACAGTTACCAGATCCCATGTGTTGGAATATCTAACATTCTGTTTTACAGAAAGAACATTTTCAGGGCATGTGTTTGAAATATTCCATATGAGGTCCTACAAAGTGACAGACCCTGTTACAGGATTTCATATTCATGTCTTATGTTCAGTCCTTTGGGGTTCAAAGAGCCTTCGATCTACACTTGGGAAATTGTTTCCTAATATATTTGTTCTCCACCCTGTAGAAAGTTTATATAGCTCATAACAGGGAATCATAAATTATAACATGATGAGATAAAAGAGCATTACAAACATGTGTGTTACAAACTGCAGCCTCCTCAATCCTGACCCGTCTCTCAGCCCTCCTGATCTGAACTCTTTCTGTCTTTTCAGATCAATGGGTGATCCTGCAGACTCCTCAATCCTGACCCGTCTCTCAGCCCTGCTGATCTGAACTCTTTCTGTCTTTTCAGATCAATGGGTGATCCTGCAGACTCCTCAATCCTGACTCGTCTCTCAGCCCTGCTGATCTCTTTTCAGATCAATGGGTGATCCTGTAGACTCCTCAATCCTGACCCGTCTCTCAGCCCTGCTGATCTGAACTCTTTCTGTCTTTTCAGATCAATGGGTGATCCTGCAGACTCCTCAATCCTGACCCGCCTCTCAGCCCTGCTGATCTGAACTCTTTCTGTCTTTTCAGGTCAATGGGTGATCCTGCAGACTCCTCAATCCTGACCCGTCTCTCAGCCCTGCTGATCTGAACTCTTTCTGTCTTTTTCAGATCAATGGGTGATCCTGCAGACTCTCAATCCTGACCCGCCTCTCAGCCCTCCTGATCTGAACTCTTTCTGTCTTTTTCAGATGGACTGGTGATCCTGCAGACTCCTCAATCCTGACCCGTCTCTCAGCTCTGCTGATCTGAACTCTTTCTGTCTTTTCAGATGGACGGGTGATCCTGCAGACTCCCCCCCAGCCTGTGATTGAGGGAGACTCTCTGACTCTGAGGTGTCGTGTCCGCACAGGTTATACAGCTACCAGGGTTGTCTTTTATAAGGATAATGAAGAGTTACAGTCCCAGGCTGGCACAGATCTGAGTGTGGCTGTGTTTCAAAGAGGACGAGGGTTCTACAAGTGCAGAACGGAGTGGAGGTGGTACTCCTCCACTTATTCTAGTGTCTCTGCACAGGTGCGGGTGACAGTGAGAGGTAGGTTCATTCTAACAGAGAGAGTCCTCACCCCCTTCTCTGTCTGTAATGTCTCACAGATACATTCACACTGGAGTCTATTCCAGCTGTGTTAATGTGACTCTGCAGAGGTGCGGTGTCAGTGAGAGGTAGGTTCATTCTAACAGAGAGAGTCCTCACCCCTTCTCTGTCTGTAATGTCTCACAGATACATTCACACTGGAGTCTATTCCAGCTGTGTTAATGTGACTCTGCAGAGGTGCGGGGTGTCAGTGAGAGGTAGGTTCATTCTAACAGAGACTCTCACCCCTTCTCTGTCTGTAATGTCTCACAGATACATTCACACTGGAGTCTATTCCAGCTGTGTTAATGTGACTCTGCAGAGGTGCGGGTGTCAGTGAGAGGTAGGTTCATTCTAGCAGAGAGAGTCCTCACCCCTTCTCTGTCTGTAATGTCTCACAGATACATTCACACTGGAGTCTATTCCAGCTGTGTTAATGTGACTCTGCAGAGGTGCGGGTGTCAGTGAGAGGTAGGTTCATTCTAAGAGAGAGTCCTCACTCCCTTCTGTCTGTAATGTCTCACAGATACATTCACACTGGAGTCTATTCCAGCTGTGTTAATGTGACTCTGCAGAGGTGCGGGTGTCAGTGAGAGGTAGGTTCATTCTAGCAGAGAGACTCCTCACCCCCTTCTCTGTCTGTAATGTCTCACAGATACATTCACACTGGAGTCTATTCCAGCTGTGTTAATGTTCTCAACACAACTCAGGTGCTGAAGTAACGAGTCCTGGCAGTTTTCTTTTATGAAAGCTCTTCCTGGTCTGAGTAACTCTCATACTCTGAGTAGTGTAGAAGCTGTAATATAGCAGAGAGAGGCCACACCAAAGAGTGCTTATTAAACTTTGCAAGTCCTAACTACTCAACTGGATGGCTAAGTGGTTTACCAGCAACAAAACACCTGTACTTTACAAGCATTAAACACAGTGCCTTCTCTTCAGGTTCACACAGGTCTCTCTCCCCAGGCCTTAGCCTTCACACAGACAAGAGACCCACCTTTTGACCTGCTCATATATACTTGCCTTACCTGCAGACAGGTGTCCCTAATTACATTAATAAAACAGTGAACCCCTTTGTAGCAGGGCGGTAGAGAGTCCTGCTGTGTAAATGTATATATTTATTTTTAGAACAGGTTTCCCCCTCCACCCCTGTGTTATTTTGTATTTTGTTTGTATTATTATTATTATTATTATTATTATTATTATTATTATTATTATTTATTATTATTATTATTATTATTATTATTATTATTATGTATTTATGTATAGATAGATGATTGTGTAGCCGCATCGTTTTGTTTGTTATTCTTTTATTTAAAGTGTGTTCTGGCAGGCGGTGGGGTACTGGTCCTCTGCCAGGAATAATTAGAAAACCTCGTGCAGAAGGTGGTCATCTCCCGAATTAATTAAGTGATTCATTTGTTGCTAAATCGGTCACCTGCATAAAGCCAGCAGCTCTCTACCCTCCGCAGTGGGTGTTAGAGCAGAGAGAGAGCGGCGAGGAGCTAGAAAAAAAAAAAAACGAAAAAAAAATCCAGGATCAGTGAAGGCTAATGCCCAGCCTGACCTGGATCATTTATTATTATTTGTGTTCGAGATTTGTTTTGTTTACCTTTTTATTTCGCTCTGTAAGCACAGTGTTTTCTGTTTGATCTTTGTATTTTATTTTTGTATTGTTTAAATAAAATGGCGCTGTCGCGTCTTTCTTTTGCAACTGCGTGTGTTACCTGTGCAACTTACCTGTGTGTGTTCTTCCTGCTTCTGGCCTGACGTCACGTCTCAGCCACCCTGTCACACCCTTGAACCCGCCTTCCCCAGTGTGCCGGGTATCTGCCTGTCACAGCTATCATGAGTTATGATTGAACCCTTGAACCCACCTTCCCCAGTGTGCCAGGTCTCTGCCTGTCACAGTTGTCATGAGTTATGATTGAACCCCTTGAACCCGCCTTCCCCAGTGTGCGGGGCCTCTGCCTGTCACTGTTGTCATGAGTTATGATTGAACCCCTTGAACTCCCCTTCCCCAGTGTGCAGGGCCTCTGCCTGTCACAGTTGTCATTAGTTATGCTCAAGCCCTATTTCCTCTCCAAATGTATTTCTCATTGTTAGTGGTAGTAATAGAATGTGTATTGTCATTGCAAACTGTATCTTTAATCATGTGTAACCCCTCCCTAGACAGGGGGGTACAGATTGGATATAAGAAATTGGTCCTATACATTATTACACTGCAGATTATACCACAGAAGAGATTCTGCCCAAATGAAATCGTTTTAAATAGAATACATACCTGTTCATTTTACTGTGACACACACACAGTATGAAACAGAACAGCCAAGAAAGACACCAGATACTAAACATGTAAGTCATTTGAGGAGTAGTGGTATACAATAAAAGAGGGGCCTGTGATCATGTCAGTAAAGGTAATAAGAAGACAGGGTTAAAAACGCTGGTTAGTATTCATTTGTTGTCTGCTTCAGTCAGAAATGACAGAAATGCACATTGAAATCCGGATTGACCATGGTCTTTCATATTAGATATTTAAAAAATGAATCCCTCTCACAGGGTACTGAGTGCAGTGCTACCCCCTGTGAAGGGGTGATAGTGGAAGCACTCATCTGCTTTTATCCATAGATCTGGAGAAACACTTATCTGATTGTCAGGAAACTTGGTATTAACCTTATTTAGCAGAATATATATGGGGGTGTCTGTATTAAAATGGCGAATTTGTTTTATTTATGTTTCTTTCTGGGGCACAGGGTCCAAATACATACTGCAGAAATCCATTTATAAAATGTAATTTAACACTGAGATGGATGTTATTCTGTTTATAAAGTGTAATTTAACACTGAGATGGATGTTATTCTGTTTATAAAATGTAATTTAACACTGAGATGTATGTTATTCTGTTCATGTCTAGAGCTCACATGACATTGCACAAGTAAGGTTCCAATGCTGTTGTAAATGATTATTACACAGCTAGAGTTTGTGTAAAAAAATATTTATTCACTTACATAAAACTTTTTGAAAACTATAAATAACTTTTTTAAGCAAATCTGCTTTAAGAATAAGAAGGCAGTCGTGCTGCAATCGCTTGTCTCTGCTAATAAATTGAGACTTTGAAACTTGGATTCTGTGTTGCCGACAGTTTCCTCCGAAACCATTGTCAAAATACAGTAATCAGTGAACACTAAATTAAAATAAACTGATTGTATTACATTTAGAAGAGCTGTGGATAATGCAATACAAGCTGTATTACTCTACCTTGTATAAGACAGCATTATAATACATTCATACTAAAGTCTGATATTTAAATATACATGAAAATGATGCTTCACTGACAGTGAAGATAATAACCTGAATACAAGCCATGCTGCTAAGCCTGTGTGTCTTTATCTTTTCTTCTGCTCTTTGCTTTCTCTATGTTCTATTCACATGTCTGTTCAGTTGTATTACATGCATGTTTTAGCTGTGAGAATCTGCCTCTGTACAGAGCTCCTTGTGTTTGTACCAGTTATGTAGGACGGGGGTAAAAGGCTGCCCTGGGGTACCGCACATGTCTCACATCTGAATAACCACTAATCCAATTATCATTAAACTTGCTATTGACACAATCTAGCATTGCTGTAGAGAATCTCACATTGTGGGGATATAGATAGATTCTTACCATATTTATTTCCTTGTGGAACAATATAGGATAAACACCGGAGAGGGAGAGGAGTGCTGACTGCTGTCTGATCTTCTCTGATCTTCTGTCTCACAGAACGGACCCCAGGCTGTCCTGACCCTGGAGCCTGCATGGACACAGATATACGATCAGAGACCGTGACACTGAGATGTCAGGTTCAGGGGGGTTACACTGACTGGAGAGTCACATGGTACAAAGTTGGGAGGAATGCCCAGTAACCCAGGATTACTACAGCAGGATAGATGGTGACAGATACACAATTAGCTCTGCTACTAGAGACCACAGTGGGAATATACCTGTAAAGGTGAAAGGAGAGGTAACCCATCGTATCCAAAACAAGCGATGCTCTTACACTGAGAGTATCAGGTAAGTCATTTCAAACACTCTGAATTCTAACATTCTGATCCTCTCCTCTATTGTAACTCCAGATGGGGCTCTCTGTCTCCCGACTGCCTTCCTACCTGAGTGCTGTCTGCCCTGCCCCCTCTCTTTCTCCATGCATTTGTACCACAAACACACTGAGAGAGTTCCTCTATTTACACTGCTCCTCCGTCCTTCTTTCCTTCTCATCGGTGTCAGTGCTGTCTGCCCCTCCATTCCATTTCTGTCACATTCACACACTGAGAGGATTCCTCAATCTACACTGAACTGTTCCTGCCTTCTCATCAGTGACACTGAGTACCCCCTCTCTGTCTGCCTCTATCCTTTCACAAGCACACACTGGGAAGGTATTCATGTCCCTCTGGGATACACATGCACATGTAATCTAGCTACAGTAGTTACAGTAGTTAACAAGCGGTTTTAAATGCACAATTACAGACTCTAGTGGGGAAATGTGCACCTAATGCTGTTGTCTCCTCTATTTCAGTGGACAAGTCTAGGCTGTTTTCCTGTTTACACAGCTTAAACAAAATAATCCCTTTTTTAGTACACGTGAGATTTTTGGCATACCAGTACATATGCCCACGTAAAATAAATCAATCAAAAGTTTTATTAAACAATTCTAGGAAAAGTAAACAAACTAAACAAAATCGCATACAAGGACTGACTAAACCGTTGTCATCCTCCCTATTAGTACGGAACAGCTAGGCTGCACACATAGCAACTCTTAACTCCTTCTCTGACCTCTGTTCCCTCGAGGTTTAAATATTCAACTAATTAACAACTTCTCGATGATTAAATAAAACACCTGTTCTTAGTGGTTTGACATTAATGTATAACTAACACAGGTAATATCTAATGTGGTGCCATCTAGTGGTTCACCAGCGTAATTGCACCCATTAAGGTCCCCAGATGGAGACTGATATACTCCTGGTTTACCACTCTGCTACACTATATATGCCTTTCCATATTGGCAAGATCCACTGTAAACCCAAGACCCTTTAACCAGTGGTGCAAAACTCGGTCCTGGAGGGCCGGTGTCCCTGCAGGTTTTTATTCCAGCTGCACCCTAAACTACTTCGTTGGACCTTATTAGAAGCTTAATTGGTCCAGTTAACTAATTTAAGGTATAGTTAGGACAAGAACCTGACCTGAGTTGTGCACCACTGATCTAAACAGTCTTCCTGCTCTGTTTCTATCCCATTCTACTGAAAATGTTTATGGGCTTGGGGTGTGCAGCACTTTCATTACATATCAAAGTGGGATTGATGGAGCGCTTGGGGTGTGCAGCACTTTCATTACATATCAAAGGGATTGATGAGGTCTTGGGGTGTGCAGCACTTTCATTACATATCAAAGTGGGATTGATGAGGGCTTGGGGTGTGCAGCACTTTCCATAGCATTACATATCAAAAGTGGGATTGATGAGGGCTTGGGGTGTGCAGCACTTTCCATAGCACTACATATCAAAGTGGGATTGATGAGCACTTGGGGTGTGCAGCGCTTTCATTACATATCAAAAGTGGGATTGATGGCGCTTGGGTGTGCAGCTTTCATTACATATCAAAGTGATTGATGAGCTTGGGGTGTGCAGCGCTTTCATTACATATCAAGTGAGATTGATGAGGGCTTGGGTGTGCAGCACTTTCATTACATATCAAAGTGGGATTGATGATGGTTTGGGTGTTACAACACTTTCATTACATATCAAAGTGGGATTGATGAGGGCTTGGGGTGTGCAGCTTTCATTACATATCAAAGTGGGATTGATGGCGCTTGGGGTGTGCAACAATTTCATTACATATCAAAGTGGGATTGATGGCGCTTGGGTGCAGTACTTTCATTACATATCAAAGTGGGATTGATGAGGGCTTGGGGTGTACAGCACTTTCATTACATATCAAAGTGGGATTGATGATGGCTTGGGGTGTGCAGCACTTTCATTACATATCAAAGTGGGATTGATGAGGGCTTGGGGTGTGCAGCTTTCATTACATATCAAAGTGAGGATTGATGAGGGCTTGGGGTGTGCAGCACTTTCATTACATATCAAAGTGGGATTGATGGCGCTTGGGGTGTGCAGCAATTTCATTACATATCAAAGTGGGATTGATGAGCTTGGGGTGCAGCACTTTCATTACATATCAAAGTGGGATTGATGAGGGGCTTGGGATGTGCAGCACTTTCATTACATATCAAAGTGGGATTGATGGCGCTTGGGGTGTGCAGCGCTTTCATTACATATCAAAGTGGGATTGATGAGGTCTTGGGGTGTGCAGCACTTTCATTACATATCAAAGTGGGATTGATGAGGGCTTGGGGTGTGCAGCACTTTCATTACATATCAAAGTGGGATTGATGAGGGCTTGGGGTGTGCAGCACTTTCATTACATATCAAAGTGGGATTGATGAGCGCTTGGGGTGTGCAGCACTTTCATTACATATCAAAGTGGGATTGATGAGGGCTTGGGGTGTGCAGCGCTTTCATTACATATCAAAGTGAGATTGATGAGGTCTTGGGGTGCAGCACTTTCATTACATATCAAAGTGGGATTGATGAGGGCTTGGGGTGTGCCAACACTTTCATTACATATCAAAGTGGGATTGATGAGGTCTTGGGGTGTGCAGCACCTTCATAACATATCAAAGTGGGATTGATGAGGTCTTGGGGTGTGCAGCACTTTCCATAGCATATCAAAGTGGGATTGATGAGGGCTTGGGGTGTGCAGCACTTTCATTACATATCAAAGTGGGATTGATGAGGGCTTGGGGTGTGCCTTTTCATTACATATCAAAAGTGGGATTGATGAGGGCTTGGGGTGTGCACTTTCCATAGCATTACATATCAAAGTGGGATTGATGAGGTCTTGGGGTGTGCAGCACTTTCATTACATATCAAAGTGGGATTGATGAGGTCTTGGGGTGTGCAGCACTTTCATTACATATCAAAGTGGGATTGATGAGGGGCTTGGGTGTGCAGCGCTTTCATTACATATCAAAAGTGAGATTGATGAGGGCTTGGGGTGTGCCTTTTCATTACATATCAAAGTGGGATTGATGGCGCTTGGGGTGTGCAACACTTTCATTACATATCAAAGTGGGATTGATGAGGGCTTGGGGTGTGCAGCGCTTTCATTACATATCAAAGTGGGATTGATGAGCGCTTGGGGTGTGCAGCAATTTCATTACATATCAAAGTGGGATTGATGAGGGCTTGGGGTGTGCAGCGCTTTCATTACATATCAAAGTGAGATTGATGGCGCTTGGGGTGTGCAACACTTTTCATTACATATCAAAGTGGGATTGATGGCGCTTGGGGTGTGCCCTTTCATTACATATCAAAGTGGGATTGATGAGGGCTTGGGATGTGCACTTTTCATTACATATCAAAGTAGGATTGATGAGGTCTTGGGGTGTGCAGCACTTTCATTACATATCAAAGTGGGATTGATGAGGGCTTGGGATGTGCAGCACTTTCATTACATATCAAAGTGGGATTGATGAGGTCTTGGGGTGTGCAGCACTTTCATTACATATCAAAGTGGGATTGATGAGGGCTTGGGGTGTGCAGCACTTTCATTACATATCAAAGTGGGATTGATGAGGTCTTGGGTTGTGCAGCACTTTCATTACATATCAAAAGTGGGATTGATGAGGGGCTTGGGGTGTGCCTTTTTTCATTACATATCAAAGTGGGATTGATGAGGGCTTGGGGTGTGCAGCACTTTCATTACATATCAAAAGTGGGATTGATGAGCCCTTGGGGTGTGCCCTGCTTTCATTACATATCAAAGTGGGATTGATGAGGGCTTGGGGTGTGCAGCACTTTCATTACATATCAAAGTGAGATTGATGAGGGCTTGGGGTGTGCAGCGCTTTCATTACATATCAAAGTGAGATTGATGGCGCTTGGGGTGTGCAGCGCTTTCATTACATATCAAGTGGGATTGATGAGGGCTGTGCAGCACTTTCATTACATATCAAAGTGGGATTGATGAGGGGCTTGGGGTGTGCCACTTTCATTACATATCAAAGTGGGATTGATGAGGGCTTGGGGTGTGCAGCACTTTCATTACATATCAAAGTGGGATTGATGACGCTTGGGGTGTGCAGCGCTTTCATTACATATCAAAGTGGGATTGATGAGCGCTTGGGGTGTGCGCTTTCATATCAAAGTGGGATTGATGAGGGCTTGGGGTGTGCAGCACTTTCATTACATATCAAAGTGGGATTGATGAGGTCTTGAGGTGTTGCAGCACTTTCATTACATATCAAAGTGGGATTGATGAGGGCTTGGGGTGTGCAGCGCTTTCATTTACATATCAAAGTGGGATTGATGAGGTCTTGGGGTGTGCCACTTTCATTACATATCAAAGTGGGATTGATGAGGTCTTGGGGTGTGCAGCACTTTCATTACATATCAAAGTGGGATTGATGAGGTCTTGGGGTGTGCAGCACTTTCATTACATATCAAAGTGGGATTGATGAGGTCTTGGGGTGTGCAGCACTTTCATTACATATCAAAGTGGGATTGATGAGGGCTTGGGGTGTGCAGCGCTTTCATTACATATCAAAGTGGGATTGATGAGCTTAGGGGTGTGCAGACCATAGCATTACATATCAAAGTGGGATTGATGAGGTCTTGGGGTGTGCAGCGCTTTCATTACATATCAAAGTGGGATTGATGAGCTTGGGGTGTGCAGCGCTTTCATTACATATCAAAGTGGGATTGATGAGGGCTTGGGGTGTGCAGCACTTTCATTACATATCAAAGTGGGATTGATGAGGGCTTGGGGTGTGCAGCACTTTCCATAGCATTACATATCAAAGTGGGATTGATGAGGTCTTGGGGTGTGCAGCGCTTTCATTACATATCAAAGTGGGATTGATGAGCGCTTGGGGTGTGCAGCACTTTCATTACATATCAAAGTGGGATTGATGAGCGCTTGGGGTGTGCAGCGCTTTCATTACATATCAAAGTGGGATTGATGAGGGGCTTGGGGTGTGGCACTTTCATTACATATCAAAGTGGGATTGATGGCGCTTGGGATGTGCAGCACTTTCTTTACATATCAAAGTGGGATTGATGGCGCTTGGGGTGTGCAGCACTTTCATTACATATCAAAGTGGGATTGATGGCGCTTGGGGTGTGCTCGCTTTCATTACATATCAAAGTGGGATTGATGGCTTGGGGTGTGCAGCACTTTCATTACATATCAAAGTGGGATTGATGAGCGCTTGGGGTGTTAGCCTTTCATTACATATCAAAGTGGGATTGATGAGGTCTTGGGTGTGCAGCACTTTCATTACATATCAAAGTGGGATTGATGAGGGGCTTGGGGTTGGCAGCACTTTCATTACATATCAAAGTGGGATTGATGAGGGCTTGGAGTGTGCAGCGCTTTCATTACATATCAAAGTGGGATTGATGAGCGCTTGGGGTGTGCAGCGCTTTCCTTACATATCAAAGTGGGATTGATGAGGGCTTGGGGTGTGCAGCGCTTTCATTACATATCAAAGTGGGATTGATGAGCGCTTGGGTGTGCAGCGCTTTCATTACATATCAAAGTGGGATTGATGAGGGCTTGGGGTGTGCAGCGCTTTCATTACATATCAAAGTGGGATTGATGAGGGCTTGGGGTGTGCAGCACTTTCATTACATATCAAAGGGATTGATGGCGCTTGGGGTGTGCAGCACTTTCATTACATCTCAAAGTGGGATTGATGAGGGCTTGGGGTGTGCAGCACTTTCCATAGCATATCAAAGTTGGATTGATGAGGGCTTGGGGTGTGCAGCACTTTCATTACATATCAAAGTGGGATTGATGAGGGCTTGGGGTGTGCAGCACTTTCATTACATATCAAAGTGGGATTGATGAGCGCTTGGGGTGTGCAGCACTTTCCATAGCATTACATATCAAAGTGGGATTGATGAGCGCTTGGGGTGTGCAGCACTTTCATTATATATCAAAGTGGGATTGATGAGCGCTTGGGGTGTGCAGCACTTTCATTACATATCAAAGTGGGATTGATGAGGGCTTGGGGTGTGCAGCGCTTTCATTACATATCAAAGTGGGATTGATGAGGGCTTGGGGTGTGCAGCACTTTCATTACATATCAAAGTGGGATTGATGAGGGCTTGGGGTGTGCAGCACTTTCATTACATATCAAAGTGGGATTGATGAGCGCTTGGAGTGTGCAGCGCTTTCATTACATATCAAAGTGGGATTGATGAGCGCTTGGGGTGTGCAGCACTTTCATTACATATCAAAGTGGGATTGATGAGGGCTTGGGGTGTGCAGCACTTTCATTACATATCAAAGTGGGATTGATGAGGGCTTGGGGTGTGCACTTTCATTACATATCAAAGTGGGATTGATGAGGGGCTTGGGGTGTGCAGCACTTTCATTACATATCAAAGTGGGATTGATGAGGGCTTGGGGTGTGCAGCACTTTCATTACATATCAAAGTGGGATTGATGAGGGCTTGGGGTGTGCAGCACTTTCATTACATATCAAAGTGGGATTGATGAGGGCTTGGGGTGTGCAGCACTTTCCATAGCATATCAAAGTTGGATTGATGAGGGCTTGGGGTGTGCAGCACTTTCATTACATATCAAAGTGGGATTGATGAGGGGCTTGGGGTGTGCAGCACTTTCATTACATATCAAAGTGGGATTGATGAGGGCTTGGGGTGTGCAGCACTTTCATTACATATCAAAGTGGGATTGATGAGCGCTTGGGGTGTGCAGCACTTTCATTACATATCAAAGTGGGATTGATGAGGGCTTGGGGTGTGCAGCACTTTCATTACATATCAAAGTGGGATTGATGAGGGCTTGGGGTGTGCAGCACTTTCATTACATATCAAAGTGGGATTGATGAGGGCTTGGGGTGTGCAGCACTTTCCATAGCATATCAAAGTTGGATTGATGAGGGCTTGGGGTGTGCAGCACTTTCATTACATATCAAAGTGGGATTGATGAGGGCTTGGGGTGTGCAGCACTTTCATTACATATCAAAGTGGGATTGATGAGGGCTTGGGGTGTGCAGCACTTTCATTACATATCAAAGTGGGATTGATGAGGCTTGGGGTGTGCAGCACTTTCATTACATATCAAAGTGGGATTGATGAGGGCTTGGGGTGTGCAGCACTTTCCAAAGCATTGCATATCAAAAGTGGGATTCCACTCTGAAAGAGGAGTTTGTTTGATATTTTTCATTGCAAATCTTTAACAAACTACAACAGAACGTATCCAACACTTTGAGACTGGTGGTATAAAGAGCAATGATTATATTAAGCTATAACAGGTGTTTACCCCTCAGTGAGAACCCTATTGAATTGAATTGTTTGGGATCATTATTCAAATGTGCTCAATATTTATATTAGATTGTACTAGATAGTAACCTTCAGTGTTATTTCCCAGAAGTTGAGGTTTAAAAACTCTATTGAACTCTACATGGCTTTTCTCTGATTGGTCTGCATTAATGAAACAATCATTCGATTCTATTCATTCTGTGCTCCAGGGTGATTCTTTAGTCCTTTCTTTCACCCAGACGCCGTGTCTAACATAACTATTACTGATTGGAGCCCATAAGCTTCTTCAAAGAGTTAACACAAGTGCTTTACAATAGTAAGTAATAGTAGTAATACTTGCAGAACGACCACTTTGTATGTTAAAGTACGTGCTCTAATGACTTTGTTTTTGTAATATTTACTTATATATTCAGGAGATTTAAGCAAGTTTTGTATAATGAATTATTAACAATGTTTGTTAATTCTTTACTTATATTAGGGAAAGTCAATTAAAGTGACTCCTGCACTGTGTTGTAATTATTCATTATGTTCAAGTAACTATTATATTTAATTCAAGTAAAAAAAAAAAAAGTAAGTGTGCCTCCACTGAACATATCCTGCTAGGGAAGTGCTGTTCACAGCCTCTCAGTAATAAAGGAAACGTGAGTCCTTATTTGTCATCTTCTGTATTTCAGCGAGACGACCAAAGCCAGCCCTGTCCTGGGAGGGTAGAGGGGAAGAAATATTTGAAGGAGACACGGTCACCCTGAGCTGTGTGGTTGAGGGGGGCTCTGGAGGCTGGAGATATCTCTGGTACAAAGGCAGGCAGGGAGCTCCAGTGTACCAGACTGACAGCAGCAGTGGAACTGGAGCCGGATACACAATCAGTGCTGCTGCTCTGTCCCACAGTGGAGAGTACTGGTGTGGAGCTGGACGGGGCAAGAACACGTCTTACTCTGAACACAGCCATCCCATCTGGGTAAATGTAACTGGTGAGTAATACAGAATCTCCTTCCTTTTCACTAAAGCTTTGCCCTCAGCAGTAGGGGGTGCTGTTTGGTTCTTCTAGAGGTGATTGGGAGCCTCAATCCTCCAGCATTTCTCTAATTCTCAGTTTCTAATTATATTCCTCTCTGTGCCTCTCTGTCAAATAAGATTGATGTTTCTCACCTACTCTACCACGCAACAGCTAAAATCAAAGCGATATCTAATGTTATATAGAACACCATGACAAAGCACATCTATTTACAGTAAATGTCCATTTTAAAAATAATAATCTCGTTGCTCATTTTTCAATACCAAGAAAAAAATGTGTATTGAATTATTTGAGAGTGGGACTTAAACTCATGACTAACACTGTTGTAAGTGAGGACTCAACTCATTATGCTTCATAGCTGTGTTTGAATGACTTGCAGATTATCAATGCAGATATATCTAAGGGTTTAGAACCTAGGGAGGGAGGGGCAGGATGTTATGGGATGTTTCAATGGCCTGTTTATAGGTTGTTCCTGTCTTAAATGAAACATTTGGTGTTACCTTCACAGGCAAAATGATAAGGAACCTCTATACTCCAGCGCTGCCTCTGTCTCTCTAAGAAGCTTCTATAATCCAACACTGCCTCTGTCTCTAAGGAGCCTCTATACTCCAGCACTGCCTCTCTGTCTCTAAAGGAGCCTCTATACTCCAGCACTGCCTCTGTCTCTCTAAGGAGCCTCTATACTCCAGCACTGCCTCTGTCTCTAAGGAGCTCTATACTCCAGCACTGCCTCTGTCGCTCTAAAGGGCCTCTATACTCCAGCACTGCCTCTGTCTCTAAGGAGCCTCTATGCTCCAACACTGCCTCTGTCTCTCTAAGGAGCCTCTATACTCCAGCACTGCCTCTGTCTCTCTAAGGAGTCTCTATGCTCCAGCACTGCCTCTGTCTCTCTAAGGAGCCTCTATACTCCAGCACTGACTCTGTCTCTCTAAGGAGCCTCTATACTCCAGCACTGCCTCTGTCTCTCTAAAGGACCTCTATACTCCAGCACTGCCTCTCTGTCTCTAAGGAGCCTCTATACTCCAGCACTGCCTCTGTCTCTCTAGAGCCTCTATACTCCAGCACTGCCTCTGTCTCTCTAAGGAGCCTCTATACTCCAGCACTGCCTCTCTGTCTCTAAGGAGCCTCTATACTCCAGCACTGCCTCTGTCTCTAAGGAGCCTCTATACTCCAGCACTGCCTCTGTCTCTCTAAGGACCTCTATGCTCCAGCACTGCCTCTGTCTCTCTAAGGGCCTCTATGCTCCAGCACTGCCTCTGTCTCTCTAAGGGCCTCTATACTCCAGCACTACCTCTGTGTCTCTAAAGACCTCTATACTCCAGCACTGCCTCTGTTGCTCTAAGGAGCCTCTATGCCAGCACTGCCTCTGTCTCTCTAAGGAGCCTCTATACTCCAGCACTGCCTCTGTCTCTCTAAAGAGCCTCTATACTCCAACACTGCCTCTGTCTCTCTAAGGATCCTCTATACTCCAGCACTGTCTCTGTCTCTTTAAGGAGACTCTATACTCCAACACTGCCTCTGTCTCTCTAAGGGCCTCTATGCTCCAGCACTGCCTCTGTCTCTCCTAAGGAGCAGGAGGCTCTGTGGGTATCCCACTCTATGGAAGACTGGTTCTGATTGGTTTGAATATCTTGGTCAGACAGCTTCAGAATCACTAACCTGTCTTCATGTCATCTTTCATAGCTCTGTTCTCCAGGGTGACTCTGACAGCATCTCCAGGATCCACAGTGAAGGAGGAGAGGCTCTTAACCTGACCTGTGAGGCAGCAGTGAACAAAACCCCCGCCCTGAACTCCCACTACACCATTGTGAGAGACGGGCCTGTGACTAACAGCACTGACTCTGCACTGTACAGCATAGCCAGCACGGAGAAGAGCCACACTGGGAGCTACACGTGTGCTGTGGAGTCACAGGAGTGAAGAAGAGCAGCCAGGAGCTACACATTGAAGTGCAAAGTAAGAACAGCCTCTACATATCACCTCTTCACCCGCTGAACAGAGGAACAGTTGTTGCCAAGCTCTTGAACCCTCCTGAATATTTATGCTTTAAGAAAATAAGAAAGTTTACAAACGACAGGAGGCCCCATTTGGCCCATCTTGCTCGTTTGCTTGTTAATAACTTATTGATTCCAGAATCTCATCAAGCAGCTTCTTGAAGGATCCCAGGTGTCAGCTTCAACAACATTACTGGGGAGTTGGTTCCAGACCCTCACAATTCTCTGTGTAAAAAGTGCCTCCTATTTTCTGTTCTGAATGCCCCTTTATTCCTCATAATTGTGAAACGACACTCACTCACCCCTCCTCTCCTCTCAGAGTCCTGGTCGTGGATCATTGCTGCTCTCAGTGTCTCGCTGGTTTTGATTGTTATTCACTCACCCCTCCTCTCTCCTCTCAGAGTCCTGGTCGTGGATCATTGCTGCTCTCAGTGTCTCGCTGGTTTTGATTGTTATTCACTCACCCTCCTCTCCTCTCAGAGTCCTGGTCGTGGATCATTGCTGCTCTCAGTGTCTCTGGTTTTGATTGTTATTCACTCCCCTCCTCTCCCCTCCTCAGAGTCCTGGTCATGGATCATTGCTGCTCTCAGTGTCTCGCTGGTTTTGATTGTTATTCCTCACCCTCCTCTCTCCTCTCAGAGTCCTGGTCGTGGATCATTGCTGCTCTCAGTGTCTTGCTGGTTTTGATTGTTATTCCTCACCTCTCCTCTCCTCTCAGAGTCCTGGTCGTGGATCATTGCTGCTCTCAGTGTCTCACTGGTTTTGATTGTTATTCACTCAACCCTCCTCTCTCCTCAGAGTCCTGGTCGTGGATCATTGCTGCTCTCAGTGTCTTGCTGGTTTTGATTGTTATTCACTCACCCCTCCTCTCCTCTCAGAGTCCTGGTCGTGGATCATTGCTGCTCTCAGTGTCTCTCTGGTTTTGATTGTTATTCACTCACCCCTCCTCTCTCCTCTCAGAGTCCTGGTTGTGGATCATTGCTGCTCTCAGTGTCTCGCTGGTTTTGATTGTTATTCACTCACCCCTCCTCTCCCCTCAGAGTCCTGGTCGTGGATCATTGCTGCTCTCAGTGTCTCTGGTTTTGATTGTTATTCACTCACCCCTCCTCTCTCCTCTCAGAGTCCTGGTCGTGGATCATTGCTGCTCTCAGTGTCTCGCTGGTTTTGATTGTTATTCACTCCTCCTCTCCTCTCCTCTCAGAGTCCTGGTTGTGGATCATTGCTGCTCTCAGTGTCTCTGGTTTGATTGTTATTCACTCACCCCTCCTCTCCTCTCAGAGTCCTGGTCGTGGATCATTGCTGCTCTCAGTGTCTCTCTGGTTTTGATTGTTATTCACTCACCTCTCCTCTCTCTCTCAGAGTCCTGGTCGTGGATCATTGCTGCTCTCAGTGTCTCTCTGGTTTTGATTGTTATTCACTCACCCTCCTCTCTCCTCTCAGAGTCCTGCTCGTGGATCATTGCTGCTCTCAGTGTCTCTGGTTTTGATTGTTATTCACTCACCCCTCCTCTCTCCTCTCAGAGTCCTGCTCGTGGATCATTGCTGCTCTCAGTGTCTCGCTGGTTTTGATTGTTATTCACTCACCCTCCTCTCTCCTCTCAGAGTCCTGGTCGTGGATCATTGCTGCTCTCAGTGTCTCGCTGGTTTGATTGTTATTCCTCACCTCCTCTCTCCTCAGAGTCCTGGTCGTGGATCATTGCTGCTCTCAGTGTCTTGCTGGTTTTGATTGTTATTCACTCACCCCTCCTCTCTCCTCTCAGAGTCCTGGTCGTGGATCATTGCTGCTCTCAGTGTCTCTGGTTTTGATTGTTATTCACTCACCCCTCCTCTCCTCTCAGAGTCCTGGTCGTGGATCATTGCTGCTCTCAGTGTCTCACTGGTTTTGATTGTTATTCACTCACCCCTCCTCTCTCCTCAGAGTCCTGGTCGTGGATCATTGCTGCTCTCAGTGTCTCGCTGGTTTTGATTATTTTTTTTCCTGTCACACTATTGCTGTTCTACCGATACAAGACCAAAGGTGAGACTCACACTCTGAACTTACTAGTTAGAGGCTGATTGAAGACTGCATTTCAGACTTTGAGAAATATGTAATTCAAAACGTTTGTCAAAGACTTAATAGTGATGCGTTTATAAATACTAAAACAATCTTAATACATTCAAGGACAAACATTGGATCTAGTTCTTTTCATTGAATATCTTTTAGATATTTCATTGACTTCTATTAGAAACCTTTGTCATTTTAAGTTATGCCATTTATTTTAGTATTTCCTTTGTTATAATACTGAATGATACAACACAGACCTCACAGCAGTCATGCAGGATGGGCTGGAATTACTAAGCTTTGGTTCCATTACAGAGCTTTCCAGCATTTTAAAGGCTTAGAGAACTTACTGCAGCCAGAGCGTATTAAATCAAGCCAATTGAATTGTGTCACCTTGTCCATTTCCTTGTTTATATTAACATATCAACATTCCAACTGTGTTGTGTCATCAATAGATTACATTTCCATGTACAAACATCAACTATTCTCACATTGTGATTAGAAATATGCACCTCCCCCAACTTTTAAATAGAAAAAAACACTAATGATGCAACCGAACCATGAACATGTGTAAAAAAAAGAATTAAAAAATATCTTTCAGGAATGGGTAGTAATAAGTGTCAATGAAAAATTGCATAATTGCATTTGTAATGAATTGAAATGAAACTTCAATTTAACATATATATATATATATATATATATATATATATATATATATATATATATATATATATATATATTATAACAACCAGGAGAGTACTCCGTGTGTGACTCTCCTTTTGCTTCCACCGACTGGCACAGACACAAGGAATGTTCAGGTAAGTAATTCTTTATTTACAATATTTACACAAATTGTCACTTTCTCTGGGTTGAGTAAAGCCCTGTACGGGTCATTAACTAGCTCACTTCTTCGTCCCTCACTAACTGATTCAAAGTACCGAGTCCAGCAGGCGGAGGCCTTTGCAAGTCCTTTCCCTGTGGAGTATTCCTGCTACACCGGTAAGTATGGACCCGGTGCCCTCTGCTGGAGTCTCTCGGCCACACAGGCAAGAATCACGCAGCCTCCCTCTGCTGGAGTCTGGCTGCAACACACGTAAGAAGAAGGAACCCTCTGCGGAATGTCTCTGTAACACAGGTCAGGACAACGCAAACTCCCTCTGCTGGAGCCTTGTCGTAACGCAGGTAGGAACACAAAGACACCCTCTGCTGGAATGCCTCTGTAACACAAGTCAGGGTAACGCAGACTCCCTCTGCTGGAACTGGCTGAAACACAGACAAGAACAGAGAGATTCTCCTCCCCCTGTTGGAGTATCCTTGAACACAGGTGATAGGCAAGAACAACGTGGACACCCACAGCTGGAATATCGCTGCAAGACTGGTAATAATCCACAAGAATGCAAATGGAATTGTATCCTGGTTGTGGGGGTGAACCCCTGCAACCAATGTCCCAGTGCTTCACAGAAACACGGTGGTGTCTCAGAGTTCAAACACAATATCCTTGTTTGTTTACACCACCTGTGGAAACTGTAGTTCCTGTCTGTACAATAAAAGCCACGTCCCAAAACTCCAGACCGTTGCCTCCGTTCTTATTATTACAGTTCGCTCATTGTGCTGCGTCTTCATGCGCGCTTCCCTCTGAGTCCCGAGACAAACATACACCCATATACAAACGGCAGTTGTGACGGTCCCCAACCGTCACGGAAACTGCGGAATTGTTTTAAATTCGTCACCGGTGAACAGCGTCTCTTGTCCGGTATTTCATAAAAATAAATTAAACTTTAACAAAACAAAAGACTACCTCACAAAGAGGATAAACGCCCACAGTAAAACAAAATACAGCTTTACTCAAAACGAAACCAAACGTTCACTTTACCTTCCAATAACTCGTAATGCACTTTCAATTCTCTGAGCCCTGTACAGCAGTACACACGGCGGTGCTCCCCACGATCACCCCTGCTGTACGCTCCACCCCTTTATACCCAGAAACCCGCCTTCCTTATTAAAGCTAAGGCTCCTGGGTTGTATAGTTTTAAATGGCATCGCCATTTCTTAAAAACTTAAAAAGCTCTTTCTACAATATATATATATATATAATGTTATGACTTACAGTAGTTTATAGTGCATCTAGACTGTAATTGCAGTACAGTCGAACTCAAGCTACTCTAAAAGCTGTACACTCTGTAATACACTCTGCTGATTCCCAATATCCTGCTGTATCACAGCTGCAGTTCATTTACCATATGGATAGATCGAATTACACAGACCAAAACCCAGCAAAACAATCATACCTTTACAACATGTTTCCTTTATTTCCAGGTTTTCTGTTCATTGCTGCCAAATCAAGGTAGGAATATAGAGCTTAATATCAGTTACAAGTGGGTGCAATGGCTGATAGAATATGTGCTGGCGTGACTCTTGTAGCTCTGGGCATGTTGTGACTGCTGTGCTGCAGGTACTCATCATGCTGTGCCATTGAGATCTCACTCTGCACACATGGTGATGCAGTGTGTTTGAAACCTGGAAGGCTCCATAGAAAACACATTGACAAGATTTAGTTTCTTCCCTGAAACCTGTGAAACTCTGACCAAACCAGCTTGTTTCATCATAGAGCCTTTTCCATGAATTCAGGTAATTTTAAGCCCCAAATCAGATTATTAAACTGATCCGCTGTGACTGTGTGGGGATCCATTGTATTTCAATGGGTGATTATACCCCACTAATTTCACATCTCACAACTGCAGGGATTTTAGGGATGTAACATCTGTCTTTCACATTCAGAGAGCGGTCAGGACCGTTTCAGGACACTGAATGCATTATACTGCTATTTAGAGGTGAACTATGGTCATATTACAACATTAATATTATTATTATTATTATTTATTTTTTAGCAGACGCCCTTATCCAGGGGACTTACAATTGTTACGATATCCGTTAATTTTACATACAATTACCCATTTATACAGTTGGGTTTTTACTGGAGCAATCTAGGTAAAGTACCTTGCTTGCTCCAGTGTCCCCCACCTGGGATTAAACCCACGACCCTCCGGTCAAGAGTCCAGAGCACTAACCACTACTCCACCCTGCACACATACTACTACTACTTAATAAGGCGGCTGATGGACCATATTAAAGATCAGCCAATTATCAATTATCAGCCATATGCTTTGATTTTTAAAATGTTCTGAAACCAGTTGTAACAGGGGAGGTCTGTGCTGACTGTCTGGCGCATGCATAGTGCTGCAGAAAGAGGGCAGCAGCCTCATAAGATCTGCCTGTCAGTCATGGCAATGACACATAGAGGTGGGACGAGGGTGTGTGGTCTCTCCCTCTCTCTGAATGGTTGGGAGGCGGGCCTTGGGGGATTGCTGGGCCTATAAAATCACACTCTATTCCCTCAGCTGCCCCTATAGGACGATAAACGAGCGAGCAGAAGCTCTATTGCTGGACCGAGAACGGCTGGAGAATGAAAACAAAACAAAACAAAACAAAATATATGGGTAGCGGAGAAACCGTGGGCAGGCCCCAAAAGGATAGACTGTAGTTTGAGAGAACGGTGGAGTGTGGGGCGGAGACCCCGGACCCGTGGGTAGCGACGGTCAGGGAAACGCTGCAGAGTGCAGCACCTTTATTTTGTAGTTTTGTTAGTAGTGTTTTGTTTTCCATTTTTCTTAGTGTCATTTGTTTTCATTATTATTTTGAGCACTTTGAGCATGGACAACAGTGCCCTCTGCGGGTAAAAATAAATAAGTGTGCCTGAGCGGCGTTACAAATAAAGTTTTGTCTCCTGTGTGTCAGTGAATTGCCCACCACACTTCCACACCAGTCCTACTGTATTACTTTACATCAGAAGCAGAATAAACCCATTTTGAATTGGGAATCAGTCAGGCCCAGTTAGGATAACAGGCTGGCAGGCTCTGGATCTCAGAGACTGTGCCTATGTGCTCTTAGACTGCAGGTAGAATCAGCTGCAGGCAGCCCCAGTTTGATGTTACAAGATGAGATTGAGTTGTATGGTCTGGTTTCATGGTGCACATAGAAACAAAGCAACAGTAATGAGGCTCCTGTCCTCCCTGGTACATTGATCCCCTCTCTCTGTCTCTTACAGGCGCCCTGCAGATCAGACTCCTGCAAAGCCCTCGAGGGGAACGGAGCTCTCCGGACTTGGACAGGAGCCTGGTGAGTTACTGACAGATAAGAACTCTGCTCACAGAGCTTTAACTCACCAAGAATAAAACAGTCTGACAGTTTTTGATGAAGCCAATGGCAGTCTACTACAGTATTTTTATGAATAGCAAAATATATTCACTTAATAAACAGACTTGAAAAAACATTATTTAATAGGGATCATAGTTTAAGATGTAAAATAATCTAATTAGTGTAGAAATAATCTTGCCTAGAATATAATTTAGTCTCTAGTGTTTTCATTGCTATTGGTGAACAAAAATGGTGAAAGCCTTTTGTACTCTTTCTATTAATAGCTTAAAAAATACTATTACAAATCTGAATCGCAATACTTATTACTGGAGTTATTTTGTTATCTCTAACCATACTCTTTCTTAAGAAGGAACTATAAAGCATGAACTACAAAAACTATTATAAAACTTAAAATAATGGAATTTATTTGGCCCAGAAACAGTACATGAAATGGTTACTGTTTCCAGACTTCTAATTAGTTAATGTTGAAAAGATGCATTCCTAATGCATGCAGATGAAGACAGTGATGGTGTATATACTGCCCTGGGCAGTGTGCTTGCAGAAAGGACCTGTTCTTGTTCTGATGCAGATGCAGATGCAGACAGTGATGGTGTATATACTGCCCTGGGCAGTGTGCTTGCAGAAAGGACCTGTTCTTGTTCTGATGCAGATGCACATGCAGACAGTGATGGTGTATATACTGCCCTGGTCAGTGTGCATGCAGAAAGGACCTGTTCTTGTTCTGATGCAGATGCACATGCAGACAGTGATGGTGTATATACTGCCCTGGTCAGTGTGCATGCAGAAAGGACCTGTTCTTGTTCTGATTCTGGTCCTTTCTTTTTTTCTGTTCTTTATTTCCAGGTAACTCCACAGCATCCAACCTAGAGAGTGTATACGCAGAAGTGAAGCCAAATCAACAGAACAAAGGTCAGGGCCTCTGGAACTCCCCTCTATCCCATCCCACTTGACACCTTCTCTCCCTGGTGCACCATTTGAATCCTCAATACATCTCTCTGATAGTGAAGCCTTGTATTCAAGTGTAGTCATGAAGATGAAATCTCCAAGGAAGAATCACTTCAGTTAGTGTATCACACTGCTTTAGGTTATGTGGAGGCTGGCTGTCTCTCTGTCCAACTGTCTGTATGTCCCATGTACATTTTTACATACAGTACATCTAGAGAATTGCATATCCAGATATGGTAAATTTGAAAAGGAAATTCTTCAGCACGTAATGTAGAGTATCAGAATGTGTTTATTTATGGAGGTGTCATGTCTATCTGTCCGTCACACTTACATTGGTACAGCTAAGGCCAAAAGTTTTGTATCATCCTATAGTTAACTCATTTTGCTTCATAAAGTCGAATGAAATCTGTTGAATAATGTTACTTTATCACACTGAATTACATATCACTTTGTAGTTTTTCATATACTTAACAAAAAACTGACAAATTGAAAAATGTGACATTTTGAAATCTAAATTCTGTACTACTATTATGGCTTCCAGTAGACTTTTGCGATATCTTTGATTACATGATGTTAAGTAAAAGATCATTTAAGTGATGTTTATATAGTTTTTTTATGTCTTAATCCTAAAATTCTAGGTGATGCAAAACTTTTGGCCATAGCTGTATCTCTATCTAGAGAAATGCATATTTAGTTGTTATGAAATTTGGTCTGAACATGCTTTAGCAAAAGCTACTGAATGTCAGAATCTGTATATGTAGGCATTTCATCTGTCCTTATGTTAAACAGTAGGTTGTTTATCTATTCTCTGAAAACTTCCATTTTCCTCTGTGTGATTCATGAGAGATTTGGACATTAGTGGCATTATGGATACTGCTTTACTTCAATAGTTTGGAGGGCTTTTCTGTCACCACACTACAATGTAAACCTAGGATCTAAAGTGACTGGCATTTTGTTTAATTATTCTATTGATATTTTCAGCTAAACCCCGACCAAAACGTGACTGTGACGTCCTGTACTCTGCTGTCCTTGTCAAGAAACCAGAAGGTAAGAATGACAGAAAATCATCTCTGCGCCACCAGCGGAGATACAGAGACAAACAAAGACACACCCAGAAACGTTTTTTCATGTTTCAGTTAGAGGATCTCAAGCCTGTTTGACAGGGAACCCCATTTCAAAAACCTGTTTTAAACTAAAAAGAAAGTATCCATTTTGTATTATACTGTTTTCATTTTTACATTTTCCAGGTTTCTCAGAATCATGAGAATCCGTTGTCCGTGTTATATCTTCAGCTTCAGAAACAGCCATGTTAAATCCTAATTGCTTACAAATAGGTGCGCAGCAAAGGCATTTTATAGATTCCTAAAGCCAGTGGAACACGAGGCAAGCTTCAGCCAAACATTTCTGGCAGCTTCTGAAGCAGCTAGCTGATACAGTAGCAACATGTTTACCAAACTTAACATCACTTTCATAGTCTTGATTCACCTCTGTTAGTAGTTGATGGAAACTTTGCAAGAAAAGGTTGCTGAAAGGTGCCTTGTGTTTCATGGACTTTACACAGCAGCTTGGTATGGGTAGAACATCCAGAGTTATCTAACTAATGTATTCTTCATGCTTAGGTTAAATGTTCTGTTTCAGTCCCATTATGGTGACTTCTTAAAAGTGTATGGTCACAGTAAAGCACTCAGAAACATGTCTAATGTCTGGTGCATGTGGTATCCCAGAGTGTAACCATTAACCATCAAAAATAAATAGCACTCCGTGGTGTTTTTCACAGACACCAGAGGCAGAGTGTTGCATGCTGACAGGTTAGCGATACCAGATGAACTTGGGGATTAGGCATACTTGAGAGCTCCACTCTGGCCATCCCGGTGCATTAAACATCACCAAGTTGTAATGACTGAAAAATACAACCATGTTAAGTGAATCTGAAATAATAATGCATCAGATAAGGGAACTCCAGTATTTCATACTTATACAACATGTTTCTCTTAAGCGTTATGCAATTGTCATCAATGTTTTCGTAAGCACACTACTGAATAAAGATCTGAACTATTTTAACTTGGAGTACTCAAATCAAGACTGTTAAAAACTATATCCATGTGACAATATACCAATGGAATGACTGACCCCTTCTCACACTCAATAATCCACAGTGTGAATCTCTACCTGTATTTATTCCCCCAGATAACCCCAGTGCTGCAGACAACAGTGACGTCCTTTATTCAGAGCTTGACATGAGGAATATGAACAAGAAGTGGGGTATAAAACCTGTCTGTCCTCCCCTCAACCCTCTGTATTGGACAGGCTTCCTAATGCCACTCCACACAGTGTTTCTATAAGGAATAATATCAACTGTTAATGTTTCGAATGTAGAATGAACGCTGTACCCTTTACACTCCCCTCCAGCCAGTACTGGAACACACTGGGGGATTGTTTTCACTTTCACCCCGACCCTGACAACTTGTTCTCTAAAATAAGTATTGAGAAATTGCTCTGCTGAGAAGAGTGACAGAATAACGTCCCCTAGCCTTGTACATACTGTATAACTGGTCATCTGGAAGCTGTGTGCAACATGTCAATAAAGATACCCTGAATGGGTGTGCTCCCCAATACATTTCTTTACTAAACATGTTATTGTTCATTTCTATATGGACGAACATTAAAAAAAAAAAAAAAAAAAAAAAAAAAAAAGGCCAGATTTTCAAACTCGGATCATTTTCATGCAGTATCATATCTTTATTTCTCAGGTAAAACCCTGGCAGATAACAAACCTGAGGTGTTGTACTCTGAGATCAACCAAGCAAAACCCTCAGGTAGCACTGCTGAGAGTATCTAGAACCCCTCCTCTGTGTCTCCTCCTCTATTAATCAGGTTGCATTTCTGAGGCAAACCCACAGCAGCTAACAGCCCTGGTATTGTAATCTAAACTGTAAGCACTGCTGGAGAGTATCTAGAACCCCTCCTCTCTGTGTCTCCTCCTCTATTAATCCGGGTGCATTTCACAGGCAAACCCACAGCAGATAATGCCCAGTCCATGTATGCCACAGTCCTCCCAATGAAGAAAAAAGGAAGGTAAGTTTTCTACAGTAACTTTCTCTTCCCTGCTCATAAATGATTTCCCCATCTCCCGTCCAGACCCTCAGGTCCAGCACTAAACACTGTAGCCAAATTCATTCCTTCCCAGTCATTCACCACTACCCACTAGAGCCACAATCCCTCCCTCCCAGTCCTTCAGATATAACCACTAGAGCCAGAATCCCTCCCTCCCAGTCATTCACCCCTACCCACTAGAGCCAGAATCTCTCCCTCCCAGTCATTCACCCCTACCCACTAGAGCCAGAATCCCTCCCTCCCAGTTATTAACCCCTACCCACTAGAGCCACAATCCCTCCCTCACAGTCATTCACCCCTACCCACTAGAGCCAGAATCCCTCCCTCCCAGTCATTCACCTCTACCCACTAGAGCTAGAATCCCTCCCTCCCAGTCATTCACCCCTACCCACTAGAGCCACAATCCCTCCCTTCCAGTCATTCATCCCTACCCACTAGAGCCAGAATCCCTCCCTCCCAGTCCTTCAGCTATAACCACTTGAGACAAATAGCCTCCCTCTTAGTCCCTCCCTCCCATACAGCTCTCTTCTCAGCTTGTTTCAGTGTGTGAAGAGCTGACTATTTTCTCTCCTCTGTCTGACCCACATTAGTAAAGGAAGGGGGTCCCCGGGGATGAGAGCCAGCCTGAATCCAGAGATACTGAGAAGGAGAGCATGTCAGATCACAGTCCCTCCTGAATTTAGAGAACATCCCTCGGATTCAGACCTGTTCCTGGCTATTGAATTGATTTGGCTCTTTAGGACAGAGTTACTGGGCCATTCTACAGATAAGAGAAATACATTGTGCTTTTACTCTACAGACCTGTGTGTCTTGGAGCTCTTCACACTTGTGATTTTTTTTTTTTTTTTGGGGGGGGGTCGGCGTGCAATCCCTGACCCGGAGGAAATGTATCTTGTTTTGTTGTTGTTTTATTTGCTTTGCTGATTCAGAGCTGTGCATTTCCAAGTGTATAGACTGCTGCAGGCAATCCAGGCTGCATGAATAAAATAACATTGAGTGGCCGTTTGATTGTAGCCCTTCAAAAAGTTACAAGCTGTCAAATTGCAATAAAAGTCAAATTTTAAATGCTCCAATGTATCCAGTAGGTGGCACAAAACACAGATCAAAGTTTACATTGTAAAGCTTAGACTGCATTCTGTTGGTTTGTATTGGTTGCAGTGGCGGCTGGTGACTGCTAAGTCAGGTGAGACTGAAGTACAGAATGTGCAATGTATCTTATTATTACTATTATTATTATTTTGCCTTGCCCATATTATTATTATTATTTATTTCTTAGCAGACACCCTTATCCAGGGCGACTTACAATTGTTACAACATTATTTTTACATACAATTCCCCATTTATACAGTTGGGTTTTTTTACTGGAGCAATCTAGGTAAAGTACCTTGCTCAAGGGTACAGCAGCAGTGTCCTCCACTAGGGATTGAACCCACGACCCTCCGGTCAAGAGTCCAGAGCCCTAACCACTACTCCAACATTTTCATTATTACAGTAGTACAGTACTCAGTATTATTAGCATGACAGAAATGGGGATTTTAAATTTGATTTCTAACGTGATTTTCAGCTTTACATCACACATTAACATTGACAGTGAATTAAAGCAAAAACAGGTTCATGAATAACAGTTGGAGCATTATACAATCCGTTTTATTATTTTCTGATTTCAGTTTTTACCGTTTTAAAAAATGTAATCAGGATGATTTATGTACACCGCAGGGCGCAGCTTAACAACACAAAAGTGTCAATCTAGTACAGGCTTCTATGTCTTCCATTCGGGTTGAGTTTGTGTAATTTGGAGTACAGTCATTTTGTATTGAATTGTAGTGAAAAAAATAGTATTGTTAACTTTAAAACGCGTTGCATAAGTAAAAAACACATACTTTATTTTTTCTTTTCCTCCAACAAAACAAATTATTGTATTTTGTTTCTCTGTAATAGTCATCAAAAAAAATAAAACTACAACAAGGAACCAACTGACTGACTTCCAACTTTTTAAAGAAAGTGGGCTTGATACCAGGAGGTTCCTTGTTCAAATCCCTGCTCAGCCACTAAGTCACTGTGTGTAAGCCACTGAACCTCCTTGTGCTCCGTCCTTTGGATGAGATGTAAAACAAACATGGTCCTATTGGAAGTGACTCTGCAGCAGTAGTTGTTGATGCATAGTTCACCCCCCTAGGGCTCTTTGGATAAAAGTGTCCCACAGTAAAAGCACAACAAAGTTTAATAAAGCATAGGGAAGCATTGTAAATCACAGTGCAATCATGGTGAAGCATTGTAAAAACATAGGAGATATGGTAAAAGCACAGAGAAGCATTGTACAGCACAGAGAGGTATAGTAAAGCATATTCAAAACGAGAGTAAACTAACCCTTATAATAGTTTCCCATAGTAAATGCACATCAAAGTGTAATAAAGCACAGAGAAAAGCATGGTAAACTGAGGGTGGGGGAATAGAATGTTTTTTAGAATGGTTCTAGTTTCCGAGTTGTTTTTAATCTCACAGGTTCTAGGTTACAGGGATTTTTGTTCTGGGTTCAAGGGGTCCTGTAATATTTTTTTAGTGTATTTAAGTTCTAGGGTTTTGTGATCTACTGTTCTGGACACATAATCATTCTTATATAGAGTGGTTCTAGTTTTTTTTTCACCTGTATTAACATTCTGTGGTTCTAGAGTGGAACTAGGTTTCCTGTTCTAGACATATGGTCATTTTATATAATATGATACTCATTTATTTTTTTGAAGTGTAATAAAGTTCTGTGATTCTAGATTGACCCAAGGTTCCTTGTTATAGATTGTTCATGATACGATTATTTTCATTTGTTTACATACAGTGATTCTCGGCTCTGTGGCTCTAATTCTAAAAAAGCTGGTTCACACTTCAATCATAACGACTCATTTCAGAGCGCAGATTCGATTTTCTCCCTACCAGGCGCCACACTACAATGGTTGTAGAGACATTCCTGTCTGGTTTTATTTTAGTGTCTCTCAGGCGACCCTGTAGGCCTGCATGTGCAGTACTCCTTGTGGCTGAACCGGGACACACAGATGAGCAGCACGGCCGTCATGAACTGCACCCCTCCCCTCGGCCCCCCATCCAGCAGCTCCACCCAGCGGTGCAGCAGCTGCACTCCAGCCATGAAGCACCCGCCGCCTCCAGCGTGCACAGCCCTGTGGGGGAAATCACAAAAACAAAACCCTCTGAGTGACGTACTGATCTGTCCCAAACTGTGCCAGTCTACATGGAGTCGTATGGGGACCCTCATTATAGCAAATATTTAGTTTTATTTTAAATAAATAAAATGGTATCATGCTTTTATTTTAAGTTAATTGGAGCTCAACAAAATAGCAGACAGACAGCGAGCTAAATCACTAGCCTCTCATTCCTGCCTTTCACCTTC
>CM072681.1:13620411-13653862 GCA_036884735.1 Huso huso | reverse complement strand
TGCGATGTGGGAAAAGGTTTTGTGGTCAGATGGGACCAAGATAGAGCTTTTTTTGGTCAAAACTTCAAAGCGCTATGTGTGGCGCAAACCTAACACTGCCCATGCCTCAAGACACACCATCCCTACAGTGAAGTATGGTGGTGGCAGCATCATGCTGTGGGGATGCTTCTCATCAGCAGGGACTGGGCATCTTGTTAAAATTGAAGGAAGAATGGATGGAGCAAAATACAGGGAAATACTGCAAGAGAACCTGCTTCAGTCCGCTAAAAAACTGAAGCTTGGGAGGAAATTCACCTTTCAGCAGGACAATGATCCCAAGCACAAGGCCAAAGCAACATTGGAGTGGCTCAAGAACAAAAGATGAATGTCCTACAGTGGCCAATCAAAGTCCTGATCTCAATCCCATTGAGAATCTGTGGCACTGTTTGAAAATTGCGGTCCCTGGCGTTGTCTAACCAACCTGAACAACCTGGAACAAATCTGCCAAGAAGAATGGGCCAAAATCACTCCGACACTGTGTGCAAAGCTGGTACATACTTACCCCAAAAGACTTAAAGCTGTTATTGAAGCGAAAGGTGGCTCTACCAAATATTAATGTGTGGGGGTTGAATACTTATGCAAGCAAGATATTTCAGTTTTTTTATTTTTCTTAAAAATATTTCCCAACATAAAACCATATGAAACTTCTACTTTTTATATAGGTATATAAATGTCAATTGCTATGGATAAACGAATCCGCCAAATCAATTAATATGACATGTAGTTTTCTAGCTTGCTATTTATTAAATTATTTATACATTTATAATATAAACATGTATTCATTTCTACATTTATTTATTTAAAAATATTTATTTCTAAATGTATGTATTCCTCTATGCATTTGTTTAAATCATTTATTTATTTCTACCAAATAAATTATTCCTTTATTTATTTTTAATTAAATGAGGAACCACAATTTATCAGAGATTTAGACAAGGAAGCTACATGCCACTCTTGTGTGCAGTTCCATTCTATGGTATACCCTAACAAAAAGGAAACTAGAAATTTTCAAACAGGAAATCGAAGCTGGTCAGGCTTGGATATAAGCTTAAAAAAAGAATGCATTTCAACAACTGTGTAGTGGCGCAGCGGGCTAAGGTCGTGTGCTCTTCAAGAACATCATATTGCGAGTTTAAACCACGGTATTCCCCCGCCCCCTTTTTTCATCCTGCGAAATGTGCTGTTTTAAAATATAAATACATTGTTTAATATAAATGGTGTGGATAACAAACTGCTTACATACCCTGGTTTGTTATGTCATTGACCAACATGTGGAATCACAGGATTGGTAGATGTCCAGTTATTTAGCTTTTCTGTTTGAATAGTCGCTACACACCCTTAAAAAGTAGATGGAAGAAGGAGAATAACAATTTGACCTTAGTTTGACGACTTATATCTCATTGTGTATAAGAGGTATGCACGTTTTTTTTTTTCACAGTTGAGGTAAGAAAGTTTCAGACTTTTGATACTGGTACAGATGGTAATTCTAAGTGATTCATTTTAGTGATTCATTTTTGCCGGTGCAACATGGTGAAAACAGCTAAACTCTTTGAACTATATAGAGACTCGGTAGTTTCAAGCACGTTTTCCTAACATGTACGAGGAAGTACCGTTCCTCT
The DNA here is from genome assembly GCA_036884735.1 of Huso huso. Classification (NCBI taxonomy): domain Eukaryota; kingdom Metazoa; phylum Chordata; class Actinopteri; order Acipenseriformes; family Acipenseridae; genus Huso; species Huso huso. Next base: position 13,652,204 of record CM072681.1, on the reverse strand, counting down.
CAATATAATTTGATTTCAGTTGTTTTTATGAAAATAGAGCTCATGTTTTGCTTTTAGTCATGTACCACTCGACACACACCTCTATTGCAAAATAACAGAATCATTTTACCCTTATGGATCGCAATTAATAGACTAATAGATAATTGTGCTGCCAGTGTAACAGGCAGTGTTGTGTGATGCACTGCCATTGTGGATTCTGACCCCTGCTGGTGAGATGAGGTTAAAAGCTCTATAAGCACACATGCAGAGGTGCCTGGATCTTTTGCATAGGGGTTAAGATGCTCACCTGTAGTGTGTGTGGTCGACAGTGTATGCCCAGCCTTCTCCCTGTTGCACTTATCACACCCATTATTGAATTGAATTCACAACTCAAGTCTGCTTTCTTCTCTTCACTATGAACACTGGAATCAGTATGAATATTGAATGTATCAAAAAAGCTCTGACTGGTTTTGAACACGATTCAATATCACCACCAGTTGCTACTCAAGAATACTTTAAATGCAGCTACAGATCTGTCAGTTTCCTAAACCCCATGCATGTGTCCAAGTTAATGAAGGATTATTATCATGTGACATTGTCTTGCTTTGATTTTACTCTTCCCTCACCTTTACAATCATTCACAGGGTTCTTATTGAAATGACTCATATCTTGTGTTTGTATTATTTGGTAAGTCTGTGTTAAGGTGCTTTGAATATGAGTTCAGGAGCTGCCTGTCATATACATATTTAATATAGGCTAGATTAGAGTGTCTTTATATTATTATATACACCAGCACCAAGTAGTGCACAGCAGTGTGTTACTAACAAAACAAGAGAAGAAACCTGATCAAAAGTGTCCGATCACTAGATGGCGCTGTCTCTTACTTCTCCCTATGTTAGCACATGTTACATGTATGTATGGCAGGCACCTATAACTGATGAGCATGGTATAACAATGGTAAAAGCATTGGAAACAGCAACATGACTGTGGTGCTTTTATAAGGGTCTAGTCCCTGACTGTCTCTGTTGTGTTTTTCAGTGCTGACTGTAGTGAGCTGCTCCAGACAGTATGAAGGTAAGAGAACAGTTTACAATGTGAACACAGTTTAAAAACAGGATTTACAATTTATGGGGAAAAGCATGAAGCTTGTTTGAGAAATGACACTTTTCATGTTAGGTCTGTGTGTTGAAAATAGGCTGTGGCAATGCAGACACAAAGTGAAGAGACTGGTAAAGATTCTCATCCTGCTTCCTGATCATCTATAAAAAAAAAAAAAACACATTTCTGAAATCAGCTTTACTTTTCTTCTGTCCACTAAAACAATTTAACTTTGTTAAATAAAACAATGAATGACTCCATCAAACACCATTACAGTGCCATACTGCGCTCCACCTAGAGGCTATGTGTGGTATTGCTGGAACGCTTTTGAATAAGAATATTACATTGGCTCACTGCTGACCAATTCAGCTACATAAGTGCTTCTTGATGAATACATCAATTTGAAACAACACAGTAATGAACTGAACTCAGTTTAAATGAGTGAGAACAATTGTTAGGGTTTCCAGTGACCAGACAGACAGTAATTTTCTCATGTTCTTTTGTAGAAGAGCTTGTATTGTTTCTAGTCTCTTAGACTTCAGTTTGGAACATGCAGATATTTCAAAGACATCACGACAGGTGAGTTTATTAACACAGCGATCCTGTTACACTGACTGTGTCTGGTGAGTTTATTAACACAGTGATCCTGTGACACTGACTGTCTGGTGAGTTTATTAACACAGCGATCCTGTTACACTGCCTGTGTCTGGTGAGTTTATTAACACAGCGATCCTGTTACACTGCCTGTGTCTGGTGAGTTTATTAACACAGCGATCCTGTTACACTGCCTGTGTCTGGTGAGTTTATTAACACAGTGATCCTGTTACACTGCCTGTGTCTGGTGAGTTTATTAACACAGCGATCCTGTTACACTGCCTGTGTCTGGTGAGTTTATTAACACAGCGATCCTGTTACACTGGCTGTGTCTGGTGAGTTTATTAACACAGTGATCCTGTTACACTGACTGTGTCTGGTGAGTTTATTAACCCAGCTGAATACACACACACACACACAGAGACACACACGCACCCCCCCCCCCCCACACACATGCACACACACACACGCACACTCCCCCCCCCACACACCCCAGCCCTGCCACTTGAGAGCTGGATTTTCTTTATTTCTACAGTTACCAGATCCCATGTGTTGGAATATCTAACATTCTGTTTTACAGAAAGAACATTTTCAGGGCATGTGTTTGAAATATTCCATATGAGGTCCTACAAAGTGACAGACCCTGTTACAGGATTTCATATTCATGTCTTATGTTCAGTCCTTTGGGGTTCAAAGAGCCTTCGATCTACACTTGGGAAATTGTTTCCTAATATATTTGTTCTCCACCCTGTAGAAAGTTTATATAGCTCATAACAGGGAATCATAAATTATAACATGATGAGATAAAAGAGCATTACAAACATGTGTGTTACAAACTGCAGCCTCCTCAATCCTGACCCGTCTCTCAGCCCTCCTGATCTGAACTCTTTCTGTCTTTTCAGATCAATGGGTGATCCTGCAGAACTCCTCAATCCTGACCCGTCTCTCAGCCCTGCTGATCTGAACTCTTTCTGTCTTTTTCAGATCAATGGGTGATCCTGCAACTCCTCAATCCTGACTCGTCTCTCTCAGCCCCTGCTGATCTCTTTTCAGATCAATGGGTGATCCTGTAGACTCCTCAATCCTGACCCGTCTCTCAGCCCTGCTGATCTGAACTCTTTCTGTCTTTTCAGATCAATGGGTGATCCTGCAGACTCCTCAATCCTGACCCGTCTCTCAGCCCTCCTGATCTGAACTCTTTCTGTCTTTTCAGATGGACTGGTGATCCTGCAGACTCCTCAATCCTGACCCGTCTCTCAGCTCTGCTGATCTGAACTCTTTCTGTCTTTTCAGATGGACGGGTGATCCTGCAGACTCCCCCCCAGCCTGTGATTGAGGGAGACTCTCTGACTCTGAGGTGTCGTGTCCGCACAGGTTATACAGCTACCAGGGTTGTCTTTTATAAGGATAATGAAGAGTTACAGTCCCAGGCTGGCACAGATCTGAGTGTGGCTCGTGTTTCAAAGAGTGACGAGGGGTTCTACAAGTGCAGAACGGAGTGGAGGTGGTACTCCTCCACTTATTCTAGTGTCTCTGCACAGGTGCGGGTGACAGTGAGAGGTAGGTTCATTCTAACAGAGAGAGTCCTCCCCCCTTCTCTGTCTGTAATGCCTCACAGATACATTCACACTGGGTCTATTCCAGCTGTGTTAATGTGACTCTGCAGAGGTGCGGGTGTCAGTGAGAGGTAGGTTCATTCTAACAGAGAGTCCTCACCCCTTCTCTGTCTGTAATGTCTCACAGATACATTCACACTGGAGTCTATTCCAGCTGTGTTAATGTGACTCTGCAGAGGTGCGGGTGTCAGTGAGAGGTAGGTTCATTCTAACAGAGAGACTCCTCACCCCCTTCTCTGTCTGTAATGTCTCACAGATACATTCACACTGGAGTCTATTCCAGCTGTGTTAATGTGACTCTGCAGAGGTGCGGGTGTCAGTGAGAGGTAGGTTCATTCTAGCAGAGAGAGTCCTCACCCCCTTCTCTGTCTGTAATGTCTCACAGATACATTCACACTGGAGTCTATTCCAGCTGTGTTAATGTGACTCTGCAGAGGTGCGGGTGTCAGTGAGAGGTAGGTTCATTCTAACAGAGAGTCCTCACTCCCTTCTCTGTCTGTAATGTCTCACAGATACATTCACACTGGAGTCTATTCCAGCTGTGTTAATGTGACTCTGCAGAGGTGGGGGTGTCAGTGAGAGGTAGGTTCATTCTAGCAGAGAGACTCCTCACCCCTTCTCTGTCTGTAATGTCTCACAGATACATTCACACTGGAGTCTATTCCAGCTGTGTTAATGTTCTCAACACAACTCAGGTGCTGAAGTAACTTGAGTCCTGGCAGTTTTCTTTTTTGAAAGCTCTTCCTGGTCTGAGTAACTCTCATACTCTGAGTAGTGTAGAAGCTGTAATATATAGCAGAGAGAGGCCACACCAAAAGTGCTTATTAAACTTTGCAAGTCCTAACTACTCAACTGGATGGCTAAGTGGTTTACCAGCAACAAAAACACCTGTACTTTACAAGCATTAAACACAGTGCCTTCTCTTCAGGTTCACACAGGTCTCTCTCCCCAGGCCTTAGCCTTCACACAGACAGAGACCCACCTTTTGACCTGCTCATATATACTTGCCTTACCTGCAGACAGGTGTCCCTAATTACATTAATAAAACAGTGAACCCCTTTGTAGCAGGGCGGTAGAGAGTCCTGCTGTGTAAATGTATATATTTATTTTTAGAACAGGGTTTCCCCCTCCACCCCTGTGTTATTTTGTATTTCTTTTGTATTATTATTATTATTATTATTATTATTATTATTATTATTATTATTATTATTATTATTATTATTATTATTATTATTATTATTATTATTATTATGTATTTATGTATAGATGACGGTGTAGCCGTACGTTTTGTTTGTTATTCTTTTATTTAAAGTGTGTTCTGGCAGAGGCGAGAGTGGGTATTCGTCCTCTGCCAGGAATAATTAGAAAACCTCGTGCAGAAGGTGGTCATCTCCCGAATTAATTAAGTGATTCATTTGTTGCTAAATCGGTCACCTGCGTCAAAAGCCAGCAGCTCTCTACCCCGCAGTGGGTGTTAGAGCAGAGAAAGCGTCATAGGAGCTAGAGAAAAAAAAAAAAACTAAGCGAAAAGAAAATCCAGGATCAGTGAAGGCTAATGCCCAGCCTGACCTGGATCATTTATTATTATTTTGTGTTAGATTTGTTTTGTTTACCTTTTTATTTCGCTCTGTAAGCACAGTGTTTTCTGTTTGATCTTTGTATTTTTATTTTTGTATTGTTTAAATAAAATGGGCTGTCGCGTCTTTCTTTTGCAACTGCGTGTGTTACCTGTGCAACTTACCTGTGTGTGTTCTTCCTGCTTCTGGCCTGACGTCACGTCTCAGCCACCCTGTCACACCCTTGAACCCGCCTTCCCCAGTGTGCCGGGTATCTGCCTGTCACAGCTATCATGAGTTATGATTGAACCCTTGAACCCACCTTCCCCAGTGTGCCAGGTCTCTGCCTGTCACAGTTGTCATGAGTTATGATTGAACCCCTTGAACCCGCCTTCCCCAGTGTGCGGGGCCTCTGCCTGTCACTGTTGTCATGAGTTATGATTGAACCCCTTGAACTCCCCTTCCCCAGTGTGCAGGGCCTCTGCCTGTCACAGTTGTCATTAGTTATGCTCAAGCCCTATTTCCTCTCCAAATGTATTTCTCATTGTTAGTGGTAGTAATAGAATGTGTATTGTCATTGCAAACTGTATCTTTAATCATGTGTAACCCCTCCCTAGACAAATTTTACAGATTGGATATAAGAAATTGGTCCTATACATTATTACACTGCAGATTATACCACAGAAGAGATTCTGCCCAAATGAAATCGTTTTAAATAGAATACATACCTGTTCATTTTACTGTGACACACACAGTATGAAACAGAACAGCCAAGAAAGACACCAGATACTAAACATGTAAGTCATTTGAGGAGTAGTGGTATACAATAAAAGAGGGCCTGTGATCATGTCAGTAAAGGTAATAAGAAGACAGGGTTAAAAACGCTGGTTAGTATTCATTTGTTGTCTGCTTCAGTCAGAAATGACAGAAATGCACATTGAAATCCGGATTGACCATGGTCTTTCATATTAGATATTTAAAAAATGAATCCCTCTCACAGGGTACTGAGTGCAGTGCTACCCCCTGTGAAGGGGTGATAGTGGAAGCACTCATCTGCTTTTATCCATAGATCTGGAGAAACACTTATCTGATTGTCAGGAAACTTGGTATTAACCTTATTTAGCAGAATATATATGGGGGTGTCTGTATTAAAATGGCGAATTTGTTTTATTTATGTTTCTTTCTGGGGCATAGGGTCCAAATACATACTGCAGAAATCCATTTATAAAATGTAATTTAACACTGAGATGGATGTTATTCTGTTTATAAAGTGTAATTTAACACTGAGATGGATGTTATTCTGTTTATAAAATGTAATTTAACACTGAGATGTATGTTATTCTGTTCATGTCTAGAGCTCACATGACATTGCACAAGTAAGGTTCCAATGCTGTTGTAAATGATTATTACACAGCTAGAGTTTGTGTAAAAAAATATTTATTCACTTACATAAAACTTTTTGAAAACTATAAATAACTTTTTTAAGCAAATCTGCTTTAAGAATAAGAAGGCAGTCGTGCTGCAATCGCTTGTCTCTGCTAATAAATTGAGACTTTGAAACTTGGATTCTGTGTTGCCGACAGTTTCCTCCGAAACCATTGTCAAAATACAGTAATCAGTGAACACTAAATTAAAATAAACTGATTGTATTACATTTAGAAGAGCTGTGGATAATGCAATACAAGCTGTATTACTCTACCTTGTATAAGACAGCATTATAATACATTCATACTAAAGTCTGATATTTAAATATACATGAAAATGATGCTTCACTGACAGTGAAGATAATAACCTGAATACAAGCCATGCTGCTAAGCCTGTGTGTCTTTATCTTTTCTTCTGCTCTTTGCTTTCTCTATGTTCTATTCACATGTCTGTTCAGTTGTATTACATGCATGTTTTAGCTGTGAGAATCTGCCTCTGTACAGAGCTCCTTGTGTTTGTACCAGTTATGTAGGACGGGGGTAAAAGGCTGCCCTGGGGTACCGCGTGGTGTCTCACATCTGAATAACCACTAATCCAATTATCATTAAACTTGCTATTGACACAATCTAGCATTGCTGTAGAGAATCTCACATTGTGGGGATATAGATAGATTCTTACCATATTTATTTCCTTGTGGAACAATATAGGATAAACACCGGAGAGGGAGAGGAGTGCTGACTGCTGTCTGATCTTCTCTGATCTTCTGTCTCTACAGAACGACCCCAGGCTGTCCTGACCCTGGAGCCTGCATGGACACAGATATACGAATCAGAGACCGTGACACTGAGATGTCAGGTTCAGGGGGGTTACACTGACTGGAGAGTCACATGGTACAAAGCTGGGAGGAATGCTCCAGTAACCCAGGATTACTACAGCAGGATAGATGGTGACAGATACACAATTAGCTCTGCTACTAGAGACCACAGTGGGGGAATATACCTGTAAAGGTGAAAGGGAGGTAACCCATCGTACTCTAAAACAAGCGATGCTCTTACACTGAGAGTATCAGGTAAGTCATTTCAAACACTCTGAATTCTAACATTCTGATCCTCTCCTCTATTGTAACTCCAGATGGGGCTCTCTGTCTCCCGACTGCCTTCCTACCTGAGTGCTGTCTGCCCTGCCCCCTCTCTTTCTCCATGCATTTGTACCACAAACACACTGAGAGAGTTCCTCTATTTACACTGCTCCTCCGTCCTTCTTTCCTTCTCAAAATTGTCAGTGCTGTCTGCCCCTCCATTCCATTTCTGTCACATTCACACACTGAGAGGATTCCTCAATCTACACTGAACTGTTCCTGCCTTCTCATCAGTGACACTGAGTACCCCCTCTCTGTCTGCCTCTATCCTTTCACAAGCACACACTGGGAAGGTATTCATGTCCCTCTGGGATACACATGCACATGTAATCTAGCTACAGTAGTTACAGTAGTTAACAAGCGGTTTTAAATGCACAATTACAGACTCTAGTGGGGAAATGTGCACCTAATGCTGTTGTCTCCTCTATTTCAGTGGACAAGTCTAGGCTGTTTTCCTGTTTACACAGCTTCGCAAAATAATCCCTTTTTTTAGTACACGTAGATTTTTGGCATACCAGTACATATGCCCACGTAAAATAAATCAATCAAAAGTTTTATTAAACAATTCTAGGAAAAGTAAACAAACTAAACAAAATCGCTTACAAGGACTGACTAAACCGTTGTCATCCTCCCTATTAGTACGGAACAGCTAGGCTGCACACATAGCAACTCTTAACTCCTTCTCTGACCTCTGTTCCCTCGAGGTTTAAATATTCAGCTAATTAACAACTATCGATGATTAAATAAAACACCTGTTCTTAGTGGTTTGACATTAATGTATAACTAACACAGGTAATATCTAATGTGGTGCCATCTAGTGGTTCACCAGCGTAATTGCACCCATTAAGGTCCCCAGATGGAGACTGATATACTCCTGGTTTACCACTCTGCTACACTATATATGCCTTTCCATATTGGCAAGATCCACTGTAAACCCAAGACCCTTTAACCAGTGGTGCAAAACTCGGTCCTGGAGGGCCGGTGTCCCTGCAGGTTTTTATTCCAGCTGCACCCTAAACTACTTCGTTGGACCTTATTAGAAGCTTAATTGGTCCAGTTAACTAATTTAAGGTATAGTTAGGACAAGAACCTGACCTGAGTTGTGCACCACTGATCTAAACAGTCTTCCTGCTCTGTTTCTATCCCATTCTACTGAAAATGTTTATGGGCTTGGGGTGTGCAGCACTTTCATTACATATCAAAGTGGGATTGATGAGCGCTTGGGGTGTGCAGCACTTTCATTACATATCAAAGTGGGATTGATGAGGTCTTGGGGTGTGCAGCACTTTCATTACATATCAAAGTGGGATTGATGAGGGCTTGGGGTGTGCAGCACTTTCCATAGCATTACATATCAAAGTGGGATTGATGAGGGCTTGGGGTGTGCAGCACTTTCCATAGCACTACATATCAAAGTGGGATTGATGAGCACTTGGGGTGTGCAGCGCTTTCATTACATATCAAAGTGGGATTGATGAGTGCTTGGGGTGTGCAGCGCTTTCATTACATATCAAAGTGGGATTGATGAGGGCTTGGGGTGTGCAGCACTTTCATTACATATCAAAGTGGGATTGATGAGCGCTTGGGGTGTGGGGATTGTGCAGCACTTTCATTACATATCAAAGTGGGATTGATGAGCGCTTGGGGTGTGCAGCGCTTTCATTTTCATTACATATCAAAGTGGGATTGATGAGGCTTGGGGTGTGCAGCACTTTCATTACATATCAAAGTGGGATTGATGAGGGCTTGGGGTGTGCAGTGGGATTGCGCTTTCATTACATATCAAAGTGGGATTGATGAGGGCTTGGGGTGTGCAGCACTTTTCATTACATATCAAAGTGGGATTGATGAGGTCTTGGGGTGTGCAGCGCTTTCATTACATATCAAAGTGGGATTGATGAGGTCTTGGGGTGTGCAGCACTTTTCATTACATATCAAAGTGGGATTGATGAGGTCTTGGGGTGTGCAGCACTTTCATTTTCATTTCATTACATATCAAAGTGGGATTGATGAGGGCTTGGGTGTGCAGCACTTTCATTACATATCAAAGTGGGATTGATGAGGTCTTGGGGTGTGCAGCACTTTCATTACATATCAAAGTGGGATTGATGAGGTCTTGGGGTGTGCAGCACTTTCCATAGCATATCAAAGTGGGATTGATGAGGGCTTGGGGTGTGCAGCACTTTCATTACATATCAAAGTGGGATTGATGAGGGCTTGGGGTGTGCAGCACTTTCATTACATATCAAAGTGGGATTGATGAGGGCTTGGGGTGTGCAGCACTTTCATTACATATCAAAGTGGGATTGATGAGGTCTTGGGGTGTGCAGCACTTTCATTACATATCAAAGTGGGATTGATGAGGTCTTGGGGTGTGCAGCACTTTCATTACATATCAAAGTGGGATTGATGAGGGCTTGATGAGGGGGTGTGCAGCACTTTCATTACATATCAAAGTGGGATTGATGAGGTCTTGGGGTGTGCAGCACTTTCATAACATATCAAAGTGGGATTGATGAGGTCTTGGGGTGTGGCGCTTTCATTACATATCAAAGTGGGATTGATGGGGCTTGGGGTGTGCAGCGCTTTCATTACATATCAAAGTGGGATTGATGAGGGCTTGGGGTGTGCAGCACTTTCATTACATATCAAAGTGGGATTGATGAGGGCTTGGGGTGTGCAGCACTTTCATTACATATCAAAGTGGGATTGATGAGGGCTTGGGGTGTGCAGCACTTTCCATTACATACATATCAAAGTGGGATTGATGAGGGTCTTGGGGTGTGCAGCACTTTCATTACATATCAAAGTGGGATTGATGAGGTCTTGGGGTGTGCAGCACTTTCATTACATATCAAAGTGGGATTGATGAGCAATTTCATTACATATCTTGGGGTGTGCAGCGCTTTCATTACATATCAAAGTGGGATTGATGAGCGTCTTGGGGTGTGCAGCACTTTCATTACATATCAAAGTGGGATTGATGAGGGCTTGGGGTGTGCAGCACTTTCATTACATATCAAAGTGGGATTGATGAGGGCTTGGGGTGTGCAGCACTTTCATTACATATCAAAGTGGGATTGATGAGGTCTTGGGGTGTGCAGCACTTTCATTACATATCAAAGTGGGATTGATGAGGGCTTGGGATGTGCAGCACTTTCATTACATATCAAAGTGGGATTGATGAGGGCTTGGGGTGTGCAGCACTTTCATTACATACATATCAAAGGGGGGATTATCAAAGTGGGATGAGGGCTTGGGGTGTGCAGCGCTTTCATTACATATCAAAGTGGGATTGATGAGGGCTTGGGGTGTGCAGCGCTTTCATTACATATCAAAGTGGGATTGATGAGGGCTTGGGGTGTGCAGCACTTTCCATAGCATTACATATCAAAGTGGGATTGATGAGGGCTTGGGGTGTGCAGCACTTTCATTACATATCAAAGTGGGATTGATGGCGCTTGGGGTGTGCAGCACTTTCATTACATATCAAAGTGGGATTGATGAGGGCTTGGGGTGTGCAGCACTTTCATTACATATCAAAGTGGGATTGATGAGGTCTTGGGGTGTGCAGCACTTTCATTACATATCAAAGTGGGATTGATGAGGGCTTGGGGTGTGCAGCACTTTCATTACATATCAAAGTGGGATTGATGAGGGCTTGGGGTGTGCAGCACTTTCATTACATATCAAAGTGGGATTGATGAGGTCTTGGGGAGGGCTTTCATTACATATCTTGGGGTGTGCAGCACTTTCATTACATATCAAAGTGGGATTGATGAGGGCTTGGGGTGTGCAGCACTTTCATTACATATCAAAGTGGGATTGATGAGGGCTTGGGGTGTGCTTTCATTACATATCAAAGTGGGATTGATGAGGGCTTGGGGTGTGCAGCACTTTCATTACATATCAAAGTGGGATTGATGGCGCTTGGGTGTGCACTTTCATTACATATCAAGTGGGATTGGCTTGGGGTGTGCAGCACTTTCATTACATATCAAAGTGGGATTGATGAGGGCTTGGGTGGGCGCTTTCATTACATATCTTGGATTGTGCAGCACTTTCCATTACATATCAAGTGGGATTGATGGGCTTGGGGTGTGCAAGCTTTCTTACATATGGGGATTGATGAGGGGCGCTTTTCATTACATATCAAAGTGGGATTGATGAGGGCTTGGGGTGTGCAGCGCTTTCATTACATATCAAAGTGGGATTGATGAGGGCTTGGGGTGTGCAGCACTTTCATTACATATCAAAGTGGGATTGATGAGGCTTGGGGTGTGCAGCACTTTCATTACATCTCAAAGTGGGATTGATGAGGGCTTGGGGTGTGCAGCACTTTCCATTACATATCAAAGTTGGATTGATGAGGGCTTGGGGTGTGCAGCACTTTCATTACATATCAAAGTGGGATTGATGAGGGCTTGGGGTGTGCAGCACTTTTCATTACATATCAAAGTGGGATTGATGAGGGCTTGGGGTGTGCAGCACTTTCATTACATATCAAGTGGGATTGATGAGGGCTTGATTGCACTTTCATTACATATCAAAGTGGGATTGATGAGGGCTTGGGATGTGCAGCACTTTCATTACATATCAAAGTGGGATTGATGAGGTCTTGGGGTGTGCAGCACTTTCATTACATATCAAAGTGGGATTGATGAGGGCTTGGGATGTGCAGCACTTTCATTACATATCAAAGTGGGATTGATGAGGTCTTGGGGTGTGCAGCACTTTCATTACATATCAAAGTGGGATTGATGAGGGCTTGGGATGTGCAGCACTTTCATTACATATCAAAGTGGGATTGATGAGGGCTTGGGTGTGCAGCACTTTCATTACATATCAAAGTGGGATTGATGAGGGCTTGGGATGTGCAGCACTTTCATTACATATCAAAGTGGGATTGATGAGGGCTTGGGGTGTGCAGCACTTTCATTACATATCAAAGTGGGATTGATGAGCGCTTGGGGTGTGCAGCGCTTTCATTACATATCAAAGTGGGATTGATGAGGGCTTGGGGTGTGCAGCACTTTCATTACATATCAAAGTGGGATTGATGAGGGCTTGGGGTGTGCAGCACTTTCATTACATATCAAAGTGGGATTGATGAGGGCTTGGGGTGTGCAGCACTTTCATTACATATCAAAGTGGGATTGATGAGCGCTTGGGGTGTGCAGCACTTTCATTACATATCAAAGTGGGATTGATGAGGGCTTGGGGTGTGCAGCACTTTCATTACATATCAAAGTGGGATTGATGAGGGGCTTGGGGTGTGCAGCGCTTTCATTACATATCAAAGTGGGATTGATGAGGGCTTGGGGTGTGCAGCACTTTCATTTACATATCAAAGTGGGATTGATGGCGCTTGGGGTGTGCAGCGCTTTCATTACATATCAAAGTGGGATTGATGAGGGCTTGGGGTGTGCAGCGCTTTCATTACATATCAAAGATTGGGATTGATGAGGGCTTTCTTGGGGTGTGCAGCACTTTCATTACATATCAAAGTGGGATTGATGAGGGCTTGGGGTGTGCAGCACTTTCATTACATATCAAAGTGGGATTGATGAGGGCTTGGGGTGTGCAGCACTTTCATTACATATCAAAGTGGGATTGATGAGGGCTTGGGGTGTGCAGCACTTTCATTACATATCAAAGTGGGATTGATGAGGGCTTGGGGTGTGCAGCACTTTCATTACATATCAAAGTGGGATTGATGAGGGCTTGGGGTGTGCAGCACTTTCATTACATATCAAAGTGGGATTGATGAGGGCTTGGGGTGTGCAGCACTTTCATTACATATCAAAGTGGGATTGATGAGGGCTTGGGGTGTGCAGCACTTTCATTACATATCAAAGTGGGATTGATGAGGGCTTGGGGTGTGCAGCACTTTCATTACATATCAAAGTGGGATTGATGAGGGCTTGGGGTGTGCAGCACTTTCATTACATATCAAAGTGGGATTGATGAGGGCTTGGGGTGTGCAGCACTTTCATTACATATCAAAGTGGGATTGATGAGGGCTTGGGGTGTGCAGCACTTTCATTACATATCAAAGTGGGATTGATGAGGGCTTGGGGTGTGCATTTACATATCTTTCATTACATATCAAAGTGGGATTGATGAGGGCTTGGGGTGTGCAGCACTTTCATTACATATCAAAGTGGGATTGATGAGGGCTTGGGGTGTGCAGCACTTTCATTACATATCAAAGTGGGATTGATGAGGGCTTGGGGTGTGCAGCACTTTCATTACATATCAAAGTGGGATTGATGAGGGGCTTGGGGTGTGCAGCACTTTCATTACATATCAAAGTGGGATTGATGAGGGCTTGGGGTGTGCAGCACTTTCATTACATATCAAAGTGGGATTGATGAGGGCTTGGGGTGTGCAGCACTTTCATTACATATCAAAGTGGGATTGATGAGGGCTTGGGGTGTGCAGCACTTTCATTACATATCAAAGTGGGATTGATGAGGGCTTGGGGTGTGCAGCACTTTCATTACATATCAAAGTGGGATTGATGAGGGCTTGGGGTGTGCATTACACTTTCATTACATATCAAAAGTGGGATTGATGAGGGCTTGGGGTGTGCAGCACTTTCATTACATATCAAAGTGGGATTGATGAGGGCTTGGGGTGTGCAGCACTTTCATTACATATCAAATATCAAAGTTGGATTGTGCAGCTTTTCCATATATCAAAGTTGGATTGATGAGGGGTGTGCAGCACTTTCATTACATATCAAAGTGGGATTGATGAGGGCTTGGGGTGTGCAGCACTTTCATTACATATCAAAGTGGGATTGATGAGGGCTTGGGGTGTGCAGCACTTTCATTACATATCAAAGTGGGATTGATGAGGGCTTGGGGTGTGCAGCACTTTCATTACATATCAAAGTGGGATTGATGAGGGCTTGGGGTGTGCAGCACTTTCCAAAGCATTGCATATCAAAGTGGGATTCCACTCTGAAAGAGGGAGTTTGTTTGATATTTTTCATTGCAAATCTTTAACAAACTACAACAGAACGTATCCAACACTTTGAGACTCGTGGTATAAAGAGCAATGATTATATTAAGCTATAACAGGTGTTTACCCCTCAGTGAGAACCCCTATTGAATTGAATTGTTTGGGATCATTATTCCAATGTGCTCAATATTTATATTAGATTGTACTAGATAGTAACCTTCAGTGTTATTTCCCAGAAGTTGAGGTTTAAAAACTCTATTGAACTCTACATGGCTTTTCTCTGATTGGTCTGCATTAATATGAAACAATCATTCGATTCTATTCATTCTGTGCTCCAGGGTGATTCTTTAGTCCTTTCTTTCACCCAGACGCCGTGTCTAACATAACTATTACTGATTGGAGCCCGCAAGCTTCTTCAAAGAGTTAACACAAGTGCTTTACAATAGTAAGTAATAGTAGTAATACTTGCAGAACGACCACTTTGTATGTTAAAGTACGTGCTCTAATGACTTTGTTTTTGTAATATTTACTTATATATTCAGGAGATTTAAGCAAGTTTTGTATAATGAATTATTAGCAATGTTTGTTAATTCTTTACTTATATTAGCAAGTCAATTAAAGTGACTCCCTGCACTGTGTTGTAATTATTCATTATGTTCAAGTAACTATTATATTTAATTCAAGTAAAAAAAAAAAAGTAAGTGTGCCTCCACTGAACATATCCTGCTAGGGAAGTGCTGTTCACAGCCTCTCAGTAATAAAGGAAACGTGAGTCCTTATTTGTCATCTTCTGTATTTCAGCGAGACGACCAAAGCCAGCCCTGTCCTGGGAGGGTAGAGGGGAAGAAATATTTGAAGGAGACACGGTCACCCTGAGCTGTGTGGTTGAGGGGGGCTCTGGAGGCTGGAGATATCTCTGGTACAAAGGCAGGCAGGGAGCTCCAGTGTACCAGACTGACAGCAGCAGTGGAACTGGAGCCGGATACACAATCAGTGCTGCTGCTCTGTCCCACAGTGGAGAGTACTGGTGTGGAGCTGGACGGGGCAAGAACACGTCTTACTCTGAACACAGCCATCCCATCTGGGTAAATGTAACTGGTGAGTAATACAGAATCTCCTTCCTTTTCACAAAAAGCTTTGCCCTCAGCAGTAGGGGGTGCTGTTTGGTTCTTCTAGAGGTGATTGGGAGCCTCAATCCTCCAGCATTTCTCTAATTCTCAGTTTCTAATTATATTCCTCTCTGTGCCTCTCTGTCAAATAAGATTGATGTTTCTCACCTACTCTACCACGCAACAGCTAAAATCAAAGCGATATCTAATGTTATATAGAACACCATGACAAAGCACATCTATTTACAGTAAATGTCCATTTTAAAAATAATAATCTCGTTGCTCATTTTTCAATACCAAGAAAAAAATGTGTATTGAATTATTTGAGAGTGGGACTTAAACTCATGACTAACACTGTTGTAAGTGAGGACTCAACTCATTATGCTTCATAGCTGTGTTTGAATGACTTGCAGATTATCAATGCAGATATATCTAAGGGTTTAGAACCTAGGGAGGGGAGGGGGCAGGATGTTATGGGATGTTTCAATGGCCTGTTTATAGGTTGTTCCTGTCTTAAATGAAACATTTGGTGTTACCTTCACAGGCAAAATGATAAGGAACCTCTATACTCCAGCGCTGCCTCTGTCTCTCTAAGAAGCTTCTATAATCCAACACTGCCTCTGTCTCTCTAAGGAGCCTCTATACTCCAGCACTGCCTCTCTGTCTCTAAGGAGCCTCTATACTCCAGCACTGCCTCTGTCTCTCTAAGGAGCCTCTATACTCCAGCACTGCCTCTGTCTCTCTAAGGAGCCTCTATACTCCAGCACTGCCTCTGTCGCTCTAAGGAGCCTCTATACTCCAACACTGCCTCTGTCTCTCTAAGGAGGCCTCTATACTCCAACACTGCCTCTGTCTCTAAGGAGGCCTCTATACTCCAGCACTGCCTCTGTCTCTCTAAGGAGTCTCTATGCTCCAGCACTGCCTCTGTCTCTCTAAGGGCCTCTATGCTCCAGCACTGACTCTGTCTCTCTGAGCCTCTATACTCCAGCACTGCCTCTGTCTCTCTAAGGGCCTCTATACTCCAGCACTGCCTCTCTGTCTCTAAGGAGGCCTCTATACTCCAGCACTGCCTCTGTCTCTCTAAGGAGCCTCTATACTCCAGCACTGCCTCTGTCTCTCTAAGGAGCCTCTATACTCCAGCACTGCCTCTCTGTCTCTAAGGGCCTCTATACTCCAGCACTGCCTCTGTCTCTAAGGGCCTCTATACTCCAGCACTGCCTCTGTCTCTCTAAGGAGCCTCTATACTCCAGCACTGCCTCTGTCTCTCTAAGGGCCTCTATACTCCAGCACTGCCTCTGTCTCTCTAAAGAGCCTCTATACTCCAGCACTACCTCTGTGTCTCTAAGGAGCCTCTATACTCCAGCACTGCCTCTGTTGCTCTAAAGGGCCTCTATGCTCCAGCACTGCCTCTGTCTCTCTAAGGGCCTCTATACTCCAGCACTGCCTCTGTCTCTCTAAGGCCTCTATACTCCAGCACTGCCTCTGTCTCTAAGGATCCTCATACTCCAGCACTGTCTCTGTCTCTTTAAGGAGCCTCTATACTCCAGCACTGCCTCTGTCTCTCTAAGGGCCTCTATGCTCAGCACTGCCTCTGTCTCTAAGGAGCAGGAGGCTCTGTGGGTATCCCACTCTATGGAAGTCGCTGGTTCTGATTGGTTTGAATATCTTGGTCAGACAGCTTCAGAATCACTAACCTGTCTTCATGTCATCTTTTCATAGCTCTGTTCTCAGGGTGACTCTGACAGCATCTCCAGGATCCACAGTGAAGGAGGAGGCTCTTAACCTGACCTGTGAGGCAGCAGTGAACAAAACCCCGCCCTGAACTCCACTACACCATTGTGAGAGGCGGGGGCCTGTGACTAACAGCACTGACTCTGCACTGTACAGCATAGCCAGCACGGAGAAGAGCCTGGTTGCCACACTGGGAGCTACACGTGTGCTGTGGAGTCTGGGAGTGAAGAAGAGCAGCCAGGAGCTACACATTGAAGTGCAAAGTAAGAACAGCCTCTACATATCACCTCTTCACCCGCTGAACAGAGGAACAGTTGTTGCCAAGCTCTTGAACCCTCCTGAATATTTATGCTTTAAGAAAATAAGAAAGTTTACAAACGACAGGAGGCCCCATTTGGCCCATCTTGCTCGTTTGCTTGTTAGTAGCTTATTGATTCCAGAATCTCATCAAGCAGCTTCTTGAAGGATCCCAGGGTGTCAGCTTCAACAACATTACTGGGGAGTTGGTTCCAGACCCTCACAATTCTCTGTGTAAAAAAGTGCCTCCTATTTTCTGTTCTGAATGCCCCTTTATTCCTCATAATTGTGAACGACACTCACTCACCCCTCCTCTCCTCTCAGAGTCCTGGTCGTGGATCATTGCTGCTCTCAGTGTCTCGCTGGTTTTGATTGTTATTCACTCACCCCTCCTCTCTCCTCAGAGTCCTGGTCGTGGATCATTGCTGCTCTCAGTGTCTCGCTGGTTTTGATTGTTATTCACTCACCCCTCCTCTCCTCTCAGAGTCCTGGTCGTGGATCATTGCTGCTCTCAGTGTCTCTGGTTTTGATTGTTATTCACTCCTCCTCTCCCCTCCTCAGAGTCCTGGTCGTGGATCATTGCTGCTCTCAGTGTCTCGCTGGTTTTGATTGTTATTCACTCACCCCTCCTCTCCTCTCAGAGTCCTGGTCGTGGATCATTGCTGCTCTCAGTGTCTTGCTGGTTTTGATTGTTATTCACTCACCTCTCCTCTCTCCTCTCAGAGTCCTGGTCGTGGATCATTGCTGCTCTCAGTGTCTCACTGGTTTTGATTGTTATTCACTCAACCCTCCTCTCTCCTCAGAGTCCTGGTCGTGGATCATTGCTGCTCTCAGTGTCTTGCTGGTTTTGATTGTTATTCACTCACCCCTCCTCTCCTCTCAGAGTCCTGGTCGTGGATCATTGCTGCTCTCAGTGTCTCTCTGGTTTTGATTGTTATTCACTCACCCCTCCTCTCTCCTCTCAGAGTCCTGGTTGTGGATCATTGCTGCTCTCAGTGTCTCGCTGGTTTTGATTGTTATTCCTCACACCTCCTCTCCCCTCAGAGTCCTGGTCGTGGATCATTGCTGCTCTCAGTGTCTCTGGTTTGATTGTTATTCACTCACCCCTCTCTCTCCTCTCAGAGTCCTGGTCGTGGATCATTGCTGCTCTCAGTGTCTCGCTGGTTTTGATTGTTATTCACTCACCCTCCTCTCCTCTCAGAGTCCTGGTTGTGGATCATTGCTGCTCTCAGTGTCTCTGGTTTTGATTGTTATTCACTCACCCCTCCTCTCTCCTCTCAGAGTCCTGGTCGTGGATCATTGCTGCTCTCAGTGTCTCTCTGGTTTTGATTGTTATTCACTCACCTCTCCTCTCTCCTCTCAGAGTCCTGGTCGTGGATCATTGCTGCTCTCAGTGTCTCTCTGGTTTTGATTGTTATTCACTCACCCCTCCTCTCTCCTCTCAGAGTCCTGCTCGTGGATCATTGCTGCTCTCAGTGTCTCTGGTTTTGATTGTTATTCACTCACCCCTCCTCTCTCCTCTCAGAGTCCTGCTCGTGGATCATTGCTGCTCTCAGTGTCTCGCTGGTTTTGATTGTTATTCACTCACCCCTCCTCTCTCCTCTCAGAGTCCTGGTCGTGGATCATTGCTGCTCTCAGTGTCTCGCTGGTTTTGATTGTTATTCACTCACCCCTCCTCTCTCCTCAGAGTCCTGGTCGTGGATCATTGCTGCTCTCAGTGTCTTGCTGGTTTTGATTGTTATTCACTCACCCCTCCTCTCTCCTCTCAGAGTCCTGGTCGTGGATCATTGCTGCTCTCAGTGTCTCTGGTTTGATTGTTATTCCTCACCCTCCTCTCCTCTCTCAGAGTCCTGGTCGTGGATCATTGCTGCTCTCAGTGTCTCACTGGTTTTGATTGTTATTCACTCACCCCTCCTCTCTCCTCAGAGTCCTGGTCGTGGATCATTGCTGCTCTCAGTGTCTCGCTGGTTTTGATTATTTTTTTTCCTGTCACACTATTGCTGTTCTACCGATACAAGACCAAAGGTGAGACTCACACTCTGAACTTACTAGTTAGAGGCTGATTGAAGACTGCATTTCAGACTTTGAGAAATATGTAATTCAAAACGTTTGTCAAAGACTTAATAGTGATGCGTTTATAAATACTAAAACAATCTTAATACATTCAAGGACAAACATTGGATCTAGTTCTTTTCATTGAATATCTTTTAGATATTTCATTGACTTCTATTAGAAACCTTTGTCATTTTAAGTTATGCCATTTATTTTAGTATTTCCTTTGTTATAATACTGAATGATACAACACAGACCTCACAGCAGTCATGCAGGATGGGCTGGAATTACTAAGCTTTGGTTCCATTACAGAGCTTTCCAGCATTTTAAAGGCTTAGAGAACTTACTGCAGCCAGAGCGTATTAAATCAAGCCAATTGAATTGTGTCACCTTGTCCATTTCCTTGTTTATATTAACATATCAACATTCCAACTGTGTTGTGTCATCAATAGATTACATTTCCATGTACAAACATCAACTGTTCTCACATTGTGATTAGAAATATGCACCTCCCCCAACTTTTTAAATGAAAAAAACACTAATGATGCAACCGAACCATGAACATGTGTAAAAAAAAGAATTAAAAAATATCTTTCAGGAATGGGTAGTAATAAGTGTCAATGAAAAATTGCATAATTGCATTTGTAATGAATTGAAATGAAACTTCAATTTTAATATATATATATATATATATATATATATATATATATATATATATATATATATATATATATATATATATATATATTGTAACAACCAGGAGAGTACTCCCGTGTGTGACTCTCCTTTTGCTTCCACCGACTGGCACAGACACAAGGAATGTTCAGGTAAGTAATTCTTTATTTACAATATTTACACAAATTGTCACTTTCTCTGGGTTGAGTAAAGCCCTGTACGGGTCATTAACTAGCTCACTTCTTCGTCCCTCACTAACTGATTCAGAAGTACCGAGTCCAGCAGGCCGAGGCCTTTGCAAGTCCTTTCCCTGTGGAGTATTCCTGCTACACCGGTAAGTATGGACCCGGTGCCCTCTGCTGGAGTCTCTCGGCCACACAGGCAAGAATCACGCAGCCTCCCTCTGCTGGAGTCTGGCTGCAACACACGTAAGAAGAAGGAACGCCCTCTGCCGGAATGTCTCTGTAACACAGGTCAGGACAACGCAAACTCCCTCTGCTGGAGCCTTGTCGTAACGCAGGTAGGAACACAAAGACACCCTCTGCTGGAATGCCTCTGTAACACAAGTCAGGGTAACGCAGACTCCCTCTGCTGGAACTGGCTGAAACACAGACAAGAACAGAGAGATTCTCCTCCCCCTGTTGGAGTATCCTTGAACACAGGTGATAGGCAAGAACAACGTGGACACCCACAGCTGGAATATCGCTGCAAGACTGGTAATAATCCACAAGAATGCAAATGGAATTGTATCCTGGTTGTGGGGGTGAACCCCTGCAACCAATGTCCCAGTGCTTCACAGAAACACGGTGGTGTCTCAGAGTTCAAACACAATATCCTTGTTTGTTTACACCACCTGTGGAAACTGTAGTTCCTGTCTGTACAATAAAGCCACGTCCCAAAACTCCAGACCGTTGCCTCCGTTCTTATTATTACAGTTCGCTCATTGTGCTGCGTCTTCATGCGCGCTTCCTCTGAGTCGAGACAAACATACACCCATATACAAGCGGCAGTTGTGACGGTCCCCAACCGTCACGGAAACTGGAATTGTTTTAAATTCGTCACCGGTGAGACAGCGTCTCTTGTCCGGTATTTCATAAAAATAAATTAAACTTTAACAAAACAAAAGACTACCTCACAAAGAGGATAAACGCCCACAGTAAAACAAAATACAGCTTTACTCAAAACGAAACCAAACGTTCACTTTACCTTCCAATAACTCGTAATGCACTTTCAATTCTCTGAGCCCTGTACAGCAGTACACACCGGCGGTGCTCCCCACGATCACCCCCTGCTGTACCGCTCCACTTCCCTTTATACCCAGAAACCCCGCCTTCCTTATTAAAGCTAAGGCTCCTGGGTTGTATAGTTTTTTAAATGGCATCGCCATTTCTTAAAGGCGACGCCGCTCTTTCTACAATATATATATATATATATATAATGTTATGACTTACAGTAGTTTATAGTGCATCTAGACTGTAATTGCAGTACAGTCGAACTCAAGCTACTCTAAAAGCTGTACACTCTGTAATACACTCTGCTGATTCCCAATATCCTGCTGTATCACAGCTGCAGTTCATTTACCATATGGATAGATCGAATTACACAGACCAAAACCCAGCAAAACAATCATACCTTTACAACATGTTTCCTTTATTTCCAGGTTTTCTGTTCATTGCTGCCAAATCAAGGTAGGAATATAGAGCTTAATATCAGTTACAAGTGGGTGCAATGGCTGATAGAATATGTGCTGGCGTGACTCTTGTAGCTCTGGGCATGTTGTGACTGCTGTGCTGCAGGTACTCATCATGCTGTGCCATTGAGATCTCACTCTGCACACACATGGTGATGCAGTGTGTTTGAAACCTGGAAGGCTCCATAGAAAACACATTGACAAGATTTAGTTTCTTCCCTGAAACCTGTGTGAAACTCTGACCAAACCAGCTTGTTTCATCATAGAGCCTTTTCCATGAATTCAGGTAATTTTAAGCCCCAAATCAGATTATTAAACTGATCCGCTGTGACTGTGTGGGGATCCATTGTATTTCAATGGGTGATTATACCCCACTAATTTCACATCTCACAACTGCAGGGATTTTAGGGATGTAACATCTGTCTTTCACATTCAGAGAGCGGTCAGGACCGTTTCAGGACACTGAATGCATTATACTGCTATTTAGAGGTGAACTATAGTCATATTACAACATTAATATTATTATTATTATTATTTATTTTTTAGCAGACGCCCTTATCCAGGGGGACTTACAATTGTTACACGATATCACGTTAATTTTACATACAATTACCCATTTATACAGTTGGGTTTTTACTGGAGCAATCTAGGTAAAGTACCTTGCTTGCTCCAGTGTCCCCCACCTGGGATTAAACCCACGACCCTCCGGTCAAGAGTCCAGAGCACTAACCACTACTCCACCCTGCTGCACACATACTACTACTACTTAATAAGACGGCTGATGGACCATATTAAAGATCAGCCAATTATCAATTATCAGCCATATGCTTTGATTTTTAAAATGTTCTGAAACCAGTTGTAACAGGGGAGGTCTGTGCTGACTGTCTGGCGCATGCATAGTGCTGCAGAAAGAGGGCAGCAGCCTCATAAGATCTGCCTGTCAGTCATGGCAATGACACATAGAGGTGGGACGAGGGTGTGTGGTCTCTCCCTCTCTCTGAATGGTTGGGAGGCGGGCCTTGGGGGATTGCTGGGCCTATAAAATCACACTCTATTCCCTCAGCTGCCCCTATAGGACGATAAACGAGCGAGCAGAAGCTCTATTGCTGGACCGCGAACGGCTGGAGAATGAAAACAAAACAAAACAAAACAAAATATATGGGTAGCGGAGAAACCGTGGGCAGGCCCCAAAAGGATAGACTGTAGTTTGAGAGAACGGTGGAGTGTAGTTTCGGAGACCCGGACCCTTGGTTGAAACGGTCAGGGAAACGCTGCAGAGTGCAGCACCTTTATTTTGTAGTTTTGTTAGTAGTGTTTTGTTTTCCATTTTTCTTAGTGTCATTTGTTTTCATTATTATTTTGAGCACTTTGAGCATGGACAACAGTGCCCTCTGCGGGTAAAAATAAATAAGTGTGCCTGAGCGTTACACAAATAAAGTTTTGTCTCCTGTGTGTCAGTGGTGCCCACCACACTTCCACACCAGTCCTACTGTATTACTTTACATCAGAAGCAGAATAAACCCATTTTGAATTGGGAATCAGTCAGGCCCAGTTAGGATAACAGGCTGGCAGAAATTGGATTTCTCTGGATCTCAGAGACTGTGCCTATGTGCTCTTAGACTGCAGGTAGAATCAGCTGCAGGCAGCCCCAGTTTGATGTTACAAGATGAGATTGAGTTGTATGGTCTGGTTTCATGGTGCACATAGAAACAAAGCAACAGTAATGAGGCTCCTATCCTCCCTGGTACATTGATCCCCTCTCTGTCTCTTACAGGCGCCCTGCAGATCAGACTCCTGCACAGCCCTCGAGGGGAACGGAGCTCTCCGGACTTGGACAGGAGCCTGGTGAGTTACTGACAGATAAGAACTCTGCTCACAGAGCTTTAACTCACCAAGAATAAAACAGTCTGACAGTTTTTGATGAAGCCAATGGCAGTCTACTACAGTATTTTTATGAATAGCAAAATATATTCACTTAATAAACAGACTTGAAAAAACATTATTTAATAGGGATCATAGTTTAAGATGTAAAATAATCTAATTAGTGTAGAAATAATCTTGCCTAGAATATAATTTAGTCTCTAGTGTTTTCATTGCTATTGGTGAACAAAAATGGTGAAAGCCTTTTGTACTCTTTCTATTAATAGCTTAAAAAATACTATTACAAATCTGAATCGCAATACTTATTACTGGAGTTATTTTGTTATCTCTAACCATACTCTTTCTTAAGAAGGAACTATAAAGCATGAACTACAAAGTATTATAAAACTTAAAATAATGGAATTTATTTAGCCCAGAAACAGTACATGAAATGGTTACTGTTTCAGACTTCACAATTAGTTAATGTTGAAAAGATGCATTCCTAATGCATGCAGATGAAGACAGTGATGGTGTATATACTGCCCTGGGCAGTGTGCTTGCAGAAAGGACCTGTTCTTGTTCTGATGCAGATGCAGATGCAGACAGTGATGGTGTATATACTGCCCTGGGCAGTGTGCTTGCAGAAAGGACCTGTTCTTGTTCTGATGCAGATGCACATGCAGACAGTGATGGTGTATATACTGCCCTGGTCAGTGTGCATGCAGAAAGGACCTGTTCTTGTTCTGATGCAGATGCAGATGCAGACAGTGATGGTGTATATGCTGCCCTGGGCAGTGTGCTTGCAGAAAGGACCTGTTCTTGTTCTGATGCAGATGCACATGCAGACAGTGATGGTGTATATACTGCCCTGGTCAGTGTGCATGCAGAAAGGACCTGTTCTTGTTCTGATGCAGATGCACATGCAGACAGTGATGGTGTATATACTGCCCTGGTCAGTGTGCATGCAGAAAGGACCTGTTCTTGTTCTGATTCTGGTCTTTCTTTTTTTTCTGTTCTTTATTTCAGGTAACTCCACAGCATCCAACCTAGAGTGTATAAAACACAAGAAGTGAAGCCAAATCAACAGAACAAAGGTCAGGGCCTCTGGAACTCCTCTCTCTCCCATCCCACTTGACACCTTCTCTCCCTGGTGCACCATTTGAATCCTCAATACATCTCTCTGATAGTGAAGCCTTGTATTCAAGTGTAGTCATGAAGATGAAATCTCTAAGGAAGAATTGCTTCAGTTAGTGTATCACACTGCTTTAGGTTATGTGGAGGCTGGCTGTCTCTCTGTCCAACTGTCTGTATGTCCCATGTACATTTTTACATACATCTAGAGAATTGCATATCCAGATATGGTAAATTTGAAAAGGAAATTCTTCAGCACGTAATGTAGAGTATCAGAATGTGTTTATTTATGGAGGTGTCATGTCTATCTGTCCGTCACACTTACATTGGTACAGCTAAGGCCAAAAGTTTTGTATCATCCTATAGTTAACTCATTTTGCTTCATAAAGTCGAATGAAATCTGTTGAATAATGTTACTTTATCACACTGAATTACATATCACTTTGTAGTTTTTCATATACTTAACAAAAAACTGACAAATTGAAAAATGTGACATTTTGAAATCTAAATTCTGTACTACTATTATGGCTTCCAGTAGACTTTTGCGATATCTTTGATTACATGATGTTAAGTAAAAGATCATTTAAGTGATGTTTATATAGTTTTTTTATGTCTTAATCCTAAAATTCTAGGTGATGCAAAACTTTTGGCCATAGCTGTATCTCTATCTAGAGAAATGCATATTTAGTTGTTATGAAATTTGGTCTGAACATGCTTTAGCAAAAGCTACTGAATGTCAGAATCTGTATATGTAGGCATTTCATCTGTCCTTATGTTAAACAGTAGGTTGTTTATCTATTCTCTGAAAACTTCCATTTTCCTCTGTGTGATTCATGAGAGATTTGGACATTAGTGGCCTTATGGATACTGCTTTACTTCAATAGTTTGGAGGGGCTTTTCTGTCACCACACTACAATGTAAACCTAGGATCTAAAGTGACTGGCATTTTGTTTAATTATTCTATTGATATTTTCAGCTAAACCCCGACCAAAACATGACTGTGACGTCCTGTACTCTGCTGTCCTTGTCAAGAAACCAGAAAGTAAGAATGACAGAAAATCCTCTCTGCGCCACCTGCGGAGATACAGAGACAAACAAAGACACACCCAGAAACGTTTTTTTCATGTTTCAGTTAGAGGATCTCAAGCCTGTTTGACAGGGGAACCCCATTTCAAAACCTGTTTTAAACTAAAAAGAAAGTATCCATTTTGTATTATACTGTTTTCATTTTTACATTTTCCAGGTTTCTCAGAATCATGAGAATCCGTTGTCCGTGTTATATCTTCAGCTTCAGAAACAGCCATGTTAAATCCTAATTGCTTACAAATAGGTGCAAGCAAAAGGCATTTTATAGATTCCTAAAGCCAGTGGAACACGAGGCAAGCTTCAGCCAAACATTTCTGGCAGCTTCTGAAGCAGCTAGCTGATACAGTAGCAACATGTTTACCAAACTTAACATCACTTTCATAGTCTTGATTCACCTCTGTTAGTAGTTGATGGAAACTTTGCAAGAAAAGGTTGCTGAAAGGTGCCTTGTGTTTCATGGACTTTACACAGCAGCTTGGTATGGGTAGAACATCCAGAGTTATCTAACTAATGTATTCTTCATGCTTAGGTTAAATGTTCTGTTTCAGTCCCATTATGGTGACTTCTTAAAAGTGTATGGTCACAGTAAAGCACTCAGAAACATGTCTAATGTCTGGTGCATGTGGTATCCCAGAGTGTAACCATTAACCATCAAAAATAAATAGCACTCACGTGGTGTTTTTCACAGACACCAGAGGCAGAGTGTTGCATGCTGACAGGTTAGCGATACCAGATGAACTTGGGGATTAGGCATATTTCTGAGAGCTCCACTCTGGCCATCCCGGTGCATTAAACATCACCAAGTTGTAATGACTGAAAAATACAACCATGTTAAGTGAATCTGAAATAATAATGCATCAGATAAGGGAACTCCAGTATTTCATACTTATACAACATGTTTCTCTTAAGCGTTATGCAATTGTCATCAATGTTTTCGTAAGCACACTACTGAATAAAGATCTGAACTATTTTAACTTGGAGTACTCAAATCAAGACTGTTAAAAACTATATATCCATGTGACAATATACCAATGGAATGACTGACTACCCTTCTCACACTCAATAATCCACAGTGTGAATCTCTACCTGTATTTATTCCCCCAGATAACCCCAGTGCTGCAGACAACAGTGACGTCCTTTATTCAGAGCTTGACATGAGGAATATGAACAAGAAGTGGGGTATAAAACCTGTCTGTCCTCCCCTCAACCCTCTGTATTGGACAGGCTTCCTAATGCCACTCCACACAGTGTTTCTATAAGGAATAATATCAACTGTTAATGTTTCGAATGTAGAATGAACGCTGTACCCTTTACACTCCCCTCCAGCCAGTACTGGAACACACTGGGGATTTGTTTTTCACTTTCACCCCGACCCTGACAACTTGTTCTCTAAAATAAGTATTGAGAAATTGCTCTGCTGAGAAAGTGACATGAATAACGTCCCCTAGCCTTGTACATACTGTATAACTGGTCATCTGGAAGCTGTGTGCAACATGTCAATAAAGATACCCTGAATGGGTGTGCTCCCCAATACATTTCTTTACTAAACATGTTATTGTTCATTTCTATATATGGACGAACATTAAAAAAAAAAAAAAAAAAAGGCCAGATTTTCAAACTCGGATCATTTTCATGCAGTATCATATCTTTATTTCTCAGGTAAAACCCTGGCAGATAACAAACCTGAGGTGTTGTACTCTGAGATCAACCAAGCAAAACCCTCAGGTAAGCACTGCTGGAGAGTATCTAGAACCCCTCCTCTCTGTGTCTCCTCCCTCTATTAATCAGGTTGCATTTCACAGGCAAACCCACAGCAGCTAACAGCCCTGAGGTATTGTAATCTAAACTGTAAGCACTGCTGGAGAGTATCTAGAACCCCTCCTCTCTGTGTCTCCTCCCTCTATTAATCCGGGTGCATTTCACAGGCAAACCCACAGCAGATAATGCAGAGTCCATGTATGCCACAGTCCTCCCAATGAAGAAAAGGAAGGTAAGTTTTTCTACAGTAACTTTCTCTTCCCTGCTCCTTAAATCATTTCCCCATCTCCCGTCCAGACCCTCAGGTCCAGCACTAAACACTGTAGCCAAATTCATTCCTTCCCAGTCATTCACCACTACCCACTAGAGTCACAATCCCTCCCTCCCAGTCATTCACCCCTACCCACTAGAGCCAGAATCCCTCCCTCCCAGTCACTCACCTCTACCCACTAGAGCCATAATCCCTCCCTCCCAGTCATTCACTCCTACCCACTAGAGCCAGAATCCCTCCCTCCCAGTCATTCACCCCTACCCACTAGAGCCAGAATCCCTCCCTCCCAGTCACTCACCTCTACCCACTAGAGCCACAATCCCTCCCTCCCAGCCATTCACCCATACCCACTAGAGCCACAATCCCTCCCTCCCAGTCATTAACCCCTACCCACTAGAGCTAGAATCCCTCCCTCCCAGTCACTCACCTCTACCCACTAGAGCCACAATCCCTCCTCCCAGCCATTCACCCATACCCACTAGAGCCACAATCCCTCCCTTCCAGTCATTCACCCCTACCCACTAGAGCCACAATCCCTCCATTCCAGTCATTCACCCCTACCCACTAGAGCCACAATCCCTCCCTTCCAGTCATTCATCCCTACCGACTAGAGCCAGAATCCCTCCCTCCCAGTCACTCACCTCTACCCACTAGAGCCACAATCCCTCCCTCCCAGCCATTCACCCATACCCACTAGAGCCACAATCCCTCCCTCCCAGTCATTAACCCCTACCCACTAGAGCTAGAATCCCTCCCTCCCAGTCACTCACCTCTACCCACTAGAGCCACAATCCCTCCCTCCCAGCCATTCACCCATACCCACTAGAGCCACAATCCCTCCCTTCCAGTCATTCACCCCTACCCACTAGAGCCACAATCCCTCCATTCCAGTCATTCACCCCTACCCACTAGAGCCACAATCCCTCCCTTCCAGTCATTCATCCCTACCGACTAGAGCCAGAATCCCTCCCTCCCAGTCCTTCAGCTATAACCACTTGAGACAAATGGCCTCCTTCTTAGTCCCTCCCTCCCATACAGCTCTCTTCTCAGCTTGTTTCAGTGTGTGAAGAGCTAACTATTTTCTCTCCTCTGTCTGACCCACATTAGTAAAGGAAGGGGGTCCCCAGGGATGAGAGCCAGCCTGAATCCAGAGATACTGAGAAGGAGAGCATGTCAGATCACAGTCCCTCCTGAATTTAGAGAACATCCCTGGGATTCAGACCTGTTCCTGGCTATTGAATTGATTTGACGCTTTAGGACAGAGTTACTGGGCCATTCTACAGATAAGAGAAATACATTGTGCTTTTACTCTACAGACACTGTTTGTTCCAGTGTAACAATATATAAAACAACCTGTGTGTCTTGGAGCTCTTCACACTTGTGATATTTTTTTTTGGGGGGGGGGTGGGGGGGTTGAAGCGGGCGGTGGTGCAATCCCTGACCCGGAGGAAATGTATCTTGTTTTGTTGTTGTTTTATTTGCTTTGCTGATTCAGAGCTGTGCATTTCCAAGTGTATAGACTGCTGCAGGCTATCCGGGCTGCATGAATAAAATAACACTGAGTGTCCGTTTGATTGTAGCCCTTCAAAAGTTACAAGCTGTCAAATTGCAATAAAAAAGTCAAATTTTAAATGCTCCAATGTATCCAGTAGGTGGCACCAAAACACAGTTCAAATTTTACATTGTAAAGCTTAGACTGCATTCTGTTGGTTTGTATTGGTTGCAGTGGCGGCTGGTGACTGCTAAGTCAGGGGAGGCACAAGAATAATTATTATTAATAATTAATAATAATTATAATAATTAGATACATTGCACATTCTAATTAGATATTATAGCAATGTATCTAATTATTTAATTAGATACATTATAGCAATGTATCTAATTAAATAATTAGATACATTACTATAATTATTATTAATAAATAATAATTATTATTATTTATTTCTTAGCAGACACCCTTATCCAGTGCGACTTACAATTGTTACAACATTATTTTTACATAAAATTACCCATTTATACAATTGTGTTTTTTTACTGGAGCAATCTAGGTAAAGTACCTTGCTCAAGGGTACAGCAGCAGTGTCTCCCACCTGGGATTGAACCCACGACCCTCCGGTCAAGAGTCCAGAGCCCTAACCACTACTCCAACATTTGCATTATTACAGTAGTACAGTACTCAGTATTATTAGCATGACAGAAATGGGGATTTTTAATTTGATTTCTAACGTGATTACACTATGTAACACAATTTTTGTTCCTGGGTAGTAAGTGTTATTTCCTAATTGCTTATGCCTCAAAAGTATAGAAAATGGCTATTATTCCCCACAAACTTTGCTTTTGTGACCAGGACAGTGATATTTTGAAATTTACCTATTTCCAATGAGAAAACGGGTGAATTTGTGTCTTTTCGTTCACAAAGTCAGAAAAAAACAACATATGAATCCAAATTAACATGTATTTATACTAAAGTAATACAAAAAAGATTTAGAAGTGAGTAGTTTTTCGAGATTTACGATTATACTGTAAATCACTTTCACGAATCAGCCCCCAAATGTAGTCTCCCATCATGTTCTCGTTATACTGTCCTTGGTAGCGGCGTTCAAAGTCCAGTATATCCTGGTGGAAGCTCGCCTTGCTCCTCGATACGCTCCCATGTTCTCCTTGAATTTATCAAGATGAGCATCAAGGATATGGACTTTGAGGGACATCCTACAGCCCATTGTGCCGTAGTTCTTCACCAGTCTCACCAGCTCCACATAGTTTTCGGCCCTTGTGATTGCCCAGGAAGCCCGAACCACTGTGACAAAGCTGTTCCAAGCCGCTTTCTCCTTACTAGTGAGCTTCTTGGGGAATTCATTGCACTCAGGATCTTCTTTATCTGTGGTCCGACGAAGACACCGGCTTTGACCTTTGCCTCAGACAGCTTAGGGAAGAAGTCTTGAAGGTACTTGAAGGCTGCCGACTCCTTATCTAGAGCTCTGACAAATTGTTTCATAAGGCCCAATTTGATGTGCAGTGGTGGCATCAGCACCTTCCGGGGTCCACCAGTGGCTCCCACTTGACATTGTTCCTCCCACAGAGAACTCGGTCCGCTGTGACCAGTCCCGCCTGTGGTAGTGCGCCTTGGTGTCCCTGCTGTCCCAAAGGCAAAGATAGCAGGGAAACTTGGTAAAAACTGCCTTGGAGACCCATCAGGAATGCCACCATTTGAAGTCTCCTATGACCTTGATGCCATCTCAGAAAAATGCAGATATGTATCCACTTAGGCAGCTGGAACTAAACTGAACTGGTGGGCTTAAGGTCCCTGTATTTATACTACTATTTATATTACTGGAAAGTTCTAGAAGTTACTCCAAGTTTACTCAGCACTGAATCTATCTGGAATGTTCTGGAAAATAGGTAAATGTCAAAATATCACTGTCCTGGTCACAAAAGCAAAGTTTGTGGGGAATAATAGCCATTTTCTATACTTTGGAGGCATAAGCAATTAGGAAATAACACTTACTACCCAGGAAACGAAAAAAAAAAAAATTTGTTACACAGTGTTTTCAGCTTTACATCACACATTAACATTGACAGTGAATTAAAGCAAAAACAGGTTCATGAATAACAGTTGGAGCATTATACAATCCGTTTTATTATTTTCTGATTTCAGTTTTTACTGTTTTAAAAAATGTAATCAGGATGATTTATGTACACCGCAGGCGCAGCGAACAACACAAAAGTGTCAATCTAGTACAGGCTTCTATGTCTTCCAT
>CM072681.1:13543798-13619911 GCA_036884735.1 Huso huso | reverse complement strand
CATGAATATAAATGAATTATCTATAAAATAAATATAGCTGGATTATATTACTTTTATTGTGACAATAAAGCAACACATAATAGTTATAGGTTTGGAAGTGTCTATGTATTGGTTATATTGACACTTAGCTCAGAAACAGACCGTTCACTTTTACCCGTGCCTATATTCCTGTTCTAACACCCATTTCCCCACAGAGAGGAGAAAATAAAGGCGATTGAGGTTTGTTGAGGAGTACTTGGAAAAGAAGGACCATAGTCAAGGAAACCAGGAAGCTTCATGGTTGTTGATGGCATTGAGCCTGTTAGGCTTGCTATATATGTAGGGGACTGCACACTTGGCTTCAGCGGTTTGGCAGGAATGCTAACAGTTACACAAGGCCCCCATGCAGCAGCCAGCATAGGGGCTGGTATTGCTGGTGGAGCCGCTGTCCTTGTTGGTGGCACCGCTGCCATGGTCAGGCTCATCAGGAAAATAGAAAACTATGAGTGAAAAAAGTGGCAACTGGGATCCAAGACATCACTGAATCAGCCAGTTGCATTACTGAATCCATACTAACGTTAGACCCGTATCCACGATCACAAGTCTACAGTGACTTGGCTCTTAAGCGGCACGGAAAGCGCACACCAGAGCCATCAAGAAAAACGAGAGTATGAAAACGGGTTAGCCAGTCGGGAAATTGACCTCCTCGAATACTATGAAGAGCTAGCCAGGAGAAAAAGACATCCGAGGAATAATCGAAGAGGGCTTAGCCATCCAAGAGATCGACCTCAGAATCAGGGAGGTGTCGAGGAGTTGGCAAGGAAAACAGGAAATCGAATTGGGAACTCAGAAATGCCAGGAGAAGCTAGCGAGGAGGCGGGAGCAGTGCCTCACCACACTAAGACAGTACAAGGAAGAGCTGGAGAACAGAGAAATGAAGGTATATGTATTTGGAGTTGAAGCTCTTTATCAGGGAAGGGTTGCAGAAACCAGGATCCTGGAATTTGCTGAATGGACAGAGTCGGTGCTGAAGGTAGTGGATAAAATATATTTTGAGATTAAATACTTTGCAAAACCCTATGGTAACGGTGTTTGGTACTGTGTGTAAGCTATCAACAGCTTAAAAGGTTAGCTGTCAGGAGATTCATTGTGAGTAAGCAATGCTGAATATTGCATACCCATTTTACAATTAAAATAGTCATGCATTGAGTTGTTAATAATTTGATTGAAACTGTGTTGGAATAGGGGAACATTCACAGTGCTGGCTAATCCACAAATGAGGATGAGTCTGAAAAACCCAGGAGAGCCCCCCAAAGGGTTGCTTACTTGGTGAAATAACTACAGCAGCATCTGACTGCCTTCAGAATGAAGAATCGTGATTATATAAAAGTACAAAGTATGGCAATCAAAATGTAGTTAAACCCTACATTAAAGTAGACAATGTTTGAAAATGTTTTAAAAATATATGTAACCCTTTCATTTTCAATAAATGTTTCAAGCTGGTATATTGTTTTTCTCTATTATAAATTACAAATACGAAATAAACACAATCCCTGTTAAGCATTTGTTTAGGTTCCAGTGTATGTTGTGTACAAAAGGTTGAGTCTACAGAAGGAACAGGTGGGTGGATTCCGACATCCTCATGAAGAAACAGCTGCTTGGGTTTCTGTGGCTTGCTCTGAGAAAAACAGCAGTCATCACAAATCAAGCAGTTGTTTCTTCACTCGTTTCACTCTGAATGATAAATTAGCCCAGTCAACACCAATGACCCTCATCTGATAGCATACACACTCACACCTAGTTTTTCAACATATACATTTCTATACCTCTATTGTAATTATAAAGTCATTACAATTGTGTG
This sequence comes from Huso huso, assembly GCA_036884735.1. NCBI lineage: Eukaryota > Metazoa > Chordata > Actinopteri > Acipenseriformes > Acipenseridae > Huso > Huso huso. Next base: position 13,618,071 of record CM072681.1, on the reverse strand, counting down.
TGTTTGCCTTTTTCAATAATGAATTAATGTTTGCAACATTTCGATAAAGCACTTTCTTTCCCCAGTGTTTAGTAAATTATTTACTTTTGCCACTGTATTAAAACCAATGTATAGTATGTATCTAACTTGATTATTAAAGAAAATCACAATCTTTCATTCTACATTTGTGTATTTTATGGCTGTATCTATGTTAACTGTTTATAGTAAAAGACAAGAGTGCTGTTTCATCTGAAACTTTTCAATATTTAAAAATAATACATTGAGTGCGATGGAAAGAACAATATTTATTAAGGCTTAGACCACAAATACAACATTCTACACATTTCATGACATCTTTGGCCTCTCCGAGTTGCCCTGCCCATCATTTAGTTTGCTGATAGAAGAAGGCTGGCTATGAGTGAAACCATGGGCAGATAGCTGCCTGTCCTGTTAGGGGCTGGGGAGGAGAAGGTGAACCTGACGCACAGCAGGGGCGAATGGAGGAGGTAAGATATCAATTCCTTTCTAGCTGATCATTGTCCATGTTGTTTATCGAATGATGAATGAGATATGAGCCACTGGCTGATAGATACTCTCTAATGGGGGCTCCTCATATTCTTGATGTTTTCAATTTTCATCTAGTTTAAAACTGAACCACACTTTGCTAAATATACTTCTAGTTGAAACATTCGTCATTTAATTTTAGTTTTCATGTTTTTGTTTTAAGAATCTTTATTCATAATTGTACATGTTTTTTATTATGTACATAAATGTTTTTAATAAATGTTTTGATTAAAGATGTAACTGATCTCGATATTGCTGCTCTAGAAAGAGTGCAAAGAAGAGCTACCAGAATTATTCCTGGTTTAAAAGGCATGTCATATGCAGACAGGCTTAAAAACTGAATCTACTCAGTCTTGAACAAAAGAAGACTACGCAGCGATCTGATTCAAGCATTCAGAATTCTAAAAAGTATTGACAATGTCGACCCAGGGCACTTTTTCAACCTGAAAAAAGAAATAAGGACCAGGGGTCATGTGGAGATTAGATAAAGGGCATTTAGAACAGAAAATAGGAGGCACAGAGAATTGTGGGAATCTGGAACCAACTCCCCACTAACGTTATTGAAGCTGATACCCTGGGATCCTTTAAAAGCTGCTTGATGAGATTCTGGGATGGATAAGCTACTAACAACCAAACGAAAGCGAGCAAGATGGGCCGAATGGCCTCTCATTTGTAACCTTTCTTCTGTTCTTCTGTTCTGTTTTCACTGCTGCATGAAATCACCACGTACACTGGCAGTTTGTGTAATTATTCTTATCATTCTTAGTGTTATGCTAGGGGCGCCCAGTGGGTGAATGCACAAGCCTGGCTGAATCCCTGTGAAATCTATCAGTGGAAAGATTAAACACAAACTCCTTATCAATTACTTATTCATTGTAAAACTCTATTTTAAAATCTGATTGAGATTTGAGATTGACCTTTTCATTCATGCCCCCCCCTACTGCTGTAAGTACATTAGCAGCGGAGCCAAAGTATTTAGCTTTGTCTTGAATGATACAGAGTCTAAATGGTGTCAAAGAGGGGCCGCCTACTAAAATGTAAGCAAAATGGATTGTCAACAAAGCTGCTTTTGTTGATGTACATTCTCAAAAGGCTACACTCTGAAGCCTATAAAAAGCCACTTTGGTCTTTAACACAGCAAAGTGCCCTTACTGTAGCTTTAAAACCTGCTGTCTTACTTCAACGTTGATCTGCTGTAATGAGTGCTAATCTTACCTAACGTCCTGTCAGCACTTGAAACATTACCACTGCCCCTTTAAAATAAATCCCAATCAAAGCTTGAATTCAACTGAAGATTATGGCCCTTCTATACTCTGGGTTGAATGCTTCTGTTTTATTTCTCTAATTCTGTTGTCTATACGTCACAGGCTAGTTCTTACCTCTGTTCACTATGATAGTTTCGGTTTCCATTTTAGAGTTAACAGGATACCAGCCATATCTTTCTGTGTAGCTTTATATAACCCCGCCAGCCTTGCTTTTGAAGTGGTAGTCTAAAGTTCCAGATAGAGAGCATTTAAACAGGCACTTTACTGAAAAAACACAACAGAGGAGAAAGACCAAACGAACCACTCAAGTTCTATTTGCAAAGGTAAAACTGCAGCAGAATTAGTTATATATTATAAATATTGGTTGCTTGATTGATTTATGACCCAAACCCCCGCCCCTATTGGTTGATTTATGACCTTAAGCCCCACCTTTCCACACCTGAGTGATTTATGACCCATAAGCCTCCCTTTTCCCCCACACTTTGATTGATTTATGACCCTAAGCCCCTCCTTTTCCCCACACTTTGAGTGATTTATGGCTCTAATGCCTCGCCCCTTTTTCCCACGCTTTGAGTGATTTATGGCTCTAAAGCCTCACCCCCTTTTTCCCACGCTTTTGAGTGATTTATGGCTCTAATGCCTCACCCCCTTTTTCCCACGCTTTGAGTGATTTATGGCTCTAAAGCCTCACCCCCTTTTTCCCACGCTTTTGAGTGATTTATGGCTCTAAAGCCTCACCCCCTTTTCCCATACAGAGAGTCCCTAAACATTTTTGACTATGTTTGAGACCCTCCGTAACAATAACCAGGGGTTATTACCATACAGAGAGTCCCTAAACATTTTTGACTATGCTCGAGATCCTCCGTAACAATAACCAAAATTATTAACATACAGAGAGTCCATAAACATCGAAAAGAGTCTCATAATCAATATATTATACACATATCACACTGAAAAATTAACCCTAATAGCAAGACTCAAATGCGCGGGGCCCTACATTTCAGTTGGATTTCCAGGCCGTGGTAGGTAGCTGTGTCAATTCCATAATAAACATGTATCCATCTAATGGTTGATTTTAATATTACAACATGTTATAAAAAACGATTTAAAGTTGTTTTTGAATGCAATAAAGGTTAGCACAGGCTGCATTGTAAAGGATTTAGGGTATTTTAGGAGCTACCCATAATGCCCCATATTTGCATACTGGTTTCTATTAACATTACAGAGAACTCTAAAATACAATTTAAAAGGTATTTTTAGACATTGATAGATATTACCACTACGTTCTTTGTCTTATTGTGCTTGTTTTAAGACCATACAAGGCGTGGTTAGGGTACAAGAATAATATTTTTTCTGTTAAAAAAACTGTATCAATGCTGCAAGATTAAGCATTTAGACTCCTGTCTGTAGCTCGTTTTAAAATACTAGCATCGGTTTCTAATTATTTTCAAAATAAATATTTTATAAAAAGCGTGTTTGAAAGCGAAAACTAATGTTTTAATATGAATAAAAGTCTTATCGATAGTTTCAACTCTCCTACATCCGCAGGCTGTAAAAAGACGCCGTGGTAAACGAGGCCATGTCTAATTTATCGTTCTGTGGTACTGTATGGAAATGTGTGGTACATCTCTTTGAAAGAATCAATCACTGTAAGGGTTTTATGCCTCCTTCAGTTAAGTATTTTTTTTTGAAAACCCTGTTATTTTAGACGTTGATAGATGTTACTAATCGCTTCTTTGTCTTAATGTGATTATTTTAAGACCATACAAGACGTGGTTAGGTATAAGAATAATATTTTCTGTTAAAAAACTGTATAAATGCTGCAGGATTAAGCATGCCGCTACTGCCATCTGATGGTTGAATTTAATATTGCAGTGGCTTTCGACCTGGATATGTGTAACGCACTCTAAAAACGATTTAAAGGTATTTTAGACGTTGATAAGTGTTACCACTACTTTCTTTGTCTTAATGTGGTTATTTTAAGACCATACACGACGTGTTTAGGACTAAGAATCGTCTTTCTGTTAAACTGTATAAATGCGGAGGAACAGCCATACCGCAGACTCCTGTCTGTAGCTCATTTTAATATACTAGCATCGGTTTCTAATTATTTTCAAAATAAATATTGTAAAAAGCATGTTTGAAAGTGAAAACTAATGTTTTTAATATGAATAAAAGTCTTATCGATGGTTTCAACTCTCCTACATCCGCTGGCTGTAAAAATAGGCGCGATGTAACAAGGTTACGCCTAATTGATCGTTCTGTGTACTGTATTCAAATGGGGTGAACATCTCTGAAAGAATCAATCTCCAGGCTGTAATTTTTTTTTTTTTGTGTTAGGGTGTGTGTATTTATGGTTAAATCCTGGGGTGTTTCTCGAACTAGTAAAAAAATATAAAAACACAAGTTATATTATAATGTTTTTTTTACTATGTTTGAGACCCACTGTAACAATAACCAGGGTTATTAACAAACAGAGAGTCCTAAACATGTGAAAGAGTTTTCATCAGTGTGTTTATACATATTACACTGAGCAATAACCCACAATAGCATCTGTTAAATGTGCTGGGGGCCTACATTTCTGTGGGATTTTCAGGCCGTGGTAGGTAACTGTGTCCATACACATGGTTCTATGTAATGGTTGATTTTAATATTCTAAAAACAATTTAAAGTTGTTTTTGAATCCAATAAAGGTTACACAGGCTGAATTGTAAAGGTTTTAGGGTTTTAGGAGCCTCCCCATAATGCACCTGTATTTGCATACGGTTTCTATTAACATTAGAGAACTCTAATTATTATTATTATTATTATTATTTATTTATTAGCAGACTCCCTTATCCAGGGGCGACTTACAATTGTAAGCAAAGACATCTAATTAATGTTATTTTTGAAGCTAAAAATTTGACCACTACATTCTTTGGCTTAATCGTGATTAAGAGTAAGGGTCATCTTTTCCTGTTAAAACTGAATATATTTTGGGTTCTCAGGACTAGTAAGAAATTATAGAGAAAGAAGGAAGAGTCTGTTTTTTGACCAAACAGCAGAGTTATGTGGAATATGGTGAACAGACCCTGTCTTTTTGGCCAAGAAGAAAGAAGCAGTCCTAGAGAAGAAAAGGTACAAAACCTGTTTTTATTTAGTAAGAGATTTTCTTAAATAAGAGTCTTAACTACTATCCTTCAGAAGAATACATCTTACATAAAGGTTTTTAATCAATATGTAATATTTTAAACTATTACACTTGAAAAGAACCTTATCTAACTGTGAAAGTCTATTGAGCCTGTTCTTTTTTTTCAGGGAGGTAGACTTGGGGTGGGCTGTTCACTGTGTAATTATTTATTTTTTATTATTTATTTTTAGCAGACGCCCTTATCCAGGACGATTTCCAATTGTTACAAGATATCACATTATTTTTTTACATACAATTACCCATTTATACAGTTGGGTTTTTACTGGAGCAATCTGAGTAAAGTACCTTGCTCAAGGGTAATGTGGATGGACTGTTCCCACAAGGCTGTTGGCTGATATTCGAATACGGGTTTTTATATCTACTGCCCACAGGTTCTCTAATTATTTTCAAATTAAAGTTCTAAAACAAAATAAATGAAAATCTTTCCAGTCGGGCTGTTTGGTCGTGTAAATTCAATTCTTTAATAATTACAATTATTTTAGTTAAGATGAAAACATTTACAAAGTTATGAAATTAATAAATACACAAATAAATAAATACGTGTTCTGCTGTTCAAGTATAGTCTATAATTGTAGACAGTGTTCAAGTTTGTTACAATATTTTAGTTCAGATGTAAGCAGCGCGACAAACTATGGACGCTTATCTGAATTGATTGAATGGAGGTCAGAAATTGTTTTACAATCACAAATGGTCGGACATTATGTAAAAACAAAACAAAAAAACATGTTTTTAGTACTGTGTTTCTGATTTTTACTGGTGAGGATAGGCAGCTGCAAATGTGATATGGTTGTCTTTTTATGATACACTTAATGTGATCTAACTTAACATGATATGGCCTGTATGTTATAATGTTTAAGATTTTACTGTATTTAACTAAGTATTTGCATTATTTTAACATATTCATTTTAGATCTTGAAACAAAATGACATACTTAAAAATACCTGAAAATCTTATCAAACACCTTTGTGGTATTTTTCATACATGTGGATAGAAAATAATTCTCTACATAAGTTATTTGGGCCTCATTTATTTTGGAATTGTTTCTTTTCTGTTAGATTAAGATTTTTGCTGTCAAATTATAATAGATATGCTATAAAAGAAGAAAGATTAAACCAAGCATACATTAACTTGTAGAATGACTGGGAATTTACAAACAGTATGAATGAGAACAACAAAGCATATTGCATAAAGAGGATACAAAAATACCCTTTACAAAGGAAATCATTTCAGCCTTCACCAGGGTGTGTATAAAGAAAATCAGCATATCTCTAAACTAGCTGTTTTAAAACAGAAAGATTCTTGTTAAACGTAACACCACAATCGCATATCTCTACACTAGCTGTTTCATTCTTACAGAATACAACCTCCAAAATAATATATTTAGAAGCCGTCTGAAAAATACATAGAAGCAGTACCCATATACACATGCACTTTATTTTTAGGGTTAATAGATTCCTTGTATCGCTCTTCTGTTTATGTTTGACACGTCTGTATGAGGGTCAGGCAGCCTCAAAAACAAGTCCAGAACAGTTGAATAGGGTGCCGACACCGCTTGAACTATTGAGGACGTTTCCTGTCTTTAAAGCAGCGGCATAAAACACCTTTGCTTAATTTACATGTTAAGATCTCTGAACAAACCCCGGCTGTTTTTGACCCATGACAACGATGTTACTTTTTTTTTTTTAAACCTCCACGCACGCCCTAGGTATATCTCCACTTGTTCGTTCAGTAACGGGGTGTACGCTTTCAATTGGAGGACTCTCTGAAACGCCATTGGTAATTTAATGTTTTTGTGTTTTCTTTATTTTGGTGTTTGTTTTCAGTTGATGTTCATTTGTTTTTAAAAGGCTATCTTTCAGTATAGTTTATGTATGTTACCTGTATTCATTCTTTCTTTCTTTATTTTAATTAAGTCAGTCTATCCTATCTATATTTTGTTTTTCAGTGATGCCAGAGACTAACCTCGGACATACTAAAAAAAATATCAAATTGTTGGTCATTTCTAACCCAGGGGTAGATTTTCCTCACTTATTTTCCTCAAAACTCTTACATACTTTTGTCAACAAACCTTACATTTCTGCAAATGGCTTGTCTTGTGGTTACTGTAATCCACGCCTGTACTGGCCGGGGTTAGGGCCCCAGGGGCGCCTGTGTGGCATGCCTGGCTTCATTCATTGCGCGAGGCAAGCTTCCATATGTATCCCTCTATGACGGCCGCACGCCCGAGAAGCCCACCTCGCTCGAAAACACCTTTTGTACATGAATATTTTAAAAAATTAAGTAAAACAATAAAGATGTTTTTTTTATTATTTAGAAAACAAAACTAACTTACTTATTTATTTTTTTCGTTTTTGGCTGGGTTATTTTTTAGTACTTCAAGTGCGAGTTTGGAGAAAGAAAAAGAAGCACGGCCTCTGTATATGCTTTGCTGTCGTGCAAAATCAAATACAGTAGAGCTGTTTACTGTAAAATAGATTAGAAGGAAGTAATAAAGTGGACTAGGTTCACGCCTCTGTCGTATAGGCCTTCTTCAATTTAGGCTGCTAAGATTTCAGTTTACTAAAGACCCTGTATTTATTTATTTATTTATTTATTTATTTAAAAGACGTGAGTAGATAGTATATTTGCTAAAACAATCGCTATACTATATTTTTATAAATTAGTAAACAATTACTATAAGCAAGTTTTTTCATTTTAAAATTCTACACAAAAAGTTTTACATAAGTACTATCATGGACCGTCTTCTGTGTTGAAACTCAACAAGCAAAATAAAATGTCGGATAGTAAACAATTTGTATGCGTAACAAATGACCTATTTCCCTCTTGCAAAAGGTATGAAATCATCCATCTGGTGATATTTTAGAAGAGGTTGTTACAGAGTATGCAGGATTCGGGTAACACCGCTAGGGAGGGAATACATTTGGCCACCCACGAGTATCACCGTTCCCCTTAATCACTTTTTTCATTATTAAAATACACGTTGTTTTATGTACATGTAATAGATGATGCTTGCAAACTCTATGCAGTAAGCTTGTATTGCAGGAGCACATCGGGGCCATGTACAGAACTGCATCTAACTTACTTGGTCAAAACAGATTTAACAGGGACAGTTCCATGAACGTTATCCTTCACGTTTATTTTCTATTACCATTTCATTTAAGGCTGAGGAGTTTATCAAATGTATTAATAAAGTATCACCAGTACAGAACAGAAATAGTTCACTATGATTATGAATAGTAAATTCAGAGAAGCTCTGAAAACTTTCATAGCCAGTACATAATACAACTCTTTATTTAACATTATTTATAGCATTATCATGTTTCTCAAAGGCTATACAGTTCAAATTCAAACTAATGGAACATATTTTGATTGTTGTAGGAAAAATGTAACTACAGTAAGAGCACTTAAATAAAACAGTAACACAGCTGTTATAAAACAGAAAGCTTACTGCTAAAAGTAACACCACTTTTTTTTAATTCATCCAAATATTAGTTGACTACTGTGTATTTCTTTAAATAGTAATTTTAAATATTAATATTTTTTGAAGATGCATGACAGCTTTTTTGTTTAAAAATAAGTTACAAGAAATTACATTTCAGTAATTATTTTTACTTCTGTTGTAATCTGTGCTTTATCTGTTTTAGCCATTTTTTATTGTACACTTATTCACATTCCGTTCTTATAGGTTACAAAGCACCCCTGTTAACACCATCACTATTAAACGATTAAGTCAAAGAATGTAGTGGTCAATTTTTTAGCTTCAAAAATAACATTAACTAAGGTTTTTAGCGTTCTCTGTAATGTTAATAGAAACCATTATGCAAATACAGGTGCATTATGGGTAAGCTCCTAAAAAACCCTAAATCCTTTACAATTCAGCCTGTGCTAACCTTTATTGTATTCTAAAACAACTTTAAATCATTTTTAGAATACGTTGTATTAAATCAACCATTAGATAGAAACATGTGTATTATGGAATGTACACAGCTATCTACCACGGCCTGAAATCCAACAGAAATGTAGGGCCCGCACACCTCGACACCTACTATGATGGGTTAATTTTTAGTGTAATATGTGTATAATATACTGATTATGAAACTCTTTTCGATGGACTCTGTTTGTTAACAACTTTCTTGTTATTATTATGGAGAGCGTTGAGCATAATCGAAAATGTTTAGAGATTCTCTGTTTGTTAATAACTTGGTTATAGTTACGGAGGGTCTCGAACATAGTCAAAAAAAAATGCACTACAATACAACTTGCTTTCTCTTCTTTCTGTCTGTCTTTTTCTTTTCTTTCTGATAATCTATAAACTAGCAGTTTAGGGCCATAAATCACTCAAAGTGTGGGGAAAGGGAGGGGCTTTAGGGCCATAAATCAATCAAAGTGTGGGAAAAGGGAGGGGTTTAGGGCCATAAATCAATCAATGCGTGGGAAAAGGGGCAGGGCCTAAGGCATAAATCACTCAGGGGTGTGGAAAGGAGGCGGGGGCTTAAGGTCATAAATCAACCAATGGGGCGTGGTTATGGTCATAAAGCAATCAAAATGCGTGAAAGGGCTGGGTTATTGTCATAAATCAATCAAAATGGGAGGGGCTTAGAAAAGTGACAGATGCTGTTGTGCCTTTACTACTAACTTGGATCGATTTTGCCAGAAAATGCCATGACAAAGGTCCCACGTTGCAAATACATCAGCAAAAGATTTGCTTTGCTTTACACACTGCGAAGGTGGCACCAATGCGATCCAGAGCTCTAATTTGAAAACATTCACTTTCAGAAATTCAGATACATCAATGCAGTAACAAATACAGCTGATGCTGAGCACAGCAACTCGCTGTGTAATCTTGTTCTGTCCCATCGGAGGTGATCTCTTTTGGAAGTAAAGAGCTGGTGTTCCATTATTACAATCTTGGAATTTAGAAAGACTTTAAAAAAAATATAAATAAATAAATAAATAAATAAATAAAAAAATCCATTGTATTCTACATGTATTTTGATATCCAGTATGAGAGAAGAACCCAATTCAACTGCACAACGCTTTTCAGTGTTCAAGTGTAAATCAAACGCTGACTTTGACATCGATTATCATGCAAATTCTAACAACGATTAGCAAAAAATAATAATAATAATAAAAAAAAAACTTTAAAGAGTTTAAAAAAAGACAATAAGTCCTAATTCACAATTATGCCCAGGTGCGGGTGATAATTACTAATTAGACAATTAACAAAATAATTAAACAATTAAACCAAATGTGCATACGCACATGTTTTATGCAGGAGGATAACCCCCTCCCTGTGTGTTACAATTGCATTTAAATATAGCACTCTCAATTGTCATATTCCTGCCATCACTTCACCTTGTTTTGTGTAAAATATGAATTTTCAGTGTAAAACCAAAAAAAAAAAAACACTGTCCAAAGGAGAAAATACTACATTAACACCATGGCCTATTCACATGAAATAATTCTCTCTCTCTCTTATTTTTTTTTTAAATTTGCTGTTGAGGTTACAGTTTATGAATTACGTAGCCCAGCTTCTGGCGAATACAGCAGTCCCTGAACAGTGTGCCGCGGCTGCAGAGATGCATTTCACTTTTTGCTGCCATTAAAACTTTACATGACTTTGTATAGCCACTTAGATTTGCATTATCTTCAGTGAATACAACTATAGAGTCATTTTTCCAAACAGTATATTAGAGGTAGCTATCCTTTCCTGCAACTGAACTTTCCACAGCGACACATTCTCCGGCTGATCATTTTCAGTTTGCGTCTCCATACTTGAATTTGTAGAATATTTCATACATGTATGTGGATTTATTATTAACTGACTTACTGCCCACATCGCAACCAAGACATGTAGAATCTCTCTTTCATACATGATGTACAGGCCTAATCAATCTACACCATGATGTAGAGAGCCACATGGCTGACAAGCAGGTTGCATTCTGGTATTTAACCAACAACAAAAACAAACTTTCTGAAACAGCGGCACGTGACAGCGTAATATAATTAGCTTCACTCGAGACAGACGGCTGCAGTTGGGACTGATTTTAAACAAAATAATATGTATAAAATAAATTAATAAAAGCAGGTTACTCTTGATCTCTGCAACATCATCCTGTATTTGTTCACAGACGCATACTCAATAGCTTTTAAAAGCAACAACACAGATTACGTTCTTGACAGTAAGTTAATATATACAAGCCATGTTTTTAATTTTTGTGGAATATTTGATTTCATTAGATACAGATAGACTGTCAGGAATAGAGACAGTGAGACACACACAGATAGACTGTCAGGGAATAGAGACAGAGAGACTCACACAGATAGACACACCACCCAGGTATCCAGGATATGGAGGTGTTATTTCAGATGAAAACACATTGCAATTCAGCACTGACCTCTGACTATCAGTTCAGTCTTTCCTTGTCCATCCCAGACTCCATCAGTGGCATAGCAGGAGTAGACCCCGCTATCAGTGTGACAGAGGTTTCTCAGGTTCAGAGAGAGAATGCCTTCCCGCAGCCCCAATCTAGAGAGAGCAGTGCGGCCCCGATAGTCACTGTCCTGAACATCTGAGTGATCTATTCGATCTTCATATAAATGAACTGGGATATTGAAGTTCTCTCTGTACCACCTCACGTCCATGTTCACAGCACTAAGACTGGGGGTGATGTGACACGGCAGGATGACATCTTCACCAAGAGAGGCGATGAGGGGCTGATCAGAGCCAATAACAGAGCTGCCATCTGAAAAACAAAACACTGGCAATTAGAAACAAACAAGCATTTACTCAAACAGTACCTTAGTAGAAGAAGAAAGCACAGCTATGAGATATGAGCTATAAGCTGTGACCCTGGGACTTCTACACTAAACATCCAGCTATGAGATATGAGCTATAAGCTGTGACCCTGGGGAGCTCTACACTAAACATCCAGCTATGAGATATGAGCTATAAGCTGTGACCTGGGACTTCTACACTAAACATCCAGCTATGTGATATGAGCTATAAGCTGTGACCCTGGGACTTCTACACTAAACAATCTAGCTATGAGATATGAGCTATAAGCTGTGACCCTGGGACTTCTACACACAACATCCAGCTATGAGATATGAGCTATAAGCCAGACCCTGGGAGCTCTACACTAAACATCCAGATATGAGATATGAGCTATAAGCTGTGACCCTGGGGCTTCCACTAAACATCCAGCTATGATATGAGTTATAAGCTGTGACCCTGGGAACTCTACACTAAACACCCAGCTATGAGATATGAGTTATAAGCTGTGACCTGGGACTTCTACACTAAACATCCAGCTATGAGATATGAGCTATAAGCTGTGACCTGGGACTTCTACACTAAACATCCAGCTATGAGATATGAGCTATAAGCTGTGACCCTGGGAACCTCTACACTAAAACATCCAGCTATGAGATATGAGCTATAAGCTGTGACTCTGGGACTTCTACACTAAACATCCAGCTATGTGATATGAGCTATAAGCTGTGACCCTGGGACTTCTACACTAAACACCCAGCTATGAGATATGAACTATAAGCTGTGACCCTGGGAACTCTACACCAAACACCCAGCTATGAGATATGAACTATAAGCTGTGACCCTGGGAACTCTACACTAAACATCCAGCTATGTGATATGAGCTATAAGCTGTGACCCTGGGAACTCTACACTAAACATCCAGCTATGAGATGAGCTATAAGCTGTGACCCTGGGACTTCTACACTAAACATCCAGCTATGAGGTATGAGCTATAAGCTGTGAGTCTTGGGAACTCTACACTAAAACATCCAGCTATGAGATATGAGCTATAAGCTGTGACCCTGGGACTTCTACACTAAACATCCAGCTATGAACGCTGGTGCATTAGACGCACTGGTCCGGAACTCAACCAAAGCCCCAGCACAGTGTTAGTGAGAGGTGACTGAACAGGCAAATTGAACAACAATTCCCCTTCCTATAAAAACAGGGCCAGGACATCTCTGAACTTGTGATCTTGAATCTCAGTGGATCTTCCTATTAAATTATCTTCATGTTAGAAATAGCAAGTTGTCTCTTCTGTGTAGAAACAGCTGTAGCAAACTCATTCCTTAGCAACCATAGATGATGATAGCTTCTCACTGGGTCTGGACTACTCACATTACTTCCCCTCCACCCCCTCCCACTCACACACTCACACACTCATCCACAAACTCATTCAGGACCAGTAATCTCTCTGGTGCTAAACTGTCAAAACAGTTCAGCATCAATTTTCAAAACTATGTGCACCCCTGCCAGGACTTAACCCCACCCAGAACCGTTGCTTACTAAAGATCTTGTTTATTCAAATACATGCAAAAGACTGTAATTAGAAAAGTGTGTCATAAGTACAGCTGTGCACAAAATATTACTGACATCGAGGAGTTAGGAATGTTTTGTGTGTGGTTGGCTTATCTTTCCTGCCAGCACGAAGCTAGTTAGATCACTTCTCCCTAGCAACAAATTACACTACAGCCAGCAAATATTCCAATTGGATGATTACAACTTAACAGCATTACATTTCTTTCAAGCATTTGTTTTGCATACACTTTTTTGTTTTTAAATCCTAGACTCTCTGGTGGTTAACTTTCAAAACAGTTTATCATCAATTTAAAAACGATTTCCACCTGTGTATTCATAACCCAAAAAAATTACTGAACATAACCAACTCCGAGACAACATTGACTACACCTCTGCACCAATTAGGAGTTTAAATAGATTCCAAAATATGAAAATTGTCTCCAAACACAGCAGTGTCTCAGATGAAACCACACCCTCGTCCCACACCCAGGTCCTTTCCTCTTATGGGAACAAGCCTCGAACATCTGTGCCAGAACAATCAGCTCCCTCTGCACACACAAAACACTGTCCCTCTGCAGAACAATCAGCTCCCTCTGCACACAAAAAACACTGTCCCTCTGTAGAACAATCAGCTCCCTTATTTGCTTAAATTGAACAATTTATAACAGCCCTGCGAGAGCTGAACTGAAAGTGGGAAGAAGTGGAACAGCAGTCAGCCTGGACACCTGCATGCACAATACCTGACAGCAGCCAGCCTGGACACCTTTATGCACAATACCTAACAGCAGCCAGCCTGGGCGCCTGCATGCACAATACCTGACAGCCAGCCTGGACACCTGCATGCACAATACCTGACAGCAGCCAGCCTGGACACCTGCATGCACAATACCTGACAGCCAGCCTGGGCGCCTGCGTGCACAATACCTGACAGCAGCCAGCCTGGACGCCTGCATGCACAATACCTGGCAGCAGCCAGCCTGGACGCCCTGCGTGCAATACCTGACAGCAGCCAGCCTGGACGCCCTGCATGCACAATACCTGACAGCAGCCAGCCTGGGCGCCTGCATGCAAATACCTGACAGCCAGCCTGGACACCTGCATGCACAATGCCTGACAGCCAGCCTGGACGCCTGCGTGCACAATACCTGACAGCAGCCAGCCTGGACGCCTGCGTGCACAATACCTGACAGCAGCCAGCCTGGACACCTGCATGCACAATACCCGAGAGCCAGCCTGGACGCCTGCGTGCACAATACCTGACAGCAGCCTCCCCACGCGGCTCAAGAGCAAAGCCAGGCGGCTGGGAAACGACTCCAGGCTTGCATAGATGGTGCACTGCAGGCCTATTTCAAATAGTTGAGAGCTATAAGCTAGAAGGGGGGCTGGTGCTACCCCTGTGAGATCTAGAAGCTCAACATTATACATTGATGCATGTCAGTGCTTCTGTCCTATTGAAAGATCTTCATGTTAGAAATAGCAGGTTGTCTCTTCATCAGCTTAATTTCTACAGTCCCTCTCACCTCTCTGTGTAGAAACAGCTGGTAGCAAACTCAAGACAATGAGACAGGTCCTCCCCAGGAGTCTCATCTTCATAACAAAAAGCTCTGTTAGTTGTAGCTGTGTGACACAAACAAACCAGACCCCATGTAGACTCATGATTGCACTGTGAAGTACTGCACACCCACAGTCAGACTCCTGTATTCATATTCATCACAGGGCCAGACCGCTGCTCCACTGAGATAAATGTGTCAGACTGGCTCTGGAGCTGCCAGATAAGATGGTATAACACACAACGCCCACTGCAGTAATGGAGCAGTGTTAGGACACAGACTATACTGTACACTATCCCTCTTCAATACACAGCAGAACTGCAGAATCACACTATACTGTACACTACCCCTTCAATACACAGCAGAACTGCAGAATCCCAGTGCTTCCAGTGGCAAATTTCACGTTACTATTCTGTCCAGTACAGCTACACTCCTACAGGTAATGAGACAGTACTGACACAGGCTGAACACTACCCTGCTTCAAGTAATGAGACAGTATGGAAACTGTTTATTTAATTTTCTGCATGAGAATTAGGCTACACTATTGTTATAAGTGCTGGTTGCACTGTTTGTGATTATATTAATATGTAATTAATTTCATTAGCGATGTGCAGGTGGAGACAATAATTATCTGGCCTCCATGTTGGAATAATAGATGCATGCATGACCCTCCAATATGTTTAATGAGCGATACTGAATTATTATTATTATTAATATTTATTTCTTAGCAGACATGTATGTAAGTAAACAAAATACATTTCAAAAATCACAGTACAAGTAATAATACAATTAAGAGCAAGATAAATAAAATGACTTTGGTTCTAGCAAGTACAAGTGTGACAAAATACGATTCAGTAATGGAGCAAATAACAGTGTCAGTGATAGTTACATCAAGATATAATTAAATACAAAATACTACAGATTAAATAACACTTGACAGATTACAGTACTCTAAAGAACAGGATTAAATGCAGTAAAATAGGGGGCAGATAAGAACAAGTAAAGCACATTTAAGGAAGAGTGTCCATAGGGAAAAAAAGAGGAGTTCTACAGGTGCTGTGGTGAGGAGGAGCCGGAAGATGGTCAGGGACTGGGCAGTCCTGACATCTGTAGGAAGGTCATTCCACCACTGCGGGGCGAGGGTGGAGAAGGAGCGGGCTCTGGAGGCAGGGGAGCGTAGAGGAGGTAGAGCCAGTCTTCTAGTGCAGGCGGAGTGGAGAGGTCGAGTGGGGGTGTAGGGAGAGATGAGGGTCTGGAGGTAGCTGGGTGCAGTCTGGTCAAGGCATCTGTAGGCTAGTACAAGAGACTTGAACTGGATGTGAGCGGTGATCGGGAGCCAGTGGAGTGAGCGGAGCAGTGGAGTTGGGTGGGAGAAGCGAGGCAGAGAGAACACTAGGTGAGCAGCGGGGTTCTGGATGAGCTGGAGCGGACGGGTGGTGGACGGAGGGAGGCCAGCCAGGAGGGAGTTGCAGTAGTCTAGGTGGGAGAGTACCAGGGCCTGGACCAGGAGCTGGGTGGCGTAGTAGTGGCGTAGGTGAGGAAGGGTTGGATTCTTCGTATGTTGCTCAGGAAGAATCGGCAAGTGCGTGCCAGAGTGGAGATGTGCTGGGAATAAGAGGCAGGGGTCCAGGGTGACTCTGAGGTTCTTAGCTGAGGAGGAGGGAGAGAGTGTGGTAGATTCCATAGGAACGGAGATAGAGAGATCAGAGGAGGGGGAGGAGGGAAAGAACAGGAGGTCAGATTTAGAGAGGTTGAGTTTGAGGTGATGCGAGTGCATCCAGGAGGAAATAGCAGACAGACAGGTAGAGATACGGGAGGAGATGGTGGAGTCAGAGGTGGGGAAGGAGAGGAAAATCTGAGCATCATCAGCATAGAAATGGTATGAGAAACCATAGGATGCGATGGGGGGGCCCAGGAGCGGGTGTAGAGAGAACAGGAGAGGACCCAAGACTGACCCTTGGGGGACTCCAGTTAAGAGGGGGGAGGTGTGGAGGTTGCTCCACGCCAGGTTACCTGGTAAGTGCGGTTGGAGAGGTAGGAGGAGAACCAGGCCAGAGCAGTGCCAGAGATCCCAGGGTCAACAAGAGATGATAGTAGAATAGAGTGATCAACAGTGTCAAAGGCAGCAGAGAGGTCGAGGAGAATTAGGACAGAGGAGAGAGGGCAGCCTTCGGGCACATTTAAGTGAGTTGGTGACAGACAGGAGGCGGTTTCAGTGGAGTGAGCAAGCGGAAGCCAGATTGGAGAGGGTCAAGCAGAGAGTGGTTGGACAGGAAAGCAGAGAGCTGGCGGTGTACAGTCCGCTCGAGGGTTTTGGAGAGGAAAGGTAGGAGGAGACAGGACGGTAGCTCTGGAGGAGGTGGGGGTCGAGGGTAGGTTTTTGAGGAGGGAGTGATAGAGGCTTTTTTGAAGGCAGAGGGAAGATACCAGAAAGTAGAGAGGTGTTGAGGAGGGAGGAGATGAAGGGGAGTAGAGCAGGAGCAGCAGCTTGAAAGAGGTGAGTGGGGAGGGGTCAAAGGCACACGTGGTGGGTTTGTGACCCTGGAGCAGGGAGGAGGTCAGAGTCTGAGAGGGGCAGAAGGTGGAGAAGGAGGGTGAGTTAGTAGGGGTTGCAGTGGGTGTAGGAGTTGGAGGCGGGGGGGGGGTGCGGGGAGGGAGAGGTGTTAAAGAGTTTTGGATATCTGAGATTTTAAGAGAAGAAGGAGGCAAAGTCATCAGGAGATAGAGGAGGGAGGAGGAGGGGGAGGGTTTAGGAGGGAGGAGAAGGTAGAGAATAGTTTACGGGTTGTTAGTGGAGGCTTGGATTACAGATTGGAAATAAGCACATTTAGCAGAGGAGAGAGTAGAGGAGAAGGAGGAGAGGAGAGTGCGGTAAAGGAGTTTGGTTCTCTTCCATTTCTTTTCAGCAGATCGCAGTGTGATTCTTGCCGAGCGGAGCGCAGAGGAGAGCCAGGGATGGGGAGGGAGGGGCGAGCAGGGCCCGGGAGGTGAGAGGACAGAGGAGTCGAAGGAGGAGGTGAGGAGAAGAGGGTGGAGGTAGCAGAGTCTGGGAGAGTTGTGAAAAGGAGTCGATAGGAGGGAGGTGAGAGAGCAGTGGAGACAAGGACAGAGGGGGAGAGAGCGGAGGTTCTGGCGAGAGGTGACAGTGGGGGGTAGGAGGAGCAGGGAGGGGGAGAGACAGAAAAAGAGATGAAATAGTGATCAGAGAGGTCCAGGGGGTGACAGAGGGGGTGGAGGGGCAGCAGGCCCTGAGAAGGTGAGGTCCAGTTGACGGACAGCTTTGTGGGTAGGAGGGGTCGGAGAGAGACAGAAGTCGAAGGAGTGCAGGAGAGGGAGGAATCCAGCAGAGTGGCTGGGGTTGGAGATGGATGTTGAAGTCACCCAACAGGACAGTCGGGGTAGACAGAGGGAGGGAGGAGAGTAGATAGTCGAGTTCATCCAGAAAGTGAGTGAGAGGCCCAGGGGCGGTACAGAACAATGAGCAGGAGTTGACAGGAAAGGTTAGTTGGACTGCATGAAATTCAAAGGTATTGACAGAGAGAGATGAGATCGGAGGGACAGAAAAGAGTAAGGAGGGAGAGAGGAGAAGACCCGTCCCACCTCCCGTCCAGTGAGACGCGGGGTATGGGACAGGGCGTAGAGAGAGGACAGGGCAGCAGGAGTAACAGTGTTATCAGGGGACAACCAGGTTTCAGTGAGAGCAAGGAAATCGAGCCGAGGTGGGAGGCAAAAGGCAGAGATGAAATCAGCTTTGTTAGCAGAAGAGTGACAGTTCCAGAGTGCACCAGAGAGTGTGCTGGGGAGGGGGGAGGCAGAGAAATGAGGTTAGAGGGGTTGGAGGAGCAGCAGCGGAGGGAGGGCAGAGGGCGCGGACGAGAGGACAGAACAGGGATGTGAGAGACAGTCATAGCAGGGCAAGCAGGACAAAAGGCACAGTAGGAGCAGTAGGGTGGAGGGTAAAGACCTGACTAGTAGATAGCTTCTTCTAGAGCCCGTTAGGTTTGGATCTATTGGAATAGCGTCTCAGCAGGCCTCCCTTGCTGGACTCCCACAGCTAGACTCCGGCTCTTTTTATTGAGGCTCTTCTGTTGGCTGGCGCGAAATAGGCTGCTTAATATATAAAGAACAACTGCGTGAAACCAATCAGATAGCAAATCAACTTCTATACAATTAAACCACTCACCTGGTACTAATCACACACCAACTCAGCTAATTCAAACACCACCTTACAAAGTTACCAAATGTAGTTAATTAAAAATTACTTGAAGCAGGAACTTGCCTATCTGCCTCAGTCCCTGGTTCCTGTAGACTGACCACTATTAAATGCGTCTGCTAAATAAACAAATACTACTAATAATAATAATTAGAAAACTGGTGACAGAGTCGGAAATCGCGTGGCGGGCAAGTGTATTAATTTGTTACATTATCTATCTCAATGGGGATTGATTTTATTCTTAATAAAAGGATGGTAAAATGCGATTGGCATGTATCTGGGTAACGGATAACAGAGTGCTGACTATGTATGTGGGATATGCATTCCCATCAAGGATCACAGAAGAGAGGAAAAAGAGAAGAGAGGGAGGAGGAGGAAGAGATGAAGGATGGGGGAGAGGGGAATGAGAGGGGAGAGCGGTGAAAGGAGTCTGCCGTCCAGATGCTTTTAGTGAAATTCATTTGAACCTTTAGGAGATTAACACAGAGGTGACCATGGACACAGGTGTGAGGAGCCGTGACATTCCACACACTCTAGAGAAAAAAAACACTCTACAGTATTTAATTAAAAAATTGGACAAAAAGCATTACATTGTTTACAGTCCAGGTCACGGATGTACCAGCTAAATCTATAGAGCACCCCGCCCCACATTTATTTCCATTGCCACAGTGTATTGTAGATTATTTTGTGCTCTGTAATGAAAGCTTCATCCATTAATCCGGGTTCATACACTTTTTCAAACATCAAAATTCCATACTTTCTTCTAGACTGTCATTTGTTTTTCCCAGACTTGTGTTTTTAGTTTCTACTAGTTTTTCAATAGTTATCCACATAGGCGGGCAGCCGCAGAGCATTATAGCTTTTTGATTCAGAGCAGAAGTTGCTCCTGGTTTTCTAAAAGTATTTGTTACAATCTGGAGGTGCATATCTAGGAAGAGACAATGCAGGTATGCAAAAGAGAAGTAAGATACAATCTAAGAAATGCTCAATATTTGAGAACTACGTTGCATTATTTACAAAAATAATACAAAAAGTTGTATACTGCAAGTATACTTATGTCAAAATAGGATAGTATTATGTGACCAATAGGATACTAAAACCAGACAATTTTTTGGCACAAGTATACATGCAGTATATTACTTTTTTGTAAGGGATGAGATTGGATTCTGAGCCAAACTTCTTTATGCCATCTGTTAAATGTTGAACACTCTGGGAGGTGAAAAACAACAGAAATGAAATAACAAATGTGCGAGTGTGGTATATTAAACATACAAGTCAAACACTGAATACAGCACACCCTCGCTACAACAACCCTGTTTGGGTCCAAAGCCTTTTGTTCGCTATAGTAAAAGGACAATCCAAAACAAACAATATAAACTGCCAAATAAAAGCGCATCAACAAAGTTTCAGTTTTGTATCAATTGCAAAAGTTAATTTAAATCTTGTTCATTATTAAAAAATAAATAAATAAATAAATTAAAAAAACATGTTGCTTTGCCGTGCTGGTTGCATAGAGCTGTACGAGCCAACATCAGCAGCAGTTTGATTTTAAAATCAGTATTTAATCGTATAATGAAGGCCATATAGCGAGGATGTAAATAGTACACTCAGCTGACGGTTTGGACCCGAGACAGTTGCTGCACTCGGTACTGTAAGTTACAAGCAAGCACCATACATTTAAAATAAAATTACTTGTACGTTTTATTAATCACATTAAAGAAATGAAAAAAGCGATGTTAACATGCTACATTTGTACAAACCAAGGGGCTGCAGAAAGAGTTTATTTTTTTAATCCGAGTCGGTGATAATAAGGGCCTGTTCACACCGGAGCTTTTTTTCATACTCAGTACGGTTCGGTTCGTTTGGAGAGCAGTGTGAACATCAAAGTTCGATTGGCAAACGAACCAAACCGAACTGAACTGAACTGAGACCACTAGAAGAGATCGTCTCAGACCGTTTGGCAAAAGAACTGAGTTCAGTTCGCTTAAAAACGTGAATGTGAACACTGGACGGTCTCGGTTCTTTTGCAAACAGGAAACAAACCCGGTAGATTTGGCTGTACAGTAGTATGTAGTTACTGCATACACAAACAGGTGGTAAAATGTCCATATGGTGATATGGACAACGGGGGAAACAACGGCATTGTTAGAAATGTGATCAGAAAAAAATTAAAAAATCAGACTGACAAAACCCAATGTATTTGCTGTAATATCAACATACCTGGGAATTTATTAAAATTACCGTGGCTCCGGTTGGCTGGTGCGGTTGCTATAACCTCTTTTTCTTTTTTTTAAAAAAGCTGTTTTCTTTTTTTTGTAGAATTGTTCAAGTTCATGTTGAATGATGTCAACTGCCTCCAATCGCTTTCATGATTCATCACTGACATTGGGAAAAAAAAATCACATTTGCAGAAAATACAGCTGCATGTGGATTACTGTATACGATGTTGTGCGAGGGAGTGTGCAAGCACCAACTTTATTATACAATATAGCACAGTATGCAAGTTAAAGATTCCGTTTTTGGCTCGTTGTCCAGTTTTTTAACAAACGTCTGTTTGTTAAAGTTATGTAGTGTGTACATAAATATGTTTACCAGTGCTGCAAAAAAAAAAAAAACTAAAATACAAAGTATTATATTAAAAAAGGACCAGATTTTCTTTCTAAATTATTATATGTTCCTGATTTTGGTTTAGTAAACTTAAAGAAAGAAAACAATGCTCTACAGCAGGATGTTAGTCTCAGAGTTTGCCAGATAGTTCCCAGGTATGAATTACATGTTCTCTGTTGTCTTGCATAAATGAAATAAAACACAATTTATTTATTTATCGCTGTACACACTCTAGGCTAATGTTTTACACGAGGAGCTATATCCCTAAAAAATACATTCCTTTATATCTGTTGTCATTATTACAATACCGTAGTTCTTTTTTTTTTCAATATCGAGGATTTTATATAAATGAAAAAAAAGCAAAACATTAAACAATATATACAGTAGCTGCTGTACTACTATTGTATTTGAATATTTACATAGTGTGAAGAAGCAATGCCAGAAAATGTAAACATCCGATGGTCTTTTATTAATAAAAAACGAGTTCACTTGATGATTATTATTATTATTATTTATTTCTTAGCAGACACTCTTATCCAGGGCGACTTACAATTGTTACAAGATATCACATTATTTTTACATACAATTATTATTTTTTTTTTTTTTACACATTATATTATATTATTTTTTTTACATTATACGAACTCAGTATGTTTGTATACAAGGCAAGTGTGAACAGCTAGCACATTGATACACTGCTTCAAAGCAAACGAACCGAACTGAGGATGTTTGAAATGAACCCAGTGTGAATACACCCTAACTATCGTATTACATTTTTTTTTTCCTGGGTTGGGAAATAACATTAACGATTTAATTAAGGTAACAACAAGATAACAAAATGTGAATCTCGGTGAGCAGAGTACAGTAGCTTGTAATTCCAGTCTGTAACTTTGTTTAAAAAATCATAGCCTTGGCTGTCGTAGACTCCATTTTACCCTTCGTTTCACTGGAGCAGACAGTCATGTGACATATACCAGTGCGCTGACTGGATAGGATTGCTTTTGAGTTGTCAGGGCGTTGTCAGTGGTGTTACACGGGGCAATCCTCGCGGAATTTGGTCACAAGCAACATAGCTGCTACTAGTAAACTGTCTAGACAGTTACTGCTAGAGCTGCTGACCCGCTTTAGAGATCAATTATTATTAATAATAAAAGTAATCGCGTTATCATTTTCATTCTCCCGTGATGCTAGTAAAATTCCAGACTTTTTCAAGACTTTCATACCGGAGACGTGGTTTTTCAAGCATTTTCAAGCCCTGGATATCAGTTTTGCATTTTTCCATACTTTTTCCAGACTTCCAGACTAGCGTACGAACCCTGATTAATAGTCATAGCTCAGCTACATTTTTATTGGGAATTTGTCACCAAGTGCAAGATATTGCAAAAGAGCAAGAAAGAGCCAGGGATGAAACCGCTATGACTTTCTGTACCCAAGATCCGTACACATGCCTGCTGCACTGCTATTACTCGGGGCACTTTACAAAAGCAACACAAACACAAGCATGGACAATGCACACTGCAAAGCGACACGTCATGCAATATTTACTCATTCATGTCATAATACAGTCATGCAACACTATCAGTTTTCATACGTTTTTGAATCGTGATGTCTTTACAAGACACATCCTCCAGGCGGTTGCCCAGTAAGGACGCTGCAGTCTCGTCTCTGGGATGCTACATTAGGGGTCTGGATACTCATTCCCGTCGATTTATTTATTTTCAAGTTAATGAAGTTCAAATGTTAAATCCTGAAACTCATTTCCACACTGAGTTATTGATTTCTCCTGACTTGTCCATCAGATGAGGTGTGGAATAGTTTCCTTTCTGCATATTCCCACTCCCAGGCACTGACAGCAGAGAAGCCTCTTGTGACGTGTCTGCGTCTCTGCCCACTTTGACAGAGAGCAAGAGAGTGGATTTGCATTTTTACAATTTAAAATGCATGCTCATAAGAGTGATACACAAAACATACATGCTGAATAAATGGACCAGAAAGAGTTAAGAGTGATTGTCACAAAGACGGCCAGAGTGGGTTGCGTCAGACCAGAAGCAGGAAATAAACAACAGAGACTTGGGGTTTTGGTGAGGCTGAGCGCGTGATCGCGCTCAGCATTTAATAAACAGAACAGAAAATAAAAGGTTTGAAACACAAAAACACTGGACACGGCACTTCACGCCAAAATAAAGAGACAAACAAAACGGACTATACAGTAAACAGACGGT
Source organism: Huso huso (assembly GCA_036884735.1). NCBI lineage: Eukaryota > Metazoa > Chordata > Actinopteri > Acipenseriformes > Acipenseridae > Huso > Huso huso. Next base: position 13,594,146 of record CM072681.1, on the reverse strand, counting down.
GCAGGACAGACGAACAAACACGGTGAGTACAAACAAAACACTTATTATATTTTCCTTCACTTTACTTTCCTACTCTCCTCCTTCTCCTCACCCGTTCTCCACTCTCGAACACCCAACCCCGGTGACTAAAAAATGTGCCTATTTATACTGTTGTGCTGGGATTCAATTACTAATTAATTATTCACTTGAATCCCAGCACGTGAATTCATTACGTGAAACCCTGTGTTCACATATTATATTTTATCTGCACGTGAAGTGATGTGCCATCCTCGTGCCTAAATATAACTATACACTTTAAACATACGTGAAACACAGACCCGTTTATATCCCGTGTACCAATCTATACACCAACATTTCCACACGCACGCAACACACAACACATAATATGCACACAGGGGCGGGGCACATTGCCACATATACCCCCCCCTGTGCAAAGCACACATGGCCTCAACGGCCACCTCCCCATAAAAATCCAGCAGTCCAGGCCAAAGTCTCGGGCTGGGAAGGGAGGCTTCAGGGGCCCACAGGTGGCAATGTTGCCAGTAGCCAGGCTGCTACTGGCCATGCTGTCAGCAGACATGCCGACAGCTCCCAGACTGACTCCTTCAGCCGGGGCAGTCCTGGCAGCGGAAAGGCTGCTTGGGGATGGTCTGATGACCTCCCTCTTCTTCGTGGCCGGCAGCTCCCTCTTCCGGGGCTCCGGCCACAGTCTCTTCTGCAGCACAAGTGCTGCAGTGGGGCAGGTGTCCGGACTTCCCCCCGATCTCCGGCAGCGAAACTGCTGCAGTGGGAGCAGGTCTCGGACCTCCCCGATCTCGGCAGCGAAACTGCTGCAGTGGGAGCAGGTCTCCGGACCTCCCCACGATCTCCGGCAGCGAAACTGCTGCAGTGGGAGCAGGTCTCCTGACCTCCCCACAATCTCCGGCAGCGAAACTGCTGCAGTGGGGAGCAGGTCTCCTGACCTCCCCACGATCTCTGGCAGCGAAACTGCTGCTGGGGTTGGTGGTCTCCAGACCTCCTCCCCCCGCTTGGGCCGACAGCTCCCCTTTCTGGGGCTCCAGCCACCGTACTCCCGTGGTGGAGGTGCGGGAAGCAGAGACAGCTCCTGCTGTTCTGCTTCTGGCAGTGGCAGAGGCAGAGGCAGCTCCTGCTCCTCTGCTCCTGGAAGTGGCAGAGGCAGCTCCTGCTCCTCTGCTCCTGGAAGTGGCAGAGGCAGCTCCTCCTCCTCTGCTCCTGCCGGTGTAGGTGGGCGGAGGCAGAGGCAGCTCCTGCTCCTCTGCTCCTGGTGGTGGTGGAGGCAGAGGCAGCTCCAGCTCCTCTGCTCCTGGCGGTGGTGGAGGCAGAGGCGGCTCCAGCTCCTCTGCTCCTGGCGGTGGTGGAGGCAGAGGCAGCTCCAGCTCCTCTGCTCCTGGCGGTGGTGGAGGCAGAGGCAGCTCCAGCTCCTCTGCTCCTGGCGGTGGTGGAGGCAGAGGCAGCTCCAGCTCCTCTGCTCCTGGCGGTGGTGGAGGCAGAGGCAGCTCCAGCCCCTCTGCTCCTGGCGGTGGTGGAGGCAGAGGCAGCTCCAGCTCCTCTGCTCCTGGCGGTGGTGGAGGCAGAGGCAGCTCCAGCTCCTCTGCTCCTGGCGGTGGTGGAGGCAGAGGCAGCTCCTGCTCCTCTGCTCCTAGTGGAGGAAGCGGTGGTGGTGGCGGAGGCAGAGGCAGCTCCTGCTCCTCTGCTCCTAGTGGAGGAAGCGGTGGTGGTGGCGGAGGCAGAGGCAGCTCCTGCTGCTCTGCTCCCTTCTTGCGTGGTGGTGGCGGAGGCCATGGGGCTGATGCTGGCCACTCAGAGGGAGGCTGTGGCAGTGCTGGCTCCCTCTGCTGTGGCGGCTGGGCTGGTGTGCGCCGCGGCTGCCCTCATCAGCCTGAATAGAGGCTGCTGGGGACACCAGCCTCCTGCCCCTCTCCCCAAAAATTTTCAGGGGTTGAGCCTGTAACTCCTCCCCTTTAGGCTCTTGGGGCTGAACCAGCAGGCATTCTCCCTCTGCTGGTGGCTTGGGTCCCAGGGCTGTGGAAGCCCGACTTGCCTCCCTTCGGGCTCTGGGCGACCGACTCCTCCCTTTTGGGCTGTGGGCCTTTTCCGACTCCTCCCTTTTTTGGGCTGTGGGCCTTTCCGACTCCTCCCTTTTGGGCTGTGGGCGCACCGACTCCTCCCTTTTGGGCTGTGGGCGCACCGACTCCCCCCTCTTGGGCTGTGGGCGCACCGACTCCTCCCTTTTGGGCTGTGGGCCTTGCCGACTCCTCCCTCTTGGGCTGTGGGCGTTCGGGCTCCCCCCACTCAGGCGTGGGGCGTTGGGGCTCCTCCCACTCAGGCGTGGGGCGTTCGGGCTCCTCCCACTCAGGCGTGGGGCGTTGGGCTCCTCCCACTCAGGCGTGGGGCGTTCGGGCTCCTCCCACTCAGGCGTGGGGCGTTCGGGCTCCTCCCACTCAGGTGTAGGGGCGTTGAGGGCTCCTCCCACTCAGGCTGTGGAGGCAAAACCAGCAGGCATTCACCCTCTGCTGGTGGAGATGGGGACAGCAGGTACTCACCCTCTGCTGGTGGAGATGGGGACAGCAGGCATTCACCCTCTGCTGGTGGGCCTGCTACCTGGGCTGCTGTTCCTTTTCTCGTTGCCTCCAGGTAGCTGAGGAGAAACTCCACCCCTTCCTCCAAGGTGTTTGGGGTGTGTTCCTCCTGATATGCCTCCCATCTCTCATAGTCCATCATCCACAGGACCCGGACGATTATGGGCAGAGACTGGGCCTCCAGCCCAGCATTCTCCAGGAACCAGTCCCGCAGTTTGATGGCGTCTTCTGCCATAATATTTTTTTTTTTTTTTTTTTTTTTAAACAAAACCCCTCCTGGTCTGACGCTTGGAGGCGCGGCTATCCCACGATGACACCACGTGTCACAAAGACGGCCAGAGTGGGTTGCGTCAGACCAGAAGCAGGAAATAAACAACAGAGACTTGGGGTTTTGGTGAGGCTGAGCGCGTGATCGCGCTCAGCATTTAATAAACAGAACAGAAAATAAAAGGTTTGAAACACAAAAACACTGGACACGGCACTTCACGCCAAAATAAAGAGACAAACAAAACGGACTATACAGTAAACAGACGGTGCAGGACAGACGAACAAACACGGTGAGTACAAACAAAACACTTATTATATTTTCCTTCACTTTACTTTCCTACTCTCCTCCTTCTCCTCACCCGTTCTCCACTCTCGAACACCCAACCCCGAGTGACTAAAAATGTGCCTATTTATACTGTTGTGCTGGGATTCAATTACTAATTAATTATTCACTTGAATCCCAGCACGTGAATTCATTACGTGAAACCCTGTGTTCACATATTATATTTTATCTGCACGTGAAGTGATGTGCCATCCTCGTGCCTAAATATAACTATACACTTTAAACATACGTGAAACACAGACCCGTTTATATCCCGTGTACCAATCTATACACCAACATTTCCACCGCAACACAACACAACACATAATATGCACACAGGGGCGGGGCACATTGCCACAGTGATATACAAATCAGTATTTAAGGTTTCTCTCCTCTGTGAATTCACTGGTGTTTTGGAAGGGCTTGTTTAAGAGACACAGTTTCTCTCCTGTGTGAGTTCGCTGGTGTGAAACAAGGCTGTCTGACCAACTGAAACTCTTCCCACAGTCAGAGCAGTGATACGGTTTCTCTCCTGTGTGAGTTCGCTGGTGTCCTTTTAGGCTTCCTAACTGACTGTAACTCTTCCCACAGTCAGAGCAGTGATACGGTTTCTCTCCTGTGTGAGTTCGCTGGTGTGAAACAAGGCTGCCTAACTGTCTGAAACTCTTCCCACAGACAGAGCAGCGATACGGTTTCTCTCCTGTGTGAGTTCGCTGGTGTGAAACAAGGCTGCCTGACCGACTGAAATTCTTCCCACAGTCAGAGCAGTGATACGGTTTCTCTCCTGTGTGAGTTCGCTGGTGTAAAACAAGGCTGTTTGACCGACTGAAACTCTTCCCACAGTCAGAGCAGTGATATGGTTTCTCTCCTGTGTGAGTTCGTTCGTGTAAAACAAGGCTATTTGACTGACTGAAATTCTTCCCACAGTCAGAGCAGTGATATGGTTTCTCTCCTGTGTGAATTCGCTGGTGTGCAACAAGGATGTTTGACTGACTGAAACTCTTCCCACAGTCAGAGCAGTGATACGGTTTCTCGCCTGTGTGAGTTCGCTGGGTGAAACCTTTCCCACAGTCAGGATATTCTCCACTGTCTGCCCTCGCTTTAGCTGCTGGACTGGAACCTGGAAAACATGAACAGGAAAGAAAGTAAGAGGGGCTGCTTGTAGGCTTAAGTTTGGTTCATAATTCAGACTCCGACATAATTTGTGGTCGGAGTCGAGGGTCTCTGACCCTGTGTGACAGGTCACACAGACTCTTGCGACATGCGTCTTTTTTGGAAAGTCGTACAGCCTTTTCTCATGCGTCTGTGACCTGAAATCGCATGGGGTCTGCGCTGGATGTATCGCATTCATCTGCAGTGATGTATGAACCAACTCTCAGGGCATGTGCAGGGCCGGATTAACACATAGACAAACTAGATATACAGATAAAACTTGACTTCACTGACGTTCAAATCGAGGCATGCATCTCAAAATCAAATTGTCCTGAAGGGTGTTATGCAGATTTCTGTAACCCATAGAATTGTGTATCCCCTGTGCAGAGGCAGTTTCTCAAAGATCGCTGGACGTGCACGTGCGATATTTCTGTGCCCGAGCCCCACTGTGTTGTCAAGCACTGCCATGGAGTTCAACAATGGTGGAGGAGTGGATTAAAGCATATGAATTTCAGCTGTGGGGGCTTGCACTGGGTTACACCAGCTTAAAGTTAAAAACTTAGAGTAAGTAGCGGGGTTCCAAAAATATAGCGTTCCACATCCCCATGTGTTGCTACAACTGTATTTTTGTTTACGACTGTAAGTCGCCTTGGATAAGGGCGTCTGCTAAGAAATAAATAAATAAGAAGAAGAAGAAGAAGAAGAAGAAGAAGAATGATAATAATAATACTGTTTAAATAACGTACCAGTCATTTATTTTCAATGCTAACATCATGACAACTTTTTACACATAACTTTAAAGTATGTTTCAAAGGTCTTTTCAAAATGCCCACCCTAGTGCACTGATATTGCCAACATTGTCAGGTAACACAGCAATAGTGACCCATGATGTGGTATGGAACAGAAAAACCAGAGCACTTAAGGTTTTTTGTTAGGGGTGGGAATTTTGAATAATAAGATATTCGAATATACCAAGAATGAAAGTTTCGACTCCTCAACCTCTAATTACTCATAACAGTGACAGGTCCTTAGAAAGAATTAGCAGCAACCACACATAGGGACGCTGTGGCAAAGTGGGTAAGTGAGTGCAGATGAAGGCAATGCAGCAGTGCAGAAGAAAACAGACAGACAATTATATCCAGGTGCAAGAGTGTGTGTTGGTTTCACAATGTCCAGAGGCTGACGGCAATCAGCTGTAAATAATACTGTTGTAAAGCGATACAGTGGCGTGTATCACTTCAATTAGAATCCCTGGGTTTAACCCGTAACCAAAAGTCCCGTTCTTTTAACACCCACACGTAACACAAAACACAGACACAGTTCTTTAGTGAGTGATTTTAGTGCTCGTGGTGCGTAATACAATTTGTTGTGGTGAGGGAAGTGCTGGTGTCCGGGTTTGATGCTGGCCTGCGGCTACAGCTCCAGATAGTGTTAGTAGTCTTAGAAACAAACAAACATACAAACAGTTTACTAGACAAACGAACAAACACAACACTCACGTTTTTTGTTAGGGGTGGGAATTTAGAATAATAAGATATTTGCAGGCGATCTGATTCAAACATTCAAAATCCTAAAAGGTATAGACAATGTCAACCCAGGGGACTTTTTTGACCTGAAAAAAGAAACAAGGACCAGGGGTCACAAATGGAGATTAGATAAAGGGACATTCAGAACAGAAAATAGGAGGCACTTTTTTACACAGAGAATTGTGAGGGTCTGGAACCAACTCCCAAGTAATGTTGTTGAAGCTGACACCCTGGGATCCTTCAAGAAGCTGCTTGATGAGATTCAGGGATCAATAAGCTACTAACAACCAAACGAGCAAGATGGGCTGAATGGCCTCCTCTCGTTTGTAAACTTTCTTATGTTCTTATGCACAGTTCCTATAGAAAGTCTACACCCCCTTGAACTTTTTTCACATTTTGTTGTGTCAGTGCCTCAGAGTTTCATGCATTTAAATGAGGATTTTTTCCACTTATCTACACACCATACTCCACACTGTTAAGGGGAAAAAAGTTTTTTTTTTATTGAGAAAAAGATGATATATTACAAATACAAAACTGGAAGATCATAATTGGATAAGTCTCCAACCCCCTGAGTTAATACTTGGTGGAAGCACCTTTGGCAGCAATTACAGCTGTGAGTCTGTTGGGATAGGTCTCTACCAACTTTGCACACCTAGATTTGGCAATATTTGACCATTCTTCTTTACAAAACTGTTCAAGCTCTGTCACGTTCCTTGGGGAGTGTTGACGGAAATTTTCGATTGGATTTAGGTCGGGTTCTGGCGGGCCACTTGATGACATTTACCTTTTTGTTCCTTAGCCACTCCAGTGTAGATTTGGCTGTGTGCTTTGGGTCGTTGTCATGCTGAAAGATGAACTTCCGTCTCAGTTTCCGGTTTCTTGCAGAGGGCAGCAGGTTTTCCTCAAGGACTTCACTGTACTTTGCTCCATTCATTTTCTCTTCTATCCTGACAAGTGCCCCAGTCCCTGCCGATGAGAAACATCCCCATAACATGATGCTGCCACCACCATGCTTCACAGTAGGGATGGTGTTCTTTGGGTGATGCGCTGTGTTGGGTTTGTGCCAAAAATAATGCTTTAATTTAGGCCAAAAGTTCCATTTTAGTTTTGTCAGACCAAAAAACTTTTTGCCACATGGCTACAGAATCTCCTGCGTGTTTTTTTTGCATACTTCAAACAGGATTCAAGGTGGGCTTTCTTGAGTAACGGCTTCCTTCTTGCCACCCTACCATACAGACCAGATTTGTGGAGTGCTTGGGATATTGTTGTCACATGCACACTTTGACCAGTCTTGGCCATAAAAGCCTGTAGCTCTTGCAAAGTTGTCATTGGCCTCTTGGTAGCCTCTCTGATCAGTCTCCTTGCAAAGTCATCCAGTTTGGAGGGACAGCCTGATCTAGGCAGGGTCTTGGTGGTGCCATACACCTTCCACTTCTTAATAATCGTCTTGACTGTGCTCCAAGGGATATTCAAGGCCTTTGGTATTTTTTTTATACCCATCCCCTGATCTGTGCCTTTCAACAACTTTGTCCCGGAGTTCTTTTGAAAGCGCCTTGGTGCTCATGGTTGAGTCTTTGCTTTGAAATGCACTACCCAGCAGAGGGAACCTACAGAAACTGCAGAATTTATCCTGAAATCACTACAATTTAACACAGGTGGAGGCCACTTAACTTGGTGTGTGATTTTGAAGGCTATTGGTTACACCTGAGCTAATTTAGGATTACTATTACAAGCGGGGTGGACACATCCAAACAAGCTATTTCAGTTTTTACTTTTAATTAATTTTCTACAAATTTCTAGAATATTTTTTTCACTTGGAAGTTGTGGGGTAGGACAGCACTGTGTATATATATATATATATATATATATATATATAATTTATATAGTATATATATATAGTATACATAAGGTATATATAAGGTTTAGCATTGCCGGATAGTTTGCAGTTTAAATCTGAATGAAAGGTCACTTCTAAAGCCCTATCCACACCAGACAGAGCGGCGTGAGCGAAGTCACGAATGTCAATGTTGGAAAGGATCCAGAAGACTGAAATAAACACATGACCCAGCCCACGCATTCCTATTGGACAAACTAGAGATGGGCTGTCTTTACAAAACAGGGCTTGTTTTGATAAAGGTTATCCTGACCTCTGGCAATTCCATTGTAAAATAATATATATACACGTTATTGCAATCTCAATTGTGTTTCTTTACAAATTCCTTTTGTGATCCTTTTTGTTCATTAACTTTTTTTAAAGTATTTTAAAGTGCAACATTATTATTATTATTATAATTAGTATTATTATGTTGTTGTTGTTAAGCACTACATCTTGATTATTATTATTATTATATTATTATTATTAGTATTATTATTAGTATTATTATGTTGTTGTTGAGCACTACATTATCACCATCTTTATCATTATTATTATGCTGTTGTTGTTAAGCACTACATCTTGATTATTATTATTATTATTATTATTATTATTATTAGTATTATCCGTGTTATTATGCGCAGGTCACACCCTAACGATGCCGTTCTGCAAATCTATTTTTTGCTACACTTCTTCATAAACCCTGTTGAAGACTGTGACACATCAGATCATGTGTTTGAGTCATCTCTGATTTCATTTACTTATGAATGATTATATTTTCTATGCATTCAGACATTCTATCAGTAAACTAAAAACACGTATCCCCGAATTTGACATGAAGTGTTGTGTTCAGATAAAAGTGTTAACATCCTCACCCCATGGATGGGGCGTGTTTTTTTTGGCGTGTGTTTTGACGTCTGTCACGGTGTTAACCTTACTTCAGATTGGTCAGCTTCATTCCAGTTGCGCAATGAAAAAAAAATAAAAACAGAAACAAGTTCTATTTTAGCGACGCAGAATTTTCTCAAAGTGACGTCGCTCGCATCACTCGCTGCTGGTGTGGATACTCCCATTTGACTGCAATGACTTCTAAATTATTTGCTTGTGTTGCTCGCGTTCCGTGTGGATATGGCTTAATAAACAAAAAGCCTTTTTTCAGTCGAGACGCCTCACATCTCCACTGCACACAGTAAAAGATGCACTGCTTGCTTGTTTCAGTCGAGACGCCTCACATCCCCACTGCACACAGTAAAAGATGCACTACTTGCTTGTTTCAGTCGAGACGCCTCACATCCCCACTGCACACAGTAAAAGATGCACTGCTTGCTTGCTTGTTTCAGTCGAGACGCCTCACATCTCCACTGCACACAGTAAAAGATGCACTGCTTGCTTGTTTCAGTCGGGACGCCTCATCTCCACTGCACACAGTAAAAGATGCACTGCTTGCTTGTTTCAGTCGAGGCGCCTCACATCTCCACTGCACACAGTAAAGATGCACTGCTTGCTTGCTTGTTTCAGTCGAGATGCCTCACATCTCCACTGCGCACAGTAAAAGATGCACTGCTTGCTTGTTTCAGTCGAGACGCCTCACATCCCCACTGCACACAGTAAAAGATGCACTGCTTGCTTGCTTGTTTCAGTCGAGATGCCTCACACCCCCACTGCACACAGTAAAAGATGCACTGCTTGCTTGTTTCAGTCGAGGCGCCTCACATCTCCACTCCGCACAGTAAAAGATGCACTGCTTGCTTGTTTCAGTCGGGGCGCCTCACATCTCCACTGCACACAGTAAAAGATGCACTGCTTGCTTGCTTGTTTCAGTCGGGGATGCCTCACATCCCCACTGCACACAGTAAAAGATGCACTGCTTGCTTGCTTGTTTCAGTCGAGACGCCTCCACATCTCCACTCCGCACAGTAAAAGATGCACTGCTTGCTTGTTTCAGTCGAGGCGCCTCATATCTCCACTGCGCACAGTAAAAGATGCACTGCTTGCTTGTTTCAGTCGGGACGCCACATCCCCACTGCACACAGTAAAAGATGCACTGCTTGCTTGTTTTCAGTCGAGGCGCCTCACATCTCCACTGCACACAGTAAAAGATGCACTGCTTGCTTGTTTCAGTCAGACGCCTCAAATCCCACTGCACACAGTAAAAGATGCACTGCTTGCTTGTTTTCAGTCGAGGCGCCTCACATCTCCACTGCACACAGTAAAGATGCACTGCTTGCTTGCTTGTTTCAGTCGAGGCGCCACATCCCCACTGCACACAGTAAAAGATGCACTGCTTGCTTGTTTCAGCCGAGGCGCCTCACACCCCACTGCACACAGTAAAAGATGCACTGCTTGCTTGCTTGTTTCAGTCGAGATGCCTCACATCCCCACTGCACACAGTAAAAGATGCACTGCTTGCTTGTTTCAGTCGAGATGCCTCACATCCCCACTGCACACAGTAAAAGATGCACTGCTTGCTTGTTTCAGTCGAGACGCCACATCTCCACTGCACACAGTAAAAGATGCACTGCTTGCTTGTTTCAGTCGAGGCGCCTCACATCCCCACTCGCGCACAGTAAAAGATGCACTGCTTGCTTGTTTCAGTCGGGCGCCTCACATCCCCACTGCACACAGTAAAAGATGCACTGCTTGCTTGTTTCAGTCGAGACGCCTCACATCTCCACTGCGCACAGTAAAGATGCACTGCTTGCTTGTTTTCAGTCGAGACGCCTCACATCCCCACTGCACACAGTAAAAGATGCACTGCTTGCTTGTTTCAGTCGGGGCCCTCACATCTCCACTGCACACAGTAAAAGATGCACTGCTTGCTTGTTTCAGTCGAGATGCCTCACATCCCCACTGCACACAGTAAAGATGCACTGCTTGCTTGTTTCAGTCGGGGCGCCTCACACCCCCACTGCACACAGTAAAAGATGCACTGCTTGCTTGTTTCAGTCGAGGCGCCTCACATCTCCACTGCACACAGTAAAAGATGCACTGCTTGTTTGTTTTTTTTGCACATTCTGTGTTTTCTTCCAAAGTAGCAGATGGGTGCTGGCATTTTAGATGACTGAGAATGTACTTGTTGATTTACAATACGAAATGCTTGTGCTGCAGAGATTACATTGCACGATGATCTCGTTTAACTTTTTTCAAAATACTTCCAAGCATTGCATTTTTTTTTTTAAAGATGCTATTTTCACTGCTCATGCACTCCTTAGCCAATAGCAGAGCTAGGTAAGGAAGAGCCCGCCTCCTGTCAGTTATCAGTGAGGTGACAATTGAAGTGGCTGATCACTTTAACTTGCTCCTCTGTCAAAATACCATGCCAAGCTTTTTTTGGTGTAGTTAGCTAATTTTTCCATTTGTTTTAGAAATTAACGAGTACTCAAATCTTGATCACAGTATTTGATTAGTAATTTTATTCAGAATACTCGATTATTCAGACTCACCCCTGTTTTATGGATCTCTGTTCCTGCAGTGATTTAGAGTACAGATCTCAAACCTCAGTGCACTAGAGCAGACATTTCTAGAAGAGCTTTGCAACAGACTAAAGTCATGTGTAAAAAGTTGTCAGGATGTGAACAATGAAAAGAAAAAAGACAGGTATGTTATTTAAACAGTTGTAGCAACACGTGGGAACATGTAAGCTATGTGTGTGTGGGGCTGTTTGTTCAGGAGTAGGAGGACCGCTAGTTTGCGCTTGCCTAAATCATGATTGCATCCCCTTAAGTTGGCACATAAACAGGTTTCCTTTAAAAAATAATGATCACTGGACCATCACATTCAGTTCTGATTGGTATAAAGCACCACTTCCAATGAGGTCCTGAATGGTTTGAATATCCGGGCAGCAGTGTGGAGTAGTGGTTAGGGCTCTGGACTCTTGACTGGAGGGTCGTGGGTTCAATCCCTGATGGGGACATTGCTGCTGTACCCTTGAGCAAGGTACTTTACCTAGATTGCTCCAGTAAAAACCCAACTGTATAAATGGGTAATTGTATGTAAAAAAATAAATAAATAAATAATAATAATGTAATTTTATGTAAAAATAATGCGATATCTTGTAACAATTGTAAGTCACCCTGGATAAGGGTGTCTGCTAAAAATAAATAATAATAATAAACAGTTGTAGCAACACGGGGGATGTGGAACAGCTATTTTTTCAGAACCCGCTACATACTCTTTATAGCCTTTACTTTATGTGTAAAAGCAAAGTCAGTAAAGACTGACGCTGGTGAAACTGAGCCCTGGGATCAAAATCTGCCCTCAGAGTTCTCCTGTAATGTTTCAGGTCTATTTCCTCTAAAACACCCTACAATTATATATTTTTCAATAGCATTACGTTTAGGGGTGTTAATCATTCAAAGTTTAAACGGTTAAACGTTAGCAAAGTGTCAACTGTTTTTAATTTTGCTGAATTGTTTAAACTTTGTCCAATGTGCAGTTCAAATATTAAGAACAGGAGGGTGTCTGCAAATAACGGCTACTCAGAGTTTGCTTTTGTTGTTGTGGCAGTGTGACCCCGCCTTGTGCGTATTGTTTGTTTATATGTTGCATGTAGTGTGTTAAATGTTGGAGTATAGTCATTGGTACACGGATATAAATGGGTCTGTGTAGCACGTGTGATAAAATGTATATGTGTATTTAGCCACGAGGGTTGCACATCACTTCACATGCTGATTAAAATGTAATACTATGTGAGCACGGGGAAGGACACGTAATTAATCCATGTGCAGTTGTACCGAGATTCTAATTGAATGATTGATTAGCAATCGAGTCTCGGTACAACTGCATAAAAGACACACATTGTCACTCAGTCGGGGTTGGGTGTACAGAGAGGAGGTACGGGGAGATAGAGAGAAGACAGAAGCTAAAAATAACAATTGCTATTCGTTCAGCACGATACTTGTTTGTCCGTTTCGTCCCGTTTGTGCTTGTTTACTGTTTTATTTGGCCCTTGTGCCCGTTTGTTTTGTGTGTGTGTTTTGTTCATTATTATTTAATAAAGAAACCGAGCGCTTTCGCGTCTCGGTTTTAACCCGCAACTGCTGTGTGTCTGTGTTTCTGGTCTGTGACGTCACCACACCTCACCACTGCAAGCCATCCTGCCACAGTTGTCCATTTCCTACCTTTGTCACGTGACATCATTGTCACTGGATATTCACCTCGCAATTTCCAGCATGCTTTTGCTCTCATGACTATCAATGTTACCTTCGGGAGATCAAAATAACCAAAGCGCTGTCTGGGCATATTGTGATAAAGAGGGAGACTGTGCTCTGCAGAGCTTAGTTACAGTGGCAGTACAGGAACAATGTTAAAATATATGAAAATATAACTACTGGTGCTGGATCTAATGAGGAGGAGGTGGAGCCCAGGCAAACAACAATGCAAGTGCATGGCTGGTAGTGCAGGAAACGTGATAAAACTCAGGCTGAAAACACAATACCATGGTTGATTATTGAGACGATCGCAACTGATTCAACAAGTTCATGTGTTTTGTTGATCCAGATTACAGAAGGCTGTGCTGATCGTTTCTTTTTTTCCTTTTAGTTTGCACTCTCTATAGCGACGGAGATGCTGGTTTAGTTTGCAGCTGCTATTCTGGGACTGAGACTCGAGATGTTTAATACGTTTTTTTTAAAGAAGGGAGAAGATTGCTTCCATTTTGTCAAAAGTACAAACTATTGCCATTAGTAATTTTTTTTTTTTTTTTTTTAAAGAAAATCGATCCTACAGATGTCACAAGTTTTTCATTGAATTAACATGATATTGTATTTGGAATAAAGTCAGTGTGAACATAACTAGTTATTGTCTTTTATATACACAGTAAGTAGTATAGATTAGCAATTTGGATTCGAGTGCTGTTTGAATAATTTGACTGCATAACATTTCTGTAACATGCATTCAATGCGATCATGTTTTCATATTGCTTCACTGTTTTTATACATTTATTTACATATAGGTCTGAATTTAGTAATTAGATTTTTACCAAGCTCGAGTCGAGTCCTTGACATGCCAAGCTCGAGTCGAGTCTCTGACATGCCAAGCTCGAGACGAGTCTCTGACATGCCAAGCTCGAGTCGAGTCTCTGACATGCCAAGCTCGGGTCGAGTCTCTGACATGCCAAGCTCGAGTCGAGTCTCTGACATGCCAAGCTCGAGTCGAGTCCCTGACATGCCAAGCTCGAGTCGAGTCTCTGACATGCCAAGCTCGAGTCGAGTCTCTTATCCAAGCTTCAGTCTTTGACATGCCAAGCTTCAGTCGAGTCTCCTGACATACCAAGCTTCAGTCGAGTCCCTTGACATCCAAGCTTCGAGCGAGTCTCTGACATCACCAAGCTTCGAGTCGAGTCTCTGACATGCCAAGCTTCGATTGAGTCTCTGACATGCAAGCCCGAGCGGAGGTCTTTGACATGCCAAGCTCGGTCGAGTGCTGACGTGTAAGCCGATTCAGTCTCTGACATGCCAAGCTTCGAGTCGAGTCTCTGACATATCAGCTTCGAGTGCAGTCTCTGACATGCCAAGCTTCAGTCGAGTCTCTGACATGCCAAGCTTCAGTGGGTCTCTGACATGCTTTCCGAGCAGTCTCTGACATGCCAAAAGCTTCAGTCGAGTCTCTGACATGCCAAGCTCAGTCGGTCTCTGACATGCCAAGCTTCAATTCTGCTATACGGGTCATGGAGTCTTCAGTGGGATGCCTTCAGTCGCCTCTGGTCGGGTCTCTTGACATGCCAAGCTGGTCGAGGTCTCTGACATGCCAAGCTTCGGTCGAGGTCTCTGACATGCTTCGGTCGGTCTCTGACATCCCAAGCTGGTCTCTCTGACATGCCCTCGGTCTCTCTGACATGCCAACTTCGAGGTCGGTCTCTGGCGCTGTCAAGCTTCAGTCGAGTCTATTTATCTGCTTCTCGGGTCTCACAATTAAGCTTCGGTCCGGTCTTTGCCAAGCTTCCCAGTCGAGTCTGACATGCAAGCTCGGTCAGTCTCTGACATACCAAGTTCTTCTCTGACATGCCAAGCTCCTGACGTCTCTGACATACCAAGCTCGAGTCTCTCTGACATGCCAAGCTTCAGTCGGGTCTCGACATGCCAAGCTTCTTTGTGATGTAAGCTCGGTCAAGTCCTGACATGCCAAGCTCGATCGAGTCCTTGACATGGCTCGAGTCGGATCCTTGACATCCAAGCTTTGACATGCCAAGCTTCGGTCGAGTCTCTTACATGCCAAGCTTTGGGTCTTACATCTGGCTTCGGTCCGAGTCCTTGACATGCCAAGGCTTCGGTCGAGTTTGACATGCCAAACTCGAGTCGAGTCTCTGACATGCCAAGCTTCGAGTCACCAGTCTCTGACATGCCAAGCTTTCAGTCGGTCTCTGACATGCCAAGCTCGAGGTCTCTGACATGGCAAGCTTCGTCGGGAGTCTTTGACATGTTGGCTTCGAGGTCTCTCTGACATGTGGCTTCGAGTGAGGAATCTCTTATGCCAAAAGCTTCGGTCGGGTCTCTGACATGCCAAGCTTTCAGTCGGGTCTTTGACATGCCAAGCTCTCCACGAGTCTTTGACTTACCAAGCTTTCAGTCTAGGGTCTTTGACATGCCAAGCTTCCGGGGCGAGTCTCTGACATGCCAAGCTGGGTCCAGTGGAGGTCTGAAATCCAAGCTTCAGTCAAGTCACAGTTTGTTCAAGTCGAGTCACCTATCTGGCTTGAGTCAATTCGAGTCATTAGTTCTGACAGATCGAGGCAGTGTGATTTAATCAGATTCATTTTACAGGAGATTAGCAATTTACAAGGAAAAAGAAATGAGAATTGCAATTACAAATACAAACTTGAGATGCACAATAATGTGGTCATACTTGCCCCACTGATGTTCAGTCGCTTCTCTTTGCCACACGTATGACTCATGGCAACTGTGCCAACAATGTATTGTTTTGAATGATTGCCGCAGGAATGTCTTTGATCTTTTAATTAGACATACAAGGGATTCAATGCTTTGTTATACTTGTGTAACATATTGGATTATTTCAGATTGAATAATCTTCATGTATCCCCGAGCTACAGAAGCTGTCCCCCTCCCCCCTCCTCCCACTTTTGAAACCAAAGTTAGGCCTCTGCTAGCAGCACAGCGACGTCACGAAGGCCTAAACAACCGCTGGCAGCACTATCGATTGTAGACGCCCCCTCTCGTGTGACTGACAGTGTTCAAACATGAAGTCTAAAAAGATCAACTGCCAAACTGCTAATTTACGATTGAATGCAAGAATTGACCAATTAACTTACAAATTCATTTATAAATTTAAGAATGAACTCATGAATTGACAAGCCAATTTATGAATTAACTTTTTAATTTTTCCCTTATAATGCTCCATAGAACACAAAACAGTTTGTAGTGAGCGCTAGGTCCCATGCTTCACCACAGAAACACAAGACAAAAACTAAAACCTTAAAAGCTGATTTATACCAAAGCAAAACAAAACCAAGTATTTTTAAAATGCATTTATTCGATTTCCTGACTTTTTTTTTTTTTTTTTTTTTTTTTTTGCAGTTGTCTTATTTTATTTACAGTGTTTTGATGTGCTTTACAGATCAAGGTAGCATTTGTTTGAATCCACAAGCTCATGTTATTATTATTATTATTATTTATTTCTTAGCAGACGCCCTTATCCAGGGCGGACTTACAATTGTTACAAGATATCACATTATTTTTACACACAATTACCCATTTATACAGTTGGGTTTTACTGGAGCAATCTAGGTAAAGTACCTTGCTCAAGGGTACAACAGCAGTGTCCCCCACTGGGGACTGAACCCACAACCCTCCAGTCAAGAGTCCAGAGCCCTAACCACTACTCCACACTGTGGATGTCATGACAGCTAATCACAACTACTTGATAAAGAAATATGTTATATTCCTATTATATATATTGATATGTTCTTATATATATATTAGGGGTGCAACAATGAATCTATGCATCAATGATCTGTCCTTAAATTTTACGAGCTTCGATTACATATTGGTGAATCAATGCATGGAATTCGTATCCAGTGTGAAGTCTTGCTGGTTTGCATTAAAACCTTGACTGCTTTGTGTGCTGGTACGGCAGATCAGCGCGTTGCTAGGATACACACTTCAAGCCTTTACATTCGTCTTGGAGAAGACAAATCACAAGCAGGCCTATTGGATGCACGGTTTCTTCATTTAAAAATTAAGGCAACACTATTTTTTTTTATCTATTAAATCTAACAATTACCTTTTGTTTCAAAGCACGTTGTGTTTGGATTATATGGCAATACTATAGAAAAATAAGCTGAATTTAGTACAATTGTTACATTAGTCACGGTTTGAGAGATTAATTCAAACGCTTTGCTTTTGGACATAAAATGTGAACAGAATTGAAAAACCATAGTTCAGAAATTACTTCTGTTAAATACAGTATTTTAAATTATTATTACAATGTTAATCTGATGCAGACGCACAGATATTCTTTTCAGTTGTTAAATGTAAGTCCTTTGTATTTTTTGTTTTTTATATAATTGAAGTGTTCTCAATTGAATGCAAGTCGTGCCTTTTTGTTTAACTATTATGCACAACACTGTTTTAGTTATTAGAGCGTCTGTTAAAAAAAAATAAACTAACGTTTGTTTATTTAAAAATAAAACATCAATGCATGGATAATCATTGATAAGCTGAGGTAAAAGTGAAAAATCAACTGATGAAAAATCAGAGACATTTTTACAGACATATAGGCTATGCGATAATTTATAGAAAGCTATTTATTTAAAAAGATATAGCACTCTCAATGTTTTTTACTTGAACGTTTAAATTATATATTTGTAGAAGTCTAAAGTCTAAAATAAAACGGAATCTAGCACCCCTAATAACGCTACACATGTACAATAATATCCTTCTATTTAGACACTGAACATTTCTAATGTTATATACAGTACTTTAGCTCTTCTCCCCTTGGTATAATCGGGTAGGAGTGCCAGTGTGAAAGGGGCTTATATCTGTATCTTAAGATCACCAGTAGTGAGTCCTATCCTGAACTGGTGCGAGTGGTACAGGAAAAACAAATAGCTAGTAATGTAACCCACATGCTCCCTCCCTCCCTCTCTGCCACACTATCATGCAATCTAGAATGACAATGTCACAGCTACTGGGAGTCACTCACCTGCTAGACTGCATTCTGAATGTGACTGCCCGTCTTCCTTTCCACCTCCTTGCATGCTGTTGGGATAGCCTTCCTCTCCAGCACCTTGCTCTCTCACACAGACTCTCTCCAGCTCAGGGATGTTTGGTTTGAAGTCCTCGGATTCTTCCTTCCCTGGTTCCATGTGCTCAAACTCTACTTCAGGGGGCTCCTGTTTAATACGGACCATTTCCAGCACCTCTTCTTGTTTCACAGGAAGGTGTTGTTCTGTCTGCGGGATCTCCAATTCATTGTGCTCAGCTTTAATCTCAGATACCTCTGGCTGACTGCTGTCACACTGCATCTCACAGAGCTCCTGTTTAATGGGGAGGGAAGCCAGCCCAGAGACCTCCGCTCTAAAGGGAACAAGTTCAGGTTCAGAGAACTCCTCTTTAATCTGGACAGATTCCATCTCCACACTGTCCATGACAGCACACGGGATTCTGCTTAGTAGCAGCTGAAAAAGAAATGCATTTATTTAAATATAGTGCTACTAAGGCATTCAAGGGACCGACAAAACCTGGATTTAATAGCAGGGCTGGCTTTACTATTGAAGGGACACAGAATTTCTTGTAATACGTTTATAATACCAGAGGATTGTATCTGTCTAATCTCAAGAATGATGGATGAAAGTTACTATAGTTCTCTTTTCATTTAATAAGTATGTTTGGTGTTTTATAATACATTCTCTTCAAGACTGATCAGCAAGGAGTCATTTTGTCCTCAAACCTGGTTGTTAGGAGCTTGTTGTTCCTTTTAGGAGGCTGAGTGGTCCAGTGGTTAAATAAACAGGCTTGTAACCAGGAGGTCCCCGGTTCAAATCCCAGCTCAGCCACTGACTCATTGTGTGACCCTGAGCAAGTCACTTAACCTCCTTGTGCTCCGTCTTTCAGGTGAGACGTTGTTGTAAGTGACTCTGCAGCTGATGCATAGCTCACACACCGCTTTGTGATGGTGGTCCACTATGAAAGGCGCTATATAAAACTAAAGATTGTTAGTATTATTATTATTAGAATCTGTTTCTTGAAGGATCCCAGGGTGTCACTTCAACAAAGTTACTGGGGAGTTGGCTCCAGACTCTCACAATTCTCTGTGTAAAAAAGTGCCTCCTATTTTCTCTTCCAAATAGGCCTTTATCTAATCTCCACACACACATAATGAGAGATGTAAGAGAGTAATAAGAATTAAAATAAATAAATCCCTAGAGAATTGTGTTTATTTATTACCTTAAAATAAGTACTACATACATAAACAGTGTGTTGCCATGGCAATTGGTGATCAAAGAAATAATAAAGTAAAATAAAACAAAATAAAATCAATAAATAATAAGGTCATCGCCTTACAGTGATGACTTTGAAGTCATAATGCATGGCAAGTGTTATTAGGGAATGCTGTGTCGCGTTTTCAAGCGCGTCACTGAGCTGCGCTGCGAGGTTTGGAGACGCGCTTCTCTACAAGCTGCGTGTGACGTCAGAAAGACAGCAGCCAAGAGCAGCCGGCGCGCGCTCCGGGTAACAGAACGAAACCCGTATTTACCCGCGAGACGCTTTCAGAACAATGAGAATCTGTCTGAAACCCGCGAAGCTGTCAGCCCTGAAACACACAGACTGTGAATGAGAGGATGAGAATAAAACAAACGCGCTGACACAGACACGCCGCTTCACAAATACAACACACACACACAAAACAACGCGCTCTACCACACTACAACCCGGCCCTTTCAAAATAATACAATATAACAGCTCTGTAGTTTATAAACACATTGTAGAGCTCCATGCAGACTCTCTTACCTCCTCTCTGCTCTCCTCAGTGTCTGAACGGATAAAACAACGCGCTCCTACCACACTACAACCCGGACCTTTCAAAATAATACAATATAACAGCGCTCTGTAGTTTATAAACACATTGTAGAGCTCCATGCAGACTCTCTTACCTCCTCTCTGCTCCCTCAGTGTCTGAACGGATAAAACAACGCGCTCCTACCACAACAACCCGGACCTTTCAAAATAATACAATATAACAGCGCTCTGTAGTTTATAAACACATTGTAGAGCTCCATGCAGACTCTCTTACCTCCTCTCTGCTCTCCCTCAGTGTCTGAACGGATAAAACAACGCGCCCTACCACACTACAACCCGGTCCTTTCAAAATAATACAATATAACAGCGCTCTGTAGTTTATAAACACATTGTAGAGCTCCATGCAGACTCTCTCACCTCCTCTGCTCTCCTCAGTGTCTGAACGGATAAAACAACGCGCTCCTACCACACTACAACCCGGACCTTTCAAAATAATACAATATAACAGCGCTCTGTAGTTTAAAAACACATTGTAGAGCGCAGACTCTCTTACCTCCTCTGCTCTCCTCAGTGTCTGAACGGATAAAACAACGCGCCTACCACACTACAACCCGGACCTTTCAAAATAATACAATATAACAGCGCTCTGTAGTTTATAAACACATTGTAGAGCCTCTCTTACCTCCTCTCTGCTTCCCTCAGTGTCTGAACGGATAAAACAACGCGCCCTACCACACTACAACCCGGACCTTTCAAATAATACAATATAACAGCGCTCTGTAGTTTATAAACACATTGTAGAGCTCCATGCAGACTCTCACCTCCTCTCTGCTCTCCCTCAGTGTCTGAACGGATAAAACAACGCGCTCCTACCACACTACAACCCGACCTTTCAAAATAATACAATATAACAGCGCTCTGTAGTTTATAAACACATTGTAGAGCTCCATGCAGACTCTCTTACCTCCTGCTCTCCTCAGTGTCTGAACGGATAAAAACAACGCGCTCCTACCACACTACAACCCGGACCTTTCAAAATAATACAATATAACAGCGCTCTGTAGTTTATAAACACATTGTAGAGCTCCATGCAGACTCTCTTACCTCCTCTCTGCTCTCCTCAGTGTCTGAACGGGTCTGTCTCCCACAGAACGAGGAATATACCAATCACAAAATACAACCTGATCACTGCGGTTTAACAATTCATCTAATATGATCCGCAAAGGGAATTGTGATACCGGGGATCTTTAATAAAAATGAATATGACTTTCAATTTTAACATCATAATCGAGCTGTTTGTAGCTCTATATTTTTCCCAGTGAATACAATTTGAATTCAGGTAACCCCCCCCATGTCGGAGTTGATATAGTCCTTTCTTTATCAGGCGGCAGCAGCGTCGATGCAGCGAGTTTTACGCAGATATGTAATCTGTGTTTCGTGTAATTATATTGATATTTCCCGTCCTCTTCTTCCGAATGAGATGTTCAAACACTAACGCGATATCCCTGATAATGTTTTTTTTAGAAGTATATTAGGTTAATTCAAGTTCAGGCCCATTGTCACAAACAGATCCACAATGGCGCAGGCATGGGCGCAGTTTCATAGCTTTCTCTTCGCTAGTCTTGAGGTTCAGTGTGTGTGAACTTGTTTTTGGTAAATACAGCACAGGGTCGCAGAAAGGTCATTCTTTACGAGTAAACTTTCAGGCAGTAACCTCTGCTATTTCTACCACATGCTTTTATTTCGTTTCTCTTAAACTGTATTATTGTCTCCTATTCTTTATCCAGGACAGTATTCCTCCCTGCTGTCCTGCGGCACAGATTTAGAATCTTCCTCAGACTGCGCTGCGAACTAAACCAGGCAACAGAGCCGCCTCCACAGCAGCAGAAGAGTCATCAGCAATGAGACACGCCAAGGAGTGCGCTGCTCAGAGACTCGAGGGGCCGATTATCAAAGCTGCTTCCTCCAGGCTTTAATTAACTGCTATTGATTTTAAAAGGACAAAACATCATGTTAATGTTACAACATGAAAAACTAAACACACTGAGAGTGCTGGAGAGGGCTTTAAATACAGTGTATTACTCAGCTGTGTGGTTCTAGTTTTGTAAAATGAACAGGTGGTTTACCTCTTTAAAATAAATAGGAGTTAATTAAAGACTGGCCTAAAAGCTTTGAAAAGATGTCCTGAGGTGTCTTATTGTGATTAAAAGCGTCCCATTCCACAAGAAAACCTGAGAGGCGTTAGAAAACTAAAGCTCTTTTGAATGAAATGCTTTTTATTATATGAATAACTACCCAGTGGAGTGACAGAGCAGGTTAATAAACTAAAAGTATTGAATGAATAAAGAAATCAGATATTATTAATGCCTTAGCAGACACCCTTATCCAGGGCAACTTAAAATTGTTACAAGATATCACATTATTTCTATATACAATTACCCATTTATACAGTTGGGTTTTTACTGGAGCAATCTAGGTAAAGTACCTGCTCAAAGATACAGCAGCAGTGTCCCCACCTGATTGAACCCACAACCCTCTGGTCAAGAGTCCAGAGTCCAAACCACTACCCACACTGCTGCCCAGATAATGTATGTCAGAGAAACTCATGAATCATTTCAATTACCTGAAAGGAAGAAAGAAAAACTAAAAGTCTTTTTCTTAAGTTACATGTTTTCATTGTAAAAAGTCACTCTTTTGTTTTGTTTTATTATTATAAAGGCATCACAGAAACCCTGTTCATACCTAATACTGAATGAAAGCAGTGAAGCAGCACAGTAGATCTGCATGCTGGGTAGAAGGGCATCACTGGTATGCAGAGCAGAGAGACCAGCAAAAGCAACAGGACCAGCTTGCATTGTAGGTATTTCAAAATGATAATTATTCATGGTATTGAAGAAGACTGGCCGCCCCCCTACCCAGAGCAGCCATTTTAAATACAGTTATCTGTTTATGAGCACAGCGCCATGGCAACAAACATCATGCTGTTCATGTTCAGCACTGACATAAGGTGACATCATAAAGGAAAGTGATGTCATAATGTCTCTGCCAGTGACTTTTAATTTGAATCTTCATTGCAGAGATTTACTCCTGAGAGGTAAGTTCACAGAGTTTCTGTTCACTATTTATTTTGTATGTATGTATTATTTATTTATTTATTTATAGAGATTCAAGTAAGACCAATATACATGCATTGTAATTGAAATGTAAACACACACACACACACACACACACACACACACACACACACACACACACACACACATATATATATTTGAAGAAGTGCTAACTATCTTTAAAATCCATTCTCTCATCTCTTCTTAGCTTTTACCAAATTCCATTAAGAGCAAAATGTCTTCATCTACACAATGTGGGGAAGCTATAAAAAGGCCAACAAGATGCTCGGATATATTGTGAGAAGTGTTGAATTTAAATCAAGGGAAGTAATGTTAAAACTTAAAAAAGGGCTGTTCAAAATTAATCTTTCCCTGACTAATTTCCGACTGTTTCTTATACTGTGCAAGTTATTGCTCTAAGAGGTGTCCTCAAATCAAAGTTTTAACATTACATTAGTAAGACCTCACCTAGAATATTGTGTTCAGTTCTGGTCACCTTGTTACAAAAAGGATATTGCTGCTCTAGAAAGAGTGCAAAGAAGAGCAACCAGAATTATCCCGCTTTAAAAGGCATGTCATATGCAGACAGGCTGAAAGAACTGAATCTATTCAGTCTTGAACAAAGAAGACTACGCATCTGATTCAAACATTCAGAATCCTAAAATTGACAATGTCCCAGGGACTTTTTCACCTGAAAAAAACAAGGACCAGGGGTCACAAATGGATTAGATAAAGGGGCTTCAGATCAGATTAAAAGGGCTGTTCACTTGCTTTTTAAATTAATCTTTTCCATGACTAATTTCCGACTGTTTCTTAAGTGAACAGTACTGTGCAAGTTATTGCTGACACAGAGGTGTCCTCAAATCAAAGTTTAACAACATTAGTAAGACCTCACCTAGAATATTGTGTTCAGTTCTGGTCACCTTGTTACAAAAGGATATTGCTGCTCTAGAAAGAGTGCAAAGAAGAGCAACCAGAATTATCCCTGCGTTTAAAAAGGCATGTCATATGCAGACAGGCTGAAAGAACTGAATCTATTCAGTCTTGAACAAAGAAACTGATTCAAACATTCAGAATCCTAAAAAGGTATTGACAATGGGGACCTGAAAAAAAAGAAACAAGGACCAGGGGTCACAAATGGAGATTAGATAAAGGGGCATTCAGATCAGAAAATAGGAGCCAGTTTTTACACAGAGAATTGTGAGGGTCTGGAACCAACTCCCATTAATGTTGTTGAAGCTGACACCCTGGGATCCTTCAAGAAGCTGCTTGATGAGATTCTGGGATCAATAAGTTACTAACAACCAAACGAGCAAGATGGAATGAATGGCCTTCTCTCGTTTGTAAACTTTCTTATGTTCTTATGTTCTAACCTAGCTCTCGCTATTCCTTATCCAATGCTGCCACCGTGTGGCCATTTGGTTGAACTGTTATTTCTAATAAACCATATATATTTTTTTTTATCTGAACACAAACACAGCTCTCAGTGATAAGCGGTCGCTGGTGCCCTCTGCTGTTTACAATGGGTAGTACAGGTAGTGAAATTCAATAAAGACATTATTACTGTTATTATTATTTATTTCTTAGCAGACATCCAGGTCGATTTACAATTGTTAAAATATCACATTACAGAATATCATAATACAGATAAAAGCAGTTATGAAAGTACAATAAAATCAATTCAAGTAAGAGCAAAATAAAACACACAGTAAATTATAAGAGTGAATTCGACTAGGAGCAACTAAACCTGATCGTAAATGATAGGAACACGTAGTAAGCATGATAAATGCATGAGAATGATTTCAAATAAGAGCATTTACAGAAAACTTTATTATTTATACACAGTACTCTCCTGGTTATCCTGTAAATATTGTTTTTGCTGTATTTTAAGAATGTATCTGAAATGTCTATTTTTGCACAGAGGTTAAGATTATTACGAGTCATTTCAAAGAGCAACTGAGCTGTGTTCAGATAAAAAAGAAAAAATATAAAGTTATTGGAACAAACAGTTCTACTATATGGCCACACGATGGCAGCATTGATAAGGAATAGCGAGAGCTGCGTTCTGCCCGTCTCCATAAAGTTCACTGCCTGCTTCTGCACATTGTAACACGCTCGATAGAGCCGCGCCGAATTAATGAGCTCACAGGGGCGTGTCTCAGTGTGGAACAGCTGGATCTTATTAAATATGTTGGTTTGTTCAGAAGGAAGCCAAGGAGGTGTTTGCGTTTGTTTTGCAGATTACGACGCACAGAGCTCGTTAAAGCAGGTGAATGCACACAGGTTATTTGTTTAGGGGTTAGGAGAGTTATTTTGGGTTGGTCATGTTCTTGTATTTCAGAGCTGGCTGTGCTTGCTGCTCCTGGCTGCTCTGTTTGACGTCACGTTGCTTCTCCAAACCTTTGGGAAACTTACCAACAACATCCCTGTTTATACTCTAGTTGCATAATGAATGACTTATCCTATTTGTTTGATGTATATAGTGACACGTAATTACATTGCGTTGTTTCATTTATCATAATGTATCACACATGCGGTTTGCATTCATTTGCAGTCCATTATAACCTCATTGTAATGTTTACACGTCCTGTAGTTAGTTTCTGGATTCTCAGACTATACAGAGTCAGTTTGATGTCATTGTTCAACATGAACTTTATTGTAACAGTATACATTTATCAGCTGATACAATGTGAATTCATGATGAATACATTTCAAATTCTAATAATGTAATTCCGTGTCTGCAATTCATCATGCATTACATATGAACAGACGCTTATTTTAAAGGGTTACCGTGTATTTAATATAGCGTTGACAAGGCGTAAGAAGGCGTATCTGTGCAGCACTGCGGAAATCTGCGCTATAAGAACACTACCAATATGCTTTTTGACAACACCAACATCAGTACGAGTCAATTGCACGGAGCTGAAAGCAGCGCACTACCTGGGGCTGATCCCGTGGTTGCACGGAGCACGGTACTAAACCAGCACGCAAGTTAATCGGTGCTGTCAAAAGCATGTTGTTTGGGGATGTTAACTCGCTGCGCTGTCTCTGCTTTCTGATGATGTCACATTCTCAGCAGAGACAGTGGAATCTGCCTCCATGTCGGATTCCGCGCAGTGTCAGCATCGCATCCAACACAGCGCTCACAGAGTCGACATGGAGACTCTGCGATCCAGTTTCAGAACCTCCTCGACCCGCCCTCGCTTCCATAGGGAGACCAAAGAGCCAATCATACGCGGCGGTTCCACCCAGCCTCGCCTTCTGCTAGGACGCTTTTCATTTCAGTACAGGACATAGAAAGGGTTGCTGCTGCTTGCAAAGTCTGTGTGTGATGCATATATTTGAATGGGAAGGCTACGATAAAACAAATATATCTTACTAAATACAAACCGAAGGCGGTGTTTCCTGAATGCAAAGAGGATTCCGCTAGACCAGTCTCAAACTAAACCAGTGAAGATGGACGTCAGTGTCTCCCGTGTCGTTGTTTCAAGACGAGCTCGCCTCCACCGTCGAGCACGCAGTGAAAGCGGCTGCAGACAGCGTCGTGTGCGCGATTACTGAAGCTGTCGGCAGCAAATTCACTGAATTCCAAGTGAAATGTCTGGATTGAAGAGAGAGAATGAAAGTCTGAAGCTGAGATTGGAAATATCAGAGAGCGAGCTGAAAACCGTGCGAGGGTGTATAAACGCTGCAGATGCAGACATTAAACAGCCTTTCATATTTCAAGGTAAGATGGGTTTTATTGTGTGGTATTGCTCGGTCAATCCAACACCGCAAACCACCTTCAACTGGAAAGATCTTGTTTCGAATCTCTCTCAGACACGTTTTAAAGTGTTTGATTATTATAAGCGCTGTTAATAGCACAGCTCTGTCCTTATATTGGTTATAAGGAGTCCTAATTGAGGCATTGTGTTATTTTATAGACTATAAGAACGTAGTGCATCTAACCTAGTCTAATTCATATTTAAATAGGTATTCTAGAAACTAAGAAACTACTATATTGGTAAGTCTTAAACCAGTCTGTAATTGGAGAGACTTACACGGTGTCCTTCTGGTAAAGTGTATAGAGTCCCGCTGGGGACAGTCACAAACCATGTTGCAGAGTTTGAGAATGTAAATATCTCTGTGATGTATTTGTGAGGGTCTTTTAATAGAGCCTTTTATTAGACACAGTGTACAGACCCTGATTAACAGCAATTACTAGAAATAATAGCGCGCTCACAATGCTTTTAATTTATTCAGGCTCGCCCTGGCAAAATGTTTCTTGACATAATCAAGCATAAATAAGAGACAGACACTTTATATTAACGATATTTTGTACTGTTATTAAAAATAATACCGGTATATCCTGGCGCTGCACCACAGCATCATCGCAATGTATTCAGTGCTGAGTGGGCTCCACAAATGGCGCCTGTAATTGAGTACCGAACTGCATCATGGGATTGACTGTCCTGTCCTTTATATATAGTAGCCCAATCCCAGATGTCCATTGAGGAGTCCATATATATATATATATATATATATATATATATATATAATATATATATATATATATATATATATATAATCAAAACACGTGCTGAATATCATTCTGCAACAAGTGAAAAAATATGCAGCCCAACTACATAAAAAATGCTTGTGGAAACACGCTTTTTTTATTCCATGGAGGTTTTACTGATCGTATTTACCAGTCTAGTTATGATGGAGCTGTATGGGGCAACAGTGAAAAAAAAAAAAAAAGCTTTAGCTCGCCTGCAATCAGAAAATCTGTGGTGAAGCCCACTCTGACTGTGTCGTGTGTCCCAGCTCCTGGTGGTGATGTCGTTGTGAACTTATATTGGAGTCTTGTAAATTGCCTTCATGGCGGTGATGTGATACTGTTATGGGCAGTCGCTGTAATGTCCCTCGTGGTGATGTCATAGTGCTGTTATGTGCAGTCGCTTAATGTCCCTCATGGTGATGTCATAGTGCTGTTATGTGCAGTCGCTGTAATGTCCCTCGTGGTGATGTCATAGTGCTGTTATGTGCAGTCGCTGTAAATGTCCCTCATGGTGATGTCGTAGTGCTGTTATATGCAGTCGCTGTAATGTCCCTAGCGGTGATGTCATAGTGCTGTTATGTGCAGTCAAACAGTAATGTCCTCGTGGTGATGTCGTCATAGTTTTGTTATCGTTTTGCGGTCGCTGTAACTGTCCTATATTGATGTCTATAACAGTGTTGTGTGCATTCGAATGGATAATGGTGCAGTATATATTATACTATAACAGTGTGCTGTTATGTGCAGATAGTGGTGCAGTATATCCTCTATAACAGTGTGTATTAAGAATGGTTAGTGGTCGCAGTATATATTATCCCTATAACAGATGTGTATTATTGCTGGATAGTGTGCAGTATATATTATACTATAACAGTGGTGATGTGATAGAATGGATAGCGGTGCAGTATATATGTACTATGTCCCTGTGTATGGTGATGAATGGATAGTGGTGCTGTTATATTATGCTATAACTGTGTGTCCCTATTGGTGATGGATAGTGGTGCAGTTATATTATACTATAAAGTGTCTGTTCTGTCCCTAAAATCGGTCATTTCTCAGAATACGCTGTTATGTTGCAGTTTGTTTGTTAGAAAAATGTCTAACCATAAAATAAATAAATAAAGTACATTGTTCCCTGCGTGGTGCGATGAATTAGGAAACTCATTGCTCATATTGTTTAAAATCCAGACCCTTACTAATGATGGGTATAACTGAATTATGTGCAGTCGCTGGCATTGTTTAAAAATCCAGATGTCTAATACAGGGTATAACAGCATTAGGTAATGTCCCTCATATTGATTTAAAAATAGAGACTGTTACTAATACAGGGTATAACAGAATTAACAAATTGGGCCATCAGCGGTGATTAAAATCCAGACACTGTACTAATACAGTCAACAGAATTATGTCCCTCATGGTGATATTGTTTCAAACCCTGTTATGTACTAATACTATGGTATAACAGAATTAGGAAACGAAATGACACATATTGTTTTTCAAACCCAGACACTTATTGTTTCCAGGCGTGACAGAATTAGGAAACTGAATGTTGCATCGCTGTTAAAACCCAGACACTTACTTGATGTCGTGGTATAACTGAATGTGCAGTCGCTGTAATGTCCCTCGTGGTGATGTCATAGTGCACTTATGTGCAGTAAAACTGAATGTCCTTTTGATGTCATATTGTTTAAAATGTGCAATTACTGTACAGTCCCTTACAGGTTAGATGTGATCGTGCTGTTACAAATTGCAGACACTTACTAATAATGTATAACAGAATGATATGAAACGATAACAGTTTATATTGTTTTTAACCCAGACACTTACTAATACAGGGTATATTATACTATAAAACGTGTATTATTAAAAGAATGGATAAAACCCAGCAGTATATACATGGTATAACAGTGTATTATTAAGAATGATAGTTGGTTCAAACCCATATTATACTATAACAGTGTGTAACATTAAGAAACGATCGCTCATGGTGTTTAAAATATATTTATACTAATACAGTGTATTACAAGAATGGATAGTGGTGCAGTATATAAACCCATACACTATAACAGTGTATTATTTAAGAATGATCATATAGTGGTTAAACCAGACATATTATAACTATAACAGTGTGTATTATTAAGAATGGATAACAGAATATATTATACTATAACAGTATTGTTTTAAACCCAGAATGGATAATAGAGAGTATAACAGTATATATTTATACTCATAACAGTTTGTAAATCCAGAATGGATAATACAGAGTATAACAGAATTAACTATATCACTCATATTGTTTAAGAATGGATAGTGGTGCAGTATATATTTATACTATAACAGTGTGTATTATTAGGAATGGATCATATTGTTTAAAATCCAGTGCAGGGGTATATATTATACTATAAATATTGTGTATTATTAAGAATGAGGGAACAGAATTGGTGCAGTATATATTAAAAATCCAGACACTGTATTATAACAGAATGGATAAGCGGTGCATATATATAAAATCCTATAACAGTGTAATTAAGGGAATGGATAGTGGTGTTTAAAAACAGTATATATTTATATACTATAACAGTGTGTATTAAGAATGGATAGTGGTGCATATATATTATACTATAACATATTGTTTAAAATGGATACTTACTAATACAGTATATATTATACTAGGAAACGTGTGTATTGTTTAGAATGGATAGTGGTGCAGTATATATTATAACATAAACAGTGTGTATTGTTTCAAATGGATAGTGGTGCAGTAATATTATACTATAACAGTGTGTATTAAGAATGGATAGTGAAATATTGTTTAAAATCCATACACTTATAATAGTGGGTATTATTCTATTTTAACCATAAAATAAATTGTTGAAAATAGACACTTTGTTCAGCTGATGGTATAAAGAATTAGGAAACGATCGGTCATATTGTTTAAAATCCAGTCACTTACTAATACAGGGGGTATAACAGAATTAGGAAACGATCGCTCATATTGTTTAAAATCCAGACACTTACTAATACAGGGTATAACAGAATTAGGAAACGATCGCTCATATTGTTTAAAATCCAGACACTTACTAATACAGGGTATAACAGAATTAGGAAACGATCGCTCATATTGTTTAAAATCCAGACACTTACTAATACAGGGTATAACAGAATTAGGAAACGATCGCTCATATTGTTTCAAACCCAGACACTTACTAATACAGGGTATAACAGAATTAGGAAACGATCACTCATATTGTTTCAAATCCAGACACTTACTAATACAGGGTATAACAGAATTAGGAAACGATCACTCATATTGTTTAAAATCCAGACACTTACTAATACAGGGTATAACAGAATTAGGAAACGATCGCTCATATTGTTTAAAATCCAGACACTTACTAATACAGGGTATAACAGAATTAGGAAACGATCGCTCATATTGTTTAAAATCCAGTCACTTACTAATACAGGGTATAACAGAATTAGGAAACGATCGCTCATATTGTTTAAAATCCAGACACTTACTAATACAGGGTATAACAGAATTAGGAAGCGATCGCTCATATTGTTTAAAATCCAGACACTTACTAATACAGGGTATAACAGAATTAGGAAACGATCGCTCATATTGTTTAAAATCCAGACACTTACTAATACAGGTATAAATAGAATTAGGAAGCGATCGCTCATATTGTTTAAAATCCAGACACTTACTAATACAGGGTATAACAGAATTAGGAAACGATGGCTCATATTGTTTCAAACCCAGTCACTTACTAATACAGGGTTGTTTGGCAATGCCCCAGCCCTGTGTGCATATTATGTGTTGTATTATTTGCGTCGCGGTGTTAATGTTGGTGTATAGATTGGTACACGGGATATAAAGCGGGTCTGTGTTTCACGTGTGATTTAAAAGGTAGATTATATTTAGGCCGCGGAGGATGGCACATCATGCGGCAGATAAAATGTGTATAATATGTGAGCACAGGGTTGCCGCGTAATGAATTCACGTGCTGGGATTCAAGTGAATAATTAAGTAATAGTGAATCCCAGCACAAACAGTATAAATAGATGCGCATTGTCACCAGTCGAGTTAGGTGTTCGGGAGAGAGAACGGGAGAGAGAGGGAGAGAGAGAGTTAGTAGTTAATAGTAAAAGCAAGAAGTTTGTTTTCCTCACCGTGTTTGTCCGTTGCACCGTTTGTGTAGTGTTTAGTAAATTTTGTCTGTCTGTTTTATTTTGGCGTATGAGTGCCGTGTCCTGTTTTGTGTTCTGTTTAAACCTTTTTATTTTAGGATTTAATAAACGCTGAAGCGCCTCCCATCACGGCCTTTCAGCTATACCAAACCCCAAGTCTGTATTCCTTCCTGCTTCTGGTCTGACGCCACCCACTCTGGCCCGCCTTTGTGACACGTGGTGTCATCGTGGGATAACCGCCTCCAAGATCAGACCAGGAGAGGGGGGTTTGTGAAAAAAAAAAAAAAAAAAAAAAAAAAAAAAAAAAAAAAATAGTAAAGCGAGGATGGGAAGAAAGAGCTGCAGGAAGCAACAGAAGCAGCAGCAACAACAACAACAGCTGCAGCCCTCATCCCTGCATGCCGGGCTGGGAGGAGGACAGACCCAACCCTGGCAGACAGTAGCCACCCCTCTACTGCCACCGGGTTCCCCACCGTCCGGAAATATGGGACTGGCTGGGTGCACCCGAGGAACTTAAGCCAGGCAGACCTCCCTGGGTTATTCCGTGCTCTTGGGATGCGGATGGGAACTTGATGGGAGGACTGGAGCAACAGCACAACCCGCATCCGTTTAGGTGACCTCACCATGGTGGTGCTGGGGTGCTTCTGCAGACATGGGAGGGATGCTGTCCAGTGAGCAAGGGAGGAGCAGTGGTCATGCCCTCTCCAGTACCTGGAGGGAGGAGCCTGAGCGTCCACAGCCAAGCGGGAGGAGCCTGAGCGCCCCAGCCCAGCGGGAGGAGCACTGGGCGTCCACAGCCCGGGCAGCCGGAGGAGCCTGGCGTCCACAGCCCAAGCGGGAGGGAGCCTGAGGCGTCCAGCCCAAGGGAGGAGCAAGAGCACGTCCACAGCCCAAGCAGGAGGAGCCAAGGCTGCCCACAGCCCAAGCGGAGGAGCCAGGCGTCCCACAGCCTGGGAGGAGCCCGTCCCACAGCCCCGTGGGGAGCCCGAACCCGGAGAGCGTCCACACGCCAGTGGGAGGAGCGAGCGATCACAGCCTGAGTGGGAGGAGCCAGGCGTCCTACCTGAGTGGGAGGAGCCAACGCCCCACGCCTGAGTCCTCGCCTGAGTGGAGTGGGAGGGAAGCGCCCCTGGCCCACGCCTGGTTGGGAGCCTGGGGCCACGCTTGAGTGGGGAGCCCGGCGCCCACACCAAGAGGAGGAGTCGGTGTCGTCTACAGCCCAAAAGGGAGGAGTCCACAGCCCAAGAGGGGGAGTCCAGATGCAGCCCACAGCAAGGGAGGAGTCGGTGCGCCCACAGCCTGCAAAGGGAGGAGTCGGTCGTCCACAGCCCAAAAGGGAGGGAGTCGGGAGCCCACAGCCCAAAAGGGAGGAGTCGGTCAGCCCAGAGCCAGAGGAGGCAAGTGGGGCCCACAGCCCTGGGACCCCAGAAGCCACCAGCAGAGGGAGAATGCCTGCTGGTTCAGCCCCAAGAGCAAAAGGGGAGGGGACAGGCTCAACCCCTGAAAATTTTGGGGGAGGGGAACTGAGGCTGGTGTCCCCAGCAGCCTCTATTCAGGCTGATGAGGGCAGCACGGCGCACACCAGCCAACCCAGCCACAGGGAGAGGGAGCCACAGCCCAGCTCCCTCTGAGTGGCCAGCATCAACCCCATGGCCTCCCACCACCACCCGGCTTCCTCCACTGGGAGCAGGGGAGGAGCTGCCTCTGCCTCCACCACCGCCAGGAGCAGAGGAGCTGCCTCTGCCTCCGCCACCACCACCGCTTCCTCCACTGAGCAGAGGACAGGAGCTGCCCTCTGCCTCCATGCACCTCCACCAGCAGAGGATGAATACCTGCTGGTTCCACTATCTCCACCGCAGTGGGAGGGACTGCTTGCCCCTCCCATCCACCCGCAGAGGGGTGAATCCTGCTGGTCCCACCTCCACCAGCAGAGGGTGAATGCCTGCTGGTTCACCATAGCCAGGAGCAGGAGGAGCTGGAGCTGTCTGCTCCTACCACCGGGAAGGGAGGAGCTGGAGCTGCCTCTGCCTCCACCATCGCCCAGGAACAGAGGGAGCTGGAGCTGCCTCTGCCTCCGCCCTGCTCCCGGAGCAGAGGGGCAGGAGCTGCTCTTAACCCGTATCTAAGAGGGATGCAGGTGGCCAGGGGAGCTGCCGGGGGAGAAGGGGGAGGAGGTCTGGGAGACCACCAACCCCAGCAGCAGGTTTAGGCTGCAGATCGTGGGGAGGTCCTGGAGACCTGCCCCACTGCAGCAGTTTCGCTGCCGGTCTCGTGGAGGTCTGGGACCTGTCCCCACTGCAGCAGTTTCCTCTGCCGAGATCGTGGGAGGCCTGGAGACCACCCTCCCACTGCAGCAGTTTCGCTGCCGGAGGATAAGTGGGGAGGTCCGGAGACCTGCTCCCACTGCAGCAGTTCAGCTGCGGAGATCGTGGGGAGGAGGTCGGAGACCTGCTCCCACTGCAGCAGTTTAAGCTGCCGGAGATCGTGGGGAGGTCCGGGAACCTGCTCACTGCAGCACTGTGCTGCAGAAGATACTGTGGGCGGAGCGGAAGAGGAGCTGCCGGTTACTGAAGGGGAGGTCAGAGACCATTCCCCACAAACAGCAGCTTTTTCCGCTTCCAGGGACTGCCCCGACTGGAAAGGAGTCAGTCTGGGAGCCTGTCCGGCACGCCTGTTGACAGCATGGCCAGTAGCAGCCTGGCTACTAGCAACATTGCCACCTGGGCCCCTGGAAGCCTCCCTTCCCAGCCCGAGACTTTGTCCTGGACTGTGGATTTTTTAAGGGAGGTGGCGTTGAGGCCATGTGTGCTTTGCACAGGGGTATAATAATGGCAATGTGCCCCACAGCCCTGTGTGTATATTATATGTTGGTATTATTGTTCTAGCGTCGTGTGTTAATGTTGGTGTATAGATTGGTTTTACGGGATATAAACGGTCTGTGTGTTTCACGTGGTGATTTAAAAGGTAGATTATATTTAGGCACGCGAGGATGGCACATCACTTCCGCGTGCAGATAAAATGTGTATAATATGTGAGCACAGGGTTGCCGTAATGGAATTCACGTGCTGGGATTCAAGTGAATAATTAAGTAGTTAATTGAATCCCAGCACAAACAATATAAATAGATGCACATTGTCACCAGTCGGGGTTAGGTGTTCGGAAGGGAGAACGGGAGAGAGAGAGAGAGAGGAGAGGTTAGTAGTTAATAGTAAAAGTAAAAGAGAAGTTTGTTTTCACTCACCGTGTTTGTCCGTTACCGCTTTGTGTAGTGTTTAGTACGTTTTGTCTGTCTGTTTTTTTATTTTGGCAGATGGTCCGCGTGTCCTGTTTTTGTGTTCTGTTTAAACCTTTTTATTTAGTTTAATAAACGCTGAGCCCCATACCATCAGCTCAATACCAAAACAGAAAGTCTCCCTTCCTTCCTGCTTCTGGTCTGACGCCACCCACTCTGGCCGTCTTTTGTGACAAGGGTATAACAGAATTAGGGAAACGATCGCCCATATTGTTTAAAAACACAGACACTTAATAATACATTATTTAAAGTAGAGGATGCATGCAATAGGAGAGTCACACCAGTACAAATGTATTGTAACCAATACTAGAAGGGATGTGATTGGATGCATATATACAGTTCACATGACGTTGCACAAGTAAGCTTCCAATTTGTTATTAATGATTATTACACAGATTAGAGTTTGTACAAAAAAAACATGTTGCTGCACTTTGAAAAGTCAGAATTGTGTAAATCCACTTGTTTTCCATGAAGCTGCTTTGAGGGATAAGCGAAACTCTCTGCTGCAGCCCCTTTTCTGCTCATTGTATTTGACATTGAAACTTGTATTCTGTGTTGACAGTTTACATCCCAACCATTATCCACAATACAGTATGAGTTCACAGAAAGACATTCCTCAGACACTTTGCTGAGACTTACCTCTGTTGTCCTCAGCTGTTGTCGCGGTTCCTGCTCGCGAGGAAAATGTGTTTTAATTTGGGAGTTAAAAACAGAGGGTAAAAGTAACACTCTTAAAATAAATCAATAAAATAAGAGATAGATAGCTCTTAGACCCGGTGACATTATGTTGACTGAAATGTCTTCATCTAGACAATGTGGGGAAGCTATAAAAAAGGCCAACAAGATGCTTTCGGATATATTGTGAAAAGTGTTGAATTTAAATCAAGGGAAGTAATGTTAAAACTTTTATAATGCATTAAGTAAAGACCTCACCTAGAATATTGTGTTCAGTTCTGGTCACCTAGATTTAAAAAGGATATTGCTGCTCTAGAGAAAGAGTGCAAAGAACAGGGACCAGAATTATCCCGGGTTTAAAAGGCATGTCGTATGCAGACAGTCCTAAAAGAATTGAATCTATTCAGTCATTTTGACAAGGGCACTTTTGTAGAGGAACCTAGCTAGTAGTAAGAGTTGTAATTTTTATACAATTTTGTTTCACAGAACCCATTGAGAGCCACGCTATCCCTGAATCTGAAGGCACAGGAAGGGCCAAGATAAGAAGCAGTTTACACACAAGAGGAGTCCTTTGAGAAGGAGTGGTGTGGAGTTTAATACTGGTTACAGGGCTGCCATGTGTTTAAAGATGAAGGCGTCCTGAACAGGAATGTGTTTCCTATTAAAGAGGAATTCATAGAACAGGAATGTGTCTCCATGCTTGGAGAACTTCCCTACTGAAAATAATGTCTGTACACTTGAGGAGAACGCAGAGCTGGGATCCAGCCTGTGTGATGATTCTCCATCTGGATGTGATCTGGGATTTGGAGGTGAAATCCCTACTAAACAAGCAGCATTGAGCTGCCTATTCATCCTGCAGAACCTGGTACTGAACACCAGCAGTGTGCTTGAGATTCATATTTTAACAAGGGAGCTGCCCAACCACTGTGTCGACAAGGACATCACTGTGCTTGCTCCTGAGGCACCTGCTAGCTGTGCAGCCACAGTCACGCCTCTTTTAGAATGCTGTTGAATCAGGCGCTGTCAGCCAATCCAAGCTAGATATTTAGCAGCCGCTGCCACGCCTACTTAGAATGCTGTGAGATCAGCGCTGTCCAATCACGCTAGCTGTGCAGCCACTGCCACGCCCTCTTTAGAATGCTGTGAGATCAAGCTGTCCAATCACGCCCTGGAGTCCATTCACCTCATTGAACAGGTTCACTTCTATAAAGTGCTGCTCCTGTGCCTGGATGGAGCTTTAATTGGTTCCAATTAACCAACTCAGAACAGGGTTGGAACAAAAGAGCAGGAGTGAAGGGCCAGCTTTGGACACCCACAGCAGGTAGATCCTGTTAGATCTTTCCCCATTCTGATAGACTGTTTTTGTTGTGCTGCCCCACAGCTTTACAGAGCTGCAGGGATCACATGTCCCATCACGGGTGATGTCACATCCAGTCAGGTTGCTTAAGCGTCCCCAGAAGAAACATTTCAGTAGAGCATTTTGTGGAGAGAGGCAGCAGCACGCCACAATAACAATGAGAGTGAACCCGTGTTGTATGACCCATCAGTCTTATTTTATTTCTTACACTTTATTCAAATACAATATCATGTTTAAAAGCTCATCTCACTACAACTATCCCAGGGACTGTGTCTGTTTTGCTCTCCAGCACATTTCACTCTTTGTCAAAATCACAGTAAAAGCATTGCTGTGTTATTGTTGTGCGCAGTACAGTAAGTATGTGTGTGGATTGGTTCTTACAGCAGACCAGTGAATCAGTTTACAGCTGTTGTGAGGGATTCTGGGAATTAATAGTTTTACCAGGTCTTTGCTCTAATTTTGAATCATCAGAGTTCACTCTAGTTGTCATGTTTATGACATGAAGCCCTGCAGAACAGTGCATGTGGAAAGAATGCTATTTTCTATTAAACCTTTTGTCTCTCTTCTTTTTCTTTAGCTTCTAAAGTAGATGGAAGGAGAACAAAACTCCATCATCCTTAGTGCAAAACTCTTCTAGTGGCAAACCACAGTGGAAACACAGAGAAACGACACCCCAAGAAGAGTATGTGAAGACATTGAGAACTCAATCTAAAAATCCTTCTTTACAAGACAGACACCCACTTACTGTGGAGAGTACAGACCTCATTCTCTGTTTTAACAATTTGAAACCCAGGGCAACTTGAAGACCTTCCATTCTATTAAAGGTTAAGAGTTCCTGAATTAGACATTCCTGAAACTCACAAGGGAAATCCCACAGGAGGACCTACGTTTTCCTGGGCTGATTGTCTGGAAGAGTTTCAATCATATATCACTGCTTAAAAGACACCAGCGCATTCACAGGAGAGAAACCTTCCCACACAGTCCAGTGATAGAGTTTCACACTTAGGAAATCTTCATTCACACCAGTACATTAACATAGGAGAGAAACCTCATCACTGTGATGTTTGTGGGAAGAGATCCAGCCATTTAAGAGACCTTAAAAGACACCATGGTCACAGGAGAGAAACCTTATCACTGTCCTGTTTGTGGGAAGAGATTCAGCCAGTTAGGAGACCTTAAAAGACACCATCAAATTCACACAGGAGAGAAACCTCATCACTGTGATGTTTGTGGAAGAGATTCAGCCATTTAAGAGACCTTAAAAGGACACCATACAATTCACACAGGAGAGAAACCTCATCACTGTCCTGTTTGTGGGAAGAGATCAGCCAGTTAGGGAGACCTTAAAAGACACCATCAAATTCACACGGGAGAGAAACCTTATCACTGTGCTGTTTGTGGAAGAGAGATTCAACCTGTTTGGAAACCTTAAAAGACACCATCAAAATTCGCAGGTGTGTAATCCCTCTCCTACCACACTTAGTGTGAAGAAGGAGAAGTCAGTTGCAGGCTCTTACCGGGACTTGAGAACATTCTCAGAATTGCAGATGCTTGGGGACACTAAACAACAGGAGTGCATTTATTCAAATACAGAAATATCTACTGAAAACAAAAGAATAAGCCTGCTTGATAAAACAGGGTCCCAGATAAATCACTGTTTCAGATCAAAGCTCACAGACTCAAATATGAACGAATGCGTTCTTGTATTCATCGCCTTGTTGAGCATTCGGTTTGTGTTACCTCACATTAGTAATATATTAAATAGAGTGTTATGAATGGTCACGTTTTCTCTTTTTTCTCTTGCGTTGCTCAGCCCCTCTTGCAGTGGGTTCTGTGGAACCTTCCCCCTGATACACGGTGAATCTGCAGTACCTCAAGACACAGCACAGTGTACTGCAGCAGTTATCCCGTAGACGCTTGAAGTGTAAAGCAGTCCTGTTTCCAGCAGGGGCGCAGAAACTTTTAGGAATGTTCAATGGGCTGCATACCATTGCTTCTTAACGAGATGATTCTGCTCAGGGATGTATTTAATACTGCCCTCTCTCACGGGTACTCACTATTAACAAACGCAGGTTCTCTGTGTTTTTTATATCAATTTGTTGGATTGACACCGAGACCTACTAAACCAAATAAAATCTATATTAAAATGTTTTGCTGCCTGTATTAAATGCTGTTTTTTAAAATGTTGTTCAGTGTCTTGTCAATCAAGGATTTCATTTAAAATCCAGTAATAAATACCGTAGATGTCTTGTTTCTCTGTTCTTATATATACCATGACTGAGCAGCTTTTAAACTGCTGTCTGCTCCTTCTAAACGATCCATGTACAATCAGGCATATATTTTGTCATTAAGTATTCTATAGCTCTGTGATTTATACAAATAGTTTTACATGTTTTTAACTTGATGTTGCTTTTGAAGCCCGTTTCAGTTCATCGCTTTTCCTGTAAAATGTTCCCCGCTCTTGGGGTTTGTTATATAACTTTTTATTATTTATGTTTTTGGAAATGCTCTCGTTAGATATTTTATGATCCTGCTTTCCATTTTAGAGTCGTTATTATTTGTAGTGTTTTAGATTGCAAAGGTTGTGAATTTTTAAACAGCAATCTCACACACCTGCATGGAGTTAGAATCAGGGATGGAGGATTTATAAACTGCAGAATCAGGAATAGAAGACCAGAACTTGAGCATT
This sequence comes from Huso huso, assembly GCA_036884735.1. NCBI lineage: Eukaryota > Metazoa > Chordata > Actinopteri > Acipenseriformes > Acipenseridae > Huso > Huso huso. Next base: position 13,554,574 of record CM072681.1, on the reverse strand, counting down.
TTTCAATACTTGAAATGGGACTTTTTAGCAACAATGCCTCAATCTTTTGTTTGAAAACTAGATTATGATTAAGCCTGCTCACAGCTTAGTATGCAACTCTGTACTGAATCCATGGATTCATCTGAGATTATTTGAATGGTTCTCAATTTTACTTGCACGGCCTGTTAAGGGCACTGGGCACTGGGAAATATGGTTTCTGATGCTATTTTAAAAGAATCCCAGAACTACATTCTATTCAACAGGGCCTCCATGGGGTGCTGTGCGCTTCCACCCACTATCTGTGGGAAGGAGGCTGAAAGCAGGAGCCGCAATGTTGTTACCCTGAAGCAATGCCAGCTGTCAGCATTCCATCTGGAGAGCCTGCACAACCTCTGCACCAGATTTACAGCCCTAATAAAGTCCAAGGGATCTGCTAACACAAATCTGCTTTCTGGAAAGGTCTGCGTTTCTTGATATATTATTTTTAGCTGACATCCAAGGTGGGTCTACAGAAATCTGTTGAACTACCCACAACACGTGCTGAAAAACGCCTCACCCGAAAGACAGACTGGAGGTGATTGGTTCACACACACACACACACACACACACAGTGAGTCAGCCGGATTTCAGCTGGGGACCTCCTGGTGACAAGTCTTTTTTAATCACTGGACCCCAAGAGCTTCCTAATAATGAACAGCTTTTGAGAACTTAAGGGTTTAGCCAATTTGTGTGTTAACGCATTTAAAATAATGATTTCCATTACACGAGCAGATGTTAAAACTTCATGCTTTGAACTCGGCTCGCCAAGATAAGCACCAACTAAGACGTAGCTTTACATTGAACTAATAGTGATCCATATGTGTGTCTCCATCCATTGCGATTTTCCTTCCATGTGATGATGTAGATATCCTTCTCTGCGTGTTATTGGCTGAGTGTATTCTTTGAACCAGGGATCGGCTTATTTTTGCCTCCCTGAGCAGCATCCAGCACACCTGCTTGGCCTGCAGATGCTGGCTCCGGGGATCAACCATAGTCTTGCGGCCTCTGCCAGCAGCATCCAGCATGACAACCCGTCTGGATTGAGGCTAAGTAGGGGTACACATCCTCTGGGGTTTCAAGTGGGCACCTTCCATCCTCAGTACTTAGATCGACTGGCCCACGACACCCTCAAAGGGCTTCGACGGTGATTCTGGCGTCCCAGCATCACCCCCCTCTGTCCCCACTCAACTCAATAGCTTGCTTACTTACACCTGTACATCAGGCGTTTCTTTCTTTCTGTTGTGCTTGGGATCCCCGGCCAGTCTCGCCGTCTCAACCACAGCCAGTTGCTGTCTCTGCTGCTTCAGACAAGTTCTTCTGTCTGGCTCACTTGGCCACTGAATCCGACGTCTCCTGAGAAACCAGGGTTGTAGGAGTTGTGCCACCAACCAGACAACCCCACTTCCACTGGGGTAAACCCGGACTCTCCATCCTGCTGTTCCGCTTCAGTGGCTAGTTGAGCATACCGCAGTTTCTTCCTCTCATACGCCTCATCTACAGCAGCATCCTCCCCATGGCACTCCATTAACTCTACTAGGTGAACAAGGCGTGCTGATCCAGACCACAAGACAATATCTGGTCAGGAAGGTTAGTGGTGGCAATCTCAGGTGGAAAAAACTAAGCCCAGGTTGACCCAACATCCTGCCAGCATTTTTCCAGTCTCAGCAGCTTCCAGGTTGTCCTAGAGGGATTGGTTTTACACCTTTTCTTGGTGGTTGCTCTCCTGAAGTAGGAGGAATGTTGTCTTTTGTGTGTAATGTTTTGATGGAACAGGTGGCAACTTATTGGTCATGTTACATTGTCTTCCAATGCTAAGACCAAACATGGCAGCACCTGGTCATGGCGCCATGCAGCTAAACTTCCGTCCTTGGCTAAGAGCCACCTTACATCCTGTCAAAATGTGTACTTAATGTTTGCAGGTGATGAACCACAAAGGACATGAGGGATCCTCTCCTACCCAGAGGTTTAGGTTCTGTGGTGATGGGGAGAACACATCATGTGACCTGATGAGGAAACTGATCCTGCTCTGTTCCATTGACCATAGGTCTTGCCAGCCAATCTTGCGTTGTTCCACACTCTCCCATCTCATCCATTCTCCTGCTTGGCCTGGGGAAATGGCCTTTATACACCTCATCCACTCTCCTCCTGCTTTTTGCACCTCGTTGACTACCAGCTTCCTCCTTTGAGCTGGGGCTGCCTTGTGCCATGTGGGAGGAGCTGAACTGAAACCAAGACCCCCTCTTCCATGCTGAACTTGCCCCATGATATCACCAATTCCGAGGACGGCTTTTTTGCATCTTCCACCAGCTTTCTTTTGCCATCCTTTTCTTCCAGTTTTTCAACACAGGTGCTGCCTCCCCTCACGCATTTGTGGCATTGACTCTACTAATGTCATTCCAGTCTGACCTGGTGCACCAAACTCCCTCAGTTAGAGCAGAGACTGGTAGCTGCAGTCGCTTTACCATAAAGGTCCCACTCTGCTGAGGGCAGCGTGGAACTCCCAACCATTCCTGATGTGTGAACTGATTAAAGGCTTCAAGCTTCTCTACTGTTGTCAAAGAAACCTCGTGACAGTCAGTGTACAGCAAACTTCTCTGACAGTAGACCAAACTAAGAGAAGCACCAGAGTTTTAGTTTACCTGGTAGAGCAGCTGTCTGTAACTCTTCAACCCTTCCACTGCTTGTTGTCTAACTTCTCCCACACGAACTGTGTCCTTTAGATCCCAGTGGTACCCTCTCCCAAGAACTCTTCACTGGCTTCTCCAGACACTGTTGTTATTGCCTCACCATTAATGAAGAATGTTTTATCTACTACTTTTGCCTTTAATTATAGAGATATAGCATGATTTAGTAGGCTTGAATGCATTACGTGCCCATTCAATGTTATTAGTTAATTTGCCCAGTAATCCGATTAGTGCAGGCTACTGTTGTAGTCATGGTTGTCATGTAATCCATGTATTGCTTTAATTGGTGGTAAAATCGCATTCAAAGAAGCCAATTTTGCATCCTCTTCCTACTAACCATTTTGATTACCTAATAATAATAATAATAATAATAATAATAATAATACATACAATAATAAATAATAATAATAATAATAATGATGGGTTTAGTGCTCAATGATCTGAGGCTTGCCAGGTAGAGTGGAACAGCGAACACAGCCACCGGATGAAGAATTTATAAAACCGCTGACCCCATTGCTTTACTGACCGTCTTCATTTAAAAAAATAAAAAAAATAAAACACTTTTTTTTTCTTCCCTTTTTCCAGGACAGTTTACGGCGATGGAAACAAAGAAGCGGCTGGAACTCTGGTTTCCAACCGCTACACTGTCTGTGTATTATGTGTGTGTGTAATGCGCGTGGGATCGAGTAATAGTAATGTCTATCTGTCTGTCCAGCGAAGATGTGTGTGTGTCAGTGTGTGTCTATGTAGAAGTGTAAAATTAATGTCAGTGTGTGTCTGTAATGTTAATGTGTCTATCCAGGTGTGTAGTAGTATTAATGTCCAAGAGGTAATATTATGTGTATGTCAGTGTATGTCTGTGTCTACCTATCTGTATGTGTATGTTGAGTGTAATGTGTGTGTGTGTGTGTCAGTGATGTGGCCAAATGTGTGTTAATGTTGTGTGTCAGTGTGTGGCAATGTGTGTGTATTGTGTCAGGTATTATTGTATCAGTGTCTCACTGTCTGTCTCTGTGTGTTTGTGTCTCAGTATCTGTCTATTGTGTCCAGTGTGGCTGTGTGTGTCCATCAGTGTGTGTGTAATATGCGCCAGTGTGTGCCGTGTGTGTGTGTGTCCAGGAATTGTGTGTGTCAGTGTGTATCCAGTGTGTATTGTGTCCGTCTGTCTCTGTCTAATCTGTGTCCGTCCTATCTAATACCAATGTCAATGTCAGTGTGTGTATTATTGTGTGTGTGGCTCAGAGTTGTGTGTGTGTGTGTTGTCGAGTATGTGTGTGCTGTATGTATCCAGAGGTAATGTATGTATGTCGAGTATCACAATATTGTGTCAGGAATTGTGTGTGTGTGTGTCCAGATGTAGTATGCCCGTGTGTCGAGGTAATGTGTGTCAGGAAATTGTGTCCAGTGTGTATGTGTGTCCAGTGTGTGTGTGTCAGTATGTGTGTGTGTCCGTCTATCTGTGTATCCGAGTGTGTGTGTGTCAATTAATGTGTGTAATGTGTCCAGAATTGTGTATTAACTGTGTCTACTGTATGTCAAGGTATTATTATGTGTGTTAGTGTGTGTGTGTGTGTCGAAGGTGTGTGTGGCAATGTGTCCAGTTAATGTGTGTGTGTCCGTCTGTCACAATGTGTCCTGTGTGTCAGTATGTGTGTATCCAGTGTGTGTGTAATGTGTAGCCAATGTATCCAGAGGTGTATGTGTATTGTGTCAGTATGTGTGTGTCAAGTGTGTGTCAGAATTGTGTGTATTATTATCCCGAGTGTGTGTGTGTCAAGAATTGTGTAATGTCCAGAAGGTGTGTGTGTCGAGTGTGTGAAATGTAATGTCAAGGTGTGTATCAGGGGTAATGTATTGTGTGTCAAAGTGTGTCTGAACTCATTGCTGACATTTTAATTTTGAAGATAACCATATTTTTAAAATACTCAAATAGCTCTGTATTAAAATACTACTTCAGTTCCAGACAGTTTTTACAACAAATATAAAATATATTTATTTATGATATTAAGACTAAACAATATTAATAACTTACTACAGTTTGGTGTATAATTTATTTATTTATTAAATATTTGTAGCATTTTCTTTTTTTTAATATTGTATTGTTTTCTGCAAAATAACAACCACATATTATCAGTTAATCATGCTAGAGTAATCAAATCACAAAATATTACTTTCGTCAGTAATTCATGCATAGACAGCTGTGGTAACTTCAAGTTAAATGTAAGAGTGTTAGTGAAACAGGCGCCCTACTTGCCATCCGGACTTTCGCATTTTAAAATCCTAACGGTCTCTGCTCAGCAGAGTGGAATGTTCAGGAGCGGTTGCCTAGCAGCGTCTCCCCTCCTTCTCTGCTGCCCCCCCTCTCTCCCCTCTCTCGTTGCTCCAGCTAGGAGTTCACATTCAACTTCCTTAGATTATGTAAGCGCCATTCTTTACTAACTTTACAAATGAGCTTATTGGGCTTCAGTGTTTTTAAGATGGTTCAGGTGCAGTCCGGAACAGACTGACTGGGCTATCATTGAGGTATACCTTTTCGCGCTTCGGCTTTGTGTGGAAGCTGATACACACAAAATAATGAGCGACTGGTAAAAGGAATCCGCATGGATTGCTTTTTTAATGCTAAATGTGATCTTTCAAGGTATTCTAAGCATTACCTGAATTAATAACTCAGCTATATTCATATTCAGAATGTGATACAGTATTAAGACAGGGTCAGTATTAGAAATAAATAAACACGCTTTAAAGAGAAACAGCAGAATGTTTATTAACCATTTCCATCCATTCTCTAGATGTTTCTACATTGTGGTTGCAATCCACAGGGTCAAGGACTCAGTGATGTTAAATAAAAAAACTAGGAGCCCACAATTAACCAATGCTAAGAAAAGAGGAAGAGAAATGTGCCTCGCGTGCAGCACTTCCCACTCCTCCTATTAAATCATTTGCCATGTGTCTGCTTTTGTTCTGAATGCTGTCGAGATCATTTTTGAATGACCTTTGCTGCTGTAATGTTTTACCCTCCTCACTGTTTGAACACAAACAAGAGATCAAAAAAGGAAGTTAGAAAGGCCAAGAGATACAAGAAATGGGCTGACATTACTAAGGGCTAAAACCAACTCAAAACGTTTTCAATATTATAACAGTAAGAGAGAAGAGGTTAAATATCCTAACAAGACCCAAACAACAAAATCATAGGCAGAAGAAAAAAAATAAGCGAGTATATTAAATGATTACTTTTCTGGTTTTTTAAAGCGAGAAGGACTGGGACAACATGCCCCACATGTCGAGGCCTGTTCCTTTCAATTTTAAATAACTTTAGCATAACAGAGGCAAAGTGTTAAAGGGACTAGGAGCTCTTAAAATAAATAAAATCCCTGGGCCGGTGGATCACCCAATGGTGCTCAAGAAATGATAGAAGTTATTTACAAAACCCGTAACCAAGATCATGCAACAGTCTCTTGACACAGGGGTTGTGGCCGAACCAGAGACTGGAAAATAACAAGCGTAATACCAATCACAAAAAAGGGAGACAAAACCGAACCAGGTAACAAAGACCAATAAGCCTGACTTCTATTATGTATGAAACTTATGGAAATATAATAGATCAAATGGAAAAGACCATATATGGTAACAATATCCTGGAGCCAGTCAGCATGGTTTTAGGAAAGGGAGATCGTGTCAACTAACCTACTTGACTTTTTTTGAGGATGCAACATTAGAAAATGGATAAGGTACCAAAGGCTTATCTGACATGGTTTATTTATGTTCCAGAAAGCTTTTGACAAAGTCGCATAAAGATTAATTCTCAAGCCTTCAGGCATGAAATGAGTTAAGGAAATGCATGCACATGGATTAGGGAGTGAGTTAATATGTAGAAAAACAGAAAATTACTGATTAAGAGGAGAAACCTCAAAATGGGCAGGAGGTAACCAGCCGGTGTACCACAGGGATCAGTATTAGGTCCTCTGCTATTCCCTAAATCTACATTAATGATTTAGATTCTGGTATAGTAAAGCAAACTACCAGATTAAATTTGCAGATGACACAAAATAGGAGGAATGGCAAACACTTATTCCCTCAGCAAAAGGGTTATTCAAATGATCTAGACAGCATTCAGAACTGGGCAGACACATGGCAAATGACATTTTAATAAGAGAGAAAAGTGTAAGAGTATTGCATGCAGAGCCAAAAAAAAAAATATGCATTATAAATATCATATGGGAGATACTGAAATTGAAGAGAGAATCTAAGAAAAAAAGACCTAGGAGTTTATAAATTTGAAAAAAAAGGCCAACAAGATGCTGGGATATATTGAAAGTGTTGAATTTAAATCAAGGGAAATAATTTAAAACTTTACAATGCATTAGTAAGACCTCACCTAGAATATTGTGTTCAGTTCCCCGGTCACCTCGTTACAAAAAGGATATTGCTGCTAGAAAGACTGCAAGAAAGAGCAACAAATTATCGGGTTTAAAAGGCATGTGGAAGTATGCAGACAGGCTCGAAGATGAATCTGTTCAGTCTTGAACAAAGAGAAGACCTAGGGTCGATCACAGTTCAAACATTCAAAATCCTAAAAGGTATAGACAATGTCACGACCCAGGAACTTTTCAATCTGAAAAGAAACAAGGACCAGGGTCACAAATGGAGATTATATAGAACACATTCAGAACAGAGGAATAGGAGAGCACTTTTTTTGCAGAAGGGTGTGAGGGTCTGGAACCAACTCCCCCCCCATGTTGTTGGAAAACTGACACCTGGGATCAGCTAAGAAGCTTGCTTGATGAATTCTGGGATCAATAAGCTACTAACAAAAGCGAGCAAGATGGGCTGGAATGGGGCCTCCCTCTCGTTTGGCAAACTTTCTTATGTTCTTAGCATGTTCTCATTCCTTATACAATGCTGCCACCGTGTGGACATTTTACTAGAACTGTTTGTTCTAATATAAATATTTATGTCAAGTCTCAAGTCACACAACTTGGTCAAGGGTCAAGTCTGGAAACAGCCAAAGCCTGACGACCTGATGAAGGAAAATGGGATAGTGATGATGATGAGGAGGAGGAGGAGTGTGAGGGAGGAAGACCCTCCCACATTATCTCAGCATGTATCTGGACATTTACTGCAATGTTTTTTAAAACTGTTTTTTGTATGGTGTTGCTGATCCTTGTGTCTAGTAAGGAAAATAATAAAAACAAAAAATTACTTCCCTGGTAATACTGCGAGGGACTGGAGGCCTGTGAGGGTTTGGGAGTCCTCAAAAGAAAACAAAGAAGGTTAATGAAGGCATGCGGTTTAGAGGAAACTGGTTTGGAAAGGAGCACACTTCAGAACAATGTATTGCGAGTACTTATTGTTGAGATAAACTGATATGCAATGGTTCCAGGTAACCTGGGTTAGATTGTGTGGTGAGTGAGGGTCCTCCATCTTGACAGGAAGTGGGAAGCAGCCATGTTGGTGAGGAAGCTTTTATTGACTTCCCTGAGTACTGACTTCCTGTAGTCAGGGCGAGGGCACCTGTAAGAAGAATATTGAAAGGGGGGGGGGGACAGCTGATTTTTTAAGTCGTTTCCCACTCTGCTTGTTTTAAAACATAATAGTTTTTTTTAATGCACGTGTTAGGTTAAAATGTTATATATATATATATATATATATATATATATATCTATATTTTTTTCATTGATTTGTTTCTTTTTGAATACTTTGTTTATTCTTGATAACTGTTTTGCTGGTTTGTTTCTATATACCCCACCTGCAGAATGGTTTATTCTGGGGAGGGGAGGTCCTAGAATTATAAAGGCTGTTAGTTTTGTTCAGTCAGGATCGTCTTTTTGGTTGCAGATCAGAGGGGAGCAGTTTGCAGCTCTGTGGTTGGACTCAGTTGTGGAGTCAGTACCTGTGATTAGGTGACTATAAATGGTTATTTTTGGTTTCACTTTTTCTTTCCTCAAATTGTTTGATATTTTGTTTCAATTAGCTTTTGTTTATTATTGTTCTTAAAATAAAAAATATAGATGCGTTTGGCTCAAACTTCTCTGTGATCAGCCTTGATGTGTGTGGGTCAGTGGTGATGATCAGGTCCACTGCACACACACCAGTTTCACACACCTGGGGACACCCAGTGGGGACACACACACTACACACAGAGATAGGCCACTGGGACACACACACACACTAAGACACACACTGGGACACACTCTGTGCACTTTGAGGGGAACAAACCTGCCTGGGACAACACGCACACACTGGGACACCGCACTGAGACAAACACACTGGACCTGAGACACCACTGGGACAGACAGACACACTGGGACAAACCCGCACCCGAGGACAAGGACACACACACACTGGGACAGACACACCCGCACTGGGACACACACACTGGGACACACTCGGGACACACACGCACTGGGATCACCGGACGCACCGAGGACACGCACGCACGCTCCCAAACACTGAGGACACGAGACAAACACACTGAGGCACAAAGCTGGGACACGCACTGGAACCACACACTGAGACACTTTTGGACAGGACAAACACACTGGAGACACACACACGCACACTTGCACTGGAGACACTTGCATGGGTTATGCTAATTGTGTTGTTTAGTGGAAAATGTTCGGAATGTTAAATCTGGCCGGGGTTTAAGATTTTAAAATTTTTATTCGATTAAATCTAGTTAAGAGATTTCAGATTAATTTAAATATTTAGCTAACTGTTAAAATCTTGTAACTAGATTTCTCAAATGATATCTGAATGCACACGTATTTAAAAGCTGTATTTATTTTCTCCTCATTTCCTGGCAGCCCATACTAGCCAGCTCCGGAACTTTTCGCATTTTTTAAATCCTAACGGTCTCTGCTCAGCGGGTGGAATGTTCAGGGCCGGGTTGCCCTAGCAGGCGTCTCAGCCTCCTTCTGCCCCTGCCCTCTCTCCCTCTCTGGATTGCTCCAGCTAGGAGTTCACATTCTTCCTTAGATTATATATGGCCATTCTTTAACTTTTACAAAACTAAGGCTTATTGGAGGCGTGTTTTTTAAAATTTGGTTCAGGTGCAGATCCGAGACAGACTGGCTGCAGCATCATTACAGTATACCGCGCCTAAACTCGGCTTTGTGTGGAGGCTGATACACAAAATAATGAATGACTGGTAAAAGAAAATCACACATGGATTGCTTTTAATGCTAAATATTATCTGGTATTCAGGGTATTCCACTCCAGTTCAGCTATCTTCATATTCAGAATGTGATACAGTGGTAAGACAGGGTCAGTATTAAAGAAATAAATAAAACCGCTTTAAGAGAAACAGCAGTGATGTTTATTAACCATTCCATCCATTTATTCTCTATATGTTTCTACATTGTAGTTTTGCAATCCAGGGACAAGGGACTCAGCTGATGTTCAATAAAAAACTAGAATTAACCACAATTAACCAATATAGAAAGGAAGGGGAAAATGTATTATACGCGTGCAACTTCTTCCCTTTCCTCTATTAAATGTCATTTGCCATGTGTCTGCTGCCAGTTCTGAATGCTGTTGAGATCTGTTTATTTTGGATGACGGCCTTTGCTGCAACAGTGTTTGCCACTCCTCCTGTTTGGGACTGCAAACCTAGAAAAAAAGGAGATTAGAAGGCCAAAGAGAGAGACAGAAATGAACATTGCTTGCTAAGGGGTGTGGGGGGAGGAGACCCTCACATTGTCTCAGTATGTACCTGGACATTTACAAATGTTTTTTTTAATCTGTTTTTGTATGGTGTTGCTGATCACTTGTGTGTCTAGAAGGAAAGATAATAAAAACAAAATTCACTTCCTTGGTGTCTGGGGGACTGGAGGCCTGTGGTTGGGAGTGTCCTGTAAAACAAAAGGTTAATAGAGATGCAGTTTAGAGAGCTTTGGTTTGGAAGGAGCACACTTTCAGAACAATGTATTGCAGTACTATTGTTGAGATAAACTGATATGCAATGGTTCAGGTACAACCTGGAGTTGGGTGTGGTGGTAGGGTCCTCAGCATCTTGACGGGAAGTGGGAAGCAGCCACATGTTGGTGAGGAAGCTTTTTTTTATTGAGCTTTCTGA
>CM072681.1:13525469-13543298 GCA_036884735.1 Huso huso | reverse complement strand
TGCAAAACAAATGTTAGAAAAAAAAGAAAAATGGAATTTTAACTTGTAACCATCCAATTGGAATATTTGCTGGCTGTAGTGTCATTTGTTTCTAGGGAAGAGTGATCTGACTGGCTTTGTGCTGGCAGGAAAGATAAGCCGACCACACACAGAACATTCTTAACTCTTCGTTGTCAATAATACTTTGTGCACAGCTGTACTTGACAATTTTCTAATTAAAATATTTGGTATGTATTTGAACCAATGAGATATTTTGTAAACAACAGTTCTGGGTGTGATTAAGACCTAGTAGGGGTACAAATCATTTTGAAAATTAGTGCTAAACTGTTTGAAAATTTAGCACCAGACAGTCTACTGGTGCTGAATGATCAAACCCACCTAATCAAGCCCCTCACAACTTCACACACCTTCAATGGGGGGGGTTCTTGAGACCCAATGAGAAAACTATCATCATCTATGGTTGCTCAGGAATTCATAATACTGTAAACATGTCTACTGGCTCTAGAATGTAATGTTGCTGGTGCTATATGAGGTACCCTGGCACCACAGCATGACATTTGCATCCTTGTTATAAAGTGCTCAGTCCCCTGGTTGAAACCCACACCCGTCCCTCCACTTTCTAGTCTTGTTGAAACTCATAGTGGTTTTGCCATTTTCATCAGTTTTAGTAGCAAAGGGTCCAGTTGTGTATTGCCATCTTGACCCCTATGAACGAGTTGCCTGGGGGGTAATGCACTGTTTTATTTTGGCCTTCCAGTCTGAGTTTCTTGATTATATTGCCACAGACACATTGATGGAAGCTGTAAATTCAGTATCGCTCCTCTGATGACTTTGCCTCTTTCTTCTCTTCTAAAATCTCACATATCCGCAAACTCTTTAACACCTCTCCCTCCCCTGCACCCCCTCCTGCTCCAACCCCTTCACCCACTGCATCCCCTACTAACTCACCCTCCTTCTCCACCTTCTCTCCCCTCTCAGACTCTGACCTCTCCTCCCTGCTCCAGGGTCACAAACCCACCACGTGTGCCCTGGACCCCCTCCCCACTCACCTCTTTCAAGCTGCTGCTCCTGCTCTACTTCCCTTCATCTCCTCCCTTCTCAACACCTCTCTCCTTTCTGGTCTCTTTCCCTCTGCCTTCAAACAAGCCTCTATCACTCCCATCCTCAAAAAGCCTACCCTCGACCCCCACCTCCTCCAGAGCTACCGTCCTGTCTCCTCCTACCCTTCCTCTCCAAAACCCTCGAGCGGACTGTACACCACCAGCTCTCTGCTTTCCTGTCCAACCACTTTCTGCTCGACCCTCTCCAATCTGGCTTCCGCTCTGCTCACTCCACTGAAACCGCCCTACTGTATGTCACCAACTCACTAAACTCTGCCTCTCTCTCCTCTGTCCTAATTCTCCTCGACCTCTCTGCTGCCGTTGACACTGTCGATCACTCTATTCTACTATCCTCTCTCGCTGACCTGGGAATCTCTGGCACTGCTCTGGCCTGGTTCTCCTCCTACCTCTCCAACCACACTTACCAGGTAACCTGGTGTGGAGCAACCTCCACACCTCGCCCTTCTCAACAGGAGTCCCCAAGGGTCAGTCTTGGGTCCCTCTCCTGTTCTCTCTACACCCGCTCCCTGGGCCCCCTCATCACATCCTATGGTTTCTCATACCATTTCTATGCTGATGATGCTCAGATTTTCTCTCCTTCCCCACCTCTGACTCCACCATCCCCTCCCGTATCTCTACCTGTCTGTCTGCTGTCTCCTCCTGGATGCACTCGCATCACCTCAAACTCAACCTCTCTAAATCTGACCTCCTGTTCTTTCCCTCCTCCCCCTCCTCTGATCTCTCTATCTCCGTTCCTATGGAATCTACCACACTCTCTCCCTCCTCCTCAGCTAAGAACCTTGGAGTCACCCTGGACCCCTGCCTCTCTTATTCCCAGCACATCTCCACTCTGGCACGCACTTGCCGATTCTTCCTGAGCAACATACGAAGAATCCAACCCTTCCTCACCTACGCCACTACTACGCCACCCAGCTCCTGGTCCAGGCCCTGGTACTCTCCCACCTAGACTACTGCAACTCCCTCCTGGCTGGCCTCCCTCCGTCCGCCACCCGTCCGCTCCAGCTCATCCAGAACCCCGCTGCTCACCTAGTGTTCTCTCTGCCTCGCTTCTCCCACCCAACTCCACTGCTCCGCTCACTCCACTGGCTCCCCGATCACTCACATCCAGTTCAAGTCTCTTGTACTAGCCTACAGATGCCTTGACCAGACTGCACCCAGCTACCTCCAGACCCTCATCTCTCCCTACACCCCCACTCGACCTCTCCACTCCGCCTGCACTAGAAGACTGGCTCTACCTCCTCACGCTCCCCTGCCTCCAGAGCCCGCCTCCTTCTCCACCCTCGCCCGCAGTGGTGGAATGACCTTCCTACAGATGTCAGGACTGCCCAGTCCCTGACCATCTTCCGGCTCCTCCTCACCACAGCACCTGTAGAACTCCTCTTTTTTTCCCTATGGACACTCTTCCTTAAATGTGCTTTACTTGTTCTTATCTGCCCCCTATTTTACTGCATTTAATCCTGTTCTTTAGAGTACTGTAATCTGTCAAGTGTTATTTAATCTGTAGTATTTTGTATTTAATTATATCTTGATGTAACTATCACTGACACTGTTATTTGCTCCATTACTGAATCGTATTTTGTCACACTTGTACTTGCTAGAACCAAAGTCATTTTATTTATCTTGCTCTTAATTGTATTATTACTTGTACTGTGATTTTTGAAATGTATTTTTGTTTACGACAAGGGCGTCTGCTAAGAAATAAATATTAATAATAATAATAATAATAATTCAGTATCGCTCATTAAACATATTGGAGGGTCATGCATGCATCTATTATTCCAACATGGAAGCCAGATAATTATTGTCTCCACCTGCACATCGCTAATGAAATTAATTACATATTAATATAATCACAAACAGTGCAACCAGCACTTATAACAGTAGTGTAGCCTAATTCTCATGCAGAAAATTAAATAAACAGTTTCCATACTGTCTCATTACTTGAAGCAGGGTAGTGTTCAGCCTGTGTCAGTACTGTCTCATTACCTGTAGGAGTGTAGCTGTACTGGACAGAATAGTAACGTGAAATTTGCCACTGGAAGCACTGGGATTCTGCAGTTCTGCTGTGTATTGAAGGGGTAGTGTACAGTATAGTGTGATTCTGCAGCTCTGCTGTGTATTGAAGAGGGATAGTGTACAGTATAGTCTGTGTCCTAACACTGCTCCATTACTGCAGTGGGCGTTGTGTGTTATACCATCTTATCTGGCAGCTCCAGAGCCAGTCTGACACATTTATCTCAGTGGAGCAGCGGTCTGGCCCTGTGATGAATATGAATACAGGAGTCTGGCTGTGGGTGTGCAGTACTTCACAGTGCAATCATGAGTCTACATGGGGTCTGGTTTGTTTGTGTCACACAGCTACAACTAACAGAGCTTTTGTTATGAAGATGAGACTCCTGGGGAGGACCTGTCTCATTGTCTTGAGTTTGCTACCAGCTGTTTCTACACAGAGAGGTGAGAGGGACTGTAGAAATTAAGCTGATGAAGAGACAACCTGCTATTTCTAACATGAAGATCTTTCAATAGGACAGAAGCACTGACATGCATCAATGTATAATGTTGAGCTTCTAGATCTCACAGGGGTAGCACCAGCCCCCCTTCTAGCTTATAGCTCTCAACTATTTGAAATAGGCCTGCAGTGCACCATCTATGCAAGCCTGGAGTCGTTTCCCAGCGTCTGGCTTTGCTCTTGGAGCTGCGGTGGGGAGGCTGCTGTCAGGTATTGTGCACGCAGGCGTCCAGGCTGGCTCTCGGGTATTGTGCATGCAGGTGTCCAGGCTGGCTGCTGTCAGGTATTGTGCACGCAGGCGTCCAGGCTGGCTGCTGTCAGGTATTGTGCACGCAGGCGTCCAGGCTGGCTGTCAGGTATTGTGCATGCAGGTGTCCAGGCTGGCTGTCAGGTATTGTGCATGCAGGCGTCCAGGCTGGCTGCTGTCAGGTATTGTGCATGCAGGCGTCCAGGCTGGCTGCTGTCAGGTATTGTGCACGCAGGCGTCCAGGCTGGCTGCTGCCAGGTATTGTGCATGCAGGCGTCCAGGCTGGCTGCTGTCAGGTATTGTGCACGCAGGCGTCCAGGCTGGCTGTCAGGTATTGTGCATGCAGGTGTCCAGGCTGGCTGCTGTCAGGTATTGTGCATGCAGGTGTCCAGGCTGGCTGTCAGGTATTGTGCATGCAGGCGTCCAGGCTGGCTGCTGTCAGGTATTGTGCATGCAGGCGTCCAGGCTGGCTGCTGTTAGGTATTGTGCATAAAGGTGTCCAGGCTGGCTGCTGTCAGGTATTGTGCATGCAGGTGTCCAGGCTGACTGCTGTTCCACTTCTTCCCACTTTCAGTTCAGCTCTCGCAGGGCTGTTATAAATTGTTCAATTTAAGCAAATAAGGGGAGCTGATTGTTCTACAGAGGGACAGTGTTTTGTGTGTGCAGAGGGGAGCTGATTGTTCTGCAGAGGGACAGTGTTTTGTGTGTGCAGAGGGGAGCTGATTGTTCTGGCACAGATGTTCGAGGCTTGTTCCCATAAGAGGAAAGGACCTGGGTGTGGGACGAGGGTGTGGTTTCATCTGAGACACTGCTGTGTTTGGAGACAATTTCTCATATTTTGGAATCTATTTAAACTCCTAATTGGTGCAGAGGTGTAGTCAATGTTGTCTCGGAGTTGGTTATGTTCAGTAATTTTTTTGGGTTATGAATACACAGGTGGAAATCGTTTTTAAATTGATGATAAACTGTTTTGAAAGTTAACCACCAGAGAGTCTAGGATTTAAAAACAAAAAAGTGTATGCAAAACAAATGCTTGAAAGAAATGTAATGCTGTTAAGTTGTAATCATCCAATTGGAATATTTGCTGGCTGTAGTGTAATTTGTTGCTAGGGAGAAGTGATCTAACTAGCTTCGTGCTGGCAGGAAAGATAAGTTAACCACACACAAAACATTCCTAACTCCTCGATGTCAGTAATATTTTGTGCACAGCTGTACTTTTATGACACACTTTTCTAATTACAGTCTTTTGCATGTATTTGAATAAACAAGATCTTTAGTAAGCAACGGTTCTGGGTGGGGTTAAGTCCTGGCAGGGGTGCACATAGTTTTGAAAATTGATGCTGAACTGTTTTGACAGTTTAGCACCAGAGAGATTACTGGTCCTGAATGAGTTTGTGGATGAGTGTGTGAGTGTGTGAGTGGGAGGGGGTGGAGGGGAAGTAATGTGAGTAGTCCAGACCCAGTGAGAAGCTATCATCATCTATGGTTGCTAAGGAATGAGTTTGCTACAGCTGTTTCTACACAGAAGAGACAACTTGCTATTTCTAACATGAAGATAATTTAATAGGAAGATCCACTGAGATTCAAGATCACAAGTTCAGAGATGTCCTGGCCTTGTGTTTATGGGAAGGGGAATTGTTGTTCAATTTGCCTGTTCAGTCACCTCTCACTAACAGTGCACTGGTTCTTTGGTTGAGTTCCGGACCAGTGCGTCTAATGCACCAGCGTTCATAGCTGGATGTTTAGTGTAGAAGTCCCAGGGTCACAGCTTATAGCTCATATCTCATAGCTGGATGTTTAGTGTAGAGTTCCCAAGACTCACAGCTTATAGCTCATACCTCATAGCTGGATGTTTAGTGTAGAAGTCCCAGGGTCACAGCTTATAGCTCATATCTCATAGCTGGATGTTTAGTGTAGAGTTCCCAGGGTCACAGCTTATAGCTCATATCACATAGCTGGATGTTTAGTGTAGAGTTCCCAGGGTCACAGCTTATAGTTCATATCTCATAGCTGGGTGTTTAGTGTAGAGTTCCCAGGGTCACAGCTTATAGTTCATATCTCATAGCTGGGTGTTTAGTGTAGAAGTCCCAGGGTCACAGCTTATAGCTCATATCACATAGCTGGATGTTTAGTGTAGAAGTCCCAGAGTCACAGCTTATAGCTCATATCTCATAGCTGGATGTTTAGTGTAGAGTTCCCAGGGTCACAGCTTATAGCTCATATCTCATAGCTGGATGTTTAGTGTAGAAGTCCCAGAGTCACAGCTTATAGCTCATATCTCATAGCTGGATGTTTAGTGTAGAAGTCCCAGAGTCACAGCTTATAACTCATATCTCATAGCTGGGTGTTTAGTGTAGAGTTCCCAGGGTCACAGCTTATAACTCATATCTCATAGCTGGATGTTTAGTGTAGAAGCCCCAGGGTCACAGCTTATAGCTCATATCTCATATCTGGATGTTTAGTGTAGAGCTCCCAGGGTCACAGCTTATAGCTCATATCTCATAGCTGGATGTTTAGTGTAGAAGTCCCAGGGTCACAGCTTATAGCTCATATCTCATAGCTGGGTGTTTAGTGTAGAAGTCCCAGGGTCACAGCTTATAGCTCATATCACATAGCTGGATGTTTAGTGTAGAAGTCCCAGAGTCACAGCTTATAGCTCATATCTCATAGCTGGATGTTTAGTGTAGAGCTCCCAGGGTCACAGCTTATAGCTCATATCTCATAGCTGGATGTTTAGTGTAGAAGTCCCAGGGTCACAGCTTATAGCTCATATCTCATAGCTGTGCGCTTCTTCTTCTACTAGGGTACTGTTTGAGTAAATGCTTGTTTGTTTCTAATTGCCAGTGTTTTGTTTTTCAGATGGCAGCTCTGTTATTGGCTCTGATCAGCCCCTCATCGCCTCTCTTGGTGAAGATGTCATCCTGCCGTGTCACATCACCCCCAGTCTTAGTGCTGTGAACATGGACGTGAGGTGGTACAGAGAGAACTTCAATATCCCAGTTCATTTATATGAAGATCGAATAGATCACTCAGATGTTCAGGACAGTGACTATCGGGGCCGCACTGCTCTCTCTAGATTGGGGCTGCGGGAAGGCATTCTCTCTCTGAACCTGAGAAACCTCTGTCACACTGATAGCGGGGTCTACTCCTGCTATGCCACTGATGGAGTCTGGGATGGACAAGGAAAGACTGAACTGATAGTCAGAGGTCAGTGCTGAATTGCAATGTGTTTTCATCTGAAATAACACCTCCATATCCTGGATACCTGGGTGGTGTGTCTATCTGTGTGAGTCTCTCTGTCTCTATTCCCTGACAGTCTATCTGTGTGTGTCTCACTGTCTCTATTCCCTGACAGTCTATCTGTATCTAATGAAATCAAATATTCCACGAAATTAAAAACATGGCTTGTATATATTAACTTACTGTCAAGAACGTAATCTGTGTTGTTGCTTTTAAAAGCTATTGAGTATGCGTCTGTGAACAAATACAGGATGATGTTGCAGAGATCAAGAGTAACCTGCTTTTATTAATTTATTTTATACATATTATTTTGTTTAAAATCAGTCCCAACTGCAGCCGTCTGTCTCGAGTGAAGCTAATTATATTACGCTGTCACGTGCCGCTGTTTCAGAAAGTTTGTTTTTGTTGTTGGTTAAATACCAGAATGCAACCTGCTTGTCAGCCACGTGGCTCTCTACAGCATGCTGTAGATTGATTAGGCCTGTACATCATGTATGAAAGAGAGATTCTACATGTCTTGGTTGCGATGTGGGCAGTAAGTCAGTTAATAATAAATCCACATACATGTATGAAATATTCTACAAATTCAAGTATGGAGACGCAAACCGAAAATGATCAGCCGGAGAATGTGTCGCTGTGGAAAGTTCAGTTGCAGGAAAGGATAGCTACCTCTAATATACTGTTTGGAAAAATGACTCTATAGTTGTATTCACTGAAGATAATGCAAATCTAAGTGGCTATACAAAGTCATGTAAAGTTTTAATGGCAGCAAAAAGTGAAATGCATCTCTGCAGCCGCGGCACACTGTTCAGGGACTGCTGTATTCGCCAGAAGCTGGGCTACGTAATTCATAAACTGTAACCTCAACAGCAAATTTTAAAAAAAAATAAGAGAGAGAGAGAATTATTTCCATGTGAATAGGCCATGGTGTTAATGTAGTATTTTTCTCCTTTGGACAGTGTTTTTTTTTTTTGGTTTTACACTGAAAATTCATATTTTACACAAAACAAGGTGAAGTGATGGCAGGAATATGACAATTGGAGAGTGCTATATTTAAATGCCAATTGTAACACAGCAGGGAGGGGGTTAATATCCTCCCTGCATAAAACATGTGCGTATGCACATTTGGTTTAATTGTTTAATTATTTTTGTTAATTGTTTAATTAGTAATTATCACCCGCACCTGGGCATAATTGTGAATTAGGACTTATTGTCTTTTTAAACTCTTTAAAGTTTTTTTTTTTTTTATTATTATTTTTTGCTAATCATCGTTAGAATTTGCATGATAATCGATGTCAAAGTCAGGGTTTGATTTACAACACTGAAAAGCGTTGTGCAGTTGTATTGGATTCTTCTCTTATACTGGATATCAAAATACATGTAGAATACAATGGATTTTTTATTTATTTATTTATTTATATTTTTTTTAAAGTCTTTCTAAATTCCAAGATTGTAATAATGGAACACCAGCTCTTTACTTCCAAAAGAGATCACCTCCGATCGGACAGGACAAGATTACACAGCGAGTTGCTGTGCTCAGCATCAGCTGTATTTGTTACTGCATTGATGTATCTGAATTTCTGAAAGTGAATGTTTTCAGTGTGTAAAGCAAAGCAAATCTTTTGCTGATGTATTTGCAACGTGGGACCTTTGTCATGGCATTTTCTGGCAAAATCGATCCAAGTTAGTAGTAAAGGCACAACAGCATCTGTCACTTTTCTAAGCCCCTCCCATTTTGATTGATTTATGACAATAACCCAGCCCTTTCACGCATTTTGATTGCTTTATGACCATAACCACGCCCCCATTGGTTGATTTATGACCTTAAGCCCCGCTCCTTTCCACACCCCTGAGTGATTTATGGCCCTTAGGCCCTGCCCCCTTTTCCCACGCATTGATTGATTTATGGCCCTAAAACCCCTCCCCTTTTCCCACACTTTGATTGATTTATGGCCCTAAAGCCCCTCCCCTTTTCCCCACACTTTGAGTGATTTATGGCCCTAAACTGCTAGTTTATAGATTATCAGAAAGAAAAGAAAAAGACAGACAGAAAGAAGAGAAAGCAAGTTGTATTGTAGTGCATTTTTTTTTTGACTATGTTCGAGACCCTCCGTAACTATAACCGGGGTTATTAACAAACAGAGAATCTCTAAACATTTTCGATTATGCTCAACGCTCTCCATAATAATAACAAGAAAGTTATTAACAAACAGAGTCCATACGAAAGAGTTTCATAATCAGTATATTATACACATATTACACTAAAAATTAACCCATCATAGTAGGTATCGAGTGTGCCGGGCCCTACATTTCTGTTGGATTTCCAGGCCGTGGTAGATAGCTGTGTACATTCCATAATACACATGTTTCTATCTAATGGTTGATTTTAATATTACAACGTATTCTAAAAAATGATTTAAAGTTGTTTTTAGAATACAATAAAGGTTAGCACAGGCTGAATTGTAAAGGATTTAGGGTTTTTTAGGAGCTTACCCATAATGCACCTGTATTTGCATAATGGTTTCTATTAACATTACAGAGAACGCTAAAAACCTTAGTTAATGTTATTTTTGAAGCTAAAAAATTGACCACTACATTCTTTGACTTAATACGTTTAATAGTGATGGTGTTAACAGGGGTGCTTTGTAACCTATAAGAACGGAATGTGAATAAGTGTACAATAAAAAATGGCTAAAACAGATAAAGCACAGATTACAACAGAAGTAAAAATAATTACTGAAATGTAATTTCTTGTAAGTTATTTTTAAACAAAAAAGCTGTCATGCATCTTCAAAAAATATTAATATTTAAAATTACTATTTAAAGAAATACACAGTAGTCAACTAATATTTGGATGAATTAAAAAAAAAGTGGTGTTACTTTTAGCAGTAAGCTTTCTGTTTTATAACAGCTGTGTTACTGTTTTATTTAAGTGCTCTTACTGTAGTTACATTTTTCCTACAACAATCAAAATATGTTCCATTAGAACATAAGAACATAAGAAAGTTTCCAAACGAGAGGAGGCCCCATTCAGCCCATCTTGCTCGTTTGGTTGTTAGTAGCTTATTGATCCCAGAATCTCATCAAGCAGCTTCTTGAAGGATCCCAGGGTGTCAGCTTCAACAACATTACTGGGGAGTTGGTTCCAGACCCTCACAATTCTCTGTGTAAAAAAGTGCCTCCTATTTTCTGTTCTGAATGCCCCTTTATCTAATCTCCATTTATGACCCCTGGTCCTTTTTTCTTTTTTCAAGTCAAAGAAGTCCCCCGGGTTGACATTGACAGGGTCTTTAGTTTGAATTTGAACTGTATAGCCTTTGAGAAACATGATAATGCTATAAATAATGTTAAATAAAGAATTGTATTATGTACTGGCTATGAAAGTTTTCAGAGCTTCTCTGAATTTACTATTCATAATCATAGTGAACTATTTCTGTTCTGTACTGGTGATACTTTATTAATACATTTGATAAACTCCTCAGCCTTAAATGAAATGGTAATAGAAAAATAAACGTGAAGGATAACGTTCATGGAACTGTCCCTGTTAAATCTGTTTTGACCAAGTAAGTTAGATGCAGTTCTGTACATGGCCCCGATGTGCTCCTGCAATACAAGCTTACTGCATAGAGTTTGCAAGCATCATCTATTACATGTACATAAAACAACGTGTATTTTAATAATGAAAAAAGTGATTAAGGGGAACGGTGATACTCGTGGGTGGCCAAATGTATTCCCCTCCCTAGCGGTGTTACCTAATCCTGCATACTCTGTAACAACCTCTTCTAAAATATCACCAGATGGATGATTTCATACCTTTTGCAAGAGGGAAATAGGTCATTTTGTTACGCATACACAAATTGTTTACTATCCGACATTTTATTTTGCTTGTTGAGTTTTCAACACAGAAGACGGTCCATGATAGTACTTGTAAAAACTTTTGACGCCAAGTAGAATTTTAAAATGAAAAACTTGCTTATAGTAATTGTTTACTAATTTATAAAAATATAGTATAGCGATTGTTTTAGCAAATATACTATCTACTCACGCCTCTTTTAAATAAATAAATAAATAAATAAATAAATACAGGGTCTTTAGTAAACTGAAATCTTAGCAGCCTAAATTGAAGAAGGCCTATACGACAGAGGCGTGAACCTAGTCCACTTTATTACTTCCTTCTAATCTATTTTACAGTAAACAGCTCTACTGTATTTGATTTTGCACGACAGCAAAGCATATACAGAGGCCGTGCTTCTTTTTCTTTCTCCAAACTCGCACTTGAAGTACTAAAAATAACCCAGCCAAAAACGAAAAAAAAAAAATAAGTAAGTTAGTTTTGTTTTCTAAATAATAATAAAAAAACATCTTTATTGTTTTACTTAATTTTTTCGTAAAATATTCATGTACAAAAGGTGTTTTTCGGAGCGAGGGGTGGGCTTCTCGAACGTGCAGCCGTCATAGAGGGATACATATGGAAGCTTGCCTCGCGCAATGAATGAAGCCAGGCATGCCACAGGGCGCCCCTGGGGCCTAAACCCGGCCAGTACAGACGTGGATTACAGTAACCACAAGACAAGCCATTTGCAGAAATGTAAGGTTTGTTGACAAAAGTATGTAAGAGTTTTTGAGGAAAATAAGTGAGAAAATCTACCCCTGGAGTTAGAAATGACCAACAATTTGATATTTTTTTTAGTATGTCCGAGGAGTTAGTCTCTGGCATCACTGAAAAACATAAAATATATAGATAGGATAGATTGACTTAATTAAAATAAAGAAAGAAAGAATGAATACAGGTAACATACACTAAACTATACTGAAAGATAGCCTTTTAAAAACAAATGAACATCAACTGAAAACAAACACAAAATAAAGAAAACACAAAAAACATTAAATTACCAATGGCGTTTCAGAGAGTCCTCCGATTGAAAGCGTACACCCCCGTTACTGAACGAACAAGTGGAGATACCTAGGGCGTGCGTGGAGGGTTTAAAAAAAAAGTAACATCGTTGTCATGGGTCAAAAACAGCCGGGGGGTTTGTTCGAGATCTTAACATGTAAATTAAGCAAAGGTGTTTTATGCCGCTGCTTTACAAAGACAGGAAACGTCCTCAATAGTTCAAAGCGGTGTCGGCACCCCTATTCAACTGTTCTGGACTTGTTTTGAGGCTGCCTGACCCTACGCCACAGACGTGTCAAACATAAACAGAAGAGCCGATACAAGGAATCTATTAACCCTAAAATAAAGTGCATGTGTATATGGGTACTGCTTCTATGTATGTTTTTCGCACGGCTTCTAAATATATTATTCTTTGGAGGTTGTATTCTGTAAGAATGTGAAACAGCTAGTGTAGAGATATGCCGATTGTGGTGTTACGTTTAACAAGAATCTTTCTGTTTTAAAACAGCTAGTTTAGAGATATGCTGATTTTCTTTATACACACCCTGGTGAAGGTTGAAGTGATTCCCTTTGTAAAGGGTATTTTGTATCCTCTTTATGCAATATGCTTTGTTGTTCTCATTCATACTGTTTGTAAATTCCCAGTCATTCTACAAGTTAATGTATGCTTGGTTTAATCTTTCTTCTTTTATAGCATATCTATTATAATTTGACAGCAAAAATCTTAATCTAACAGAAAAGAAACAATTCCAAAATAAATGAGGCCCAAATAACTTATGTAGAGAATTATTTTTCTATCCACATGTATGAAAAATACCACAAAGGTGTTTGATAAGATTTTCAGGTATTTTAAGTATGTCATTTTGTTTCAAGATCTAAAATGAATATGTTAAAATAATGCAAATACTTAGTTAAATACAGTAAAATCTTAAACATTATAACATACAGGCCATATCATGTTAAGTTAGATCACATTAAGTGTATCATAAAAAGACAACCATATCACATTTGCAGCTGCCTATCCGCCCAGTAAAATCAGAAACACAGTACTAAAAACATGTTTTTTTGTTTTGTTTTTTACATAATGTCCGACCATTTGTGATTGTAAAACAATTTCTGACCTCCATTCAATCAATTCAGATAAGCGTCCATAGTTTGTCGCTGCTTACATCTGAACTAAAATATTTGTAACAAACTTGAACACTGTCTACAATTATAGACTATACTTGAACAGCAGACACGTATTTATTTATTTGTGTATTTATTAATTTCATCGCTTTGTAAATGTTTTCATCTTAACTAAAATAATTGTAATTATTAAAGAATTGAATTTACATACCCACCAAACAGCCGACTTGAAAGATTTTCATTTATTTTTTGTTTTAGAACTTTAATTTGAAAATAATTAGAGAACCTGTATACAGTAGATATAAAACCCTGTATTCGAATATCAGCCAACAGCCTTGTGGGAACAGTCCATGCATTACCCTTGAGCAAGGTACTTTACTCAGATTGCTCCAGTAAAAAACCCAACTGTATAAATGGGTAATTGTATGTAAAAAATAATGTGATATCTTGTAACAATTGGAAATCGTCCTGGATAAGGCTGTCTGCTAAGAAATAAAATAAAAAAAATAAATAATTACACAGTGAACAGCCCACCCCAAGTCTACCTCCCTGAAAAAAGCACAGGCTCAATAGACTTTTCACAGTTAGATAAGGTTCTTTTTCAGTGTAATAGTTTAAAATATTACATATTGATTAAGAAGCCTTTATGTAAGATGTATTCTTCTGAAGGATATTAGTTAAGACTCTTATTTAAGAAAAATCTCTTACTAAATAAAAAACAGGTTTTCGTACCTTTTCTTCTCTAGGACTGCTTCTTTCTTCTTGGCCAAAAGACAGGGTCTGTTCACCATATTCCACATAACTCTGCTGTTTGGTCAAAAAACAGACTCTCTTCCTTCTTTCTCTATAATTTCTTACTAGTCCTGAGAAATCCCAAAATATATTCAGTTTTAACAGGAAAAGATGACCCTTACTCTTAATCACGTATTAAGCCAAAGAATGTAGTGGTCAAATTTTTTAGCTTCAAAAATAACATTAATTAGATGTCTTTGCTTACAATTGTAAGTCGCCCTGGATAAGGGAGTCTGCTAATAAATAAATAATAATAATAATAATAATTAGAGTTCTCTGTAATGTTAATAGAAACCGGTATGCAAATACAGGTGCATTATGGGGAGGCTCCTAAAAAACCCTAAAACCTTTACAATTCAGCCTGTGCTAACCTTTATTGGATTCAAAAACAACTTTAAATTGTTTTTTAGAATATTAAAATCAACCATTACATAGAACCATGTGTATGGACACAGTTACCTACCACGGCCTGAAAATCCCACAGAAATGTAGGGCCCCCCAGCACATTTAACAGATGCTGTTGTGGGTTATTGCTCAGTGTAATATGTGTATAAACACACTGATGGAAACTCTTTCACATGTTTAGGGACTCTCTGTTTGTTAATAACCCTGGTTATTGTTACAGTGGGTCTCAAACATAGTAAAAAAAAAACATTATAATATAACTTGTGTTTTTATATTTTTTTTACTAGTTCCGAGAAACACCCCAGGATTTAACCATAAAATACACACACCCTCCGTAAACAAAAAAAAAAAAAAAAAAAAAAAAAAATTACAGCCTGGAGATTGATTCTTTCAGAGATGTCTACCCCATTTGAATACAGTACACAGAACGATCAATTAGACGTAACCTTGTTACACGGCGTCTATTTTTACAGCCCGCGGATGTAGGAGAGTTGAAACTATCGATAAGACTTTTATTCATATTAAAACATTAGTTTTCACTTTCAAACATGCTTTTTTACAATATTTATTTTGAAAATAATTAGAAACCGATGCTAGTATATTAAAATGAGCTACAGACAGGAGTCTGCGGTATGGCTGTTCCTCCCGCATTTATACAGTTTAACAGAAAAGACGATTCTTAGTCCTAAACACGTCGTGTATGGTCTTAAAATAACCACATTAAGACAAAGAACGTAGTGGTAACACTTATCAACGTCTAAAATACCTTTAAATCGTTTTTTAGAGTACGTTACACATATCCAGGTCGTAGCCACTGCAATATTAAATTCAACCATCAGATGGCAGTAGGCGGCATGCTTAATCCTGCAGCATTTATACAGTTTTTTAACAGAAAAATATTATTCTTATACCTAACCACGTCTTGTATGGTCTTAAAATAATCACATTAAGACAAAGAACGTATTAGTAACATCTATCAACGTCTAAAATAACAGGTTTTTTTTAAAAAAATACTTAACTGAAGGAGGCATAAAACCCCTTACAGTGATTGATTCTTTCAAAGAGATGTCTACCGCATTTCCATACAGTACCACAGAATGATAAATTAGACATGGCCTCGTTACACGGCGTCTTTTTTACAGCCTGCGGATGTAGGAGAGTTGAAACTATCGATAAGACTTTTATTCATATTAAAACATTAGTTTTCGCTTTCAAACACGCTTTTTATAAAATATTTATTTTGAAAATAATTAGAAACCGATGCTAGTATTTTAAAAACGAGCTACAGACAGGAGTCTGCGGCATGCTTAATCTTGCAGCATTGATACAGTTTTTTAACAGAAAAAATATTATTCTTGTACCTAATCACGTCTTGTATGGTCTTAAAACAAGCACAATAAGACAAAGAACGTAGTGGTAAAATCTATCAACGTCTAAAATACTTTTTAAATCGTTTTTAAGAGGACGTTACACATAACCAGGTCGTAGCCACTGCAATATTCAATTCAACCAGCAGATGGCAGTAGGCGGCATGCTTAATACAGCAGCATTGATACATTTTTTTAACAGAAAAAATATTATTCTTATACCTAACCACGTCGTGTATGGTTTTAAAATAACCACATGAAGTCAAATAATATTGTGGTAACATCTATCAATGTCTAAAATACATTTTAAATCGTTTTTTAGAGTACATTACACATATCCAGGTCGCAGCCACTGCAATATTCAATTCAACCAGCAGATGGAAGTAGGCGGTATGGCTAATCCTACCTCGTTTATACAGTTTAACAGAAAAAGACGATTCTTAGTCCTGAACACGTTGTGTATGGTTTTAAAATAACCACATGAAGTCAAATAATATTGTGGTAACATCTATCAATGTCTAAAATACATTTTAAATCGTTTTTTAGAGTACGTTACACATATCCAGGTCGTAGCCACTGCAATATTCAATTGAACCAGCAGATGGCAGTAGGCGGTATAGCTAATCCTACCTCGTTTATACAGTTTAACAGAAAAAGACGATTCTTATACCTAACCACGTCTTGTATGGTCTTAAAACAAGCACAATAAGACAAAGAACGTAGTGGTAACATCTATCAATGTCTAAAATACCTTTTAAATTGTATTTTAGAGTTCTCTGTAATGTTAATAGAAACCAGTATGCAAATACGGGGCATTATGGGTAGGCTCCTAAAATACCCTAAATCCTTTACAATGCAGCCTGTGCTAACCTTTATTGTATTCAAAAACAACTTTAAATCGTTTTTTATAACATGTTGTAATATTAAAATCAACCATTAGATGGATACATGTTTATTATGGAATTGACACAGCTACCTACCACGGCCTGGAAATCCAACTGAAATGTAGGGCCCCGGCGCATTTGAGTCTTGCTATTAGGGGTTAATTTTCAGTGTGATATGTGTATAATATATTGATTATGAGACTCTTTTTGATGTTTATGGACTCTCTGTATGTTAATAATTTTGGTTATTGTTACGGAGGGTCTCGAGCATAGTCAAAAATGTTTAGGGACTCTCTGTATGGTAATAACCCCTGGTTATTGTTACGGAGGGTCTCAAACATAGTCAAAAATGTTTAGGGACTCTCTGTATGTTAATAATTTTGGTTATTGTTACGGAGGGTCTCGAGCATAGTCAAAAATGTTTAGGGACTCTCTGTATGGTAATAACCCCTGGTTATTGTTACGGAGGGTCTCAAACATAGTCAAAAATGTTTAGGGACTCTCTGTATGGGAAAAGGGGGTGAGGCTTTAGAGCCATAAATCACTCAAAAGCGTGGGAAAAAGGGGATGAGGCTTTAGAGCCATAAATCACTCAAAGCGTGGGAAAAAGCGGCGAGGCATTAGAGCCATAAATCACTCAAAAGCGTGGGAAAAAGGGGGTGAGGCTTTAGAGCCATAAATCACTCAAAGCGTGGGAAAAAGGGGCGAGGCATTAGAGCCATAAATCACTCAAAGTGTGGGAAAAAGGGGAGGGGCTTAAGGGTCATAAATCAATCAAAGTGTGGGGGAAAGGGGAAGGGGCTTAAGGGTCATAAATCACTCAGGGGTGTGGAAAGGGGTGGGGCTTAAGGTCATAAATCAACCAATAGGGGCGGGGTTTTGGGTCATAAATCAATCAAAATGTGTGCAATGGGCGGGGCTTAGGGTCATAAATCAATCAAAAGGGGCGGGGCTTAGAAAAGTGACATACGCTGTCGTGCCTTTACTACTCACCAGCAACGAATATTTATAATATATAACGAATTCTGCTGCAGTTTTACCTTTTGCAAATAGAACTTGAGTGGTTCGTTTGGTCTTTCTCCTCTGTTGTGTTTTCACAGTAAAGTGCCTGTTTAAATGCTCTCTATCTGAACTTTAGACTACCACTTCAAAGCAAGGCTGGCCGCGGGGTTATATAAAGCTACACAGAATGATAAGGGCTGGTATCCTGTTAACTCTAAATGGAAACCGAAACTATCATAG
>CM072681.1:13449209-13524969 GCA_036884735.1 Huso huso | reverse complement strand
GTCGCAATAGTGTGTGAGACGTAATTTCGACCACAAATTAGGTTGGAGTCTGAAGTATGAACCAACCTTAAGCCTACAAGCAGTCCCTCTTACTTTCTTCCCTGTTCATATTTTCCAGGTTCCTGTCCAGCAGCTAAAGTGAGGATGGGCAGTGGAGAATATCCTGACTGTGGAAAAGGTTTCACCCAGTTAGGGCATTTAAAACCCCAGAGAATTCACACAGGAGAGAAACCGTATCACTGCTCTGACTGTGGGAAGAGTTTCAGTCACTCAAGAACCCTGAAACTACACCAGCGAACTCACACAGGAGAGACACCGTATCGCTGCTCTGACTGTGGGAAGAGTTTCAGTCACTCAGGAATGCTGAAACTACACCAGCGAACTCACACAGGAGAGACACCGTATCGCTGCTCTGACTGTGGGAAGAGTTTCATTCGCTTAGGAAACCTGAAAGAACACCTGAGAATTCACACAGGAGAGAAACCGTATCGCTGCTCTGACTGTGGGAAGAGTTTCCGTCACTCAGGAACCCTAAAACTACACCAGCAAACTCACACAGGAGAGACACCGTATCGCTGCTCTGACTGTGGGAAGAGTTTCAGTCGCTTAGGAAACCTGAAACAACACCTGAGAATTCACACAGAGAAACTGTATCACTGCTCTGACTGTGGGAAGAGTTTCAGTCGCTTAGGAAGCCTGAAAGAACACCTGAGAATTCACACAGGAGAGAAACTGTATCACTGCTCTGACTGTGGGAAGAGTTTCAGTCGCTTAGGAAGCCTGAAAGAACACCTGAGAATTCACACAGGAGAGAAACCACATTGCTGCTCTGACTGTGGGAAGAGTTTCAGTCACTCAGGATCCCTGATAAAACACCAACGAACTCACACAGCAGAGAAACCATATCGCTGCTCTGACTGTGGGAAGAGTTTCAGTTACCCAGGAACCCTAATAAAACACCAGCGAACTCACACAGGAGAGAAACCATATTGCTGCTCCGACTGTGGGAAGAGTTTCAGTTACCCAGGAACCCTAATAAAACACCAGCGAACTCACACAGGAGAGAAACCGTATTGCTGCTCCGACTGTGGGAAGTGTTTCAGTCAGTCCGGAAACCTTGTTTCACACCAGCGAATTCACACAGGAGAGAAACCGTATCGCTGCTCTGAGTGTGGGAAGAGTTTCAGTCACTCAGGAAACCTGAAAATACACCAGCGAATTCACAGAGGAGACAAACTCTAAAGACTATGTTCAATGCGACTTTTCACTCATGAGGAGAAACCACTGGCTAAACTAAATAAGTCAGTAAGAGTGACCGGAAAAGCAGGGACGTTAGAGGTGTCAGTTTCACAGATAACTGGTTTATTACTGTGAACAAATGAAATATAAACAAAAGGTGAACAAATCAGGTAAGTGTAAAGATGGCACAGGTAAGCTGGGAAATGGGAAACAGAAGCCAAAAAGTAACACAAAGGAGAAATGGGGGTCGTGTCCGCTGAGCCTCAAACCCACAAACACACAAAGTCCGTGCACAGACAGACAGGGAAAGATAAAAGCTGAATGAAAAGGTCACAGCTGGTAACAATAATAACAACAACAACAGTCTGGAAGGGAATGGATGGTGCATGAAAGTTAGACCTAACAAGTGCAGCAGAGCAACAATGTAACTGAAAACTAAACAAAATAACAAAACCATAAAATACAGGAATCAAGGTAGCAAATTAAAGTAGAAAATTCCATAGAGAAAAGGAATGATCTCACCAACAGATAAGGAAGTCCAGCAAAGAGTCCAGTAATGATGGGGATTGTAGAAGGTTGAGTATGTTGAAAATGATGAGTCTGTGTCAAGGTGCTGAGTTTGAATGGTGAGTTGAATGGGGAGTTTGAATGGTGAGTTGAATGGTGAGGTTGAATGCTGTTTGGAAAAAATCAGGAGGATCAGGAAAAAATGGAGACTGAATACACAAAACACCAAACACTAAACAGACCTTGAAAAACAGCTAAACTTAAACAAGTAACAGTGAAAAAAAAAAAAGAGTTGACAAAGTGCAGGACTGTGGCAATATTGTGCCGCCCTGTGTGTATTTCTGTGTTGTATGTTGCGTGTAGTGTGTTAATGTTGGTGTGTAGTCATTGGTACGCGGGATCTAATATGGGTTACGAGCACAGGTCTTTAAAATGTATTTGTCTTTAAGTGCGAGGATTGCACAGCACTTCACGTGCAGGTAAACAGTAATAATATGTGAGCATGGGGAGTTGCACTCTTATTAATTCACGTGCAGTTGTACCGAGACTCCAACTGAATGATTTGATTAGCAATCAGTTCTGCATAAAAGCAGCATGTTTTCACTCAGTCGGGGTTGTGTGTTCGGTGAGTGGAGAACGGGTGTGGAGGGGAGAAAGGAAAAAAGTAATGTAAATAATTGATTTCAGCTCACTGTGTTTGTCTGTGTAGTCCGTTTTGTTTGTCTCTTTGTTTTGGCTAAAGTGCTGTGTCCTGTGTTTTGTTTGTCTTACAACCTTTTATTTTTCTGTTTGTTGAATCATTAAATACTGATCGGAACCAAACTCCACCTCTCTGTGTGTCTTCTGTGTTGGTTCCTGTTTCTGGCCTGACATCACCCACTGCAGCCATCTTTGTGACAGGGACACAATAAAAAAGAAATCCTGCACTGGAATTATCTAAAGATGCCAAAGGATTCACTGAGATTTCAGTTTGTAATGCTGGAGGATATGATGGATTCCTCAGAGAAAGGGAGTCCCCCTCCAGGCCTAAATCAGCCACCTTTAATACAGATGCTGGCTTCTAAGGAACTCTGAGACTGGAGGAGTGGATATTTGAATGGAGCCAATGGGGAGAGAGGATGAACAGAGGGTGGTTGCAAGGAACTGTGGGAAATGAAGTTTTAACCTGGCCAGGCTAGGTGGGTGAGACTTACACCCACATTATGTAGCATGGGAATTGCTATGTGTGTTTTGTGATTTATTTTGCTCAGTTGTTTTGTGTTAAACCTTTTTATTTTATTTTTGCATGTAAATAAAAATAGCGCCATAGTGTGTGTTTGCACCCGACTTACCTGAGTCTTTTCAGTTCCTGCTTCTGGCCTGATGTCACCACTTAGCCATCCCTGTCACAGTCTCATGGCTGTATTATGACAATGACTGAATATTGCACCATGTGTAGCTTTGCAGTGTGCATTGTCCATGCTTGTATTTGTGCTGCTTTTCTAAACTGCCCCGTGTAGCAGGCATGTCTACGGATCTTGGGTACAGAAAGTCATATAGTGTAATCTGAGTTCTAATGAGACTTGACTGTACAATTAAACCCTGTGCGTGCTGATTAACGAGTCATTAATTATACAACAAAATACTGAGCAATGCTAAAAACAGCATGCTGATTTACAAGTTAGTGTTCTTTTTTCCTTCATGCATCCATCAGTATAAATAATTATTGTGATTCTGAACTCCGTTGTAGATTTCAACAAAGATATTTTATTCAATACAGCTGAACGGTTGAGTATTCCATTTTCCCTAAGCACAGGTCATAACAGAATCAGCAAGACAATACAACGTTGGGATTTAATATAGCTTCTCTTAGACATCAGCCCTTATTCCTTAACCTATGAGAACAAGCAATTACACACTGATGCAGGTTTTACAGTCCTCCTATCAACCAATGATATCATTGACCACGTGGTCCACTTTCGTTTTATTACCTGAAGTGATTGTAACATCAATGTTGTCCACTCAGGAACAATAATGTTTAAAGGAAGGAAGGGGATTAAAGCACTGGGTCACTTTAAATTGCCATTCGGTGCACTTCAAAAGCTTTCCCCTTCCCACCTGTCTTCCTGCTCCAGTAATTCATATTGAATTTGATAGTTCACATCGTTCTTTGCTAAGCATTCCCCTTCCCACCTGTCTTCCTGCTCCAGTAATTCATATTGAATTTGATAGTTCACATCGTTCTTTGCTAAGCTTTCCCCTTCCCACCTGTCTTCCTGCTCCAGTAATTCATATTGAATTTGATAGTTCACATCGTTCTTTGCTAAGGTAACTACCCTGCACTGAATAATTGTAATTGTGTTTTCTTAGCTGTGCTGGGCTGTGTTGAATTGTGAGGTTGATTGGAATATTGTGTAAAGTAAACGGTGATTAGCGTGTCTTTGTCCTCAGTGGGCGTGTGTGTGTGTGTCGGCTCTTTGGCTTGCTGCACATAAGCTCTGCAAACATTTAGTTTGTGTTTGTAACTGAAGACACACGTGCTGTGTACTCCTACTCGTTGGCTGAAATCTGTGCTGCTGGTTGAATCAACATCTGAAGCAGCACAGTAGATCTGCACGCTGGGTAGAAGGTGGGCATCACTGGTATGCAGAGCAGAGAAAGACCAGCAAAAGCAACAGGACAAGCTTGCATTGTAGATATTTCAAATGAATAATTATTCACTGTATTGAAGAAGACTGGCCCCACCCCTTGCCCAGCGCTGTCATTTTAAATGCAGTTATCTGTTTAGAAGCACAGCACCATGGCAACAGACAAGTGCTGTTCATGTTCAGCATCAAGGTGACATCATAATGATGTCATAATATCTCTGGCAGTGAATTTCCAGCAGAATCTTCATTGCAGTGATTTACTCCTGAGAGGTAAGTTCACAGAGATCCTGTTCCCTGGGTATTTATTTATTTATAGTGATCAAAGCACGATCAATATACATGCATTGCAATTACTATGTATATTAAAAAGATAATCAAAGGCAAATTAATGACGTGGTAAGTCACTATTAATTGTAATTCAATGTGGTTTGTGTGTGTTTAGTTATTATATTTGAGGATTAGTATCCCTGCTCTATCGAGTTGCACCTCTTGCATTGTATTCTGTTGTATTCTATTGTATTCATTATTATTCAATAAGGGGCGGGGGGGGTACATCCTATGGTTGATAATATATATTTTCTATTCTTTAACTTTGTTTATTTAGATTACCGGATAGTAAAACATTCCTACTGCAGTTACTGAACATGATACCAACCACAAGGACCGTGATTTCCAGTGTTGGGTCCGAATGGCCAGTCTTCAGGGAGGATGTGTCATGTGCTTAGTGATGTCATTGATGACGTCACATGTGATGTCAGGTGTGACGGGAAACACACACATAAGGGTGCAGAGTTAAGGTTGTGCGGCTGTCTTGCAATTTCCAAACCTTAACATTACTTTAACAAATAATTTATTAACAATTAGGTTTTGTCTTTTTATATTACATTGTTTCAATTGTATATGTATTAATCACTGTTTGTTTCTTTCTAATCTCATACACATGGATTGTCTTTATTCTGTATTAGATATGTACTGCTTGTTTGCTCATATTATTGTATATGTATTAATCACTGTTTCTTTCTAATCTCATACACATGGATTGTCTTTATTCTGTATTAGATATGTACTGCTTGTTTGCTCATGTTATTGTATGTGTGTGTGTGGGAGATTTGTACTTCACATCTGATCCCTCCTCATTTCATTGTCCAGTGAATTCACATCCTCAGCAGTTTCATTTCTATACACTTTAGAAACTCATCTTCCACATTCTTTTTTCAGTGCAGGCCAAGAAACTGGAATAAGATCTTCATCTCTTTAGTTTCTTTATCCATGAATATGTTTTGATATATAATGTATTCCTTCAAACTAACCAAGACATTTTTAAAGAACATATACGTGATGTCTACTCCCTGTTATGCTGTTTGACAATTAAAAAAAAATAAGACATAAAAGCCTGGTTATTGATTTAGATGCAACAAGAAACAACACTGCTGTGTTTAATTTGTGCACAAAATCGATTCGTTATGAAAACCGAGTCGGGAAGAAAATTAAAACCAATAGAAGGATTTTACATGGAGTGCAGATGCGGCGCTGAACAACCGAGTGCAGAACCTAGCTCTCGCTATTCCTTATCCAATGCTGCCATCGTGTGGCCATTTAGTAGAACAGTTGGGTCTAAACTATTTTTTTTTTTTTTTTTTTTATCTGATCCCAGTGACACGCGGTTGCTGGTTCACTCTGCTGTTTATAATGGGTAATACACGGTGTGAAATTCAGCAATGATATTATTATTATTATTATTATTTTGTTTATTTCTTAGCAGACTTACACTTGTTACAAGTTATCACAGTACAAAGTATCACGTTATAAACATTACACAATATCATAATACAAGAGCAGTTATGAAAGTACAATAAAATCAATTCAAGTAAGAGCAAAACAAAGCACACAGCAAATTATAAGAGTGAATTCGACTAAGAGCAGCTAAACCTGATAGTAACTATTTGCTTATAAGAGTCCAGTAAGAACACGTAGTAAGCATGATAAATGCATGAGAATGATTTCAAATAAGAGCAATTACAGAAAACTTTATTATTTATACACAGCACTCTCCTGCTTATCCTGTAAGTATTGATTTTGCTGTATTTTAAGAATGTATCTGAAATGTCTATTTTTGCACAGAGGTTACGGTTAATCCGAGTCATTTCAAAGGGCAATTGAGCTGTGTTCAGATTTTTTGTTACATTTTGTTTATTAGAACCAACAGTTCTACTAAATGGCCACACGATGGCAGCACTGGATAAGGAATAGCGAGCGCTAGGTTCTGCCGTCTTCATAAAGTTCACTGCCTGCTCTGCCCATTGTAACCCGTTCGACAGAGCTGCGCCGAATAGTGATAATGAACACAGATGACTCAAAAATAGACATGGTATCAAATACACAAAAGAGAAGACAGAAGACATAGTATTCAATTTATCAAGTAAAACTTTAACCACATCCCAAAAAGTGGTACTGAGTAAAGGACTTAAGTTTATACCGACTAAAAGATACATCGATAAAGATAAACTGGACACTGTGGGAGAGACGCATGAGATTAGCAGAATATTTTTTCAATGAAAATATCTCAGATTCAGAGGCTAATTATGAGCATGGGATTAAGGTTAATAGTACAAGCACATGGACTCCTCCGGATGGAAGAGATAAATGGTTAGATATGTATATTGAAGTAGTTAAACAAGAAATAATAGTAGGACTAAAGAAAAGATGTAAACTTAATTTAACCAATATTGAAGAACAAGCTATGACTGAGTTGTTAAATGATGATGATATAATGATAAGACCAGCAGATAAAGGCTCAGGAATAGTGATAATGAACACAGATGACTATATGAAATCTGTAGAATGTGAATTAAATAATACAGATACATATGAAGAAGTTAAAAGCAGTAAGATCAATAAATCGGTAAAAGAGGTTAAGGAAATTGCGGAGAGACTATACAATAAAGGCATTATATCAAAAGAATTAAAAAAATACATGCAGCCACATAATGCAAGAACAGGCCTAGCAAGAGGAAATCCTAAAATGCACAAAGAAAATCACCCTATGCGAATGATAGTCAGTACAATTGATAATCCAAACACATAATAGCTGAAATAGCAGAAAAACAACTTAGGTCGCACGTTGAGAAATTACCAAGCTATGTTAAGGATACAACACAATTTTAAAAAGACTTGAATCAATAAAACACAACCTTCCAGAGAATACAATTTTATTTTGCATGGATGTAAAATCCTTGTACCCAAGTGTCCTCGTAAAAGAAACTTTAGAAGCTTGTCAAAAAGCACTAGATAATAGACTAGATAAATCAATACCTACAGCAGAGGTACTGAACATGATCAACATAGTTTTAGAAAACAGTTATTTTACATTTGTTGATAAGAATTACAAACAAAACGATGGTACCATAATAGGATCTAAATTAGGAATGCATTTTGCCAGTACATACATGGGGAAATGGGAAGAACAATTACTTAGAAAATCAGAAAGAGACCCTTTAGAATACATTCGGTTTGTAGATGATATTTTTGGGGTTTGGACACATGGAGAAGAGTCTCTTTTCCAGTTTCATAAAATGGCAAATGAAATACACAGTAATATTAAAGTGGACTTTCGATGGACAAGGAAAGAAATAGAATTTTTAGATACCATAGTAAAACTTGAAGAAGGCTCAATTGAGACTGACCTCTTCTGTAAACCTACTGACATGCACCAGTATTTACACATGTCCTCTGCACATCCGATACACACTAAAAGGGCAATCCCAAAGGGTCTAGGAATAAGAATACGAAGAATATGCTCAAAAGAAAGTGACTATGTAAAACAAAGAAATGTATTTAAAACAAATCTTAAAAAAAGAGGATACAAAAGAAAGAATTATAGAGACAGAGTTAAGAAAAGTGGATAAAATAAAAAGAGATGATCTACTAGATTATAAAAATAGAGATAAAAAGGTCAAAAGAGTCCCATTAGTAATGACCTACTCTAAACTTTTGCTCAATATTTCTAAGATAGTTTGGAAAAACTTGTGGATTCTAATAATTCAGAAAAATTGAAAAAAGTATTTCTTAAGGCCCCAGTTGTAGCATTCAAAAGAATAGCTAATTTAGGTGATATTTTAGTTCACAGTAAACATAAAAGAATAATTGACAGAATAGGATCTACAAATACTTGCACTAGTACATGTAAAGTGTGTAAATACATGGACAAAAGAAAAAATATAATTAAACACAAGAACAACACATATCCACTAAATACTAATATCTACTGTAAAAACAGCAATGCTGTTTATGGAATAGCCTGTGAAAAATGTGATGAAATATAATATGTTGGAGAGACTGGAACAACTTTATATAAAAGAATTCAGAACCACCTTTTATTAATTAGAAATAAAAAAAAATGAATGAACCAATAGTACAGCACTTGAGCAGTCAAGGACATGACATAAATGATATAAAGTTTGTAGTATTAGAACAGCTAAAATTAGACAATGCGACATATAGAAGAATAAAAGAAAGTAAATGGATAAATAGACTGAACATGATTATGCCAGCGGGACTCAACAGAAAAGAATGAACTAATTAACTCCAATAAATATAGAACATCTAAATAAATAAATAAACAAAATTCATTTAAAAGTTGTGCATGCTGATACGCTGGGGAGAGCAAATCAAGGCTGATCCTCAGAGCCAGCATTGCATGAGAATAGAAATATAAGTTTATATAAAATAATGTTAATTAGAATTGAAATAGAGTTAAAGATGTAAGTGCAAGTGATGACACAATCTATAGAACACCATGACATCATGGAAGAATAAATATAAACAATAACAAGTCATTGTCATGCCATCAAACACCTAGAAATACCTCCAATGTTTTGATTCAAACACAGGCTCTCTTGAGAAAGACATGTACAGCATATCGAAATGTCGAGCAGCTGGCTCTTTGATATATATGATATATATAATTACAGTGCAGTCCATTGATAAGAATCACACCCGTCCCGGATGATTTGATTCTTATAAGCGGTTGATTGTTAAAAGCGGATGCTGTTGTAAATCTCAGTTTTCCATTAAGCCGAGATGCAACCCCCCTCCCTCTACATGCATATCACACAGTAACACTGCTGTACTCAGTATGGATTCAATGACTGTGTATTCACTTTATTGAAACACATTCTCACAAACACAAAACAAAACCCCCATACTGCACAATGCAGTGGCACAGTCAAGTCTGAAAACAATGTAGTGTTTCCTCCATCACTGCACTATCCACGCTGTGTACGCGCCTCATCACGAGAGATGTGATCAAACTCAAAAACAGACTGCACACGTCATTGCACTTGATCAAGTACCGTATTACATGCAGTCAGTTTGCCCTGGAATGATTCGGATTGCTTGATTCTTACAAGCAGATTATTTTACATTGGTTGGTATAGGAAGGATTTGGTCCCAATGGTTTTCATCAC
The DNA here is from genome assembly GCA_036884735.1 of Huso huso. Classification (NCBI taxonomy): domain Eukaryota; kingdom Metazoa; phylum Chordata; class Actinopteri; order Acipenseriformes; family Acipenseridae; genus Huso; species Huso huso. The sequence continues at coordinate 13,515,131 of CM072681.1, read as the reverse complement.
TGTATGAGGTTCTTATAAATGAAGTGCACTCTGTGTGTGTGTGTGTGTGTGTGTGTGTGTGTGTATACAGTATATATATGCTTTTTTTGGACACAATGTACTTGTATAATACAGTTTGTTTGTAGAATTGTGAACTTTGTGTATGGGTGTGTTTTATAATACTGCTCTCACATTAAATGACCTTTAATGGTGCAGGATACACTAAACACTTATTACACAGAGTGCTTTAGTTTGACATTTTATTTGACTATTAACTTGTGATTAATATGGTTGTGCCACAGCGTTTAGTAAATATCTTTTTTCTTCCCTATTTTTTTGCTCTCCGTTTGCACAGTGCTGATTTAGGGCAGCAGACTTGCACAGATCTAGTCAGGAGGCTGCGAAGGCTAGGATGGCTTAGATATTAAAAATATCTTATTGACACTCACATATTAGATTTTAGTTGTAAGTTCTTAATGAAGTGACATTAAAATGCATTCCTCTTTGAAAGAAGTTTGTGCAATTAAGAAATGGGATTGGTAGAAACAAGCTGTAGAACAAGCTGTGATTGTGACTGTGTCCTCTGCATCCCATAACGTGGAGGGCAGACACATTTTGACTTTGGACATAGCTGAGAACAAAAAAGGACGGGAATTAGTTTAGTTAGAGATTTAAGCAGCAAGGGTATCCTCAAACAGCTGCATTAATACTATAACACAGGCATAACGCAGTTCATGGTAAGTGGTTTTATACAGAACTGTAAACCCACAAGAGATCTGCAACATGACAGACCAGACACAGCAAAACACAATAATAAAACAGAGCCGCCCGCATTATCATTAAGGTGAACTGCACCACAGTGAATAGATACAGAGACAAGCCGTGGCACCAGCAAGAGGTTACAATGAAAGCGCCAATTAAAGTTTAAATAAATACATAAATTACGACATGAAACAAAAATACATGTGGGTATATTTTAATTAAAAAAAAAAATCGCCATAATTCAGTATTTATCTAAATAATCTCACAGCTAATTCTTACAAATTAATCATTTCTGCTCCCCCGAGTGCTAAGTAATGTGGCGTTATAGTTTCAGTAACATTAATGGATTTTAGAAATCATCTATGCTTCTCTGCCATTCAAAAGTTCGAAATATAATTTCGATTTATATGGCAGTTAGTATATAAATCAATTTCGAAAACGGGTCGCATTTTGTAATTTAAATAGGTATGAGCTACCAAAACGTATTTTTGTTTCATATGGTTATTAATGTATTTATTTGATTAAACTTTAATCGAGGCTTTCATTTTATCTTCTCGGTTACCACAGCGCCTCACAAGGCTCGGAACTTTCATTTTTTAAATCCCTAACGGTCTCTGCTCAGCGGTGGAATGTTCAGGAGCTGGTTGCCTAGCAGCATCTCCCCTCCTTCTCTGCCCCGCCCCCTCTCTCCCTCTCTCGTTGCTCCAGCTAGGAGCCTGTAAACACCGACTGTGAGCAGCGTCGTGAGCACTGGAGCGCTCTGACTGGGGGCCCTGTCTTAATACTGTATTACACTCTGAATATGAATTTAGCTGAATTATTAACTGTAGATAATACTTAGAATACCAGATACACATTTAGCATTAAAAAGCAATCCATGTGATTTCTTTACCAGTCGTTCATTATTTTGTGTATCAGCCTCCACACAAAGCCGAGCGCAGTGCGGTATACTGTAATGATGCTCCAGTCAGTCTGCCCGGACTGCACCTGAACCATCTTAAAAACACGAAGCCTCCAATAAGCTAATTTGTAAAAGTTAGTAAAGAATTGCGCTCTTCCTCCCTTCCTCCTACCCTTCCTCTCCAAAACCCTCGAAGGACTGTACACCGCCAGCTCTCTGCTTTCCTGTCCAACCACTCTGCTTGACCCTCTCCAATCTGGCTCTGCTCTGCTCACTCCACTGAAACCGCCTCCTGTCTGTCACCAACTCACTTAAGTGTGCCCGAGCTGCCTCTCTCTCCTCTGTCCTAATTCTCCTCAACCTCTCTGCTGCCTTTGACACTGTTGATCACTCTATTCTACTATCATCTCTTGCTGACCTGGGGATCTCTGGCACTGCTCTGGCCTGGTTCTCCTCCTACCTCTCCAACCGCACTTACCAGGTTACCTGGCGTGGAGCAACCTCCACACCTCACCTCTCTTAACTGGAGGTCAGTCTTGGGTCCTCTCCTGTTCTCTCTCTACACCCGCCCCTGGGCCCCCTCATCGTATCCTATGGTTTCTCATACCATTTTATGCTGATGATGCTCAGATTTTTCCTCTCCTTCCCCACCTCTGACTCCACCATCTCCTCCGTATCTCTACCTGTCTGTCTGCTATTTCCTCCTGGATGCACTTGCATCACCTCAAACTCAACCTCTCTAAATCTGACCTCCTTTTCTTTCCCTCCTCCTCCCCCTCCTCTGATCTCTCTATCTCTGTTCCTCTGGAATCTACCACACTCTCTCCCTCTTCCTCAGCTAAGAACCTTGGAGTCACCCTGGACCCCTGCCTCTCTTATTCCCAGCACATCTCCACTCTGGCACTTGACTTGCCGATTCTTCCTGAGCAACATCCGAAGAATCCACCCTTCCTCACCAACTATGCTACCCAGCTCCTGGTCCAGGCCCTGGTACTCTCCGCCTAGACTACTGCAACTCCCTCCTGGCTGACCTCCCTCGTCCGCCACCCGTCCGCTCCAGCTCATCCAGAACTTTGCTGCCCGCCTGGTGATCTCTCTGCCTCGCTTACGCTACTCACTACTCCGCTCGCTCCACTGGCTCCCGATCACCTTGCATCCAGTTCAAGACTCTTGTACTAGCCTACAGATGCCTTGACCAGACTGCACCCAGCTACCTCAGACCCTCATCTCCCTACCCCCCACTCGACCTCTCCGCCTCCGCCTGCACTAGAAGACTAGCTCTACCTCCGCCACGCTCCCCTGCCTCCAGAGCCGCTCCTTCTCCACCCCTTGCTCCGCAGTGGTGGAATGACCTTCCCTACAGATGTCAGGACTGCCCAGTCCCTGACCACATTCGGCGCCTCCTTAAGACTCACCTCTTCAAACAGCACCTGTAGAACTCCTCTGTTTGTATCCTGGGACACTATCACCCTTCATGTAAATGTGCTTTATTTTGCTCTTATCTGCCCCCTATTTTACTGCATTTAATCCTGTACTTCAGAATACTGTAATCTGCCAAGTGTTTAACCTGTAGTACTTTGTATTTAATCACATCCTGATGTAACTATCACTATTTAATCATATCTTGATGTAACTATCACTATTATCTGCTGTATTATTGAATTTTGGTTTGTCACACTTGTACTTTGCTTGAACAAAAGTTATTGTATTTCTTGCTCTTATTGTATTACTTGTATTGTAACACTTGAAATGTATTTTGTTTATGACTGCAGGTCGCCCTGGATAAGGGTGTCTGCTAAGAAATAAATAATAATAATAATAATTAATAATAATAATATAAGGAAGCTGAATGTGAACTCCATGCAGCCCTGCTCATATTTACATCTTTCTGAGCCATTTAAAAAGGATTGTGAAGAGGCTGTGTAGAACCTATTTCTATGAAAGACATGCTATACCTTTAAGAACGTAAGTACCAACTGAGAACACACAGGTTTGCTTGTTAGGTGTTCTAATTGTCTTTTGGTTGGTAAACGCACTTAAACCGAGTCAACCATGATTCGAGAGAAAGCTTTTTGTGAACGGAGTGTGGAGGTAGCGGGAGACGTGCGGACTATTGGGCTGCCTTGTTGAGAGTGCTTGAAACCCGGCTTCTGTGTTATTGCATTGAGACGTGCTCTCTGCTCTGCTGGTTGCGCTATTTTGTAACTTCGGAGATCTACAGTGAAGTATTATGTATAGATAAGTACTAAACTTAAATCATTACTAACCGCTTAGCATTGGAAGACAAGCGTAACCTGACCAATAAGTTGCCACCAGTTCCATCAAAGTATTTACACACAAAAGACAATATTCCTATGTCCAGGAGAGCAACCACCAATAAAAGGTGTTAAAACCAAGCCTCGCCCAGGACAACTGGAAGCTGCTAGAGACTGGAAGATGCTGGCAGATGTTGGTCAAGAGCTTATTTTTCCACCTGAGATTGCCACCACTAACCTTCGACCAGACATTGTCTTGTGGTCTGGATCAGCACGCCTTGTTCATCTGGTAGAGTTAACACTGCCATGGGAGGATGCTGTGGATGAGGCGTATGAGAGGAAGAAACTTCGGTATGCTCAACTAGCTGCTGAAGCAGAACAGCGAGGATGGAGAGTTCGGGTTTACCCAGTGGAAGTGGGTTGTCGAGGACTTGTGGCACACTCTACAACCCGGTTTCTCAGAGACGTCGGGTTCAGTGGCCAAGAGTTGCGTCGCACAGTGAAGAACTTATCTGAAGCAGCAGAGAGGAGCAGCAACTGGCTGTGGTTGAGACGGAAAGATTCTGGATGGGGATCTCAAGCATAATAGAAAGAAAGAAACGCTGATGTACAGGTAAGTAAGCTGGGCTGAGTTGAGTGGGGAACAGAGGGGGGTGATGCTGGGACACCAGAATCACCGTCGAGCCCTCTTGAGGTGTCGTGGGCTAGTCGACGAAACACTGAGGATGGAAGGTGCCCACTTGAAGACCCCAGAGATGTACCGTACTTAGCTCAATCCAGACGGTTGTCATGCTGATGCGCTGGGGAGACCGCACTGGGTTGAGCCCCGGAGCCAGCATCGCAGCCGTTGTGTGTGCTAATGCGCTGGGGAAGAAAAATGAGCTGATCCCTGGAGCCAGCATTACACTTCAGCCATCAACACCAGGCAGAAGGATATCTACATCATCATATGGAAAACAACGCAAATGGATGGAGATGCAGATGGATCACATTAGTTTACTGCAAAGCTACATCTTAGTTGGTGCTTATCTTGGCCCGTTTTTAAATTTTTTGTACTACACTGTTTTCCAATTTCGATCCGTAACCCGACATAAGCCCATCAAAAGCAGTGAAATGTTTTCTAGTATAGTGGTCAGTATCGCCACCTGTCACGCGGGAGAGCGGGGTTCAATTTTTTGCATGTAATTAGATTGAGTTTTATTGTGTGATTTTTATATTTTAATGTGGCACTGATCCTTTAACCCCAGGGAAACTAATGGTCTCCATGGTAACTGCAGTGCTAATTCGTAATGAGGCCAGCTGTATAAAAACAGGTGGGGTTAATCAAACGAGAGAGCTACCGGGTTTGAGAGATTTGTGAGCTGAGAGCACGGGCCGGGGAACTACTGTTTGGTAAGGATTGTAGCTTTTGAAGTGTAATACTGATGCGCTGTGAATTGGCTGATGCGCTGGAAGTTAAAGGTAAACTACTACTGTTCATATTGAATAGTTTGGTCCGCTCTATATTGGAGTGGTTACAGTGAAGTATCCTTTGTGCTCTCAGACTTCGGTAGCAATTGTATGGGTTTGATTACGAGAAAGAATGCGCACTGCCTGTATCCTGAGTTTGCAATTACCATCGTGTGAATTTCAGTGTAATCGCGCTGTATACGAATTCCTTTCATGTGTTAGTGGTTGTTTTAGAGTAGCGTCTTTGTCCTGATTATCCCAAGTGTAATTGTGTATGTGTTTACAATGTATATTTACAAGTGGCCTGTTAACTCTTGATTGCACCCTTGCACTTTATCTACCTTGCACTTTAACTAAAATAGCAGCTATTGGAGTGGTTAGGCATTTTTAGGTTGCATGAAGCTTTTTGTCATTATTTTTATATGAAAATCACTGTCTATTACTAGTTTTTAAAGTGTGATATTTAAGTTTTTCATATTTTACTGTTTGGAATCGTGCTTGTGGAAATCACTACTCGTTTTGAAGGGTGTTATTTAAGTGTTTAAGATTTTACTTTTGGAATTGTGCTGTGAAAATCATTATCTTTTTCTTACTTAGAAGTGTTGGTGTGACGTTATCTAGTTTAAAGTATCCTAACACTTGGGGTCTGATGGGATCGCTCTTGGTTAAACCTGCTGTTATAGTTAAAGGTTGCTGCTATCGATTCTGCTGCTATAGGTAAAAGCTGTAACATTTTGTCTGAATAAAATCCTTGTTTTTATTCCTTGTTCTCGCTTTACACACTGAGCTTTCTTGATTTTTAAAGAACCTGTCATTTATTTGGAGTTATATTAGCTCCAAATTGGCGTAGTCTTTAACTCTAGTTAATTGGTCATTTAAAATAGTCAGTTTAATTATCGTGATAGTCGAGGGGGGTTATCCGGGGGTTAGTCCATCAGGGTGTTTTGGGGGCACGGCGCTATACAAGGCTTCTTTTTGTATCAATATCTTGAACTAGAAACAGAGCACATTCTCTTCTTCAGACTAAGTGGACGAAATAACAACGTATTACAGTGCCATTTTCTAATGTCATTAAGAAAGGCAAAAAGCATCTTCCCTGGGTGGGCTTGAACCTCCAACTTTTCGGTTAACAGCCGATAGCACCACAGCGACCAAGCTGCTAGACCGCCATAGCGTACAGGAGTGATTAGCAAGGCGAGATGCTGCAGAAGGTGATCGAGGGAGCAGAACTCAGCCGAACCTGAGACCACATCTAAAAAGAAAGCAACACTGGGCAGGAAAGTCTTTGTAATCCATTATGGCAGCACAACATACCTCGTGTTTGTTAGATAACTCCCAAATATTTACGATTCAAATAGGAATCTTATTCATCTGATTATAAGCACACGTTTGATATTGTAACACTTCTGACTCTCAGGCTGACCAGACTATGTTACACACTTAAAGAAAGAATTTCAGACACTCTAGTTCCAATGTGTCGGATTAATTCTGAAAAACAATAACAGAAAAGTTCTTAAGAACTTTACAGCAGCACACAGTTCTACAGCAATGCAATCACCCCAGTGTTACATTTGTAATGGCTAGACTAAGGTGCTTATCCTCAAAAATAATAAATGCTCTCCTAACATTTCTCAAAATAATAATAATAATCCTACTTTTCACTAATCTCCACCAATATAATCAATATACCTATTGATTCCATTAGAAATGATTCATACTAAATCATACTTGCATATATTCTAAATAACATTTTCTTTTTACTGTACTTAGCATATTTAAATCATATCCCTGTATTAACATCTCCCCTTTAGTCATTAACAACGTAAGCAATGGCAAAATCCTATAATTATACAGCCTAATTTATATCTAACCGTATACAATACACTCATGCATATAGTCTAGTATTGTGTGTATTAGCACTCAGTTTTAAACATTCTATTTCAATCATTGTATCTTACACCTTTCTTAATATCAATAACGTTTCCCCCCTTAATACAGCTTCTTTAATTAAACAGAAAATTCCCATTAACTCCCTTTATAGTTATTTCTCGTTTACTTTACTTTCACATCGCGTATTTCAATAAACCAAAAATAATATAAACTAGTCATCCTTAATACAGTAGATTTCCGTTTTTCCTAATCATACTCTGATATACCTTATATCTTCCTTACACTATCTCTAATAGTTTAATCCTGTCTTTTCCAAATATATCCATATTAAATATAAACTGACATGTTGTATTTCCACCACGTTGTCTACATATCGTCTAGAGGCCTTGTATTTCGCATTTGTTTAATATCGTATTTATCGTTTTTTATGACAGTTACGCATTTATGATATCGAATAACAATCCATATCTAAACACACTTCTGTAATGTATATTTAAGTTACAGCTTACCTGAAAAACAATAACAGAAAAGTTCTTAAGAACTTTACAGCAATGCAATCACCCCAGTGTTACATTTGTAATGGCTAGACTAAGGTGCTTATACTCAAATACTGTGTGAAGATAATACTATCGCACTCTAGTGTCTGGAAGCTGTAACTACATCAGTTGGTACCCTTACAATTACAATGAAAAGACTGAAAAGTCCTTTGTTTCTTGAATTTTGTTTATGTGGTGTCCTTATTCTATCTATCCCAAATTCCCATGTGCCACAATATACTTTATACTGGAAAACAAACTGTAGTGACAAACTATAGTTGCAAAGCACTGCTGCTTTTTCGATGACTGATTGAAACTTTAAAACTGATTGAAAACATGGAACACATGAATTGCGATGGGTTTGATACTAATAGGCTTACATAACAGCTATTGTGTATGGACAATGTCATACACAGAAATCAACACGGACGGTCTTTATTAAGGGCTGACTCGTTTAAATGTTCTAGAGATCTAGGTGTACTGGACAAATCTATTGGATTTTTTTCCCCCCCAAGTCGTAATTATGGGACCTGAACACATTTCTGGTGGGTCGTAGTGTGGGAAAATAAATAAAGCTTTAAACACGTTTTCCAACAAAAGCGCCGCAGCACCCTGACAGCGCTGCTCGCTTATGCTGTGCTTGTACGTACTCTTTTTTTTTTTATGAATGGCTTTTGCGATACGATCAACCAATTGAATATCTGCATTGTCCCTGCGGTAGCCCAATCATGATTCAGCTGGGTGGGTCATAAACTGTGTTTGGTACCGACTGTAAGTGTAACCAATAGGAGAGTTTTACGCAGCTGTCCAATCATAAGCAAGCAGAGGCCGTTCACGGTATTCTGCATGAAAATTGAAGGCGAGTGAGTAGCCAATGGGAAAGTGAAAGATCTGACAGCTGTCCAATCATTCGTGAGCAGAGGCGGGGTGTTAATATGCTGGTAAGCACAGAGTTTCGCCGACTGTTATTGAGAGAAATAATACATTTCAGTATTTAGAATTTAATTTTCTCTATACAGATATTTTATTTCACCAGACAAGGGGAACACCTTAGTCGATTTAGTTACGAATCCACGTTTTCTGAATAGTTGTACTGGAGATGAGCGATCTTTAAAACAGTAGTGTTGACAAATTTGTCAAATTGAAACAAAGCGAGACGCTATCTATACTCTTATTTTAGATTACTCATGGTTATCTGTGTAAACATGCCATTTAAAAATATCTGCATTGCGTATTTTATGTAAAATATTTAAAGAATAAGCGCAGCACGCACAATTACTACTTGAGACTTGTCCTTCTTAGAGTGCCTTCTCGTGATATAGATAGATAGAAAGATAGATAGATATAGTCTCGAGAAGGCAGTGTTTAAGATTAGAACCTATGCAATAGTCAGCGTGCCCGCAAACAGACAAGTAAGATTAATTTCTGCCCGTGCCCAAATTACTTTGAGGACTGCTGGTCTAGATGAAGACGTGTGTGTGTGTGATCTCCATGCCTGCAATGGTAATGACTAGAGTTAAATCACCTCCTCACCCAGTTCATTGCTCTGTGTGTGTAATCTCCATGCCTGCAATGGTAATGACTAGAGTTAAATCACCTCCTCACCCAGTTCATTGCTCTGTGTGTGTAATCTCCATGCCTGCAATGGTAATGACTAGAGTTAAATCACCTCCTCACCCAGTTCATTGCTCTGTGTGTGTAATCTCCATGCCTGCAATGGTAATGACTAGAGTTCAATCCTAGTGCTCAGGTGTAACCCCTTTTCATTTTATTTTGTTTAAAATATATTCCGATGTTGCAGTAATTAATTTGCTCGTCAGAAGTCAATGTAAAGAGTGTGTAAACAGAGCACACTTCTCCTTTTCTGCGGTCAGTCAGCTCTGCATTCATTTCTAAGAAGAATGTGTGTGGTTAGTGAGAGGAAGTGAAGGCAGGCAGGTTTTAAATGGAGCCCAATTAGTGGAATGCAGCCCTGCACCCCCTGTTAAACTGTTATCACAGTTAGAAAAAAATCAGAACAGTCTGTTAGCAAATTAAATTAATCAAAAAACCACAAAGGCATTACATAAATGTTAGATATATTTTCAGACAGAACAGTTGTAACATGATTGAGTATATTTCTAAACAACCCGCTAGTAACAGACATCATCTCAAAGCTCTATCATTTATTTTATGCTCTTATGAAAGACAAGTATGCTTGCGCATTATATCACAGAAATCATGATAATCCTAGCTCTTCATTTAATCCTTCAGTTTGTACCGTATGGTAGAAGATCCCTTTGAATTCACATTGTGATAGTTTTTGATCGATTACCACCTCTGCCAGCTTGAAATATTTTACCACAGAACTTAAGATCTGAAGCTGAATGTTTGGCATCTACAAAATGTCTAGATAGTGGTGAATGAATATCTTTTCTCCCAATGTAACTTTTATACTCGCTCATTAATGCGCAATCGTAACTGTCTAGTAGTTTTACCAACATATTGCAAGTGGCAAGGACAAGAAATCAAATAAATGACAGGAGTTGAAGCACATGTAATCACTTGTAAGATACTGCACTCTTTTTTTATGTTGTATGAATAAAGTTTGTCGCGGAACTTTAAAGGTTCCCATGGCAATTGAGTCGACAAAACAAACGTCACCACGCATTGAGACGCAAGCTGTGGGCGGGAAGTAAATGGTAATAAGTGAAAGCAGTGTGAGTCAATGGGATTTTTTTTTTTTATTTTTTATTTTTTCTGTGAACGCGGAATGCAATTCGCTGAACTGTAAAAAGCATGAATAAATGAAAGATGGCTATTCCTAACACATTAGTACATTGTGTGTGTGTGTGTGAGAGAGTATTAATAATAATAATAATAATAATAATAATAATAATAATTCTTCCTAATCCTTCCTAATATTGAGTTGCACCCCGTTTTGCCCTCAGAACAGCCTCAGTTCTTCAGGGCATGGACTCTACAAGGTGTCGAAGGGTTCCACAGGGATGCTGGCCCATGTTGACTCCAATGCTTCCCACAGTTGTCAAGTTGACTGGTAGTGCATAAGAACATAAGAAAGTTTACAAACGAGAGGAGGCCATTAGGCCCATTTTGCTCGTTTGGTTGTTAGTAGCTTATTGATCCCAGAATCTCATCAAGCAGCTTCTTGAAGGATCCCAGGGTGTCAGCTTCAACAACATTACTGGGGAGTTGATTCCAGACCCTGACGATTCTCTGTGTAAAAAAAGTGTCTCCTATTTTCTGTTCTGAATGCCCCTTTATCTAATCTCCATTTGTGACCCCTGGTCCTTGTTTCTTTTTTCAGGTCGAAAAAGTCCCTTGGGTCAACATTGTCTATACCTTTTAGAATTTTGAATGCTTGAATCAGATCGCCGGGTAGTCTTCTTTGTTCAAGACTGAATAGATTAAATTCTTTTAGCCTGTCTGCATATGACATGCCTTTTAAACTCGGAATTATTCTGGTTGCTCTTCTTTGCACTCTTTCTAGAGCAGCAATATCCTTTTTGTAACGAGGTGACCAGAACTGAACACAATATTCTAGGTGAGGTCTTACTGATGCATTGTAAAGTTTTAACATTACTTCCCTTGATTTAAATTCAACACTTTTCACAATATATCCGAGTGTGTTTCGAATCCCCTTTCTCGTTTATAACCTCCTTTTAATCTGGAGCCCGTCAGGCAATAAGGGAGTTGATTCTTTTTCACAATTACCTGGAAATGGCGCAGAAAGGAACGAAGGCTGTGCGGATAAAGCGCTCCACTTAACAAACCGGACTCATCTGGACCGAGCAGCTCCACCCACCTACAGCATGATAACAGCATCTACAAGAGCAGGTGAACTGCAAGGCAGGCTGGTGTGTTAAAATGAGACACTTCTCACAGCAAACAGTCTCCAGGGCGTACTTTCAAGTACATGCTGAACAGACACCTTTGTGTTGTGTGAAAAATGACGCGGGCATGTCTACTGTGCATCCTGCTTACTTACAGGTAGAGGAGGATATATTATAAGCACACCCAAACCAGAAGAAAACCCATCTATCAAATACAGTGTATTTTATTAATGTTTTGTTTTTGTGTGCGCTATGAATGTGTTTTAACATTGTGCAAAAATGAATACAATAATCCTTTAAATGTGAGTCGAAATTAACGGGTTAAAACCGCAGATAGATAAGTGAGGTCATTGAGGGTGTGTCTGTGGTGAAGGCGCTCATTCTAGGACTGGGAATTTCAACCAGGTCCGCTTAGTACTCATAACATTGCGACTCGCTGGAAATTTCTATTTTCAACTAGAAATTTTGTTCTGTTGTTGTAAAGATGTCTGGTCGTGGAAAGGTAGGTAAAGGACTCGGGAAAGGAGGCGCTAAGCGTTATCGCAAAGTGCTCCGTGATAACATCCAGGGTATCACCAAGCCCGCTATCCGCCGCCTGGCTCGCCGCGGAGGAGTGAAGCGAATCTCCGGTCTGATCTATGAAGAGCCCCGCGGGGTGCTGAAGGTGTTCCTGGAGAATGTGATCCGGGATGCCGTCACCTACACTGAGCACGCCAAGAGAAAGACCGTCACCGCTATGGATGTGGTATACGCTCTGAAACACCAGGGGCGCACTCTCTACGGATTCGGGGGGGGTAGAGATTTGGACACGAACACAAATGCTCTTTTAAGAGCCGCCCACCGTTTCGTTTAAGGAGCTTTGAATTATAAATCAAACTACACTTAGAAAAGCAGCAAAATGTTTAAAATGGGAAAAACCACATGTATATTAAGAATGTTTTACGTTGTTGATTACTATGTTTTTGGTTTCAGTATATGTATTTATTTTTTTTAACTCGGTAACAGGTGTTAGATTTCTGTAGCCCCTAAACACAGATCTGGATCTTTTTATGAAACGTTTAAGCTTGTAATTGAATCTATTAAATGGAATAAAATGAAAAGTAACCTTTAGTGTTAACAATGATTAAATACGAGCTCAGTTAAACCGAGGCCCCCCTTGTGCGGAATTAAAGCCCGGTAACATTTTTAAATCTTACCCAATTTACTTTTCCTAAACCAATAAAATAAAAGCAGTAAATCTTGACCAAAGTTTATTGAATCCACAGCATCGTCTTTTCTGAATTCGAGGCGAAGTATCACCATTCAAGCTGCTGTGAAACAATCGCTATCTTAAACAGAAGCACGAAGTCAAGAAGCATCGATATTGAGTTTCAACACTTTAATGAGCGCAACAATGTGAGCCGGGGTTCACAATATACCTGTATTTGTCGTATATTTAAGACGCATCGGGAGTGGGTTTCAGTATTACTGTACATTGAATTATTGACGCATTTAATAAAAGAAAAATCGTTGATAAAAAAAGCGACAAGTCCAAATGTGAACTAAAAAAAACACTCCGCTCGCTGCAAAGTCACCACCCCTTCCTTTGCATTTTGAGAGCACAACCAATCACAGCGAAACACTCCGGCCCCCGGGAGCGTTGGTTGGTTCGTAGTTGAACATTCTCAATGTAAAGGATTGTTGGGTAGTAATTTGCATACAGGCTGTATAAATACTGGGGCTCGTGGGCTGGTTATTCATTCATCTTTGAGCTGCATCAGAGAAAGAAAATGCCAGAACCGAAAACTGCACCCGCGCCGAAGAAAGGCTCCAAAAAGGCTGTTGCCAAGAGCCAGCCAGCCTTGATACTGTTGCTTGTCCAGTTTGTTTACATGCTTTGAATTTGCAAGTAGCAGCGCTTGACAGGAACTGCAGCACCTGTTTCAGTGTGCTCGAGAGGAATCAAGACATGACACGTGATCTTCATACTGTTTGCACTGAGATCACCTCGAGCAACGAAACGGACATGGATCAGTATAGAGATTCTCCTATAATGGAATTCCCATAGGCTAGAATTGCAGGGCTTGTCTATTGCTGCACTCTGGTTTTGTTTCCATGTGTATGGATTATGTAGGCTCACATGTCCACTTGTTTTTTTTTTTCATTTTAAGGTATTTTTTCTCCTGCTTTAATGTGAGCGCCATCATCAAACTGTATAATCTTTTATATGAATCGCATCTCAATTCTAAACACCATACACGAGACTGGTGTTGTTTAAAGATGGCCCTCACAATAAACAGGAGGAAATACGGCTCAAGTGGCGATAGACAAACAGTTCATTTCTGCTGATATACCCTATAGCAGTGCCATTAAAGGTGAATATTTCATTTTTGGCTTGTATGCAAAATCCTCTTGGGCTTTTTTTTTTATTTAAAAGCTAATAAAAACAACTCTGCTCTGTGCAGTTGAGATCGTCTTCAGAGCTGGTATTTACTCGTTTGAAAGCACTGCAATTGTTTTTCAAATGGAGTTAAACTTTGCACTGAGCCACACAGGGGGGGCATTGTGCTTTTTCCTTTCTCATTAAAAAAAGAATCAAGACGCAAACAGGGGAAAGAGTAAGAGACGGCAAGCGTAACACACCGGGGGAGAGAAATACACACGAGGATCACACCAAGAGGGTGTGGGGCTGACAAAAGACATGTACATTAAATTAAGTGCAAATGTACAACAATTAAACAACAAGTGTAACAATAATTTCAATTAAAAAGAGAAAACTGTTCATTGTATGCCCCGCAGAGAATGCTGGCAGTTAGTATAGTACACACACACACACACACACACACACACACACGCACTATCTTTGTGGGGACATTATATCAAATTTTGTTCCCACATTGACAGTAATACCTGCCCATACACACACACACACACGTTATGTTTTCCTATACTTGTGGGGGCTTCTCAATGACTCTCATTATATTTCTATTTACTATTTCTAACTCCAGTCAGAGTAAACTCCACACAGGGTGAAAGTCGACAACAAACTAAATATTTTGGCACTTTTAGGTTTTTTTAAAGGCATATTTAGTTCTTTAAAACGTGTTTTACAAAGTGGGGACGTCCCCACAACGTCGTTTTTTTCAGGAGTTACTATCTTTATGGGACATTTTCTCAATTTTTGTCCCCACATTGATAGTAATACCTGCCCATACGCACGCACGCACGCACTGAGCTGTTAACATAACTTTTCAAGAAGTATTTAAAGAGCTTAGTTTGATACACATTTTTTTTTTCTTCTTTAAAAAAAAAAAAAGGACAGCAAAGTATTGTGTCGGAGCTCAAAATATGTCATTATTTATTCGAATCAGTAAACGATAAACGCGTTTTTTTTAAAATGCGAAATTTTATGTTAATAAGAAACACTTTCCAATAAAATCACATACAGATTGAACACAATCTGACGCCTGTCACACTAAAGTAAATATTAAGTGGTCCATTAATAAGCATAAAAATAATGACAATTTAAGTCAAAAGTTCTGTTTAGCGTTTCCCTTTTTAAGTGCTGGTTTGGGGAAACGTTGCCCCTTTAAATGAGTTTGGAGGCCCTTGACCTTTTTAAACCCTGCACTGATGCACTATGGGATGGCATCTTTTCCTGCAGGGAAGTCTCTCTCTTGCTCATGGCTGAAGGTTTGCTGCGGGATATTTAAAAGTGTTCAGGTTGGCTTTACCGAGTTCTGTTTATTGTAAAACTACATAGTTAGAAAGCGTAATACTTTTACTAGCTTTTGTTTTCATGTACAGTTTTAAGACAGTTCTGTAGTACAGAGTAGCTTTGCTGACGCTTCTCCTCCCTTGCTGTTTAGCTCTTGAATTATTTCCTGCTGGTGTTTTGTTGGTTTTCTCTGCTGCGCGATCCCGGGTTTTCCTTTCTCTCGTGTTCTACTGGATCCCCTACAGACCAGCACGCAAGCCGGGGAGATCAAGCTGATTTATTATTATTATTATTATTATTATTATTATTTATTGGATGGTCCAAGAAGAGCAGTGTTTTGGATTCCTTGGATATTTTTTGTTTTATTTTGTTTCCTGTTTTTTTGTATCTTACCAATACGTTTATTTTCTGTGTTGGACTGTTTTTTGATGAGCAGGGTACGAGACTGTTGTTATATTCGAGGCATTGGATTTGTTTTGAAACGCTATTGCCTTATTGATTGCATATACGCATTACTGTATGTAGCGTGGCTGAAGTCATTTAGCAAATATGTTTTTTCTTTTTCTTTTGTTCTTACCTGTGCCACAATCTTAGTGGTTAATTTCAACCCTCTCCTATTGCGCTCTGGTCTATTAGTCTCCATGGTTACTGGCGCTTCTTGGTGCTTATTGAGTGTTCCATTCGTGTGTATGCTTGTGCGTGCAACAGAAATTAAACTGTTTGCAACCAGCGAGCCTAGCAATCCTATTACTGCTGTCAAACTGCCTTCCTGCCATCTACTTTATACAGTATTATTTAAAGGGTCTTTGGTAGAAACCTGTTCTTATTCTGGGAATACCGGGTTGGCCTGGTGCTCAAAGGTTGATTGTTACAGTGTAACGTTACAAACAATCCTTTTAGTGGTAGTAATGAATGCATATATGCTTTTTTAAACTGTAAATGTTACTGTATTGTAGTCTGTGCTTGGCATATATGAGTGTATGTGTGTGTGTGTGTGTGTGTATATATATATATATATATATATATATATATATATATATATATATAATTTCCTACAATAACATGTTTTCTTTTTAACTTTGTCAACATCTCTTGACCTGCTTGTATTTCCAGTTTTTTTTGTCACTGTAAGTGATAAATTATTCTCTTGATTTATCAAATTACAAACCAAGATGAATCCCCCTTCTCAAAACACTAACAAAGATGCATCCTCATCCAATTACAAACCAAGATGAATCCCCCTTCTCAAAACACTAACAAAGATGCATCCTCATCAAATTACAAACCAAGATGAATCCCCCTTCTCAAAACACTAACAAAGATGCATCCTCATCAAATTACAAACCAAGATGAATCCCCCTTCTCAAAACACTAACAGATGCATTCTCAAACTACCAGTAAAATACAAATATATGATTGGTTTAAAAGGGTAGCCAGTTAAAGTTCAAAAATACTGCATTCTGATTGGCTACTTGAGAGAATGGTGCCACTTATAATATTGACTGCTTTCACCACATAGGGAGCACATAGTTGCTGCTGAACCTCTGTTAACTTTACCTGCAACACAAGTTCAGTTCTCACTTCCTTCAATACTAAAGACTCCCTGCTAGTAAGATTTTGTGAATCCCTTAAATGTCTTTTGATTTGATCAATTTTACTCATTTTTCATTATTTTTTTTTTTGCTGCAGCTACTCAGCAGAACCCCGTGTCTGATGCCAGGGATCGTGTGAAGATGGAATCTGTCCCCATTAAAGAGGAGCTCCCTGAGCTTGAACTGGTCCCCATTAGACTGGTTTTTTCTCGGATTGCCTTCCTCCCATGAAACAGGAGATGCCATGTGACAGCATCAAGTCAGAGGTGTCTGGTATTAAAGATGAGAGCAATGAACTGGAGATCCCCCAGACAGCAGGACCAGGTCCCATTAAAGAAGAGGTGCTGGAAATGGTATGTATGAAATATATTGTATTGTGTAGATGCCACTTAACCTAGTAATGATGTCAAACCCACAAACTTTGCTTCTTTCCTTTGTGCTGTTAACATGCAGAGATGTGTTTCTTAAGTGCCGTCCTCATCAAAAAATGAATAGACTCTCCTCTGTGAGAAATCCGTTTTCAAGCCGGCTCCAGCCTGGAAAGGACCTGGTGTTTGAGGATCCCATTTCTTTACTTCAATGCCTTATTTATAGGGGATGGATATTATTTATCACATGTAAGCACTTCATTTCTCTAGCAGGTTTGTCATTGCTCTCCATAATGGCAATCTTTTTAAATAATGCTAAAATCAAATCTCTTCTACAGTACATTTTTTAAAGTTTGCATTCTGTCTGTCTTGCTGCTTGTCTGTGTTCTCTCTGTGTCTTTCTGTCTGTTTGTCTAATGAGGTAAAACACAAAAAATCAAAACTCGAATCGGCTCTCGGTATTGGCCAAGACAATCTTATCAGGGCACCTTTAATTTCTTTTCCTTTTTTTGAAGTATGAAAACTTGTCTGGATATTAACACTGGGGGTGAAAATTGCATGAATGTTACTTGGCAAAAACATGCAGGGACTGAGAACTTCATCTTTTTAAAAACCCAGATAGCCGCTCTTTTTAAACAGCTTTCATAGCATTTTGAATCATTTTTCATTTTTTTCTTACAGCAGCCACTAAGCAGAAGCATGTGTGATGCCATGGACAGTGTGAAGACTGAATCTGACCCGATTAAAGAGGAGCTCCCTGAACTTGAAGTGGTCCCCATTACACTGTTATCTGCACTGGCTTCCCTCCCCATTAAACAGGAGCTCTGTGAGATCATGCCATGCAGTGGCATCAAGCCAGATGGGTGTGCTGGGATTAAAGCTGAACCCAGTGAATTGGAGATCTGCCAGACAGAAGAACCAGTTTCCTTGAAAGCAGCCCGCCCTGCGCTGGGTCCTTTACGCCTGCGGGCGTGTAGTGTGATGCTGAAGAGAATCTGCCTGAGAGTGCAGGGTGCTGGAGCGGGAGCCAGCTCTCCCAACAGCATGCGAGGATGTGGAAAGGAAGACGGGGGGAGCTCCCATTCAGAGTGCAGTCCAGCAGGTGAGTAACTCTGAGTAGCTGTGATGACGTCATTCTACTGTGTCATATTATCCACAGCAGGACTGAGAGGCAGGGAGCAGATGGGTTACGCTACAAGATACTTAAAATCACTCCTGTTAATGTCGCACTCCCATTATCATTCAATTACATTTCCCCCAGTATGATTACTGTTATTTTCTTAGATGCCCTTACATTATTTTTACATACAATTACCCTTTTTGTACTGCTGGGTTTTTACTTGAGCAATCTAGGTATTGTACCTTGTTCAAGGGTACAATAGCAGTGTCCCCCATCTCGGATTGAACCCACAACCCTCCAGTGAACAGTCCAGAGCCCTGCTGCCCTATAGTGTGATGTAAGTCAATGGAAACTGAGTCCTGTTTAATCACTTCTTGGTCCGGTCACTGCAGGTAGAAACCTTTTTTATTGACTAACCATAATCGAATTAAACAAAAAACACTCGGTTCAACTATTTGCCTTATCAAAGCTGTTGAATGATTTGAAAGAGATGGATATTTCAGGTTCTGTATGAAAATGAATAGAACTTGAAATCTAATCAACTACTTATGAGCTGAAAAATAGTTTAAAAATGTGATCGACCAAATTGTTAGTTCACTTGAGTGTTCATTTAAGTAACTGAGAGCTCAGTTGGAACAAAACCCAGCAGACACAAGGGGTCCCCAGGACCAGGCTGTGAACCACTGCTTTAGAAGTGAAGAAAGGTCACTGTTCTTTGTGACTAAAAGCATTGACATGTGAATTGTAAAAGATAATCAGAACAATTAGAATATGAACACCTGTGAAGTGAGACTATGGGCATGTTTACATGCAGAAAGTGAAAAACGGGGTCCATTTTAACTTGCTCTCATTTGCTAATGACTTCCCTACAGTGCCGTTTGCATGAGAGTTAATTTTATCGAGAGAAATTGTCCTTCCAAATGCAAACGACCCCAAGCCGAAATACCACAGAATGAGCTGAAGCATAGTACTGAGTGACAAGTGAACTCGTTATAAATTTGATATATGTGTGGCACAGTGATGAGACCATTGAAAGGAGATAAAATACTGTCGCTGGGTTTGTTTCCTTGATTTTTAACTGAAGAGATTCATGTTTATTTTTTGTTGGTTTAGCAATAACAGACTTATGAATGTGAACAGACCTTGAATGTGTGTGTAGGTTGCCACAGAATGGTCATCTTTGGATTGGAAATTATCGTTCTGTAATGTTGTTCCTAATGAACAGACACAATTTCACTGGAATACTTGAATGAAGAGCTTAAACAAAGTCACATTGTCAACAGTCATTAATGCAGTTGTTTTGGTTTTAATCAGTGACTCTTCAAAGCTTCTGAAGGATATCTCCTGGATTGGGCTGTTTCTGAGAGCTTTTCAATCCTCAGCAACCCACTGCCCTGCCCAGTGCTGGTGGCTTGCTATGTTGTCTGAAGTGAACCCACCTCCTGCACCAGTTGAGCAATGGAAAGTACGTCCCTTTTTCCCCTCTGTAGGCCTGTGAGTTTTAGGTTTGCTATTTTTTGCGAGCCACCTTGGTATTTTGAACATCCTCTATTATTAAAGCAAACCTTTCCAAGTATGATCACATTTTAAATGCATTCTGCACTTGCACATAGACGTCTCATTAATACACAGGGGATTTGCATTGTCTGTTTGCTTATGTGGTGTCTAATGCGTTTGTGACATTTACGTGAGCAGCGCAGCGCCATGTGGGATATCGAGCTTTCTTAAACAGAACTGGGTCACTGCTAATAAAAAGGGGATCGCTAGTCTTGTACATCTGAGTTTTAGAATCGCACTGAAGGGCCGTTCCGCAGTAAAGCAGACATGAATAATAATAAAAAAAATTAACGAATTAGAATTTTGTATTTTGATTATAAAAAATGTATTCTTATTTGAGTTTATTTAGGTATGTGTAATTATTATTACTGTTTATGGATTGGTATGTGCTCCTTTTCTATGCACTGCGCCCTCAAGTGGTAGTTTTGTTTATAGCTAATGACGCTATTTTAGAATTCGGTTTTGAAAGTAAACGATAAAGAACACAGATGACGCAGTGAGTTTTTGTAAGCGGAGGAGCGAATACAGTTTTTGACCGTTGATACCGTTTGATACGTATATAGATTAATAACAAGACTATACATAGAAATCAAAAGTGACACTATCCTTCGGTCCTTTTACATTCTTAAAGGATGTAAAGACATAATGATAAGAAAATAGTTACACTGAAGAATATTCGTTTGTGCTTGGATGGAGTTACTGGCACGAGACATATTGCTGTATTTGAAGGGTTCTCCACTCGTCTGACTATTATTGGATGTAAGTAAAGACAAGCTTATTGTTTTCTGAAGATTGGGAAGTCTGTATGCTGGAATTATTCTTTAAGTTAAGAGTTGGAAGTGATGTGTGGAGCACAGTGACTGGATGACGAGTCGTAATGTTTAGGATACCTAGCTTACAAAAACTAACAAGTGGTAAAATTTACTAAAATTCCAAGTATTTATTATCCCAAGGGTTCAATATTAATCGGAAGGCAAGCTAAAGATTCAAAACAGTGAAAAAAAAATTGAATTCTGTCAACATTGATATCCATTGCCTAAATATCCTAAGAGACATCGGCGCAGACCAAATCAAAACCTCGTAAGCTGCTCATCTCATTTTATAGAAACAGTGTTTAACAGCATTTATAGCAGTTTGTTTTTAAAGTGTGATTAGCAGATTGCAGGTTTTGGTTTGGTCTGGGCCATGTTCTGCTTTATTTTGACAGTTGAAAGTATGCTTGTTAAAATGTAGGTATCCTTGTTTGAAGATCAGTTAGTTGGTTCACAACCTGTTTACCATGGTGGGCCTCATATGCAGCTCTCTGTGTTGTGTGGGCTGTACTTTTTACTCAGTACCCACACAATAGTACTTATTACCTGTGTCTCAAAACAAAATGTTATCTATTATCTCAGCAGTGCCATACAAATCAATATAATACCTCTCATTGCTACACTGGCAAATGTCAACCAAGGGCATTTAAAATGAGCTGTTAAAATGAATTTCTGCTTACTCTCCTGATATCTGTGAAGATATTCATAAAAAGAAGCCAAGTTAGAAACAACAGTTGTGTTAATCCTGGCCCCAGCACCATTCCAGTTGTGCCTATTTGCTTGATGCTTGACAAGATCGGGGGGGTTATAACATTCTGCCACCCAGCTGCTTTAGCCTGCCACCCCGGAGACTGAAAATTCCTGGGGGGGAACCCTGTATTATTATTATTATTATTTATTTCTTAGCAGACGCCCTTATCCAGGGCGACTTACAATTGTTACAAGATATCAAATTATTTTTTACATTCAATTACATTATTTTTTACACATTATTTTTACATACAATTACCCATTTATACAGCTTGGTTTTTACTGGAGCAATCTGGGTAAAGTACCTTGCTCAAGGGTACAGCAGCAGTGTCCTCCACGGGGATTGAACCCACGACCCTCCGGTCAAGAGTCCAGAGCCCTAACCACTACTCCACACTGCTGCCCCTCTACTCCACACTGTATCATTCATGTGTAATTGTTTGGTGGCTGTTAAGTGAGAGATTGCATTTTAGTGTCTATTTAGCTTATGATTTTGCCTACATGTGTTTTATTTATTTATGTATTTATTGCTTTTGTTTTATTCTTTGTATATTGTGGTTACAAAAGTTTGTGTTTGTTGTAAACTAGAAACCTATTTAAACATACTGAATGACAAGTTCAACAATATATAGCTTTCAACCATTTCTTATGACAAAACGGGTACAATCTGGAACAAAAGAGATGATAATCTGTACATTTCCTGATTTCTTTTACTCATGGCTTTCCTACTGGCTGAAGTATAATGCTGGCTCCAGAAATCCGCCTGCTGTAATTGCAACCTCCCTGGTGGAGACTACGCTACTGTTCTGTGTTTGCTAATAACCCAATGTAGAAAAAGGTTATGAAACAACAAAATGAGGAAGATACAATTGCAGCATTCCCTACTTGAAACAGTCTGACTTTCTCTCCTGTTTGTATTTTCCAGGTTCCAGAACAGCAGCTAAAGCAAGGGCGAGCAGTGACTGTGGGAATGGTGTCATCAAGTCAGGAGGTTTTAGAATACTCCAGCGAACGCGCAGAGGAAAGAAACCGTATCTCTGCTCTGACTGTGGAAAGAGTTTCAGTTGGTCAGAAAACCTTGCAACACACCAGCGAATTCACACAGGAGAGAAACCATTTCACTGCTCTGACTGTAGGAAGAGTTTCAGTCATTCAGCAACCCTTGTAATACACCAGCGAATTCATACAGGAGAAAAACCGTATCAGTGCTCTGACTGTGGGAAGGGGTTCAGTCACTTAGGAGATCTTGTAAAACACCGGCGTGTACACACAGGAGAGAAACCGTATCAGTGTTCTGACTGTGGGAAGAGGTTTAGTCATTCAGCAACCCTTGTAATACACCAGCGAATTCATACAGGAGAAAAACCGTATCAGTGCTCTGACTGTGGGAAGGGGTTCAGTCACTTGGGAGATCTTGTAAAACACTGTCGTGTTCACACAGGAGAGAAACCGTATCAGTGTTCTGACTGTGGGATGAGGTTTAATCAGTCAGGACACCTTAAAACACACCAGCGAACACACACAGGAGAGAAACCATATCGTTTTGACTGTGGGCAGAGTTTCAGTCGGTCAGGAAACCTTGCATCTCACCAGCGAATTCACACAGGAGAGAAACCATATCACTGTTCTGACTGTGGGAAGAGGTTTAGTCATTCAGCAGCCCTTGTAATACACCATCGAATTCACACTGGAGAGAAACCATATCAGTGTTCTGACTGTGGGATGAGGTTTAATCAGTCAGGACACCTTAAAACACACCAGCGAACACACACAGGAGAGAAACCGTATCGCTGTGACTGTGGGAAGACGTTCAGTTCATCAACAAACCTTGTATCACACCAGCGAATTCACACAGGAGACAAACCATATCACTGCTCAGACTGTAAGAAGAGTTTCATTCAGTCAGGAGATCTTGTAAAACACCAGCGTGTTCACACAGGAGAGAAACCATATCACTGTTCTGATTGTGGGAAGGGTTTCAGTTCGTCAGGATACCTTGTTGTACACAAACGACTTCACACAGGAGAGAAACCATATGGCTGTTCTGATTGTGGGACGAGGTTTAATCAGTCAGGACACCTTAAAACACACCAGCGAACTCACACAGGAGTGAAACCGTATCACTGTTCTGATTGTGGGAAGAGTTACAGTGATTCAAGAGACTTTGTAAAACACCAGCGAATTCACACATGATAAAAAATGCATTGCTGCTCTGACTGTGGGAAGAGTTTCTATAAGTCACGACACCTTGTAAGACACGAGTGAATGCAAGAGAGAAACCAAAAAAAAACACCTTTAGATTTCAGTGATGTTCCGTATGAAATAACTTTGGTCTGTTTTGGTCAGAAGAGCCAGCTTCTGTTTCATTGTTACAGAGCTGCCTAGTGTGGGTGCCTGAGCTGTGGAGACAGACCCTGCCAAAAATCTTTAACCCTTTGAGTAGTACGAATGTACCGGTACGTCATTGAATTAATGGTCCCCAGGGAGTATGAATGTACTGGTACGTTCTGCAAATTTTGAGCTTTTGAATTTGAATTTTGAACTACAATTACTGGGTCTACAAAACTGCTGATAATCTGATATTGTAACACTAGGTGTCTGTAACACCTTATAATGGTCTCTTGTGTCATCTGCCAGATACTGACAGAATTACACACACCAAACCCAGTCAAAAAATGACCACAATGTCTGGAAAACGGCGGGAAATGCTTGGTGGGAAAGAAGTACGAGAAATTATATTGAATTCTGATTTAAATTCTTCTACTGAATCAGGCGTTAGTGAAAATATCAGTGAACAATATTTACCTTCCTCGAGTGGCCCAAGCTCAGACAATGTGACAAGGATCACTGAGCTACATTTTCCTCACTGCCTTCACCCTCACCACGTGTTTACCCGGACGTTTTGTTGATCCTGATCGTTGTTTATTGAGTACCTGTTACTTTTGTCTATGACAAAATAACAATTAATCTTTATTTGTTTTGTTTATTTACTATAAGAAATAGTTGTTTACATATTTTCATTGTGTAATAAATTGCTAATAGGCCTACCAACAGATGTGTCGATGTGAGGAGTGTAAATATGAGAAATTAAAAAAAAAACTCACTCCAGTGGGCCCATCAAAACATTCTAAAACTTACTACTCAAAGGGTTCATTCATATATTTAGGAAAAGTCAAAAACTGGCTGTGGCAGCACGATTGCCCTGCACAATGGGGAATTTAGTGTTGGTGTAAT
This sequence comes from Huso huso, assembly GCA_036884735.1. Classification (NCBI taxonomy): domain Eukaryota; kingdom Metazoa; phylum Chordata; class Actinopteri; order Acipenseriformes; family Acipenseridae; genus Huso; species Huso huso. The sequence goes on along the minus strand of CM072681.1, from coordinate 13,490,396 downwards.
TTGTATGTGGAAGTGGGTTTATTGTGTATCATTGTGGGAGTTGATTTTCTGTGATTAGATTATTGTTTACAGACAGGCGCTCCATTGAGACTTGCTGCCTGCTAGGTTTGGTTGAGGGGAAGGAGAGGAAAGGTTTGGTTGACAGCAAGTGATTGGCTGTGCTGTTCCTCAAGCGGCAGGTGGGCGAGTCTTGACCGAGTGTCCGTCAGTTTAAAAACATCCAGTGGAGATCGCTCTGGGCGACTGCAATGCCATGCTTCAGAGGGGAGCTGTGTATACTCAGGAAGAGAGCATCTGCTCTGCAGGAACGGGAGCTATGCAACCCTGCAACTGCAAGCGGTGCTTGTGAAGGCAATGCCCAGCCAAGGCCGTGTGAAGCAGCAGGAGTCATCATCTGAACACCGGCTCATCAGTAGATTAGTTTAGGGGATAGTAATCCCATGTAATGTACAGCGAGGGTTATGTAGTGTAGCCGGTTCCTGGACGGGACGCCTCGCTTATAAAGGCTAGCACTCGCCCTGTGTGTACCTTTTTTATTTGTAGTTTTTATACTGTGTTTTATTTTTCCTTTTGCACAGCTTGCTGTATGTGTCCTCTGTGTGTTACCATGGCTGGCAACATCACATGACCCTTTTGTTTACTTTCTGTTTTGTGAATAAATCCTGCGTGCCTGTGCTGGCGTTTTCAACTCCACCTTCCCATGTCTGTGATGCTTAAACAGCGGTTACCCACACACGGAGACGCGCCCTGTCACACGGACATACACATATGATTTACAGCGGAAGAGTATTTAACATTTTAAATGCAAATGGGTCAAACTGACCTGCATGGCGGTTCTACTGTTAAATGACTACAGTGAAAGGAATTTGATGCAACTTGAATTTTTATTGATTTCATTTTTACAACAATAGATTCATTTTGCTCACCATAATTAAAGAAGTAAGAATATTTTAACAAGCATTTTCTATTGTACTTTGTAGAGAGAAATTGTGTCCTTTATCAGAAAGGCAAGGAACACCACAAAAGATGAAGAAATTCATCAGGTGAATAAGCTGTTACTTGTTGAACTTCTCTGTTCCAAAGGCAGAAAAAGGGTCCATTTCTGCACGGAAATTTGTCAGGTTTTTGCCCACGGATTTGGCTGCACTTTCCCCCTACCGAAAGAAAAAAGAAAATGATGAATCCAAACTGCAGTTAAAATGAAATCCAAACTGCAGTTAAAATGAAACCCAAACTGCAGTTAAAATGACTTCAGCACCTGCCATGTGTTTGTTTGCTAGCTTTGTTGTTTGAACATCTAAAGGCCTGGAAGTTTCCAATTGTAAATCCAAGTGAATCTAAATTCAGATCAGATCGACGGTCATGACATAGACTACATGTTATGGAAATATAGTCAGTAAAAAGGTCATGTTTCAAGTTAAGGCTTAAATTATACAGTATATCCCTGCAGAGTGGTTTGGTAAATAGACAGATATTCATGTCCCATAACAAGGCATTCATGTGTTACAGTATTGAAAAAACAAAAAGGCATTTTGTTGTAGTTGCAGAAACCTTATAAAATGTAGAACCTTCATTGGGTAAATACAGCTATATATATGGGGGTGTGACAGGGTGGCTGAGTGGTGACGTCACGGCAGAAGCAGGCACGAAAACAAACTGACACCAATACTGCAGTTCAAAAGAAAGAATCGGCTGTGCCGTTTTTATTCAGCAAAAATAAATAAAATATTTAAACAAAAACACTGGCTCACAGAGCAAAATAAAAGAGTAAACAAAAACAAATCTCTAACACAAAATAAACAATAAATAATAAATAAACCATACAGGTCAGGCTGGGCAGTCGCTGTCACTGTTCCTGTATGTTATAATTTAATTTAGTTTTGTTTTCACACGATCGCTCCGTTCTCGTTCTCTCCGCTCCTACAACACCCTGAGTGCCAAGAGCTGCAGGCTTTTATTAAGGTGAACCATCTCCCAATTAGCAACAAAATTAATCCCGTAATTAATTTGGGAGATGGTTCACCTTCTGCACGAGTTTTTTTTTAAAACTGTGGATGGGACTACCCATCCACGCTAAACAAAATATAAAACAAAAACACGGCTACGCCGACAATACATAAATACAAATAAAACAATACAGAAATAATAACACACGGCGCCTCGCCGTCCTATAAATAATCAATAAATCATAAAACAAAACAAATACAAAAGCACACTGCACAGGGGCGGAGGGGAGACCCCGATCTAAAAATAAAACGAACAAACACATATTAATAAGCAGGGCTTACTACCGCCCTGCTACAGGGGGCATAATTAGTTTCGGGAGTTAAAAATAATACATTATTCTGCTTATTGACCATGACAGTTAATAATACATTATCTAAAAATAAATACATAAAAACATAAACAAATATTACCTCGGGAGATATTTCCTTGCCGTAACGTATTTGTGTAGCAAAGTGTTGACAGTTCTTTTCAAAGGGATTATACTTTATTTGGGTACCAATCATTTTGTCCATGTCTGCTTTCATCTGCTCAGGACTTCTTGGTTCATTATGTTTGTCCAGTTCTCTGTACACAGAGTAGTCACTTTTTCCAGCCACCTTGTTAAGTTCTTCCTTCTCCAATTTAGAAGTAATGGCCAAAGGCTTGCTGTTGGACTCTCCTATATAGTAATTGTAGCGTTATATGGGCATTAAATTATGAGAAAAAAATCAATAGACACTGGGAGAAAGCATCTAGGATATTCAAGTTCTAATGATTCCCAACAAGTTTAAAACATGTAAGTATAACAAATATATCAATTATGCTATAAAAGAAATGAGAAAAATCAATATACAACACAGCATACTGCTATTTAGATCATATAGCTGAAGACAAACAAACCAAAACACACGTTCTACCTCCTGAAACGTTGACAATGTAATGTTTTCCATGCTCTTGTCCGTAATAAACCCCCCAGTGATGATAGCGTCCACGGTTAAAGGAGATTATGTCTCCCACATTATATTCCTGGAGAACAAAAAAACCGACATGGTTATGAGAAGAGACAAGACACTCTGAATACAAAGTGTGGATAATGCATTGTGTGGCCATGAAGAGCTAAACAAGATCAACTAAAAGTTGGAGACAAAGATGTTGATAGTTGTATATTTGAACACAAATCCTGTATTTCAAGAAAGCATAGTACCATTACTTACCGGGTTTTCCTTAGACATCTTGGCAGCGTCTCTCTGTAGATTAACTGAATAGAAACGAGCAGAAATTCAAGTTTTGGTTTTAGTTTTTATGTCAGAATTTGTTCAAACAAAATAGGAAGTGCAACTCTCCACCTAAATGTCTCTCCAGAAGCAACCTAGGGGGTGATTCACACTAGCTGTCAAAGCCACATGTACTTTGTTAGTATTACAGTTCAGTTTCTTTCTAATGCAGTTAATGAAATCATAATCATCATCATAAACTCACCCCAGTGTAATTCCTTCTTTCCTGAAGCACTGTTATGTTTGTAACATAACGTCAGTCTCTTATATATGCCCTGCTTTTGGGGAAGTTATTGCCCCTTGGGAACGTATTTGCATACAGTCTGACTGCAGAAATACAAAGGAAACCAAAGGAGAATGAAAAAATGTTTTTGATCAGTTTCATTACACAACAATGTAAGTTTTGCTCAAGTTCATGCTGAAACTGACAAATGGAGAAAATAAAACGTGTCCAGCAGGTTTCGATGCTTCTATAAATCACCGAGACAGCTGGGAAAATTGTTCAACTGATCCAGTTAAGACAATAACTAGTGTGCTAGCAAGTATAAAGGCTTCCAAAGAAAACATGGTTCAATCATCAAAAATAAATCGCTGATACAGCTTGCTACGTTTCCTATAATTAGCTATTAAGTTGTATCGTGTACAGAGCACAATCTCACGCTGAAGCGCACTGATCTGTGTTGGATACAGCTGACAATTCCGGCAAAAATCTTGGAATCGTGGGTTAGCAGCCAATTGAAATGTGGTTCTGATACAAATAGTATTATAACTGGTCTGTAGTCTGGCTGAAGACAGAAACGCAGTACTGTGACTGCAACGCTGAAAGCCATGGATGAAACAAGGCTGACATGGTTTAAAGGTTACTGTTATAAACAATTACTGATACACTGATTACTGTATAGGGCATAATGTAATGGGGAAGTTTAAGAACATTGATCTGTTGCCATTGCATAGTTTCTAACTGGGGATGATCCTGTGGTCAGTATGCAGCTCACTACTGAATGAGTACGCAAGTTAGCCGCTGAAGTTAGTCCCCAGCTGCGTACTAAAAAAAGGTCTGAATTGCAACGAACCCAAAAAATAACTGCTGCTGCCCTCTAGAGGATACTAAGTACAAGACTAAAGTAGTCTAATCCTTTCTATAGACTAACGATTTATAGTACCGTACTAAGTGGAACAAATGTGAAAAACCCCAAAACGTATTTTTGTAACTGAACAATTCATAATCGCAAATAATTTTGCACGCCCAATTTTTCAGTTTTTTATTTGTTAAAAAAGTTTGAAATATCCAATAAATTTCGTTCCACTTCATGATTGTGTCCCACTTGTTGTTGATTCTTCACAAAAAATTACAGTTTCATATCTTTATGTTTGAAGCCTGAAATGTGGCAAAAGGTCGCAAAGTTCAAGGGGGCCGAATACTTTCGCAAGGCACTGTACCTATATTTTACATATAAAAAGACATATTTACTTAATTTTTATAATTTTTTACATATATATATATACAAAGGATGTCATTACAATATATTCGTGTAGCGTTGTAATGAGTTTCGTGATATTATAACAATACTGAAAACAATACCCCCACACTGATCAAATCACTTCCACAGCGAAAAAATGATCTAACGCCAAAATATTACAATTACAGTTGAGAGGATTTATTAAAACTATCATGAAATAATTGATAATATATTTAAAGCCGTACAGTAAATATGTATTACCCACATGGAACGGAATTGCAATATTTAATATGAGTAATATTTATTTAAGTGATATATAACATATGTATACTTGTCTCAGAGTATGCTTTTAGTAGCCAATGCTACATATTAGTAAGCTGTAGCATGCATGGGGTAGGGGTCAGGACTGGTAGGTGATGCAACTCAAGAATATTGAATCACTAATAATGGGTTGTGGCTCTCTTGTATAGCGGATCGGCGCTGTGCTGGAGGTGCCGGGTTCAATCTGTGCATTACATTTTCATTTTTTTTCTTTTTTTTTATATATATATATATATATATATATATATATATATATATATATATATATATATATATATATATATATATTAAATTCAATGTTTAGACTACATACAACACCAAACAGTTTGGTCGGTGCTTGCGGGGGAGGTCTCATTGGGTCAATTGCAACAAACTTGAAAAGTTATTACTGTAATAAAGCCTAAGAGATGTCTCGTCATGTTTTAATAATAATCGCTTTCTGCAATGCGCACATTCTGCAGGCTACTTATCTGCCGTTACACTATTTCTGATGATCACATCATTTTTAGTAAAGTTTGATAAAGAATGGGCAGATATGACCAGATGAGCACATGGAAAAATTCAACTTATTACTATTATTGCACTTAAAATGTACTGAGAACATTTTGTAAAGTATTGCACTCCCAGAAAAGGATAGGATTGTCTAGGTAACTGCACTATTGCAATTCAGGCAGACCACCTTCAGTTTATGTGACCCTTCGAGCAAATTCCACTTGGATATAAACATTACCAATGTTGCAGCTTCACTATATTGCCAAATTTGTATTTCTGAGGTGGGATAAAATGCTTTTGTCCTTAAGGTATTAGCTGTAAGTTTGACATTCAGTATGCAAATTGAGAAGTAATTTGGAGGAGTATTCTGTGATTCTTGAAATTTTAGTCTACCACATTTGCGTGGAAGGGTTGTTCTAACAGTGTGTTGATGAAAAATGGGTTTTACTTCAGGTTCATTTTTTTTCTATTTTTATTTTTACAGGTGGAAATCCATCCAGGAAGCAATGTTTTTGTTGAGGAATTGTCTTGGACTCTAACAAATAAAGCAACTTCCTGTTCTTCATTTGTACGCTCTCTAACGCTGGCTGTGTTTGACGTTGAAACGCTTGTCAGAAGCAATCTTCGTGGAGGCCATAACAAGCGGCAGCAAGATGGGGAGAGAAGACGCGCTTGACTCTACTAAAGTTCATGCTATATACGGTAATCCTGATTTTTATTTAAAAAGGTACTGTTTTTAACATGTATCACCAATCGTGGCTATACAAACTGATCTCTTGTTGGTTTGCAGAGGTGTCAGCCCCCACCCCCCAAATTTTGTGAACAAAGGCTTGCATGAAGTAATGTATGGTACTGTGGGATTGGAGAGGATGTAGTTTTAGTATCTTGCTTCATTTAGGCATGGTTTTTAGTTTTAAAATCCAGTGTTTAGATGTTCTATTAATGCTGCTAATCTGCAACCAACTTATGCTTTGTGTGTGTATTCCAAATGCAACAAAGTCACAGATTGGTTCAACAATCAACAGAAAAATCTCTGAACTAAGACACAAACTCAGAAAACAAAATACGGATAAGTCTTCTGACTAGGTACTAATTTCAAAAAGCAAATGTGTAAATCTGACCCACAGAGCCTTTGTCTTTTTTGAGCAAATTGAGTCCTTAATCACACAGGCCTATTGAATTCTTAAATTCAATTACTGTACTTGCTTGGTGAGACACTGCTTGACTTAAATGTGGAAATCTGTTAGTAATTGGCATACACCATGTAGCAAGATGGTTTTGAACTGCAGAATTGTTGTAATAACCGCATGTCTAGAGAGTAAGATTTGGCTCATGGGGGGGAAAATGGCTCCAGTTCTGATGAGTTTGTTGGGGATCATAGATGGACTGCAATCTTCAAGTCTCTCCATAAATTTTAGATTGGGTTTAAGTCAGGACTTTGACTGGCCCATCCAGAACATTTAATTCTCTTGTTGTTCAACCACTTCGGGTCATTGACCTGCTGAAATGTGAATTTCTTCCCTAGTTTCAGAGTCTTGGCTGACTCAAACAGGTTTTCCTCAAGGATTCACCTGTACTTTGCACCATACATTCTCCCCTCTATCCTGACAAGCTTCCCCGTCCCTGCTGAAGAGAAGCATCCCCATAACATGATGCTGCCACCACCATGCTTGACAGTTGGGATGGTGTTGACTGGGTGATGTGCAGTGTTGGACTTGCACCAGACGTAACGTTTGGAATTTAGACTGAAAAGTTCAAACTGTCTCGTCTGACCACAAAACCTTTATCCACATGTCTGCAGTATCATCTGCATGATTTTTCACAAACTCCATATGTGCTTTAAGATGAGGCTTTTTGAGTAATGGCTTCTTTCTTGCCACCCGTCCATACAGGCCAGCTTTGTATAGGGACCGGCTTATTGTTGATGTGTGAACACTGACTCCCATCTCAGACACAGAACTTTGCAGATCTCTCAAGGTCATTGTTGGCTTTAGAGTGACATACCAAACCAGTTTCCTGCTTTCCCGGCTGCTCAGTTTTGGGAGGGTGACCTGATCTGGGTGGTATGATGCATCTTCCACTTCTTAATGATGGACTTCATTGTGCTGAGAGGAATAATCAGCATCTTTGAAATGTTCTTGTACCCTTCTCCTGCTCTGTGCTTCTCTACCACTTTATCCCTGACTTGTTTTGGTCTTTATCGTTGCTTTGTTGGATCACTATGTGAGTTCCAGCTTAAGTCTTTATATACCCGAGGGAAATTATGTACACGTTAAACCACTTTTGAGTACACACAGGCTGAAAACATTTCATTAATTTTGTGACCTTTCAAACAAATCATTTGCTCCTGAGCTGATTTAGGGCTGCAATAGAAAAGGGGTTGAATACTTATGCAACTGAGATTAATCTGTTTTTCTCTTATATGCTATTCTTTTTTTATATATTATATTTTTTAACTTTATCAATGTGGAGTAGTTTGTGTAGGTTCTACATGTAAAGTCTAATTTGAAAGCGTCGTGGAGTACACTCGGGTTCCAAACATCGTTATGGGATACACTCCTGCCTATTGGTAGGTGTCACTGAGGTCTATCAAAGCTGCCAATAGGCCCCATCCCCTTGGTGACCCCCTCGGTCCCGCCTCCCGAGGGTACTTAACTGTCACGCCGGGGAGGCTCGTTCTCTTTCGCGTTGAAACCGTGATGTCGGCCGATGCGACCTCGCAGTTGGTCTTTCATCTTCTCTTTCAGGGAACCAGGTTTACGGTAGGTAAACTAACGTTCCCTTTCAATTCAAAGATGGCCACCAAACATCGTTATGGGAAACGTGTACTAGAGCCATCGCGAGGGAGAAAAGAACAGCAGCATATGAGGGCGCCAGGTCCTGCCTGACCAAGGTCAGCAACATAAGCGTGCAATATCAAGGACCCTAGTGGCCACGGAGGGCAATGAGGGATCGACCACATTCAGACGGTAGGACCTGGCAAAGGTATGCGGGGTAACCCAGCTAGCCGCATCACAAATCTCAGCCATGGAGGCACCTCGGAAGAGGGCCCATGACGTAACCACACCTCTCGTGGAATGTGCGGCTATCCGCCCAGATGGGGGTAAGCCAGCACCATCATACGCAGTCGAGACTGTGTCCGCAATCCAATGCGACAGCCGCTGCTTGGAGAGGAGCTGTCCCAGGGTCCGTGATCCATGGCAGAAGAAGAGCTGGTCAGACTGACGCAGCGCTCTTGTCCTATCTACATAACATCTCAATGCCTGAACTGGGCAGAGGAGGTTCAACTTCTTATCCTCCTCCGATACAAACGGTGGAGGATGAAAGGACTCCATTTCCACGGACTGATTCAGGTGGAAGGCTGTAACACCTTGGGGAGAAAAGCAGAGTTTGCACGCAGTGACACTCTGCTATCATCATCCCAACACGCATACAGGAGCTATGCACAGACAGTGCCTGCAGCTCACTAACCTGCTTTGCAGAGGTGATAGCAAGGAGGAAGGCTGTCTTCATGGACAGGTGCTTCAACTCGATGGAGTATATGGGCTCAAACTGGGCCTGCGTGAGAGCCTCTAGTACAATCTCAAGGCTCCTTTCGGGGAGAGTGGCCTCGGAGAAACCAGGTAGCCAACCAGGTAGCCAAAAAATGCGCGCCCGGGGACATTGAGTCAATGGGGGCATGGCAAGCAGAAATAGCCGCTAGGTAAACCTTCAGAAACTGCAAGATGGCAGTCATGGGATAGGAGATTGGATCATGACCATTAGTCGGCACCAATCTTGAAAACATTTCCAGTTATAGGCATAGAATGACCTAGTGGAATGCACCCTAGCATTCTGCAACGTACCCATGACTGTGTCAGACAGCCCTAAGGCTGACTAGCGGTCCCTTCAGGGGCCAGACCCATAGCTGGAGCCTGCCCAGCTCCGGTGTCAGTGTTCCTCTCGCCTGACTGAGAAGATCCTGGTGAAGCGGGATCTCCCAGGACGGGACGTTCAATAGCTGGCACAGGGATGAAAACCAGATTCCCCTGGGCCACTAGGGAGAACTGACACCTTCTCCGACCGGACCGCCTCGAGAAAGGCGGGAGCAATGGCAGAGGTGGGAACGTGTAAAGGAGGAGAGTACGGAGCAAGAGAGAGCGAGAGTTTAAAAAATATAGGAACAGTGAAGGCGATTACCCAGCCTGACCTATATGGTTTTAGTGATCGTGACTATTTTGTGTGGCTGCTTTGTTTTTGTTTGAATAGTTTATTTTTGTTGTTTAAAATAAAATGGCGCAAGCGCAATTACACCATACCTGCAGTGTCGGTGTTTTTGTTCCTGGCCCATTCTATATTTTTATTGAATTAAGGGTTTAAGTAATTGAGAGCAGCTCATCAGTTGGAAGAAAAACCAGCAGACACACAGCAAGGGGTCCCCAGGACCAGGATTGAGAACCACCGACGTACACAGAACTGCTATACTGGCTGTGCCTAACAAGTTGTATAGCAGCTCTGCTGTGCACATGCTCTATAGGAGCTCTACTGTGCACAACACTAGCACAACACTCTGTATAGCAGCTCTGCTGGTATTTTATATTGCACCCTTAAAGAAACTTGCACCAGTCCATTCTCTTCTTTCGATTACAACTTGGTTTTGGCACAGTCCCAGTTTGAATCTTTTCAATAAAGCAAGCTGTATCTCTTTACAGTTAAGCGTGTGGAAGCGACATCGTGGGAGAAGTACAGTCGTGGACAAGTACAGCGCAGTTAGAAGCAGAAAGGAGGAATTACATCTTTAAATCTGAGTTGCTTTAATCAGAAAACATTGCAGCTTAAAGCCTTGCAGCTGCGTGTATTTTCTGATAAGCTGAAACTCGGAGCAGCTGATTCAAATCCAGGCGTTCTGGGACACGGGGAGGAGGCGGAACACGCAGCACAAACACAAACAAACAAAAGGCAGGCAGTCTTCCTAGCGACAGCGTGGGAGAAGACAGTCAGTGGACAAGTACAGCGCAGTTAGAAGCAGTTTGAAAGCAGGTTGACAGCTGCAGAAGCTACACTACTAAAAAAAAAATGGTCTTCAAGCCAGTAATCTGTGACAACTGCATGATGTGGGAAATCGAGAAACCCAACTGAGCTCAACCAAGTTTGTGTAAAGTGCCGCACCATCCAGGACTTGCTTCAGCGATTAAGCCTGCTAGAAAAGGAGATGGAGGAAATGAGACAGCAACAGGAGCTTGAGGAGCTGACACACCCACAATTCATGGAAGTCTGCACCCTAGCAGACTGAAAGCCACCAGGGAGATGGAAGAGAGTCGAAACAGCTGGGTTCAAATAGGCAGAAGCAGGGAAAAAAAGAAACTTCGTCAAACACAACCACCAGAAATCCAGACATCCAACACATTTGAGCCACTTCAACATTTAGATGACCAAAACCAACATCAAGAGAATGAAAGAAACAACACCCAGGACCCTATAAACAGTGCTGACCAGCCAGCAAAAAGAAGGAGGTCATGATTGTTGGGGACTCCATACTGAGAAACACAGCAAGTTCAGTTCGCAGTTTGGACCCCTTACTACAACAGTGTGCTGCCTTCCAGGAGCCTCTGTCAAGCACATCACTGAGAACGTGGACAGGCTCCTAGAACGAACTGGAGATGACCCGGTAGTAGTCGTCCACATTGGTACAAACAACATTGGAAGAGACAGGCCAAGATCCCTGCAGAACAAATTCAGAGAGCTAGGAAGGAAATTAAAGACAAGACCAAAACTGTGGTATTTTCTGGGATACTGCGCTTTGCAAAGGACCATATGGACAGCTGGAAATACAAAATCAAAAATGCATGGCTGAAATCATGGTGCACACAGGAAGGCTTCACCTTTCTTGAACATTGGAGCACTTTCTACAACAAGGACTATCTATACAGGTGGGACGGACTGCACTTAAACAGAAAGGGAACCAATCTACTCGGAGAAAGGATCCTTCAGGCGGTACAGAAGCATTTAAACTAGAAAGGAAGGGGGAGAAAAAAAAAAACAGAAGGAGACTACATCAAAACAAGGGCAACAACTCAGGTAAGACCACTATTAAATGTATTTATTTTAATGCTAGAAGTCTCAGAAACAAAATGTTAGAACTTGAAGCTACTGCACTAACAAGTAACTACGATGTGATAGGTGTTACAGAAACTTGGTTGTCTGAGAGTGATGGAGACGAATATAATATCAGTGGGTACACACTGTATAGGAAAGACAGGCAGGACAGAAGAGGCGGAGGGGTAGCGCTATACATAAGAAATAGCCTTGAAGCCCAGGTGTTAAATCAGGACAAAGAAAACAATGCAGAATCAATATGGGTCAGAATAATGGACACAAATTCAAAGGGCATAATAATAGGAGCATGCTATAGACCGCCAAATTCAGACGCTGAGCAAAATAATCTGTTGTACAATGACATTAGAAATGCGTGTAGAAAAGGAGAAGCCATACTAATGGGGGATTTCAACTTCCCCTGTATAAAATGGGAAAACCCGATGGGGGGCACGACGGACGAAATTGAAATGGTGGAAATGACAAATGACTGCTTCCTAACGCAGTTTGTCAAGGCACCGACTAGAGGGGAGGCATGCCTTGATTTAGTCTTTTCAAATAATGAAGACAGAATAACTAAAACAGAGGTCAGAGAGCCATTGGCAAACTCAGACCACAACATGGTCTCATTTGAAATATTTTTAAAACCCCAAAAGTAATGACTAAAGCTAAGGTTTACAATTTTAGAAAAGCAAACTATGAAGGTATGAAACGGAGACTAACAGAAGTAGATTGGAGTAAAATAGAGAAAACATCCACAGAAAAAGGGTGGCTGTCTTTTAAAAATGTAGTACTAGAGGCACAAAACAATTACATCCCAAAAGTAGACAAATCTAAATCTAAAACAAAAAATGGCCAAAATGGTTTAATAGATCAATTAAAAAAAAAATATTCAGCGAAAAAGGCACTTTACAGAGCGTTTAAAAGGGACCAAAACAAAGCACACAGAAAGAGTACTTGGAACTGCAAACACAAGTCAAAAGGAAGTTAGAAAGGCCAAGAGAGATAGAAATCAATATTGCTAAGGGGCTAAAACCAATTCCAAAATGTTTTCCAATATTATAACAGCAAGAGAACATTCAAAGAGGAGGTTAAATGTCTAAGAGACACAAATGGCAAAATCATAGATGAAGAAAAAAAAAATAGCAAATATATTAAATGATTACTTTTCACAGATTTTTACAAAGGAGGACGGACAACATGCCCCACATGTCGACCTGTTCCTATCCAGTTTTAAATAACTTTAGCATAACAGAGGCAGAAGTGTTAAAGGGACTAGGAGCTCTTAAAATAAACAAATCCCTGGGCGGATGAGATCCTCCCAATAGTACTCAAAGAAATGAAAGAAGTTATTTACAAGCCGCTAACCAAGATCATGCAACAGTCTCTTGACACAGGGGTTGTACCGACAGACTGGAAAATAGCAAACGTAATACCGATCCACAAAAGGGAGACAAAACTGAACCAGGTAACTACAGACCAATAAGCCTGACTTCTATTATATGTAAACTTATGGAAACTATAATAAGATCCAAAATGGAAAATTACCTATATGGTAACAATATCCTGGGTGACAGCCAGCATGGTTTTAGGAAAGGAGATCATGTCTAACTAACCTACTTGACTTTTTGAGGATGCAACATTGAAAATGGACAACTGCAAAGCATACGACATGGTCTATTTAGATTTCCAGAAAGCTTTTGACAAAGTCCCCATAAAAGATTAATTCTCAAACTGAGCGCAGTAGGGATTCAAGGAAATGCATGCACATGGATTAGGGAGTGGTTAACATGTAGAAAACAGAAAGTACTGATTAGAGGAGAAACCTCGAAATGGAGTGAGGTAACCAGTGGTGTACCACAGGGATCAGTATTAGGTCCTCTGCTATTCCTAATCTACATTAATGATTTAGACTCTGATATAGTAAGCAAACTCGTTAAATTTGCAGACACAAAAATAGGAGGAGGGCAGACACTGTTGAAGCAGCAAAGGTCATTCAAAATGATCTAGACCGCATTCAAAATTGGGCAGACACATGGCAAATGAAATTTAATAGAGAAAAGTGTAAAGTATTGCATGCGGGCAATAAAATGTTCATTATAAATATCATATGGGAGATAGTGAAATTGAAGAAGGAACTATGAAAAAGACCTAGGAGTTTATGTTGACTCAGAAATGTCTTCATCTAGACAATGTGGGGAAGCTATAAAAAAGGCTAACAAGATGCTTGGATATATTGTGAGAAGTGTTGAATTTAAATCAAGGGAAGTAATGTTAAAACTCTACAATGCATTAGTAAGACCTCACCTAGAATATTGTGTTCAGTTCTGGTCACCTCGTTACAAAAAGGATATTGCTGCTCTAGAAAGAGTGCAAAGAAGAGCAACCAGAATTATCCCGGGTTTAAAAGGCATGTCGTATGCAGACAGGCTAAAAGAATTGAATCTATTCAGTCTTGAACAAAGAAGACTACGCGGCGATCTGATTCAAACATTCAAAATCCTAAAAGGTATAGACAATGTCAACCCGGGGGACTTCTTTGACTTGAAAAAAAGAAAAAAGGACCAGGGGTCATAAATGGAGATTAGATAAAGGGGCATTCAGAACAGAAAATAGGAGGCACTTTTACACAGAGAATTGTGAGGGTCTGGAACCAACTCCCCAGTAATGTTGTTGAAGCTGACACCCTGGGATCCTTCAAGAAGCTGCTTGATGAGATTCTGGGATCAATAAGCTACTAACAACCAAACGAGCAAGATGGGCTGAATGGCCTCCTCTCGTTTGTAAACTTTCTTATGTTCTTATGTTCTTAAACAAACTGGAATATCAATAAAGATTGCACACAAGTTGTAGCTACTTTAACATTAACTTTTAGTTTCTAGTAATTACTTTAAACTAAATTACATTAAAATAATTAAAATCAATCAAACTCAGTTCCTGGAGGGCCAATGCTGCAGTGTCTCTGCTGGTATATATATCAAATACAAAACTGAAAGATCATAATTGGTTAAGTCTCCACCCCCCCTGAGTTAATACTTGTTGGAAGCACCTTTGGCAGCAATTACAGCTGTGAATCTGTTGGGATAGGTCTACCAACTTTGCACAGACCTAGATTTGACCATTCTTCTTTACAAAACTGTCCAAGCTCTGTCAAGTACCTTGGGGAGCGTTGATGGACAGCAATCTTCAAGTAATGCCACAAATTTTCGATTGGATTTAGATCGGGGCTCTGACTGGGCCACTCAAGCACATTTACCTTTTTGTTCCTTAGCCACTCCAGTGTAGCTTTGGCTGTGTGCTTTGGGTCGTTGTCATGCTGAAAGGTGAACTTCCATCCCAGTTTCAGCTTTCTTGCAGAGGGCAGCAGGTTTTCCTCAAGGACTTCACTGTACTCTGCTCCATTCATTTTCCCTTCTTTCCTGACAAGTGCCCCAGTCCCTGCTGATGAGAAGCATCCCCATAACATGATGCTGCCACCACCGTGTTTCACAGTAGGGATGGTGTTCTTTGGGTGATGCACCGTGTTAGGTGTGCACCAAAAATAACGCTTTGCATTTAGGCCAAAAAGTTCAATTTTAATAGCAGACTTCTGAGATAGTGGTCAGTATTCATCAATGGTTTTACACCAATTCGCAATTACCAACACTTTCTAAAAAGAATAAATGTGCTTGTACTGCTGTGCAGTAAACTGTCATAAAGTAGTTCAACATTTTACTTCAGCATGTGCTGGATCACAATAAAGGCAGTTTTCGCCACAGTCAGCTGAGCAGTGTGTCCTATCAAACAAACCGTATAGTGCATATAAATGAATGAAAAGTGACAAAACTGTATGTGCTGTGACGTATGTGTGTTAACTTTAATTTGTATTTTATTTAATATGTAAAAAGTGTCAGTAATTTCGAATTGATATTAAATCCTTGATGAGTATTGGCCAGTATCTCGGAATTGTGACTTATACCGGACCAAACCAAACCCCGATCCAATGTTCATGTGTAAATATCGGCCGGTCCCACAACGCATTTTTCTATCCCAAAGCCAAACGAGGCATTTAGAACATGCAAATGGAGGAGACTCCTTCTCTACCCCGCCATCTCTCCCTCTCGCTGCACCAGCTAGGAGTTCAAATTTAGCTTCGCTATATTATAGATCGCAATTCTTTACTAACTTTTACAAATGAGCTTATTGGAGGCTTCGTGTTTTTAAGATGGTTCAGGTGCAGTCCGGGCAGACTGACTGGAGCATCATTACAGTATACCGCACTATTTCGGCTTTGTGTGGAGGCTGATACACAAAATAATGAACGACTGGTAAAGAAATCACATGGATTGCTTTTGAATGGTAAATGTGTATCTGGTATTCTAAGTATTATCTAGTTAATAATTCCGCTATATTCATATTCAGAATGTAATACAGTATTAAGACAGGGTCCAGTATTAGAAATCAATGTTCATTGACCATTCCCATACATTCTCTATATGTTTCCACATTGTGGTTGCAATCCACAGGCACAAGGGGCTCAGTGATGTTAACAACTAGAGCCCACAATTAACCAATATATTTAATGTAAAGAAATGGTTCATGTCTTTCTTTCTCATAGCTGCTTCTGTGTGTATACACCAGTGCTATTTATTGTGTGTAATTATCCGTCTTGTCTAAGAATGTGCAGATTATAAAAAAAAAGGTATTTATGAGAGAGTGCCCGGCGATGTGGGCTCTACCGTGTGATAGTTGACCGCGATGGGAGATAATCAACCGGGACGCTGTGACTGAAGCAGCGCCGATGCAGCGAGTTTTTCGCGGATAAATAGTCTGTGCTTTGTTTATCGATATTTATATTTTCCGCCCTCTTCTTCAGAACAAAATGTTCAAACACTAACGCTATACCCCTGGTAATGTTTTTTCAAGTATATCAGGTTAATTCAAGTTGAGCAACGTTGTCACAAACAGATCCAAAATGGCGTAGGCATGGGCGCAGTTTCATAGCTTTCTCTTCGCTAGTCTTGGAGGTTCAGTGTGTGTGAACTTGTTTTTGGTAAATACAGCACAGGGTCGCAGAAAGGTCATTCTTTACGAGTAAACTTCCAGGCAGTAACCTTTGCTATTTCTACCCCATGCTTTTATTTAGTCTCTCTTAAACTGTTTTATTGTCTCCTATTCTTTATCCAGGACAGTATTCCTCCCTGCTGTCCAGCGGCACAGATTGAGAATCTTCCTCAGACTGCGCTGCGAACTAAACCAGGCAACAGAGCCGCGTCCACAGCAGCAGAAGAGTCATCAGCAATGAGACACGCCAAGGAGTGCGCGCTGCTCTGTGAGACTCGAGGGGCCGCGATTATCAAAGCGCTTCCTCCAGGCTTTAATTAACTGCTATTGATTTTTAAAAAGGACAAAACATCATGTTAATGTTACAACATGAAAAACTAAACACACTGAGAGCGTTGAAGAGGGCTTGAAATACAGTGTATTACTCAGCTGTGTGGTTCTAGTTTTGTCAAATGAACAAGTGGTTTACCTCTTTAAAATAAATAGGAGTTAATTAAAGACTGGTGTAAAAGCTTTGAAAAGATGTCCTGAGGTGTCTTATTGTGATTAAAAAGCGTCCCATTCCACAAGACAAACCTGAGAGGTGTTAGAAAACTAAAGCTCTTTGAATGAAATGCTTTTTATTATATGAATAACTACCCAGTGGAGTGACAGAGCAGGTTAATAAACTAAATGTATTGAATGAATAATGAAATCAGATCATATCTGTCAGAGAGTGAGAGGTTTGTATTAAACAGTCCAGTTACAATATCCTTTAAAAGGGTTAAGAAAGTTTGACCTGAGAAATCATTTCAATTAACTGAAAAGGATGAAAGAAAGCTAAAGAAGGGCAGATTTCTTAAGTTAATGTTTTTTGTTGTATGAAGTCACTCTTTTTTATTGATTGTTCATACACACTGAATGAAAGCAGTGAAGCAGCGCAGTAGATCACTGGTATGCAGAGCAGAGAAAGACCAGCAAAAGCAACAGGACCAGCTTGCATTGTAGATATTTCAAATGAATTATTCATTGTATTGAAGAAGACTGGCCCCTCCCCCATTTTAAATGCAGTTCTCTGTTTATAAGCACAGCGCCATGGCAACAGACATCATGCTGCTCATGTTCAGCACTGACATGAAGGTGACATCATAAAGGAGTGATGTCATAATGTCTCTGGCAGTGAATTTTCAGCAGAATCTTCATTGCAGAGATTTACTCCTGAGAGCTAAGTGCAAAGTTTCTGTTCCCTGGGTAATTATTTATTTATAAGATCAATATACATGCATTGTAATTGAGATGTGTAAATTAAATAGACAATTTCACAAAATATAAGTCACTATTAATTGTAATGTGGTTTGTGTGTATTTCTATTGTATTCATTATTATTCATTAAGGGGGGGGGGTTGCATCCTATGGTTCATAACATACACTGGCTCTCAAAAGTATTCACCCCCCTTGGACTTCTCCACATTTTATTGTGTTACAACATGGAATCAAAATGGATTTAATTAGGAGTTTTTCCCACTGATCAACACAAAACAAGTCTATAATGTCAAAGTGAAAAATAAAATCTACAAATTGTTCTAAATTAATTATAAATACAAAACAGAAAATAATTGATTGCATAAGTATTCACCCCCTTGAGTCAATATTTGGTAGAGGCACCTTTGGCAGCAATTACAGCCATGAGTCTATTTGGATAAGTCTCTACCAGCTTTGCACATCTGGACACTGCAATTTTTGCCCATTCTTCTTTGCAAAATTGCTCAAGCTCCGTCAAGTTGGATGGGGACCTTTGGTGAACAACAATTTTCAACTCTTTCCACATATTCTCAATTGGATTGAGGTACGGGCTTTGACTGGGCCACTCCAGGACATTGACCTTTTTGTTTTTAAGCCACTCCAGTGTGGCTTTGGCTGTATGTTTGGGGTCATTGTTCTGCTGGAAGATGAATCTTCTCCCAAGTCCCAGGTATCTTGCAGACTTCAGCAGGTTTTCCTCCAGGATTTCTCTGTACTTTGCTGCATCCATTTTGCCCTCTATCTTCACGAGCTTTCCAGGCCCTGACACAGAGAAGCATCCCCATAGCATGATGCTGCCACCACCATGCTTCACGGTAGGGATGGTGTTCTAAGGATGATGTGCGGTGTTAGGCTTGTGCCAAACATAGCACTTAGCGTTGAGGCCAAAAAGCTCTATTTTGGTCTCATCAGAACATAGAATCTTCTTCCACTTGGTCTAAGAGTCTCCCACATGCCTTCTGGCAAACTCTAGCCGAGATTTGATGTGAATTTTTTTTTTCAACAATGGCTTTCTTTTTGCCACTCTCCCATAAAGGCCAGTTTTGTGAAGCACCCAGGCTATTGTTGCTGTATGCACAGTGTCTCCCAGCTCAGCCACGGAAGACTGTAACTCCTTTAGAGTTGCCATAGGCCTCTTGGTGGCCTCCCTGACTAGTACCCTTCTCGCCCGGATACTTAGTTTTTGAGAACGGCCTGTTCTAGACAGATTCACAGTTGTGCCATATTCTCTCCATTTCTTAATAATGGACTTTACTGTGCTTCAGGGGATATTCAATGCCTTGGAAATGTTCTTATATCCTACCCCTGATTGGTGCTTTTGAAGAACCTCATTCCGGATTTGCTTCGAATGTTCCTTCGTCTTCATGATGTAGTTTTTGTTAGGAAATGTACTAACCAACTGTGGGACCTCCCAGAGAAGGTGTATTTATCCTGAAATCATGTGAAACACCTTAATTGCACACAGGTGGACTCCATTCAACTAATTATGTGACTTCTAAAGACAACTGGTTGCACCAGAGCTTATTTAGGTGTGTCATAGCAAAGGGGGTGATTACTTATGCAATTCGTTATTATTCTCTGTTTTATATTTGTAATTTAATTTAGAACAATTTGTAGATTTTATTTTTCACTTTGACATTATGGACTTTTT
Organism: Huso huso; assembly: GCA_036884735.1. Lineage (NCBI taxonomy): Eukaryota > Metazoa > Chordata > Actinopteri > Acipenseriformes > Acipenseridae > Huso > Huso huso. The sequence continues at coordinate 13,470,816 of CM072681.1, read as the reverse complement.
TTGTTGATCAGTGGCAAAAACTCCTAATTAAATCCATTTTGATTCCATGTTGTAACTCAATAAAATGTTGAAAAGTCCAAGGGGGGTGAATACTTTTGAGAGCCACTGTATATTTTCTATTCTTTAACTTTGTTTATTTAAGATTACCGGATAGTAAAACATTCCTCCTGCAGTTACTGAACATGTTCCCAATCACAAGGACCGTGACTTCCAGTGTTGGGTCCGCATGGCCAGTCTTCAGGGAGAATGTGTCATGTGCTTAGTGATGTCATTGATGATGTCAGGTGTGATGTCAGGTGTGATGTCAGGTGTGACGGGAAACACACCCATAAGGGTGCAGAGTTAAGGTTGCTCGGCTATCTGAACTTGCAATTTCCAAACCTTTGAACTTTTGCAACCAAACCTTTACTTTAACAGAGTTATTGCCATTGAATTTATTTATTAACACAATTAGGTTTATTCTTTTTTATATTTATTTTTTCAATTGTATTTGTATTAATCACTGTTTCTTTCTTTCTAATCTCATACACATGGATTGTCTTTATTCTGTATTAGATATGCACTGTCTGTTTTCTCATATTATTGTATATGTGTGTTTTGTGGGATTTATACTTCACATCTGATCCCTCCTCATTTCATTGTCCAGTGAATTCCCATCCTCAGCAGTTTCAATTCTATACACTTTATAAAATCCACACTTTAAAATTATGATTTTATTTTTTATTTTAATTGTCTGTCTTACCTATCTTACCTGAATCTGTTAAATTCTGATTTTAGTTCTGCCTTTTTCACAATCTGTTTTTATTAGAGATGTATTATTTATTTATTATGTGTTGTCAGTGCAGGTCAAGAAAGCAGAATAAGATCTTCATGTTATTATTATTATTATTATTATTATTATTATTATTATTATTATTTCTTAGCAGACACCCTTATCCAGGGCATCTTACAGGCGTAAAAAAAAATACATTTCAAGAATCACAATACAAGTATTAATACAATTAAGAGCAAGATAAAATACAATGACTTCAGTTCTAGTAAGTACAAGTATATTACAAAATACGATTCAATATCGGAGCAGATAACAGTGTCAATGATAGTTACATCAGGATATGATCAAATGCAAAATACTACAGATTGAATAACACTTGTGGCAGATTACAGTACAGTACTCTGTAAAGTACAGGATTAAATCCAGACAAATAAGGAGCAGATAAGTGCAAGTAAAGCGCATTTAAGGAAGATTTAGTTTCTTTACCCATGAATGATATGTTTTGATATATAATGTATTCCTTCAAACTAACCAACATTTTTAAACAAAATCTACGTGATCTCTACTCCCATAGCATATTATTATTATTAATTTCTTAGCAGACGCCCTTATCCAGGGCGACTTACAATTGTTACAAGATATCACATTATTTTTAAATACAATTACCCATTTATACAGTTGGGTTTTTACTGGAGCAATCTAGGTAAAGTACCTTGCTCAAGGGTACAGCAGTAGTGTCCCCACCAGGATTTGAACCCACGACCCTCTGGTCAAGAGTCCAGAGCCCTAACCACTGCTCCACACTGCTGCCCCTGTAAAGCTATTAAAAGCCTGGTTATTGATTTAGATGCAACAAGAAACAACACTGCTGTGTGTAATTTATGCACAAAATAGATTCATTTATGAAAACCAAGTCTTGAGAAATTAAATTAAATTAAAACCAATAGAAGGTTTTTACGTGGAGTGAAGATGCTGTGCTGACAAGCAGGCGCTTGACTTAGCTCTTGCTATTCCTTATCCAATGCTGCCATCGTGTGGCCATTTAGTAGAACAGTTGGTTCTAAAAAACTATATCTTTTTTTTTTAATCTAAACACAGTTCAGTAACAAGCGGTTGCTGGTGCCCTCTGCTGTTTGCAATGAGTAGTACAGGTAGTGAAAATCAGCAATTACTTTATTTATTTATTTATTTATTTATTTATTTATTTATTTATGGATGGATTGATTGATTTCTTAGCAGACGCCCTGATCCAGGGCGACTTACAATTGTTACAAGTTATCACAGTACAAAGGATCACATTATTAAAGATCACATTACAATATATCAATACAGATAAGGGCAGTTATGAAAGTACAATAAGATCAATTCAGGTAAGAGTAAAATAATAAAGCACACAGTAAATTATAAGAGTGAATTTGACTAAGAGCAGCTAAACCTGATAGTAACTATTTGCTGATATAAGTCCAGTAAGAACGGGCAGTAAGCATGATAAATACATGAGAATGATTTCAAATGAGCAATTACAAAACACTTTATTATTTATACACACAGTACTCTCCTGGTTATCCTGTAAATATTGTTTTTGCTGCATTTTAAGAATTTATCTGAATGTGTATTTTTGCACAGAGGTTAATGTTAATTTGAGTCATTTCAAAGGGCAACTGAGCTGTGGTCAGATAAATAAATAAAAAATAAATATTAGAACAAACAGTTCTAGTAAATGGCCACACGATGGCAGCATTGTATAAGGAATAGCGAGAGCTCCGTTCTGCCCGTCTCCATGAAGTCCAGGTTTACAGCACAGGAAGCCCCTTGACCCGACACCTCCCTATGTGAGTTTAATTATTTATTCTTAAAACCAATACTGTTTTAATCCACAGCAGTGACTGATGAAACAGCCTTTGTACAACAATTGCCCTGCGGTCTCCAGGTAAGGGAGCTGTGTGGGTGATGGAGTGCGCTGCAGAGCAGATTTCCACTCGATCACACAAGGGAATATAAAGAATGCCGTGTTCAGAGCTAACTCTGCGATTTAGCGTGGGGATATATTGAAACCACTGAAGCTGTTCTTTGATCTCATGCAGTGTTATAGGAGTGTGCAGAGCTGACTGCTAATCAAAATGATCTAGACAGCATTCAGAACTGGGCAGACACATGGCAAATGACATTTAATAGAGGAAAGTGTAAGGTACTGCACACAGGCAATACATTTCTCCCCCTTCCTTTCTATATTGGTTAATTGTGGGCTCTAGTTTTTTTTTAACATCACTGAGTTCCTTGTCCCTGTGGATTGCAACCACAATGTAGAAACATATAGAGAATGGATGGGAATGGTCAATAAACATCACTGCTGTTTCTCTTAAAGCGTGTTTATTTATTTCTAATACTGGACCCTGTCTTAATACTGTATTACATTCTGAATATAGTTGAATTATTAATTGTAGATAATACTTAGACTACCAGATACATATTTAGCATTAAAAAGCAATCCATGTGATTTCTTTACCAGTCGTTCATTATTTTGTGTATCAGCCTCCACACAAAGCCGAGCGCAGTGCGGTATACTGTAATGATGCTCCAGTCAGTGTGCCCGGACTGCACCTGAACCATCTTAAAAACACGAAGCCTCCAATAAGCTCATTTGTAAAAGTTAGTAAAGAATGGCGCTATATAATCTAAGGAAGCTGAATGTGAACTCCTAGCTGGAGCAACGAGAGAGGGAGAGAGGGGGCGGGGCAGAGAAGGAGGCGGAGACGCTGCTAGGCAACCGGCTCCTGAACATTCCACTCCGCTGAGCAGAGACCGTTAGGATTTAAAAATGCGAAAGTTCCGAGCGCCGTCAGGCGCTTCGTTTAATTAACACACCGTTGCTGATATTTTAATTTTGAAGATAACCAGATTTTAAATACTCAAATAGCACTGTATTAAAAAGCACTTTACTTCAGTTCCAGACCGTTTTCCAACAAATAAAAGAAGGTGCGTATTTATAAGAAGTAATTTTTTTATGATATTAAGAGTAAACGAATGTGCTGCAGTTTGGTGTATAAGTTATTTATTTATAAAATGTTGTAGTGTTTCATTTTTAATATTAATATTTTTATTGTTTTCTCAAAATAACATCCATACATTATCAGTTCATCTGCTAGTGTAATCAAATCTCAATATTACTCGTCAGTAATTCATACATAGACACGCTGTGGTAACTTTTAAGAAGTTAAAATGTAAGGCTGGATTACAGTTTAACCAAATAAATAAATAAATACATTAATAACGACATGAAACAAAAATACGTTTTGGTAGCTCATACGTATTTAAATTACAAACTGCGACCCGTTTTAGAAATGGATTTATATACTAACTGCCGTATTAATCTAAAATGATATTTCAAACTGTTTGAGGTGCAGACTCGCATAGGTGATTTGTAAAATCCAGTAGTGTTGTAGCGGTCCGTGTGTTTGTGTTTTGTGTTGTGTATTCGCTCTTGTCTCCCCTGTCTGGGTGCTGTTATTACCGCTGTATTGTGTTCCTCCCCTCGTCTGTATTCCCTGTAGCTGCGGGTTCGCTCTGTCTCTGTGGCTGTGCGAGCTGTCCTGCACGCAGGGTGCGCCCTGGTCCCTGTCATTGGCTGTTAGTTCTGTGTGCCCATTGGTCCTGGTGTGCGGCTGGGGACCAATGGGATAGCTGTTCGCTCAGGCACTTGATTAGCATAAAGGCTGTGTTCCTTTCAAAACCTCGCCCCTACACCCTACTTCCCTTCAAAGTGATCACTTCCAGGAGTGATCACTTCGAAGGGGAATAGGGCGCAGTGGTCGCAAAAGTGTTTCTGTTGAAACACACTTCAGCGTCATCATTCACAGCCAGGAAAAGGCGTCATCATTAATCAGCACTGGAATGCGTACAGACAAAAAGAAGAACTTGGGAGGTCATTGTCATTTTTGTTTGTTTATATATGTGTAAGAGAGTAGCTGTTAAATATTGCTATGCTTAAAGTAGCTATCCATGTTAAAGCACATACTAATAAAACATTGACTTTTCGTGTTGTCTATAATATGCGATATGTGTCTTTTTCTGGGGATGTACCATTGTACCTTGTTCCAAAAATCCAGTGGTACAAGTACCATGGTAAATGTTTCATGGGGGAGATAGTATCTATCCATCTTCACTACAAAAAATATACCAATAAATCATAAAGTAATAATCATAATAATGAGTATTGTTATATGGTAAATAAATGCTATGTATAATACTGTCTATTAAACCAGGTGGAAGATATACATAATAAAAGTGAAATTCCAGGCGGAATTAACCCGCGTATAAAGAGTTAAAAATGTAATTCCGATTAGTATTCCTTTTTTTAAGGGAGACTCAGCCAAGAAGGCGTCAATACCAACATACACGCTGAACAAAATACTAATTACTAATATTAACCAATACAACTGAGATATGTAAATATACATGTTGTCATTTAAGATAAACATAATAAAGTGAAAACAGTAAAACCAGGCGGAGTTAACCGACATAGAGTGAAAAATGTAATTCCAATTAAAATGATTCAAATTATTCCTTTTCTTAAGGGAGACTTGGACAAGGCGGCAGTTACCTTCTGCATTCAATAACAGCAAAGTATGCATAAATATAAAGTATGAATATACATATTAAAAAATGTATTTAAAATTAAAACCAGAAGACAAACATTATAATCTTGTTATATATTATATGATTGATAATTACATTTGTAAATATATTCACTGACAAGCTCCATCTTCCCGCTCTGTCTTTAAGCACGCAATGCTTGGTGGGTATTTTCTAAAAATAGAAAATCTCTTCCGCAGGAGTGTACAGTGCTTGTACACTTCGGGAACGTCCACTTGAAGGCCCCTTCGAAGGGAGCATTTTATGTTCACTACGGATTGGAACACCTCTTAACATGGCCGCCACCCACTTCCGCCCTTCGATCTTCACTTCGTAGGGTGCATTTTCATGAATTGGAACAGCCAAAGTGACGGCGCTTTTAGTTATAAAAGGGGCGTTGCACGCTCGTTGTTGTTGTTCCAGGGCAAGCAGTGAAGCTTGTAGAGCAGGGCTCTGCAGCGTGTTGAGAGATAGCAGCTTAAATAAAGCTTTGAACTTGAAAGCAGCTTGTTGTTTCCTTCTCTTCTGTCTACTGCATGAAATGCGACAATGTGTTAAGAAACTATAACGCCACATTACTTAGCACTCGGGGGGGGGAAACAGAAATGATTCATTTGGAAAGAATTCGCTGCGAGATTATTTGGATAAATGCTCAGAATTATAGATATATGGACTTTTGATTAAAATATACCCACATGTATTTTTGTTTCATGTAGTAATTTATTTATTTATGTATTTATTTAAACTTTAACTGGCGCTTTCATTTGAAGCTCTTGCTGGTGCCACGGCTTGTCTCTGTATCTATTCACTGATATTTGAGATTGTGTTTAGCACACACTAGCAGCTGAGCTGATAATCTTATTGATGTTATTTTGAGAAAACAATAAAGCGTTAATACTGTATTACAAAAAAGAACTTGACGTGTTGTAACTTGTGCGGGTGATGTCATAGGTTGTCATGGCAGCGCCAAATGCTTCCTTCACTGGGTCGGAATGAAGTTCCACCGGCTTTCAATCCGAGGTATAACCCGAATATCTAAATCAATCAGTGACAGTGATAATGTGATCAAACGATAATGACATTAAAGCAATGTACAGTCCAGGGTGTGTTATCATGAGGTAATATCCCCACGCCTTGGGTGCGTTGTGAGGCACTAGACTCCAGGTGGAGTCCTTCAACCGCCTAGGAAGTCAGGATATTACCTCATGATAACACACACACACCCTGGAGTGTATTACTGCTTAATTAATGCAGTCATTAGGTTTAGATGTCACATTACTTTGTTGTCACTGTATTGATTTAGATATTCAGGTTGGATACCTCGGGATCCTTATTGAGAAGACAGTGAACGCCTGCGTTTCTCCGACCCAGTGAAGGAAGCGTTTGGCGCTGCCATGACAATCTATGACATCACCCGCACAAGTTACAACACGTCAGGTTCTTTTTAAATGGGTCTGTGAGTGTGTTGTTGTTGGTAATTGAAAAAGACTGTAAACCTTTATTTTAATATATTTTTTAGTGGTTTTGAAGTTAATCTCAGGGATTGCTGTCATGCTGACTCGAGTGGTGTTGTAGTTAATCACAGGGATTGCTGTCATGCTGACTCGAGTGGTGTTGTAGTTAATCTCAGGGATTGCTGTCATGCTGACTGACTCGAGTGGTGTTGTAGTTATTATTAATTATTAATTTATTAGCAGACGCCCTTATCCAGGGCGACTTACAATTGTTACAAGATATCACACTATTTTACATACAATTACCCATTTATACAGTTGGGTTTTTACTGGAGCAATTTAGGTAAAGCACCTTGCTCAAGGGTACAGCAGCAGTGTCCCCACCTGGGGATTGAAACCACGACCCTCCGGTCAAGAGTCCAGAGCCCTAACCACTACAGTTAATCTCAGGGATTGCTGTCATGCTGACTCGAGTGGTGTTGTAGTTAATCTCAGGGATTGCTGTCATGCTGACTCGAGTGGTTTTGTAGTTAATCTCAGGGATTGCAGTCATGCTGACTGACTCGAGTGGATAAGTAGTTAATCCCAGGGATTGCTGTCATGCTGACTGATTTGAGTGGTGTTGTAGTTAATCTCAGGGATTGCTGTCATGCTGACTGACTCGAGTGGTGTTGTAGTTAATCTCAGGGATTGCTGTCATGCTGAGTGACTCGAGTGGTGTTGTAGTTAATCTCAGGGATTGCTGTCATGCTGACTGACTCGAGTGGTGTTGTAGTTAATCTCAGGGATTGCTGTCATGCTGACTGACTCGAGTGGTGTTGTAGTTAATCTCAGGGATTTCTGTTATGCTGACTCGAGTGGTGTTGTAATTAATCTCAGGGATTGCTGTCATGCTGACTGACTCGAGTGGTGTTGTAGTTAATCTCAGGGATCGCTGTCATGCTGACTCGAGTGGTGTTGTAGTTAATCTCAGGGATTGCTGTCATACTGACTCAAGTGGTGTTGTAGTTAATCTCAGGGATTGCTGTCATGCTGACTCGAGTGGTGTTGTAGTTAATCTCAGGGATTGCTGTCATGCTGACTCGAGTGGTGTTGTAGTTAATCTCAGGGATTGCTGTCATGCTGACTGACTCGAGTGGTGTTGTAGTTAATCTCAGGGATTGCTGTCATGCTGACCTCGGTGGTGTTGTAGTTAATCTTCAGGGATTGCTGTCATGCTGACTCGAGTGGTGTTGTAGTTAATCACAGGGATTGCTGTCATGCTGACTCGAGTGGTGTTGTAGTTAATCTCAGGGATTGCTGTCATGCTGACTGACTCGAGTGGTGTTGTAGTTAATCTCAGGGATTGCTGTCATGCTGACTGACTCGAGTGGTGTTGTAGTTAATCTCAGGGATTTCTGTTATGCTGACTCGAGTGGTGTTGTAATTAATCTCAGGGATTGCTGTCATGCTGACTGACTCGAGTGGTGTTGTAGTTAATCTCAGGGATCGCTGTCATGCTGACTCGAGTGGTGTTGTAGTTAATCTCAGGGATTGCTGTCATACTGACTCAAGTGGTGTTGTAGTTAATCTCAGGGATTGCTGTCATGCTGACTGACTCGGAGTGGTGTTGTAGTTAATCTCAGGGATTGCTGTCATGCTGACCGAGTGGTGTTGTTGTAGTTAATCTCAGGGATTGCTGTCATGCTGACTCGAGTGGTGTTGTAGTTAATCACAGGGATTGCTGTCATGCTGACTCGAGTGGTGTTGTAGTTAATCTCAGGGATTGCTGTCATGCTGACTGACTCGAGTGGTGTTGTAGTTAATCTCAGGGATTGCTGTCATGCTGACTGACTCGAGTGGTGTTGTAGTTAATCTCAGGGATTTCTGTTATGCTGACTCGAGTGGTGTTGTAATTAATCTCAGGGATTGCTGTCATGCTGACTGACTCGAGTGGTGTTGTAGTTAATCTCAGGGATCGCTGTCATGCTGACTCGAGTGGTGTTGTAGTTAATCTCAGGGATTGCTGTCATACTGACTCAAGTGGTGTTGTAGTTAATCTCAGGGATTGCTGTCATGCTGACTCGAGTGGTGTTGTAGTTAATCTCAGGGTTTGCTGTCATGCTGACTCGAGTGGTGTAGTTAATCTCAGGGATTGCTGTCATGCTGACTCGAGTGGTGTTGTAGTTAATCTCAGGGATTGCTGTCATGCTGACTCGAGTGGTGTTGTAGTTAATCTCAGGGATTGCTGTCATGCTGACTGACTCGAGTGGTGTTGTAGTTAATCTCAGGGATTGCTGTCATGCTGACTCGAGTGGTTGTGTAGTTAATCTCAGGGATTTGCTGTCATGCTGACTCTAGTGGTGTTGTAGTTAATCTCAGCGATTGCTGTCATGCTGACTCGAGTGGTGTTGTAGTTAATCACAGGGATTGCTGTCATGCTGACTCGAGTGGTGTTGTAGTTAATCTCAGGGATTGCTGTCATGCTGACTCGAGTGGTGTTGTAGTTAATCTCAGGGATTGCTGTCATGCTGACTCGAGTGGTGTTGTAGTTAATCTCAGGGATTGCTGTCATGTTGACTCGAGTGGTGTTGTAGTTAATTTCAGGGATTGCTGTCATGCTGACTCGAGTGGTGTTGTAGTTAATCACAGGGATTGCTGTCATGCTGACTCGAGTGGTGTTGTAGTTAATCTCAGGGATTGCTGTCATGCTGACCGAAAGTGGTGTTGTAGTTAATCTCAGGGATTGCTGTCATGCTGACTCAGTGGTGTTGTAGTTAATCTCAGGATTGCTGTCATGCTGAGTCGAGTGGTGTTGTAGTTAATCTCAGGGATTGCTGTCATGCTGACTCGAGTGGTGTTGTAGTTAATCTTAGGGATTGCTGTCATGCTGACTCGAGTGGTGTTGTAGTTAATCACAGGGATTGCTCTCATGCTGACTCGAGTGGTGTTGTAGTTAATCTCAGGGATTGCTGTCATGCTGACTGACTCGAGTGGTGTTGTAGTTAATCTCAGGGATTGCTGTCATGCTGACTCGAGTGGTGTTGTAGTTAATCTCAGGGATTGCTGTCATGCTGACTCGAGTGGTTTTGTAGTTAATCCCAGGGATTGCTGTCATGCTGACTGATTTGAGTGGTGTTGTAGTTAAGCTCAGGGATTGCTGTCATGCTGACTGACTCGAGTGGTGTTGTAGTTAATCTCAGGGATTGCTGTCATGCTGACTGATTTGAGTGGTGTTGTAGTTAATCTCAGGGATTGCTGTCATGCTGACTGGCTCGAGTGGTGTTGTAGTTAATCTCAGGGATTGCTGTCATGCTGACTCGAGTGGTTTTGTAGTTAATCCCAGGGATTGCTGTCATGCTGACTGATTTGAGTGGTGTTGTAGTTAATCTCAGGGATTGCTGTCATGCTGACTGACTCGAGTGGTGTTGTAGTTAATCTCAGGGATCGCTGTCATGCTGACTCGAGTGGTGTTGTAGTTAATCTCAGGGATTGCTGTCATACTGACTCAAGTGGTGTTGTAGTTAATCTCAGGGATTGCTGTCATACTGACTCGAGTGGTGTTGTAGTTAATCTCAGGGATTGCTGTCATGCTGACTCGAGTGGTGTTGTAGTTAATCTCAGGGATTGCTGTCATGCTGACTCGAGTGGTGTTGTAGTTAATCTCAGGGATTGCTGTCATGCTGACTCGAGTGGTGTTGTTAATTAATCTCTGGTGTTGCTGTAATGGCCCCATGCTGACTGAGTGGTGTTGTAGTTAATCTCAGGTTTTGCTGTCATGCTGACTCAGTGGTGTTGTAGTTAATCTCAGGGTTTTGCTGTCATGCTGACTCTAGTGGTGTTGTAAGTTAATCTCAGGGATTGCTGTCATGCTGACTCGAGTGGTGTTGTAGTTAATCTCAGGGATTGCTGTCATGCTGACTCGAGTGGTGTTTGTAGTTAATCTCAGGGATTGCTGTCATGCTGACTCGAGTGGTGTTGTAGTTAATCTCAGGGATTGCTGTCATGCTGACTCGAGTGGTGTTGTAGTTAATCTCAGGGATTGCTGTCATGCTGACTGACTTGAGTTGTGTTGTAGTTAATCTTAGGGATTGCTGTCATGCTGACTCGAGTGGTGTTGTAGTTAATCACAGGGATTGCTGTCATGCTGACTCGAGTGGTGTTGTAGTTAATCTCAGGGATTGCTGTCATGCTGACTGACTCGAGTGGTGTTGTAGTTAATCTCAGGGATTGCTGTCATGCTGACTCGAGTGGTGTTGTAGTTAATCTCAGGGATTGCTGTCATGCTGACTGATTTGAGTGGTGTTGTAGTTAATCTCAGGGATTGCTGTCATGCTGACTGATTTGAGTGGTGTTGTAGTTAATCTCAGGGATTGCTGTCATGCTGACTGATTTGAGTGGTGTTGTAGTTAATCTCAGGGATTGCTGTCATGCTGACTGATTTGAGTGGTGTTGTAGTTAATCTCAGGGATTGCTGTCATGCTGACTGACTCGAGTGGTGTTGTAGTTAATCTCAGGGATTGCTGTCATGCTGACTGATTTGAGTGGTGTTGTAGTTAATCTCAGGGATTGCTGTCATGTGCCGCTGACTGATGCTGACTCGAGTGGTGTTGTAGTTAATCTCAGGGATTGCTGTCATGCTGACTCGAGTTGTTTTGTAGTTAATCCCAGGGATTGCTGTCATGCTGACTGATTTGAGTGGTGTTGTAGTTAATCTCAGGGATTGCTGTCATGCTGACTGACTCGAGTGGTGTTGTAGTTAATCTCAGGGATTGCTGTCATGACTGAGTGGTGTTGTAGTTAATCTCAGGATTGCTGTCATGCTGACTCAGTGGTGTTGTAGTTAATCTCAGGGATTGCTGTCATGTTGACCTCGGTGGTGTTGTAGTTAATCTCAGGATTGCTGTCATGCTGCTGACTCGAGTGGTGTTGTAGTTAATCTCAGGGATTGCTGTCGCTCTGACTGACTTGAGTGGTGTTGTAGTTAATCCCAGGGATTGCTGTCATGCTGACTGATTTGAGTGGTGTTGTAGTTAATCTCAGGGATTGCTGTCATGCTGACTCAGTGGTGTTGTAGTTAATCTCAGGGATTGCTGTCATGCTGACTGACCCAGTGGTGTTGTAGTTAATCTCAGGGATTGCTGTCATGCTGACTGACTCGAGTGGTGTTGTAGTTAATCTCAGGGATTGCTGTCATGCTGACTGACTCAGTGGTGTTGTAGTTAATCTCAGGATTTGCGGCGGTGTTCATGCTCAGGGAGCTGTCACCGACTGACTCGAGTGGTGTTGTAGTTAATCTCAGGGATTGCTGTCATGCTGACTGACTCGAGTGGTGTTGTAGTTAATCTCAGGGATTGCTGTCATGCTGACTGATTTGAGTGGTGTTGTAGTTAATCTCAGGGATTGCTGTCATGCTGACTCGAGTGGTGTTGTAGTTAATCTCAGGATTGCTGTCATGCTGACTGACTCAGTGGTGTTGTAGTTAATCTCGGGGATTGCTGTCATGCTGACTCGAAAGTGGTGTTGTAGTTAATCTCAGGGATTGCTGTCATGCTGACTGACTCGAGTGGTGTTGTAGTTAATCTCAGGGATTGCTGTCATGCTGACTCGAGTGGTGTTGTATTAATCTCAGGGATTGCTGTCATGCTGACTCGAGTGGTGTTGTAGTTAATCTCAGGGATTGCTGTCATGCTGACCCGAGTGGTGTTGTAGTTAATCTCAGGGATTGCTGTCATGCTGACTGACTCAGTGTGGTGTTGTTAATCTCAGGGAATCTCATGGGATTTCTGTTTGCTGAGTTGACCAGGGAGTGGTGTTGTACTTAATGGTGTGGGATTTGCTGGATTGCTGTCTGACTGACTCGAGTGGTGTTGTAGTTAATCTCAGGGATTGCTGTGTCTGAGTGGTGTTGTAGTTAATCTCAGGGATTGCTGTCATGCTGACTTGAGTGGTGTTGTAGTTAATCTCAGGGATTGCTGTCATGCTGACCCTTGGTGTTGTAGTTAATCTCAGGGATTGCTGTCATGCTGACTCGAGTGGTGTTGTAGTTAATCTCAGGATTGCTGTCATGCTGACTCGGCGGTGGTGTTGTTAATTAGGGATTGCTGTCATGTTGACTCGAGTGGTGCTGTAGTTAATCTCAGGGATTGCTGTCATGCTTTCGAGTGGTGTTGTAGTTAATCTCAGGGATTGCTGTCATGCTGACTCGAGTGGTGTTGTAGTTAATCTCAGGGATTGCTGTCATGCTGACTCGAGTGGGGTTGTAGTTAATCTCAGGGATTGCTGTCATGCTGACTCGAGTGGTGTTGTAGTTAATCTCAGGGATTGCTGTCATGTTGACTCGAGTGGTGTTGTAGTTAATCTCAGGGATTGCTGTCATGCTGACTCGAGTGGTGTTGTAGTTAATCTCAGGGATTGCTGTCATGACTGACTTGAGTGGTGTTGTAGTTAATCTCAGGGATTGCTGTCATGTTGACTCGAGTGGTGTTGTAGTTAATCTCAGGGATTGCTGTCATGCTGACTCAGAGGTGTTGTAGTTAATCTCAGGGATTGCTGTCATGACTGACTCGAGTGGTGTTGTAGTTAATCTCAGGGATTGCTGTCATGCTGACTCGAGTGGTGTTGTAGTTAATCTCAGGGATTGCTGTCATGCTGACTGACTTGAGTGGTGTTGTAGTTAATCTCAGGGATTGCTGTCATGCTGACTGATTTGAGTGGTGTTGTAGTTAATCTCAGGGATTGCTGTCATGCTGACTGACTCGAGGTGGTGTTGTAGTTAATCTCAGGGATTGCTGTCATGCTGACTGACTTGAGTGGTGTTGTAGTTAATCTCAGGGATTGCTGTCATGCTGACTGACTTGAGTGGTGTTGTAGTTAATCTTGGGATTGCTGTCATGCTGACTGATTTGAGTGGTGTTGTAGTTAATCTCAGGGATTGCTGTCATGCTGACTGACTCGAGTGGTGTTGTAGTTAATCTCAGGGATTGCTGTCATGCTGACTGACTCGAGTGGTGTTGTAGTTAATCTCAGGGATTGCTGTCATGCTGACTCGATTGGTGTTGTTCAGTAGTTAATCCTCAGGGATTGCTGTCATGCTGACTGATTTGATGCTGTGGTGTTGTAGTTAATCTCAGGGATTGCTGTCATGCTGACTGATTGTGTTAATCCTGATGGGATTTTGTCATGCGCTGACCGAGTGGTGTTGTTAATCTCAGGGATTGCTGTCATGCTGACTGACTCGAGTGGTGTTGTAGTTAATCTCAGGGATTGCTGTCATGCTGACTGACTTGAGTGGTGTTGTAGTTAATCTCAGGGATTGCTGTCATGCTGACTGACAGGGATTGCTGGTGACCTGAGTGGTGTTGTAGTTAATCTCAGGGATTGCTGTCATGCTGACTGACCTCGAGTGGTGTTGAGTTAATCTCAGGGATTGCTGTCATGCTGACTCGAGTGGTGTTGTAGTTAATCTCAGGGATTGCTGTCATGCTGACTGACGAAAGTGGTGTTGTAGTTAATTGTGGGATTGCTGTCATGCTGACTCAGTGGTGTTGTAGTTAATCTCAGGATTGCTGTCATGCTGACTGAGTTGGAGTGGTGTTGTAGTTAATCTCAGGGATTGCTGTCATGCTGACTGACTCGAGTGGTGTTGTAGTTAATCTCAGGGATTGCTGACTCAGTGGTGCTGTCACCTTCGAGTGGTGTTGTAGTTAATCTTGGGATTGCTGTCCTGACTGACTCGAGTGGTGTTGTAGTTAATCTCAGGGATTGCTGTCATGCTGACTGACCCGAGTGGTGTTGTAGTTAATCTCAGGGATTGCTGTCATGCTGACTGATTCGAGTGGTGTTGTAGTTAATCTCAGGGATTGCTGTCATGCTGACCTCAGTGGTGTTGTAGTTTAATCTCAGGGATTGCTGTCATGCTGAGTGACGAGTGGGTGGTGTTGTAGTTAATCTCAGGGATTGGTCATGCTGACTGACCAAGTGGTGTTGTAGTTAATTAGGGATGCTGTCATACTGGAGTGGTGTTGTAGTTAATCTCAGGGATTGCTGTCATGCTGACTCGAGTGGTGTTGTAGTTAATCTCAGGGATTGCTGTCATGCTGACTCGAGTGGTGTTGTAGTTAATCTCAGGGATTGCTGTCATGCTGACTCGAGTGGTGTTGTAGTTAATCTCAGGGATTGCTGTCATGCTGACTCGAGTGGTGTTGAAGTTAATCTCCAGGGGATTGCTGTCATGCTGACTGACTCGAGTGGTGTTGTAGTTAATCTCAGGGATTGCTGTCATGCTGACTCGTTAATCTCAGGTGGTTGTGTAGTTAATCTCAGGGATTGCTGTCATGCTGGACTCTAGTGGTGTTGTAGTTAATCTCAGGGATTGCTGTCATGCTGACTCGAGTGGTGTTGTAGTTAATCACAGGGATTGCTGTCATGCTGACTCGAGTGGTGTTGTAGTTAATCTCGGGGATTGTCATGACTGTCATGCTGTTAACAGGATTGACTGACTGAGTGGTGTTGTAGTTAATGGGGATTGCTGTCATGTTGACTGAGGGTGTTGTAGTTAATCCCAGGATTTGTATCTGTCATGCTGTCATGTTCTAGTGGTGTTGTAGTTAATTTCAGGGATTGCTGTCATGCTTGGTAAGCCGGAAGCACCGTATCGCTGCCGCCGACTGACCGAGGAAGCTTAACCAGGGATGCCGCCCGCCGACTCCGGTGCTGTAGCTGGTTCTTGCGGGATTGCTGTCATGCCGGCTGACCTGACCTGAAAGGTATGCACCTGGTATCGCCGCCTGCCACTGACCGGCGGTGTTAGCAATCTCGACGCTGTCAGCGTTGAATTTAACTTTTGGCGGTTTCGGTAGTTAACTCGTGGATTGCCGCCGACTCGGAAAGTGGTGTTGTAGTTAATCTCGGTATCGCGTCGCTGACTCGAGTGGTTGCAGCACCAGGGTCGCCGTCAGCGCTGACTGACCTTTATGCCAGCGAACTCGGTGACGGCTGTCACGCTTAATTGACCTGAAAGTGGTCTTGTAGTTACCCGGTATTGCCGTCATGCTGACTGACTCTATGTTTCTGGTTAACCCAGGGCGACAGCAAGCCGGCTTTTATTGATTTTTATTTACCGTGATGAGGCCGCTTCACAGAAAGAAGCCTGCATTGTTGTGTTATCGTTCAGATATCTACGTATTAGGTACCCGGTGTTTTCACCAATTGTTTCTACCCATTTCATAATAACAAATAACATGATGTCTAAAACCTTACATCTGCATGAATAACAGCAACTGCGTCGTTCCAATATCTACAAAGGGCATCTGTGATTTTCTGCAGTTGAAACCGGGATCACATTGTTAAATAATTGACAAGACCAATTAAACCATTTAAATGTACAGGCTGTTTTTAATGGCTACGTTCAAATATTGTTCATCCTGTCATAGTTTATTTATTTCATTTTTAAGCAGGTAGCTCATTCCAGTTCACCTGAGTGTATCATCGGCGGAAGGCTTCAAGCTTGTGTAGCCGTGTTGCTATATACGCATTGCTACTTTTAGCCACACACACAATACACATTAATAATAATGATTCAATACATTTACGGTTGCATTTTCTTTTTGTTTCTATTTTTACTCCCTGTGTCAGGATCTGCTCTGTTTCTTGGATCGTGCTAAGCGATGTGTTTAACTTGGTGGATTGATTGTATCCTCACCGTTTCGGCCCAGACTAAGCAAATCCCACCAGAACTGAGAAGCACGAATTCACTGTGTTAGACACAATGATTCCGTATATTTGAATATAAAACTCAATGAAATGTATACGACTGAGGGAAGCTGCCAATGTATGCCCAAAACAGCAATTTGGTAAAAATATTGTTCTTGGATTATCCTTGTGTTCCTTTTATTGCCTTCCCATACAGACAACAGTCTGTTTAAGCAGACATGGTCACCTGAGCTCCTTCATCCAATGGTGGAAGTTCATAACGTCACTAATTGTTAACAATCTTAAAACCTAAAATGTACCTTGTATGTAGAAGCATTTTCATTAGCAAAGCAATACTTAAAGATGCAAGTACACTGTACTGGTAACGCACCAAAATGATATATCACACTCAAAACAACAATGTATAAATACAGATTTCATTCTGCTATTCTCGACCCTGCAAGGGCAGACACACACACAGATTTCAAATAAACATTCGCTGCAGGTTTTATCTGTCCATTTACAAAAAGAAAAGTGGAATCGCTCAGTTTGCAGTTTCGTTTTAGTTAGTGGCATAGAACCGCTGTATTATAAAGTTTCAAAACGAAATGGTCTACGCGAAATGAGAGAATTAGGGTAGTGAGGTAAGTAGCCCCCTAAGGAAAATACCCGTCAGCTGGTAAACAAACGCAGACAACCCTTTTTATGTTCTAAATAAACCTCCATAGCTTATATAAGCGTGCCCTGAAAGTATACCATAATGCACAAAAACAAAATCACATTTCTGAGAAGGGGGCTTACCCCACATGCTACCCGGCCATATGCAGCCCACCAGTTCACATCACACTAAACGCTTTTACCACCGAATGATCTTTACAAGGATTTAATTCCAATAACACCAACGAAGGGCTATTTTAAAATATCTCTCGCGTATATGATGATGCTCTGATGGGTTTTCTCTGAGGTGCCTGCTGGATGAAAAGTTGAATCTGAGGAGGAAACACATAAAAACTGTACTTATAATTGCATAGCTTCTGAGTGCTACCATTGTGATACTACTGTGATCAGTGGAATTATGAGCCCCTTCTACTGTCCAAGTCAAGTGGTGATGTGGGGGAGGAGCTGAAATCTGCTTGCTAAACAGTCAAGGCTCCCCACCCAAAGTGGTGATTTTGTTTCATTGCTTTGGGCGCCCCAGCATAATATTAGCACCTTACTAATAAACACAACATTGTCACGAAAGCCACTGTAATAGTTCACTTGAATAGTCCTCCTTAAACCCATCTCTCACAGTGCTCACAATTCATGCAACCAAACTCAAAAAAAAAAAATAAGGAGCAGCTGTACCTCACATGGTTGTTCGCTGAGCCAAAAAGTGCAGTAGTGAGGTTCGCCAGAGGCAGTCACTTATTTGTCTCCTGTTAGCACCCTATGGACAAAAAGTGCCCTACCCCATTATTGAGTTCTCGGCCCTTCCTACCCTACGCTTCTCCATCACAGACTTATGCGCTTATCAAACAATAATATAAAATGTGTAATTTAAACAACAACTCTGCAGAACAGAACTAATAGATAGATGAAGGCAGAAACATGCCGCTCATGCGATTATACATTATTACTACCATGGTTACATGGAAAGCATGGGCCCACCCCACGCTGCTTTTTACAAGATATACTGAAACATTTCACTGATTCACCCGTCCTCTTTGTTGTCCATAGATTCAACACAACCACCAAATAATGATACTTCACAAGCATTAGTTCAAACCAGCAATCACAACATGAGAAGGACACAGATAATTAGCCAGAAGTCAAAGGGCATGGGTCAAAATCCCTGACAATTAAATAATAATGAATGTTTGTTTTGATTTAATTGTAACCAACTCCCAGTTGTTACTTAATGTATAAATGAGTATCAGATTGTGACTACAGAATCATGCAACCTTTATTAGTGGATTTAACAAGATCCTAGCCCTCACCTGTACCGCCATGGCCATAAGTTGGGTCTCAAAAGGAAAATGGTATATTATTCTTCCCAAAGAGCTGAATACAATCATGTTCGTAAATATGTGGCAGACACTGACCATGAACATATAGCAATATTTCAAAAACAGAGAATATAGAATCGCTTGCTGGAAAGCAGGTAAAAACACACGATAATATTTTGCTTTCTGGATTGTGGGAATAATCAATTGAATTAGACATAAATGTGACAATATTAGTTAAACAATTCCAAAGTCATCGCCATGTTTAATCACGCTTTTGAGAGTGAATACTATATTATCTCCGCGTCCAGATAACAATTAACTTAGCTTTTTCAGACAAAGTTGTTCGCTATTTGCTTCCAGTGTGTTACCTTGGCCTTGAATATTTAATCTCAAAGAAAATCACGCAACTTGTCAATTTACTCAAACATGGAATGCCTTATATGGCGGCAGCATATGGCGGTATAACGTGGCATACGCGTATAATATCACGTCACACACATTGTAAATGCAGCCCGTTCCGAGGCTTCCTTTTCACACCTCTTAACACACAGAGCCAGACATTGCGAAAAGTTACATACCTGAAGCAAATTTCTCTCTTTTCATTAATAACAACAAAGTGTACAAACAAAACAAAACCAACCTCTTTTCAGTAGCCACCAAAACTTTCTGCAACTAACTATGGCTCACAGCTGCTCATTACCAGCCAAACCAAGCCCCTTTTAAACACACAGTTCGCATTGTGCACCTTCTTCAGGATCTTCAGCAGCTATTTGTGCTTCTTCACGGGCCACTGCTGCTTAATTTCTCCAACAGCCTCACTGCAGGCTCTGCTCTATGCAGGCTGAATTGGTCTCAGGTGCTTCCTCATTTCCTCTGCAGTCCCAGTTGCTCTGCATGGGGAATTTGTTGGTTCTCCTCCAGGGACTACATTTTGTTCCTCTCCTCCCTTTCTCTCACTCTGTCACAGTCACTATATTTCTGTGTGTATATGCGGCTAAAATCAGTTCTTTATTAAGGTTCATTTACAGTGCTATATGTCCAGGTTTATACCGCAGTAGGGGGTTCACTCAATTGCAGGAAGGTTCACATTGTAAAAGCCACTACTTTGGAGTTATTTTATTGTTTAGTGTTAATTGTGACACAACAAAAGAGTACGAAGTGGTGCCCCCATGCTATCTCTGGAAACTACCAGTTTTATGTGGTTGTGTTACTGGTAATATGTAGTCTGGTGATTTCTTTTGTTGCTTTACTATCTTTGAAAGTCACCTTCTGGTACCATTTCACTGTAATATATTACCGCATTGTAAAGATAAGACACCATTATTAACACATCCCATTAATAATAATAAATGTAAAACAGATCTGTTAACACGAGGCAACCGCAAACAAAAGCTTTAACAGTATAGCAAATAAAGACTAACAACTGCACACATTCCTACTATGAAAGCCCCACTTCATTACACTCTGCACTGGGGCACACAGCATCACACACTCTTTATTGCCAACTCAATACATAATAAACTGTGGGCGGTAATTGTCGCTGTCGCAGGTGAGTCCCATTGGCCATGCCGCGGTGAGTCAACCTGCGCCTCGCACCCCTATTGACAGTGCTATGGCAGGTGAGTCCCGCGCAGCCTGGCTAACTTTATTTGCTGGCGTGAGTCATCCCAGTGTGCCTGCCAAATCTTATTGATACAGCGGCAGGTGAGTCAGTCCTGTGGTCGCACCCATTGATTATGCTATGGCAGGGTGAATATCCCGTGGCTCGCACCCCATTGAGAAAGCGGCAGTGAGTCGCCCGGCGTGTTCGTGCCACCCGCCGGATGAAAAGCGGCAGGTGAACGGTCCCAGTGGCTCTACACCCTTATTTACGGCAGAAAGGCGAGTCAGTCCCAGTGTGGTTTCAATAATCTCATTGACAGTGGCTATGGTGAATCAGTCCAGTGTGGCTCTACACCCTATTGATGAAGTGCCATGGGCGGGTGAGTCAGTTCAGTGGTCGACACCCTATTGACAGTGCTATGGCAGGTGAGTCAGTCCCAGTGTGCTCGTACACCCTACGGATGGTGCGTTATGGCGGCGGTGAGTCAGTCTCAGCGGCCTGCACCGCTATGGCAGGGGGTTCTGGCCTTTCCAACTCTGTCCACAGACAGACACGCCGTTACACCTCTAACATACACACACACAGTGTCAGTGCTATAACACATGCCCTGTGTACGGAAGCTTCATAAATTCCCAGATTTTAACAATGAAGCAAGGCCCGGCAGTGGGGTGGGATGTGAGAGTGGGAGAGGGGTGGTCCCCGCCTCCCACTTGGACATTTTTGAAAAAGGATTCAATGAGATGAATCCCAGCAAACATAGCATGGACTCCAGTATACAGAAAAGAAAACACAAGCAGTTTATTTTATACAGTTACATCGAATTTTAAATGTACTGCACTGGAAGTGCCTGAGAACAAAATATAAAAACATTATTCTGAGGGTGAGGCACAGAGACACACAAGACACAGAGAGGCAGCATTATATACGGTACAGGAGCACATAAACATGAGACACAGAGGCAATAATAAGATTAATTTGCCAGACACACAGAGGCAAAATAATAAGACACATGAGAACACATAGGCCAGGAGGCAAGAGACACAGAGGTACCAACAAGAGGCACACAGGAAACAATATAGTGCAGGAAAATAGAGGCTCCACTGAGACAGAGAGGCATACATGGGCACCAAGGAGACACTGGAACAGATGGTCTCATCACGCTCCTCTTTCTACGCTGCCTACTAACTCATTCCTCACTATTCTTGCACCCCACCATTGGCCCGGTGATCTAAACCTCTTCGTGCCATTTCTACAACTTATTTACAGCTTCTATTTTACAGCCTGCTTGATCCTCCATCCTATCTCCTCAGGACACTGTTTATAGTTTATCACCATTTCCTCACAGGAGATATGGTGCAAATGTTCATATCGCCCTCTAGCCTCATTCACTCCCTCCGAGCTTGTTTTCAGAACAGAGACCACATGTGCAGTAATATTAACCATAGTTTTAACACCTTCTCTCAGTTCACTTTCCTGCACCTCAAGT
>CM072681.1:13406479-13448709 GCA_036884735.1 Huso huso | reverse complement strand
CCTCTCTATCCTGTCCCAAAGCAATTACATTACATATCATGTGAACAATATATTTACAATACAAATAACAACAACAAAAAACAATGATAATAATAATAATAATAATAATAATAATGACTGGTATAGAATGTAACACAGAGTAGAGTTATATTAACGCCCCTGCAGAATGCTCACTGTGTCCCTCAGGCTGTGACAGGCGCACACATACTGGGCAGCAGTGGGGCTGTGTCCCGCTCCCAGGAGGACTGACAGTTTATCTGGGCCAATTGTGGGGCGATGTGGAGGGAATTTGTCCCTTGTTTGGTTGTATTTCTCACAGTGTAGGAGAAAGTGCATCTCTGTCTCAACCTCTCCTGTCTCCACAGTGACCACAGAGCCTGTTCTCTCTGGGTAGCCAGGTCTGCCTGTGTTTGCTTTTTTTTGATGGCCAGGCTGTGGCTGAACTTGTACTTCTGTCCAGGATCTGCCTCTGCTTTGTATCTCTGACAGTGAAGAGATCCCTCAGAGTAAAGTCTCTTTTGGGGCTCGATAGCAATCCAGTTTATTTGGGGTTTTGTTTCTTTGTCCCAATGTTCAGATAGGAGTTTTTGATTTGTGTTACAGTTTGTTGACTCGATTGGCAGTGCTGTAGCAGAGCTGTCCTGAAGCTGGTTAGTGTTGGTGTGGGTTAGTGGTGACTTCAGGACCAGCTGGCTGAGGAGACTCTTTTCTGTTTTGAGCTCTTGGGTTAGAAGGGCCTTGTACTGGAGGTCAGCTCACCTCTGTTTAGATGCATCCAGAATTGTAGTGCTCTTTTTTTTGCATGCTGGTGAGCAGTGGGTGGCAGCCCTAATTCAGCCCTGCATGCATGGTTTGGTGTTTTCTGCTCTACCTGTAATATGTTTTTTGCAGAATTCAGCAAGCAGGGTTTCTACTGGATGTTTATCCCATTTTATATAATCTTGTTGACTGACTGGACTCCATACCTCACTTCCATATAGCACAATGGGATGGATAACTCTTGCCAGATTCTGACAGGAAGATTTATTTTATAAAGCTTCCTTTTGATGGCCATAAAAGCTCTGCAGGCTTTTTCTTGTAGTGCATTCACTGCCAGGTTAAACTCCTGACGCACTGATGGTCGGGCTGGGTATGTATGTTGTATTACTTGTATTTGTAACTTACTTGAAATGTATTTGCTTACGATTTGTAGGTCGCCCTGGATAAGGGCGTCTGCTAGAAATAAATAATAATAATAATTGTGGTGTGTTCTAGGGTGGTGTTGTGGAAGTGGGACCCATAGCTTCTTTGAGATCTGGCCTTTTAAGATCATAATTCTGGTCTTTTCATGTTTCCTGTCAGGGCCCAGGTGTGCAGTACTGCTCTAGCAGTGACAGGCTGTTGTGGACCCTGCTCTGTGGGCGACAGCAGGACAGGTCATCTGTGTGAGCAGGGAATTAAATTCTTTGTCGTGTAGAGTGAGGGGGGCAGGGGCTGCAGACTGCTCCAACACCGCTGCTAATTCACTGATGTAAATATTGAACAGTGTTGGACTCAGACTGCAAGCCTGTCTCACTCCACGACCTAATGTGAAGAATTCTGTTCTTTTGTTGCCAATTTTTATTCCGCACTTGTTTCTGAGTACATTGACTTTATTTATTATGTTGTAATTTTACCCCCCACACCACGTTGTAGAATTTTTATCATTTAAACCTTCATGCCAAATTGAATCAAATGCTTTTTTTAAAGTCTATAAAATGAGAAAATGTTTCCTTTATTTGTTGTTGTACATGTTTGTTGATTAGGGTGGAGGGGGTGTAAATATAGTCATTGGTAATTTGGTGAAATCAATCTGACTCTTACTCAGGACACTGTGTTCAGTAAGGAAGGCCAGTATTCTGGTATTGATGATACTGCAGAATACCTTCCCCAGGTTGCTGCTCACACAGATGCCGGTAGTTGTTGGGGTTGAATTTGTCTCCACTCTTGTAAATTGGGGATATAAGCCCTTGGTTCCAGCAGCCTTCCTGTAGTACCAGGTTGAATAATTTAAGCAGGGCCTCCTGCAGCTTAGGGCTGCTGTGTTTGAGCATCTCGGTACTGATGCTGTCAGGCCCTGAACTTTCCTGGGTTTGAGTCCTGGACTTCTCTGCTAGCTCCTGCGGGATTAAGTCAAAGTGGATTCTGGTTGTCTTTAATAGATAGTTCTAATGATTTAAGTTTTTCCCAAATTAAATTTTGCTCTGTTGTGAAATTCTCTTGTAGGGTTTCTTTGTAAAGATTTTCAAAATAGTTTTTCCAAATACACACCCACTCGATATCGCGGGTGTCGGGGTCCAATACAAATCCGCTGTATATCAAGGACCGCGATATAGCGAGAGACCCATAGAAAAACAAAATAGACTGATAACAAATACTGTACAACCACTCCCTTGTTTTCGGGGCATCAGGGTTCAATATACAGAGCCTTGCATAAGTATTCACCCCCCTTGGACTTTTCCACATTTTGTAGTGTTACAACCTGGAATTAAATGGATTTAGTGGATTTTGTCGCTGATCTACAAAATAGTCCATAATGTCGAAGTGGAAAAAATCTACATATTTTCATAATTATTTACAATAAAAAACTGAAAAATCTTGATTGCATAAAGTATTCACCCCCTTTGTTGTGACACCCTAAATAAGCTCTGGTGCAACCAATTGCCTTCAAGTCATATTTAGTTGAATGGGTCCACCTGTGTGCAATTAAAGTTTCACATGATCTCAGATTAAATACACCTGTTTCTGGAATTGAGTTTGTTAGAGAGCATATCTAAACAAACAGCATCATGAAGACCAGGCTGTCAAAGAAGTCCGGGATAAAGTTCTGGAAGCAACAATCAGGGTTGGGTTATAAAAATATCCCAAACTTTGAACATCCCCGACACCATTAAATCCATTATTAAAAATTGAAAGAATATGGCACAACGCGACTCTCTGCCTAGAGAAGGCCGTCACCAAAACTCAGTGACCAGGAAAGGGGCATTAGTCAGAGAAGCAACCAAGAAACCAATGGTAAGTCTGAAGGAGCTGCAGAGATCCACAGCTGAGATGGGAGAAACCAGTCCATGGGACAACTAACCGGACTCTCCACAAAGCTGGGCTTTATGGAAGAGTGGCGAGAAAAAGCCATTGCTGAAAAAACCATATCAAATCCTTATTTTTGCATGTGGGAGACACAGCAAACATGTGAAAAAAGGTTCTCTGGTCTGATGAGGCCAAAATTGAACTTTTGGCCTTAGCGCCAAACGCCATGTGTGGCGCAGCCAACACTGCTTATCACCCTGAGAACACCATCCCACGGTGAAGCATGGTGGTGGCAGCATCATGTTATGGGGATGCTTTTCATCGGCAGGGACTGGGAAACTGGTCAGGATTGAGGGCATGATGGATGGAGCCAAATACAGGGAATTTCTAGAGGAAAACCTGTTTCAGTTTGGTAAGAGACCTGGGACTAGGCGAGGTTCACCTTCCAGCAGGACAATAACCCTAAACACACAGCCAAAGTTACACTGGAGTGGTTTAAAAACAAGAACCTGAATGTCTTAGAATGGCCCAGTCAAAGCTCAGACCTCAATCCGATTGAGAATCTGTGGCAAGACTTGAAAATTGCTGTTCACCAACGGTCCCCATCCATCTTGATAGAGGTTGGGCAATTTTGCCAAGAAGAATGGGCAAAATTGCAGGATCAGATGCGCAAAGCTGGTAGAGACATACCCAAAAAGACTCACATCTGTAATTGCTGCCAAAGGTGCTTCTACCAAGTATTGACTCATGGGGTGAATACTTATGCAACCAACAAATGTCTTTTTTTGTTTAATTAACTTTTGTGTCACAATAAAAATATTTTGCACCATCAAAGTGTTAAGTATGTTGTATAAATCAAATGGTAAACCCAATTAAATCCATGTTAATTCCAGGTTGTAACACTAGAAAATGTGGAAAAGTCCCAGGGGGTGAATACTTATGCAAGGCACTGTAAGTCTTCTACACAAGCCGCTTTTTTTCTCATTTTTTGTACGATATTAATGCTTTGTTTTTAAATCTGGGTTGTGTGGTTGATGATGTTTTTGATTTGATACTTGTCTTAGTTTTTCCTCATTGTTTCACATTCATCATCAAACGATTTTTCTTTGGGTTTTGTGCTTCTGATTGTTTTTACTTGTTTTTTTTTTTGAGATTTGCCTTGCTTGCTGTTTTTCTAATATTTCATTCATGTGTTTTAACAGATTTACTCCTCTCACATTAGGCTGGCACTGTGTGATTTGGAAGGTGTCAGTAAGGTGAGTGATTTCAGGAGAGCCAGTTGCTTTATAATTCTCTGTGCTGTTTGGAGCTCATTTATAAGTCTGGTTCAGATGGTACAGCTTGCATGGCTGTATTAGTGTGTTACTGGGCTGTCCTGTTCTTTGTAGGAACACAGTAATTTGACTGTGGTTTGACAGAGGTGTTTGTGGCCTGACAGTGAATGCATTAATAAAGGAGGGGTCCAGGTCAGTGATGGCGTAATCAGTTACGCTAGTCCCAAGAGCTGAGCAGCATGAATCTACTTTAAAGAGTCCCCTCTGATCCTGCCATTAATGATGTACAGACCCCAGGCTTGGCAGAGATGCACTCTTTGCCTCCCATTTGTGTTCACAATACAATCAGGTTGTTTCTGTGGATTGAGGTAGGCGGAGGTACAGTGGGTTTGTCCAAATACATGGCTGTGTGTGCTTCTATAGTCAGGCTCTGTTCCTGTTCCAGGTGTTGAAATCCCCACAGAGCAGCACATTTCCCTGGGTCTGGAAATGGCTGATCTCTGTGTGGAGTTATGAAAATATTCTCATTGTAGTTTGGGGATTCAGAGGGAGGGTGTAGGCTGCACACAGGTAAACGTCAGTTTCACCAGCGGACTGCGTTTTTGTTTATTTGAGCCGTGTGTGTGTCTGTCCTTGTTTAATTGAGCCAATGGATTGTTTGAGCTCCCTCTGTGCCACACTAGTATTCCCCCGAGTCCCTGCCGTGTGTGACTGTGCTGTGTTTCAGGGAGGGCACTATGATCTCCCCTGTGGCCTGAGGGACAAGTGAGTGGCACATCTGCCACGGCACCACGTCTCTAATAGGATAATAATATCAATATTATTTACATTGAGAACAAACTCAGGGTCTGTGCTCTTCAGCCTGAAGACAGAGGAGTGCAGACCCTGGATGTTCAACAGCTGATTGAAAGAGATCTCAGCTTTTCTTTTTTTTCTTTAAAATTTCTATTATTTATAATAACACAAAATGCAAATTATAGCATTAAGTAAATATGTAGATGTGTCTATGCAGTGATACTGTATGTGTCTGATATACACACACACACACACATTGTTTTTCTTCATATTCATATCCCATCCGTTTCTGGTATTTTTCCAGGTAAACTAGGGTTTCCTGTGTCCTACCCGAGTGCTGCGGGTCCCTCAGTCCAGCAGTCTTGAGCAGAGGGTGTTGAGGAGCTGTTTTATTTCACCCAGCTCAGTGGTGGCGGGGGGGGGGCTGGCTGAGCGAGGGCTCCAGTAGCTGAGCTGGTGCTGTGGTGGTTGGACGCGGAGGGGCTCTGGGTCTGGCTGGGCTGTGCTGCTCTGGGTTACAATGGCTCCCAGGCAGTGTTGGCTGAAGTGCTGTGTGAGTGAGGGGTAGATTATTTCGCAGGTGTGTGTGTCCTGTGGCTCAGGGGTCTCCCTCACTGGTGTGTGTCCTGTGGCTCCAGGGGTCTCCTCACTGGTGTGTGTCCTGTGGCTCCAGGGGTCTCCTCACTGTGTGTGTCCTGTGGCTCCAGGGGTCTCCTCACTGGTGTGTGTCCTGTGGCTCCAGGGGTCTCCCTCACTGGTGTGTGTCCTGTGGCTCAGGGTCTCCTCACTGTGTGTGTCCTGTGGCTCCAGGGGTCTCCTCACTGTGTGTGTCCTGTGGCTCCAGGGGGTCTCCTCACTGGTGTGTCCTGTGGCTCAGGAGGTCTCCTCACTGGTTGTAAAGCTGCGCTGTGCTGGGGGGGTAGAGGGCTGGCTGGGCTGCGGCCCATGGCTGTATCCTTGAGGATTTATCAAAGACCCGGACGCCTTTCCTGGTTGAGGTGCACTCTGTGATACAGCTGCCCAGGGGCTCAGTGTAGGGGGTGTGCCAGGTGGGACGCTGGGCATCAGAGCACAGCCCGGACGATCTCAGCGTTGATATTACTGGTGATGTGGGGGGTGTCTGCTCTGTGGAAATGACAACTCTGGAGTCTGAACTCTGTGGAAAAAATAAAATAATAAAACAGGATTCAAAATAAATAAATATCATAACAACAAAAGCCAGACCCCCAAAAGTAAATCTGATGTCTTAATGGACGCAGTTCTTGGTCACAGACCTGCAGCGACCGGCGCCGATGTGTTGAATTCAGAGACTTGTCTTCTTGGAAAGTATTTCTCCTTTAAATTGTTTAACGCTGACAGGGATCATTTCAAACAGAGACAAATCAAACCTTACAGTGTGTGAACTGCAAGGTCTGCTGCTGCTTCATTAACTGGGTTCCATGTATTTATCAGCAACGCTTTATATTGCGTGACATCAATTAATATTAAATAGATATGCGATTGATATTAAATGAATGTTTATTTATTAAATTACATATTTATGTTAATATTTAATAAATGTGCACTAGCTGGTTTCTTGCTAAATGTTAAACAAATATCGATTGAAAATGTAATGTTCACGTCACCTCCATTTATATTACATTTTGTTACCTTTGAAAATATGTAATAATTTCTCCTTATTGAAAATACAGTTAATCTGACTTGAATGTCAATGGAAAGTAACAAGGAATAATTGAACGTAAATTTAATATGCAATTTAACATTCATTTAATATCCGTTTAATATTATTATTATTATTATTATTATTTATTTATTTCTTAGCAGACGCCCTTATCCAGGGCGACTTACAATCGTTTATGCCACGCAATATAAAGCATTATCATTTTTTTTCTAATGAATAAAGTGATCAGTAATCACGCATATTATTTTGTGGTTACTTTATAAACCAGTCCTTAACAGAAAATAAATAAATAAAGAAATAAGCTCTGTATATTGGAAATGTGCAAAGTATCTGAAAATCACATTCAATTCGGTCATTTTAAAAAAATACCATCTATTAACATTGCATGTATAAAAAAACAAGCTGTACAGAAAAATCTCTTTAATGTTTCGTTTAGATTTTGTTTTTAATAGGCCTGTTTTAAATCTATTTTCTGACGTGTTTACTGACATTTTTTTAAATACTACCTGTAACTTTTTAAAGTTATTATTAGTAGTAGTTAATCTAACTTTAATAATATGAAATGAAATTATTCGGTTTGTATTTGCAGTCAGCAGCATGTGAAACACAAACCCATATTTGTGTATTCGTGTGAAATCTTTTTGCAGACTTTATCGTTTCGGACAGTCCGACCGGGATCCATTCTCAAAACAAATCCACAGCACTCCTCTGTGCGCGCGTGTCCGCGGAATCTGACGTCACGTTCCACAGGCAGCTTCTTCTTTGAGCAGCAGTGTGAACACACCCGCGCTGGGGGGGCTCGGCTTGGGTCCGGCTCGGCTCGGCTCGGCTCGGGTGGGCTGGTGTGAAAAAGCTAAGATGTTTGGGCTCCAGATCTTGTTCACTCGCCGGTCAGGGAAGAGCCTCCGTCAGGGTTTTCTCTCACACTTTCAGTTTGTGTTGTTCTTCTCCCCTCTTCAGGATCGCGTATCTCACGGCTCATTGCGTTCACTGCGGTTTCCATGACAACAGAACACTGCTACGGTTCGAAATTGAACAACTGCTACAATTCAACTGCGATTCCAAACTGCAGCTTGAGTTCAGCCTGTCGATTTAAGAGACTTTACTGTACGAGGCGATCTTGGGGTTTAGTTAATATTTATATCTAGTAAATATTATTATTTCAAGATTAATTTAATTGATGTAAGGCTCAGCTTCTGCCTTTTGTCACCTTTCTTTCTTTCTTTCTTTCTTTTCTTTCTTTCTTTTCTTTTCTTTCGTTCTCTTTTATATTATTTTTATAATAATAATACTGCTCATAATAATAACAATAATAATAATAATAATAATAATCTGTCTTAGACGTCATTTTAAGGTTATTTTAGGTTGTGGTTTGGCTGTTAGGCCAGTTTTTTTTTTTTTTAAAACCCTTTTGTGTTAATAATAATAATAATAATAATAATAATAATAATAATAATAACATAATAATAATAATCTCCTCTCTGCTCCACAGTTGATGTGACTCTGGACCCTGATACAGCACTCCTGCTCATCCTGTCTGCGGAGGGGAAAGGGAGGAGATGGGGAGGGTGGCAGGATCTCCTGACAATCCAGAGAGTTTGATGACTGGGAGGTGCTGGGCAGGAGAGCTTCACCCGGAGAGACGCTACTGGCAGGTGCAGGTGGGGGGAATACAGACTGGAGATTAGAGTCAGCAGAGGTCACCAGAGGAAGGGGAGTTCAGCACGACCCCCAGCAGGGTTACTGGACTGTGGGGTGGGATGGAGATGAAGATAAAGATGAGTTCACTGCTCTCACTGACCCCTCGGACCCCCCCTCCCGGAGCCTGAAGCCCCAGAAGCTGGGGTGTATCTGGATTATGAAGAAGGGCAGCTCTCCTTTTACAATGTGGAGACCAGATCTCACATCTACACTTTCACTGACATGGAGTTCAATCCCAATGAGAAACTCTATCCATTCTTCTATACTACTGTTTAACAGACCTTGTGCTGGAGTCCCTGACCCGTCACGCTGCAGATTAAAACACATTGCTGTCTGAACCAGGAAACTATTCAAACAGCTCAGACAATCTCCTCTTCACTTTCACTGACACTCTCTGCACTCTTCTGGGCTGATGAGAAGAAATCTCTCTTCCACCTCTTACCCTGAGCCCCTCCTCTTATTTTCTACACCCCTTTCCTACTCTCCTTCTTGTTTCCCTCTCTTTCCTCCATGAAAACCTCTTCATCTCATTTCTTAATCTCCTCTCCCTTCTCCTCTCTGCCTCCTATGGCTCTCCCCTCCAAAAATCTCCCTTCCTCTGATATGCTAATCCTAAATTTAATCTCCCTCTCCTCCATCCTCAAAATCCCTCTCCTCTCTCCTCCCTACCTTCTCACCTCCCTCTCTACACCCCTAAAAATCTCACCGCGCCTCATAATCCTCTCCTCTATCCTCTCGGTCTCTCCCTCTGTAAAATGGCCTTCATGCCGCGTAAAATCCTCTGGCATGGCGACCTGTCATCTCTGTAAATAAGGTCCTCTCTCCTAAAAATAATAAATATGATAAATCTCAGCCAATAAATCTAATCTCCCTCTCGACCCTGCCTTCTCTCTCCCGCTCTCCACCATGCCTTCCTCTGCTCAAAATAGAATAAATAATAGCAATAATAACTCTCCTCCACCTGTCTTAATCTAAATCTCCTCTCTCCTCCATCCTCTCTATTAAATCTCTCACCCCTGCGGTAAAAATGTCTTCCTCCCTCTCTCCTCCATCCTCTCTAAAAATCCCTCTCTCCACCTAAGAACATTCTCAATAATATCCCTAAATAAAGGTCCATAATATTAACTCTCCTAATAAAACCCTGCCTTCTCTCTAAAAAATCTCCTCCATCCTCTCTGACTCTCCTCTCTCCTCCATCCTCTTACTCTATGTAATATAAAAATTATTAGTAAGCTCCCTCTCCAATAAAAATATTAATGAAATAAGAACGTAATCCTCTCTAGTCCCTGCCTGGATCTCTCTAAATAATCTCTAAAAATCCTCTCTCTTCCATGTAATCTCTCCATCCTGCCCTCTGCTAAAAATCCCTCCACCCCTAGTTTGTTTAAAAATTCTCCCTCTCCTCCATCCTCTCTACTCTCCCTCTCTCCTCCCCTGTCTCTCTACTCTCCCTCTCTCCTCCATCCTCTCTACCTCCCTCTCCTTCCTGCCCTCTCTACTCTCCTCTCTCCCCCTGCCCTCTCCTCCTCTCTACTCTCCTCTTTCCTCCATCCTCTACTCTCCCTCCCTCCATCCATCCTTTCTCCTCTCTCCACCCTGCCCTCTCTACTCTCCCTCTCTCCTCTCTACTCTCCCCTCTCTCCTCCCTGCCCTCTCTCCCTCTTCTCTCTCTCTCCTCCTGCCCCCTCTAATTTTTGTACTGTGATATTTTGTAACAACTGTAAGTCTCCCTGGATAAGGCTTCTGTAATAAATAAATAATGATAAAAGAGACTTTCTAGACAATAGATGAATGTATTATTTTCCATGTAATCAATATTTACACTGAAGCTGAGATGCTCCCTGAATATTATTCATTGCAAAACTTAGTGAACTGATTTCTGCTATTTTGATATGAATCTTCTGTTTGTTTTTGTAGTGCATCTATTTTCTATCTTTCTTGATAAAATGTATAAAAGATATAACGGTGTTGTGTGATTTGCTGCTCAATTGTTTACCTCCTGCAATCTTGAACTCATAAAAGAAAGACATTCATGACAGCAGAGTGCTGATTAAATTAGACCATTACACATATGAATGAATTGTATCCCAACTGGACATTTTAATTGTGATTCTTCACATAACTCTCAACAACAACAAGCCTGTTGGGTCCATGAGCAGATTCTTCACAGAGACAGCTGGGGCTGTACCACAGATCCACACCGCTGGGGAGAGGGGGAGAGGGGAGGAGGAGAGGAGGGGAGGGGGAGACAGCTGGGGCTGTACTACAGATCCACCGCTGGGGAGAGGGGGAGACATGGGGGAGGGAGAAGAGGGGAGGAGGGGAGACAGCTGGGGATCCAACCTCAGAGAGAGGGAGGGGACAGCTGGATCCACCACAGATCCCGCTGAGGGAGGGAGGGAGGGGAGCTGGGGCTGCACCACAGATCCACACCGCTGAGGAGAGAGGAGGGGGAGGGGAGACAGCTGGGTCTGCACTACAGATCCAAACCGCTGGGGAGAGAGGGGAGGGGGAGACAGCTGGGGCTGTACTACAGATCCACACCGCTGGAGGAGAGAGGAGGGGAGAGGAGGGGGGGAGACAGCTGGGTCTGCACTACAGATCCAAACCACTGGGGGAGAGAGGGGGGGGGGGAGAGGGGGGCTGTACTGTACAGATCCACACCCCGCTGAGGGAGGAGGAGGGGAGGGGGAGGGGAGGGAGGGGGACAGCTGGGGCTGCACCACAGATCCACACCGCTGGGAGAGAGGGGGAGACAGACAGCTGGGGCTGCACCACAGATCCACACCCCTGGGGAGAGAGGTGAGAGGGAGACAGCTGGGGCTGCACCACAGATCCACACTGCTGAGGAGAGGGGGGGGGGGAGGGAGGGGAGATAGCTGGGCTGTACCACAGATCCACACCGGCCAGGGGAGAGAGGAGGGGAGAGGGAGGGAGGAGGGGGGAGACTGCTGGGGCTACCACAGATCCACACCGCTGGGGGAGAGAGGGGAGGGGGAGGGGAGGGAGGGGAGACAGCTGGGGCTGTACCACAGATCCACTGGCACTGGGAGAGGGGAGGGAAGGAGGGGAGGGGAGACAGCTGGGGCTGCACTACAGATCCAAACCGCTGGGGAGAGAGGGAGGGGGAGACAGCTGGGGCTGCACCACAGATCCACACCGCTGGGGAGAGGGGAGGGGAGACAGCTGGCTGCACTACAGATCCACACCGGGCTGATCCAAGGGGAGGGGGAGGGAGGGGGGAGATAGCTGGGCACACAGATCCACACTTGGGGAGAGAGGGGAGGGGAGAGGAGGGAGGGGAGAAGCTGGGGCCGTACTACAGATCCAAACCGCTTGGGGAGAGAGGGAGGGGAGACAGCTGGGGCTGTACCACAGATCCACACTGCAGGGGAGAGAGGGGAGGGGAGGAGGAGGGGGACAGCTGGGTCTGCACCACAGATCCAAACCGCTGGGGAGAGAGGGAGGGGAGACAGCTGGGGCTGTACAGATCCACAGAGGGCTGGGGAGGAGGGAGGGGGGGAGACAGCTGGGTCTGCACTACAGATCCAAACCACTGGGGAGAGGGGAGGGGAGACAGGCTGTACTACAGATCCACACGCTGGGCGAGAGGGAGGGGAGAGGGAGGAGGGGACAGCTGGTCTGCACTACAGATCCAAACCGCTGGGGAGAGAGGGAGGGAGACAGCTGGGGCTGTACTAGATCCACACCGCTGGTGCGTAGAGGAGGGGAGAGGGGAGCTGGGGGGAGACCGGCTGGGGGAGGGAGGGGGACAGCTGGGGCTGCACTACAGATCCACACCGCTGGGGAGAGAGGTGAGAGGGAGACAGCTGGGGCTGCACTACAGATCCACACCCGCTGGTGGGGAGAGAGGGGAGGGGGAGACAGCTGGGGCTGCACTACAGATCCACACACGGGGCTGGGGGAGAGAGGGGGAGGGGGGAGGAGGGGGGAGCTGGGGCTGTACTACAGATCCACACAGCTGGTCTGAGGGGAGGGGAGAGGAGGGGAGGGAGGGAGGGGAGACACTGGGGCTGGCCTGCACCACAGATCCAAACGCTGGGGGAGAGAGGGAGGGGGAGACAGCTGGGGCTGTACTACAGATCCACACACTTTTGAGAAGAGAGGGGAGGGGGAGGGGAGGGGGGAGATAGCTGGGGCTGCACTACAGATCCAAACTGGGGAGGGGGAGGGGGGGGGGGAGGGAGCTGGGGCTGTACTGGGATCCACACCATGATCCACACCGCTGGGGAGAGGGGGGAGGGGAGACAGCTGGGGCTGCACCTACAGATCCACTGCTGGGGAGAGGGAGGGAGGGGGGGAGACAGCTGGGCTGCACTACAGATCCAAACCGCTGGGAGGAGAGAGGGGGGGGGACAGCTGGGGCTGCACTACAGATCCACCGCTGGGGAGAGAGGGGAGGGGAGGGGAGAGGAGGGGGGGAGACAGCTGGGGCTGCACTACAGATCCAAACCACTGGGAGAGAGGGGGAGGGGAGACAGCTGGGGCTGGATTACAGATCCACAGATCCACAAGGGGAGGGAGGGGAGGAGGGGGGAGAGGGAGGGGCTGCACTCACAGATCCAAACCGCTGGGGGAGAGGGGAGGGGGAGACAGCTGGGGCTGTACTACAGATCCACACCGCTGGGGGAGGGGAGGGAGAGGGGAGGGGAGGGGCTGCACTACAGATCCAAACCACTGGGGAGAGAGGGAGGGGAGAGCTGGGCTGTACTACAGGGAGGGAGGAGGGGAGACTGCTGGGCTGTACTACAGATCCACACCGCTGGGGGAGAGGGGAGGGAAGACAGCTGGGGCTGCACCAGATCCACACCAGGGAGAGAGGGGAGGGAGAGGGGAGGAGGGGCACCACAGAGGGAGGGAGAGGAGGGAGGGAGGTGAGTGGGGCTGTACTACAGATCCAAACCACTGGGGAGAGAGGGAGGGGAGACAGGGGGACTACAGATCCACACTGCAGGGGGAGAGGGGAGGGGAGGGAGGAGGGGAGACAGCTGGGGCTGCACCACAGAGGAGCTGGGAGAGAGGGAGGGGGACAGCTGGGGCTGTACTACAGATCCACACCGCTGGGGAGGAGAGGGAGGGTGAGGGAGGGGGACAGACAGCTGGGGAGAGGGGAGGGGGGGGCTGCACCACAGATCCACACCGCTGGGGGAGAGAGGGGAGGGGAGACAGCTGGGGCTGCACACAGATCCACACTGGGGAGAGGGAGGGGGAGACAGATCCACACACACCTGGGGAGAGAGGTGAGAGGGGTTTTTTGGGGCTGCACCACAGATCCACCGCCTGTTTAATAGGGAGATTTTTTAGATCCACATCTCTACTTTGTTTAGTATGCCAGCTTGCTCAGTAATGATGGGATCTTTGTTTGGAGTGGGATTGAGGATTGCTCTGTACACACTCCAGTTAGTTTACATATCCCCACCTCCTCCTCAGAGCACAGTTACTTCCAGTCTGATTTAGAAATACTAAAAGAAACAGAACAGATTCAGTTCAGATGTGTTTAAATTGTCATTTTATTCAGCATACATGATAAATATGTTCACCTTGTATTTAAAACATCTGGGAGACTTTAAAAAAAAAAAAAAGTAAGATCCAGTCGACATAATCCGTTAATCTGAAGAAAAAATAATAAACCAAAATCAGTAACACACACAGAAAGACACACACACACACAGATATAGACATACACAGAAAGACAGACAGACACTGACAGGGTGAAAAACCCTCTGTAAAGAAGGGTTTATTTTTGTGATGGATTTTGTGTCGAGGACTTGTTTTATTACCGGTGTCACATTATATCTGTTCCCATGAACCAATATTTTGCCTTTCAAATATTTATTTCCCCCTTATGTTTTTCTAACAGCCATCCTTCTTTGCATAGAAGTCTATATCGCCCTTTCAACTAAATCCTAACCCTAAACTTGTACCCCAGTCCCCTCGGACAGGTCCAGTCTCCCCTGCAATAATACATGAGAACAGCCTGCAAGCATTACTCACATTCACGAGCATTATACATGCAGAATTCACAGAGAAATTGAACACACACGCACGCACGCACGCACACACACACACACATCGCACACGCACGCATACGTGGGGAGGGGACACACACGTAGGCAGGGCCGGATTTTGGGGGGAACCGAGACATTTGTCCACGGCCTTGAGCTGCCGAGGGGGCCTGCAGCCTGGTTAAAATAAATATGTAAATAAAAATTGCTATTTTACAGTTTAAAATCCAATCCACTTGCCCCGTGATCACACTAGGAGGACGGCGAGAGAGAGAGAAAAAATGGAAAAAAACTCAGCGGTACAGCGAAACGAATAAAACAAAAGGAAAAGCAAGCTAGTGAAAAATGTCTGCTGGAAAACATTGAGACGATCACATTACGGGTTTAAATCCTATAAAAATGAAGTAACGACAACAACTAATGAACCTGAACAACTGGTCAACGAGAGTTTAGACGGCTTTGCTGTTCCAGATAACGGGGCTGAAGAATTAGAAAAGAACAGAACAAGGAGTCGGAGCCAGTCTGCCCACATCGGCGATCAACCATCAAGATAACTTCAATCTGCCTTTCACTTTAACACACAGACTTGAGGAATAACATTCTGAGAGATTCCACAGAACGAGTGGAACAGGTCTTTAGAAGAGCTAAATCGATGTTAATAATGTGACTGCGCCACCTTGTGTTTATGGAGGACAGGACCTCGAGTGGTTGGTTCCGCAAACTCTTTTTATCCGGGAGAAACCAAGCAATCATAAAGTTTTTTTATTAGTAATACTTATTTTAAAATCTCAAGCACATTAACAATAATGTAAACCATATGACAATGCCACCTTCACTTCACGGCCTATAACAATTGTCTAGTATATAGGGATGATACAATAAAACAAACTCTAAATCTATCAGTGTCTTATAGTAAAGTTAATTAAACTAGTTACCACAGATTATATTATTGCAGTTTATATAAAATACTTGGCTCTATCAGTTTCATAAAGTCTCTCCGCGTTCCAGCTCCAGTCTGCAGCGCGGAATCTCCTTCACAAGTCCGGCTCTCCTCTCACAATATTCCTCCGCATTTAAAAGGCGGTAGATGATTTGCAGGGCGGGAGATCAAGCAGCGAGCCGCTAGCAAGCAGAGCAGTGGAACGGGAGACGCGGTTGCTAAGCAACAGGGGGCGTGGATTGGGCAGACAGTCCTTCAGCCAATCGGAGTTTCACTCGTATAGTTCCATAGAGAAAAGAGAAAGTAGTTTAGGGGGTCCAGTGAAGCAAATCCATCAAACCACACTCGAGATGAGAAATAATAATAAAGAGCTGTACAACAAAACACATTTATATAAATAAATCAACACACACAATACACATTTATCAAATAATAATATGAGAAACACAATCCACACGTGAATAATAATAATAATAATAATAATAATAATAATAATAAAGACCCTACTACGCTTGAGCCCACCTAGAAAAGTGGTTTTTATTTGTTTGTTTTTCATATATTTAATTGAAAGTCACAGCTTGCCTTGCCAGATGGTTTTGACAGATTACGAAAGAAACAACTTGCTTTACATTCTTACAACAGTCAACATTTGTATATTACATTATTTTAAGGTAACACTGAAGATGATTTCCAAGTCGATTTCTATAAATATAAGGGGGGGCACTTGGATTTGAACCGGGGACATCTTGCTCTGCAATCAAATGCTCTACCACTCAGCTGTACCTCCACTCTCCTAGCTAACTCTGATCTTTACTGTTTCATTTCGCTACCTTATCCAGGGTGACACACAATCGTAAGCAAATACATTTCAAGTGTTACAATACAAGTATTGATCTTATCTTTTTAGTTGCTATACCCTCGTTATTGAATGATTTGTTTGAAAAATGTGTGCTAAGTATGCTATCCTGTGTTAACCAGATGAGCAAGAAAAAGGAATAATACTGTATGTTGTGACTGAAGTTTTTATGTTTTAAAGAATTTTTTTTCTGTACTAAATAAAGCCTATTTATAATCGTATCTTGTGTGGAGTGTGTTGTGTGGTCCTGGGATAAAAAAAAAAGAACCTGCAAAGAAGGATTTGGATAAAAGTTTATTAAATATTAGATCTAATAACGAAAGTATATTCATATTTCGGGACCAGGTGCCGGTGTATTCCACCAGGTGGCGTAGTTTGGCTACCTTTACCAATTAAAATAACACTATGTAACACAATTTTTGTTCCTGGGTAGTAAGTGTTATTTCCTAATTGCTTATGCCTCAAAAGTATAGAAAATGGCTATTATTCCCCACAAACTTTGCTTTTGTGACCAGGACAGTGATATTTGAAATTTACCTATTTCAATGAGAAAACGGGCGAATTTGTGTCTTTTTCGTTCACATAAAGTCAGAAAAAAACAACATATGAATCAAATTAACATGTATTTATACTAAAGTAATACAAAAATGACTACAAAGATTTAGAAGTGAGTAGTTTTTTCGAGATTTCTATTATACTGTAAATCACTTTCACGAATCAGCCCCCAAATGTAGTCTCCCATCATGTTCTCGATTATACTGTCTTTGGTAGCGGTTCAAAGTCCAGTATATCCTGGTGGAAGCTTCGCTTGCTCCTCCGATACGCCTCCCATGTTCTCCTTGAATTTATCAAGATGAGCATCAAGGATATGGACTTTGAGGACATCCTACAGCCCATTGTGCCGTAGTTCTTCACCAGAGTCTCAACCAGCTCCACATAGTTTTCGCCTTGTGATTGCCCAGGAAGCCTGAACCACTGCGATAAAGCTGTTCCAAGCTGCTTTCTCCTTACTAGTGAGCTTCTTGTGGATTCATTGCACTCCAGGATCTTCTTTATCTGTGGTCCGGCGAAGACACCGGCTTTGACCTTTGCCTCAGACAGCTTAGGGAAGAAGTCTTGAAGGTCCTTGAAGGCTGCCGACTCCTTATCTAGAGCTCTGACAAATTGTTTCATAAGGCCCAATTTGATGTGCAGTGGTGGCATCAGCACCTTCCGGGGTCCACCAGTGGCTCCCACTTGACGTTGTTCCTCCCCACAGAGAACTCGGTCCGCTGTGGCCAGTCCCGCCTGTGGTGGTGCACCTTGGTGTCCCTGCTGTCCCAAAGGCAAAGATAGCAGGGAAACTTGGTAAAACCGCCTTGGAGACCCATCAGAATGCCACCATTTGAAGTCTCCTATGACCTCCCAGCCGCACTCATCATACTTCAAGGCGTCCAGCAAGGTCTTGATGCTGTTGTAATCCTCTTTGAGGTGCACCGAGTGAGCCAGGGGAAGAGACAGGTACTTGTTACCATTATGGAGCAGCACGGCTTTGAGGCTCCTGGATGAGCTGTCAATGAAGAGGCGCCACTCATTCTGGTTACAAGGCGATTCCGATTGCCTCGAACAGACTGGTCACATTGTTACAGAAGCAGAGCCCATCTTGACGGGTGAAGCTGGAAAAAGGTTGGTGACGCTTCCTCTGATCTGCGCTCTTGTCTTGATAAATTGGCCGCAGACATAGCAAAATGCATCTGCCGGATGCTTGCAGCCTCTTGATGCCATCTCAGAAAAATGCAGATATGTATCCACTTAGGCAGCTGGAACTAAACTGAACTGGTGGGCTTAAGGCCCCTGTATTTATACTACTATTTCTATTACTGGAAAGTTCTAGAAAAGTTCTAAGTTACCCAAGTTTACTCAGCACTGAATCTATCTGGAATGTTCTTGAAAATAGGTAAATTTCAAAATATCACTGTCCTGGTCACAAAAGCAAAGTTTGTGGGGAATAATAGCCATTTTCTATACTTTTGAGGCATAAGCAATTAGGAAATAACACTTACTACCCAGGAACCAAAAAAAAAAAAAAAAAATTGTTACACGGTGTTATCCGTCTTGTCTAAGAATGTGCAGATTATATATAAAAAGATATTTATGAGAGAGTGGTCGGCGATGAGGGCTCTACTGTGTGATAGTTGACCATGACGGTAAAACTACTAGACAGTTACTGATTGCGCATTATTGGCGAGTATAAAGGTTACATTGGGAGAAAAGATATTCATTCACCACTATCTAGACATTTTGTAGATGCCAAACATTCAGCTTCAGATTTTAAATTCTGTGGTAAAATATTTCAAGCTCGCAGAGGTGGTAATCTCAATGAAAAACTATTACAATGTGAATCCAAAGGGATCTTCTACCTCCATACGGTACAAACTGAAGGATTAAACGAAGAGCTAGGATTATCATGATTTCTGTGATATAATGCGCAAGCATACTTGTCTTTCATAAGAGCTTAAAATAAATGATAGAGCTTTGAGATGATGTCTGTTACTAGTGGATTGTTTAGAAATATACTCAATTATGTTACAACCGTTCTGTCTGAAATATATCTGTAACATTTATGTAATACCTTTGTGGTTTTTTGATTAAGTTAATTGCTAACAGACTGTTCTGATTAGTTTCTAACCGTGAAGCGATCGCTCTGTTTTCCGTATATTTTCTTTCTGCAAGAGTATCCTTGTGATCCCATATAGAAAGCGACGAAACAGGTCGCCCTCCTTAATATAAACCGAAAAAGAATAAGTACTAATAATAATAATAATAATAATGTAATTGCTATATTTCACTACCTGTATTACCCATTGCAAGCAGCAGAGGGCACCAGCAACCGCGTGTCACTGTGTTCAGATAAAAAAAAAGTGTTTTATTAAACCAACTGTTCTACTAAATGGCCACACGATGGCAGCATTGGATAAGGAATAGCGAGAACTAAGTTCTACAATCGATTGTTAGCGCTGCATCTGCACTCCATGTAAAATCCTTCTATTGGTTTTAATTTTCCTCATGACTCGGTTTTCATAACGATTCCATTCTGTGCACAAATTAAACACAGCAGTGTTGTTTCTTGTTGCATCTAAATCAATAACCAGTCTTTTATGTCTTATTTTTTTTAATTGGTCAAACAGCATAACAGGGAGTAGAGATCACGCACACTTTTAAAATGTGTTGGTTAGACTGAGGGAATACATTATATATCAAAACATATCATTCATGGGTAAAGAAACTAAAGAGATGAACGTCTTATTCCGGTTTCTTTACCTGCACTGACAACAAATAATAAATAATCTGTAATAAAAACATATAGGACTGTAAAACCTGCATCAGTGTGTAATTGTTTCTTCTCATAGATCAGGAATAAGGGCTGATGTCTAAGAGAAGTTATATTAAATCCCAGCGTTGTATTGTCTTGTTGATTCTGTTATGACCTGTGCTTAGGGAAAATGGAATACTCAACCGTTCAACTGTATTGAATAAAATATCTTTGTTGAAATCTCCAACGGAGTTCAGAATCACAATAATTATTTATACTGACGGATGCATGAAGGAAAAAAGAACACTAACTTGTAAATCAGCATGCTGTTTTTAGCATTGCTCAGTATTTTGTTGTATAATTAATGACTGGTTAATCAGCACGCACAGGGTTTAATTGTACAGTCAAGTCTCATTAGAACTCAGCTTACACTATATGACTTTCTATTAGACATGCCTGCTACACGGGGCAGTTTAGAAAAGCAGCACAAATACAAGCATGGACAATGCACATTGCAAAGCTACACGTGGTGCAATATTCAGTCATTGTCATAATACAGCCATGAGACTGTGACAGGGATGGCTAAGTGGTGACATCAGGCCAGAAGCAGGAACTGAAAAGACTCAGGTAAGTCGGGTGCAAACACGCTACATGGTGCTATTTTTATTTACATGCAAAAATAAAATAAAAAGGTTTAATACAAAACAACTGAGCAAAATAAAACAGTTAAACAAAAATAATCACAACACACACATAGCAATTCCCATGCTACATAATGTGGGTGTAAGTCTCACCCACCTAGCCTGGACAGGTTAAACTTCATTTCCCACAGTTCCTTGCAACCATCCTCTGTTCATCCTCTCCCCATTGGCTCCATTCAAATATCCACCTCCAGTCTCAGAGCTCCTTAGAAGCCAGCATCTGTATTAAAGGTGGCTGATTTAGGCCTGGAGGGGACTCCTTTCTCTGAGGAATCCATCATATCCTCCAGCATTACAAACTGAAATCTCAGTGAATCCTTTGGCATCTTTAGATAATTCCAGTGCAGGATTTCTTTTTTATTGTGTCCCTGTCACAAATACGGCTGCAGTGGGTGATGTCAGACCAGAAATAGGAACCAACACAGAAGACACACAGAGAGGTGGAGTTTGGTTGCGCTCAGTATTTAATGATTCAACAAACAGAAAAATAAAAGGTTGTAAGACAAACAAAACACAGGACCCAGCACTTTAGCCAAAACAAAGAGACAAACAAAACAGACTACACAGACAAACACAGTGGCTGAAATCAATTATTTACGTTACTTTTTCACTTTCTCCCCTCCACACCCGTTCTCCACTCACTGAACACACAACCCCGACTGAGTGAAAACATGCTGCTTTTATGCAGAATCGACTGCTAATCAATCATTCAGTTGGAGTCTCGGTACAACTGCACATGAATTAATAAGAGTGCAATTCGTGCTCACATATTATTACTGTTTACCTGCACGTGAAGTGCTGTGCAATCCTAAATACTTAAAGACAAATACATTTTAAAGACTCGTGTTCAGAACCCATATTAGATCCCGCGTACCAATGACTACACACCAACATTAACACACTACACGCAACATACAACACAGAAATACACACAGGGGCGGGCAATATTGCCACAGTCCTGCACTTTGTCAACTCTTTTTTGTTTTCACTGTTACTTGTTTAAGTTTAGCTGTTT
Source organism: Huso huso (assembly GCA_036884735.1). Classification (NCBI taxonomy): domain Eukaryota; kingdom Metazoa; phylum Chordata; class Actinopteri; order Acipenseriformes; family Acipenseridae; genus Huso; species Huso huso. The sequence continues at coordinate 13,427,383 of CM072681.1, read as the reverse complement.
TTCAAGGTCTGTTTAGTGTTTGGTGTTTTGTGTATTCAGTCTCCATTTTTTCCTGATCCTCCTGATTTTTTCCAAACAGCATTCAACCTCACCATTCAACTCCCCATTCAACCTACCCATTCAAACTCCCCATTCAACTCCCCATTCAACCTCCCCATTCAACCTCCCCATTCAACCTCCCCATTCAACCTCCCCATTCAACCTCCCCATTCAAACTCAGCACCTTGACACAGACTCATCATTTTCAACACACTCAGCCTTCTACAATCCCCATCATTACTGGACTCTTTGCTGGACTTCCTTATCTGTTGGTGAGATCATTCCTTTTCTCTATGGAATTTTCTACTTTAATTTGCTACCTTGTTTCCTGTATTTTATGGTTTTGTTATTTTGTTTAGTTTTCAGTTACATTGTTGCTCTGCTGCACTTGTTAGGTCTAACTTTCATGCACCATCCATTCCCTTCCAGACTGTTGTTGTTATTATTGTTACCAGCTGTGATCTTTTCATTCAGCTTTTATCTTTCCTGTCTGTCTGTGCACTGACTTTGTATTTGTGGGTTTGAGGCTCGGACACGACCCCATTTCTCCTTTGTGTTCCTTTTTGGCTTCTGGTTTCCCATTTCCCAGCTTACCTGTGCCATCTTTACACTTACCTGATTTGTTCACCTTTTGTTTATATTTCATTTGTTCACAGTAATAAACCAGTTATTTGTGAAATTGACACCTCTAACGTCCCTGCTTTTCCTGTCACTCTTACTGACTTATTTAGTTTAGCCAATGGTTTCTCCTCATGAGTGAAAAGTCGCATTGAACATAGTCTTTAGAGTTTGTCTCCTCTGTGAATTCGCTGGTGTATTTTCAGGTTTCCTGAGCAACTGAAACCCTTCCCACACTCAGAGCAGCGATACGGTTTCTCTCCTGTGTGAGTTCGCTGGTGTGAAACAAGGTTTCCGGACTGACTGAAACTCTTCCCACAGTCAGAGCAGCAATACGGTTTCTCTCCTGTGTGAGTTCGTTGGTGTTTTATCAAGGTTCCTGGGTAACTGAAACTCTTCCCACAGTCAGAGCAGCGATACGGTTTCTCTCCTGTGTGAATTTGCTGGTGTGAAACAAGGTGTCCGGACTGACTGAAACTCTTCCCACAGTCGGAGCAGCAATACGGTTTCTCTCCTGTGTGAGTTCGCTGGTGTAGTTTCAGCATTCCTGAGTGACGGAAACTCTTCCCGCAGTCAGAGCAGTGATACGGTTTCTCTCCTGTGTGAATTCTCAGGTGTTCTTTCAGGTTTCCTGAGTGACTGAAACACTTCCCACAGTCAGAGCAGCGATACGGTGTCTCTCCTGTGTGAGTTTGCTGGTGTAGTTTCAGGGTTCTTGAGCGACTGAAACTCTTCCCACAGTCAGAGCAGTGATACGGTTTCTCTCCTGTGTGAATTCTCAGGTGTTCTTTCAGGTTTCCGAGTGACTGAAACACTTCCCACAGTCAGAGCAGCGACACGGTTTCTCTCCTGTGTGAGTTCGCTGGTGTAGTTTCAGCATTCCTGAGTGACGGAAACTCTTCCCGCAGTCAGAGCAGTGATACGGTTTCTCTCCTGTGTGAATTCTCAGGTGTTCTTTCAGGTTTCCTGAGTGACTGAAACACTTCCCACAGTCAGAGCAGCGATACGGTGTCTCTCCTGTGTGAGTTTGCTGGTGTAGTTTCAGGGTTCTTGAGCGACTGAAACTCTTCCCACAGTCAGAGCAGTGATACGGTTTCTCTCCTGTGTGAATTCTCTGGGGTTTTAAATGCCCTAACTGGGTGAAACCTTTTCCACAGTCAGGATATTCTCCACTGCCCATCCTCACTTTAGCTGCTGGACAGGAACCTGGAAAATATGAACAGGGAAGAAAGTAAGAGGGACTGCTTGTAGGCTTAAGGTTGGTTCATACTTCAGACTCCAACCTAATTTGTGGTCGAAATTACGTCTCACACACTATTGCGACGTGCTTCTTTTTTGGAAAGTCCTACAGCCTTTTCTCATCGTCTACAACCTGTCATTTGCCAAAAAACAGAACATTGATCCTGCAAATGTCACGAGTCTTTTCTTTGAATTAACACACTACTGTGCTTGGAATAAAGTCAGTGTGAACATAACTAGTTGTTATCTCTTGCATACAGTAAGTAGGATAGATTAATGATTTGGATTCTAGCATTGTTTGAATAATTAGACTGCTTAAAATTTCTGTAATAATGCAATCAATGCTCTCCCTCCAATCAAAACAGACCCCTTATTGTACCCCGATGCTATCATGTTTTCAGATTGCTTCACTGTTTTTATACATTTATTTATACAGAGGGCTTCATTAGTAATGTATTTAGTATTTTTTCTGTCAAACAACTTAATGTTCCTTTAAATCAGCAAAGCTTTCATTTACAAGCAGAACATTCAAACGAGATCGCAACATGTTAATAAGAGACCTCTTTATTAAAGCTAGAATGAACAATAAAGTACTTTATGCTGGACTCACATTATTACAATTATTATGCATGACTATTTACATTAATAAAAATGAGATGCTTCTGCTATGGAATGAAAAAAAGTAAGATTTACAATATAAAAGCCCATTTAGTTGTTTCACAGAAAATCAGCATGTTTCTCAGTGTGATTGAGATACACGAATGGCTGAACAGGATCAACTGCATTTAACAGTAGAAAAGCCAAGAATCTAGTACCTAATTACATTGCACATGTAAAATAATATCCCTCTATTTAGACACTGAACATTTCTAATGTTATATACAGTACTTTAGCTCTTCTCCCTTGGTATAATGGAGTAGGAGTGCCAGTGTGAAAGGGGCTTATATCTGTATCTTAAGATCACCAGTAGTGAGTCCTATCCTGAACTGGTGTGAGTGGTACAGGAAAAACAAATAGCTAGTAATGTAACCCACATGCTCCCTCCTCCCTCTCAACCACACTGTGGATATCAAGCAATCTAGAATGACAATGTCACAGCTACTGGGAGTCACTCACCTGCTGGACTGCATTCTGACTGTGAGCGCCTGTCTCCTGTCCACCTCCTTGCATGCTATTGAGAGAGCCTTCCTCTCCTGCACCTTGCTCTCTCACGCAGATTCTCCAGCACCACGCCACACTCCCCGCAGGCGCACAGGCTCCAGCTCAGGGATGTTTGGTTTGAAGTCCTCGATTCTTCCTTCCCTGGTTCCATGTGGTCAAACTCTACTCAGGGGATCCTGTTTGTCACGGACAATTTCCAGCACCTCTTCTTGTTTCACAGGAAGGGGTTCTTCTGTCTGTGGGATCTCCAATTCCACGGTGCTCAGCTTTAATCTCAGATACCTCTGGCTGACCGCTGTCACATTGCATCTCACAGAGCTCCTGTTTAATGGGAGGAAGCCAGCCCAGAGACCTCCGCTCTAAAGGGGACAAGTTCAGGTTCAGAGAACTCCTCTTTAATCTGGACAGATTCCATCTCCACACTGTCCATGGCAGCACACGGATTCTGCTTAGAATCTGAAAAAGAAAACATGTATTTATTTATTTATAGTACTATTCAATGACCCGACAAAATCTGGCCTTAATCGCAGGGCTATTTTTACTATTGAAGGGACACAGAATTTCTTGTAATATGTTTATAATACCAGAGGATTTGGGGTGAAAGTTGGCAAAGTTACAATATTTCTCTTTTCATTAAATAAGTATGTTGAGTTTTTAGAATATCATGAGCAGTGGGTAGTCCCAAATCTGGAGCTACGAGAACACGGGGGGGCAAGTCAAATCTAGTCCCCCTGGGAACAGGCTTGTGGTTGTTGAGCCCGAAGCTAAGCAAAGGATGCACTGAAGTTACTATGATTCCAATGGGGCGTGGCATTGTTGGATTTTTTATAGTTATCCTGACAATCTGTGTTCCCTCTAAGGCTAAAATGTGCACATTATTCACAGTAACTGGCAACAACCTTCGCAAGTTATTATCATAACTATCAACCTCAATCGAGACTCCAGCCTCTCGAGGTAAACCTATTACTTGAAGACCATTCTTCACAGCATTACATAAGCAGAGCTCGCTCGGGCACCAGCGAATCTACAGGCACAGGGGGTGAAGCAGACTTGGCGATTCTGCCTCTATAGAGAATGCTGCTCATGAACTTTACAGTCGTATAATTGAATACTAAAATCAGTGAAGCACAATCATCCTGTGCTATTTAGAAGTATACATACTCCATTAAACCACAATATAAATCACAATACTCACACTTTTATGGTTTTTGTTTTATTTCCCCTTTTAAAAAACGTCCATTTCAGAAATCCTCTCAAGTGTAAAAATGCAATCAGCACATTAGTTGAGAATACTCATTTGTTTTATAGTACTTGAAGACTTTAGAGAGTTTATCATGTGACTTCTCTCCATGTCTCTGCTGAAACAACATGGCGGCTGCACCAACGAAGACAAAAAAAGCAATGCCATTAAATATCACAATGCCAGTCATGAACACACAGAGAATAAGAAAGCAAATAAGATGGCAACAATGGCAAAGCACTGAATCGTATGCTGAAAAACTAAGAGCTAAGGTACTGCGCTCAAGGTGGAGCTTTCCTAAAGCAATGCCATTAAATATCACAATGCCAGTCATGAACACGCAGAGAATAAGAAAGCAAATAAGACGGCAACAATGCCATTAAATATCACAATGCCAGTCATGAACACCTAGAGAATAAGAAAGCAAATAAGACGGCAACAATGCCATTAAATATCACAATGCCAGTCATGAACACCTAGAGAATAAGAAAGCAAATAAGACGGCAACAATGCCATTAAATATCACAATGCCAGTCATGAACACCTAGAGAATAAGAAAGCAAATAAAGACGGCAACAATGCCATTAAATATCACAATGCCAGTCATGAACACCTAGAGAATAAGAAAGCAAATAAGATGGCAACAATGCCATTAAATATCACAATGCCAGTCATGAACACAGAGAATAAGAAAGCAAATAAGATGGCAACAATGCCATTAAATATCACAATGCCAGTCATGAACACCTAGAGAATAAGAAAGCAAATAAGATGGCAACAATGCCATTAAATATCACAATGCCAGTCATGAACACACAGAGAATAAGAAAGCAAATAAGATGGCAACAATGCCATTAAATATCACAATGCCAGTCATGAACACACAGAGAACAAGAAAGCAAATAAGATGGCAACAATGCCATTAAATATCACAATGCCAGTCATGAACACCTAGAGAATAAGAAAGCAAATAAGATGGCAACAATGCCATTAAATATCACAATGCCAGTCATGAACACCTAGAAGAATAGAAAGCAAATAAGATGGCAACAATGCCATTAAATATCACAATGCCAGTCATGAACACAGAGAATAAGAAAGCAAATAAGATGGCAACAATGCCATTAAATATCACAATGCCAGTCATGAACACACAGAGAATAAGAAAGCAAATAAGATGGCAACAATGCCATTAAATATCACAATGCCAGTCATGAACACACAGAGAATAAGAAAGCAAATAAGATGGCAACAATGCCATTAAATATCACAATGCCAGTCATGAACACACAGAGAATAAGAAAGCAAATAAGATGGCAACAATGCCATTAAATATCACAATGCCAGTCATGAACACACAGAGAATAAGAAAGCAAATAAGATGGCAACAATGCCATTAAATATCACAATGCCAGTCATGAACACACAGAGAACAAGAAAGCAAATAAGATGGCAACAATGCCATTAAATATCACAATGCCAGTCATGAACACACAGAGAATAAGAAAGCAAATAAGATGGCAACAATGCCATTAAATATCACAATGCCAGTCATGAACACACAGAGAATAAGAAAGCAAATAAGATGGCAACAATGCCATTAAATATCACAATGCCAGTCATGAACACACAGAGAATAAGAAAGCAAATAAGATGGCAACAATGCCATTAAATATCACAATGCCAGTCATGAACACACAGAGAACAAGAAAGCAAATAAGATGGCAACAATGCCATTAAATATCACAATGCCAGTCATGAACACCTAGAGAATAAGAAAGCAAATAAGATGGCAACAATGGCAAAGCACTGAATCGTATGCTGAAAAACTAAGAGCTAAGGTGCTGCACTCAAGGTGGAGCTTTCCTAAAGTAATGCCATTAAATATCACAATGCCAGTCATGAACACACAGAGAATAAGAAAGCAAATAAGATGGCAACAATGCCATTAAATATCACAATGCCAGTCATGAACACACAGAGAATAAGAAAGCAAATAAGACGGCAACAATGGCAAAGCACTGCATCGTATGCTGAAAAACTAAGAGCTAAGGTGCTGCACCAAGGTGGAGCTTTCCTAAAGTAATGCCATTAAATATCACAATGCCAGTCATGAACACACAGAGAATAAGAAAGCAAATAAGATGGCAACAATGCCATTAAATATCACAATGCCAGTCATGAACACCTAGAGAATAAGAAAGCAAATAAGATGGCAACAATGCCATTAAATATCACAATGCCAGTCATGAACACACAGAGAATAAGAAAGCAAATAAGATGGCAACAATGCCATTAAATATCACAATGCCAGTCATGAACACCTAGAGAATAAGAAAGCAAATAAGATGGCAACAATGCCATTAAATATCACAATGCCAGTCATGAACACACAGAGAATAAGAAAGCAAATAAGATGGCAACAATGCCATTAAATATCACAATGCCAGTCATGAACACACAGAGAATAAGAAAGCAAATAAGATGGCAACAATGGCATTAAATATCACAATGCCAGTCATGAACACACAGAGAATAAGAAAGCAAATAAGATGGCAACAATGCCATTAAATATCACAATGCCAGTCATGAACACACAGAGAATAAGAAAGCAAATAAGATGGCAACAATGGCATTAAATATCACAATGCCAGTCATGAACACCTAGAGAATAAGAAAGCAAATAAGACGGCAACAATGCCATTAAATATCACAATGCCAGTCATGAACACCTAGAGAATAAGAAAGCAAATAAGATGGCAACAATGCCATTAAATATCACAATGCCAGTCATGAACACACAGAGAATAAGAAAGCAAATAAGATGGCAACAATGCCATTAAATATCACAATGCCAGTCATGAACACCTAGAGAATAAGAAAGCAAATAAGATGGCAACAATGCCATTAAATATCACAATGCCAGTCATGAACACCTAGAGAATAAGAAAGCAAATAAGATGGCAACAATGCCATTAAATATCACAATGCCAGTCATGAACACACAGAGAATAAGAAAGCAAATAAGATGGCAACAATGCCATTAAATATCACAATGCCAGTCATGAACACCTAGAGAATAAGAAAGCAAATAAGACGGCAACAATGCCATTAAATATCACAATGCCAGTCATGAACACACAGAGAATAAGAAAGCAAATAAGATGGCAACAATGCCATTAAATATCACAATGCCAGTCATGAACACACAGAGAATAAGAAAGCAAATAAGATGGCAACAATGGCAAAGCACTGCATCGTATGCTGAAAAACTAAGAGGTAAGGTGCTGCACTCAAGGTGGAGCTTCCCCGAAGTAAGCTAAATTAACTCGTATTTCATTTTTTTTTTATAGTTTATTTTTCTATGCTACTTGTCTTTAATGAAGCTATAATTAGCTATTTTAAACCACGGCTGTTTCTTAATTGAAACATATTTTCTGATGATGAAGAAATGAGCTCAAAACTATTTCTCACTATACAATCCTGAAAGGAAATTGATTACTTTACTGTGTAAAGGATGTAGCCACTACACTACACAACGCTGGCTTCATAAAGACATTCTGTCTGGAGACAACTCTTTAAATCTTGCTAAAAAAACACTGCAGAATTGGGAAAGAATCAATTGAGAGGATGACTTGTGTGTTTACACTAAAAGGGGCGCTATTGAAATTACAATATCGGTTATACAACCAACAGGGCTGCATTGGATCAGAGGAGGACTAAAAATCAGAGGCAGAGCCACTAGAAATGTCTTGTTTAAATTTCAAGCAAATAGTAAAATTGTTGAGATACTTGTGTTGGAATATTGTTTCAAAATTGTATAATGCAACAAAATACATTGAAATGGTTAATGCGTACAAAGGTTTCCACTGATAATTTACCCTCTCAGTCAAAATGGCAATGGAAAATGGTTAGCACACAAATTTTCTTGATCCAAAAAAAAAAAAAAAAAGTTCAATGCATTTCCATCTACTTTCTGTATTCAGTCGCTATACTAGCGTATACTCTAGTGAATAGCCAACCTCGCTGAGCATTCTGGTTATATGACGTGTTGCTGGACTGAGTATTTTCAAGGTGTCTGTTGTGTAGAATGACTGTGCCGACCCCTGCATATAATATGATTTAAGCAATAGGATATGCAAGACACGAGACTTACAGCAGTTTATATTAAAGAAACAAACAAACATTCTCATACCCAGTTTCATACACACATGATTAAAGCAGCGTCATTATTAACTCTGTGTGTAGCACTCCCCCCTCTCCTACATTGAATGGTTTGCTGAGAATCGTCTCACTGCCCTATTGTAGCCGCGTGTACACTCAATGTGTTTGATTAGCAGGACACCTAAAAGCCTGGAATAACAAAATGCATGCGTTTGGATGCAGTTGTTTAAATTACCGGAAATGCAATAGGCGACCATATAGAAAAAATAGGAGCCTGCAGGTTCCACGTATAAAGAGTTTACTCGCAGCACTGCTAACTTTGAAATCGGTAGAATTATTCTGTTAAGTGAACCCGAGTCAGAATTAAAACTGCTAATAGACAAACGTTACATGCCACAAAGATCTAGCGAGATCTCTGTCATATTTACTGTAACTATTAATACATTAAAGACTTATATTAATAATAACGATAACAACAATAACCAAAGCATCACAAACAGTTACAATCCTGCCAAGTAACACGTTGACTATTTTGACACAATCAGTTCCAATCAGACAATATAAGGCGAGTATGAAGATGATTTAGAACATGAATAAAAAGAAAGAGAAGCTTACTTCAGGTATTGTCAGTGGGATGTGCAGCACGGCTCTAGTCACTCGCTCTGATCGTCTCGGTTCTTCTCTCCAGGGTAAACAAGCAGCTCAAACTAACAGCAACAGGTAATCTGTGTGACTAGACTAGTCTGCTCTGCATATTTAACCCCCTCTCTCGCAGTTCCAGGCACAAGAACACGCCCCAACACGTCAGCCCTCCCGGGTGTCAGCTGTCCGGTGTTAGCCTCTCTTTTGTTCTCTTCCAGAGGGACTCGTTAGCGCTTTCCTCTGATGGGTGAGCTGCAGTGAATGCGTCCTTTCTTCTCTTCAGGTGAGAGCCGTTACCAGCCACTCCAAATCTGAAAATGTGTTACAGTGTGTTAGTTTAGTTCAAGGAGAACAGGGATTTGTTTTTGTAATTCATATATTTGCTTTGTTTCATTACACAGATGTATACTGTACTATAGATCCGAATAGATCCGAACCTAACAGCGCTCTGGAAGAAGCCATCTACTAGTCAGGTCTGTATCATCCACCCCACTGCTCCTACTGTGCCTTTTGTCTTGCTTGTCCTGCTATGACTGTCTCTCACATCCCCTGTTCTGTCCTCCGCCCCTCGTCCTCTGCCCTCCCTCCTGCTGCTCCTCCAACCCTCTAACCTCATTTCTCTGCCTCCCCCCCCCGCACACTCTCTGGTGCACTCTGGAACTGTCACTCTTCTGCTAACAAAGCTGATTTCATCTCTGCCTTTGCCTCCCACCTCTCTCTCGATTTCCTTGCTCTTACTGAAACCTGGCTGTCTCCTGATAACACTGTTACCCTGCTGCCCTGTCCTCTCTACGTCCTGTCCCATACCCGCGTCTCACTGGACGGGAGGTGGGACGGGTCTTCCTCTCTCCTCCTTACTCTTTTCTGTCCCTCTGATCTCACCTCCCTCTCTGTCAGTACCTTTGAATTTCATGCAGTCCAACTAACCTGTCCCTGTCAACTCCTGCTCATTGTTCTGTACCGCCGCCCCCTGGGCCTCTCACTCACTTTCTGGATGAACCTCGACTATCTACTCTCCTCCTCCCTCCCTGTCTACCCCGACTGTCCTGTTGGGTGACTTCAACATCCATCTCTCCAACCCCAGCCACTCTGCTGGATTCCTCCCTCTTCTTCCTTCGACTTCTGTCTCTCTCGTCCCCTCCTACCCACAAAGCTGGTCAACTGACCTCACCTTTTCCAGGGCCTGCTGCCCTCCAACCTCTCTGTCACCCCTGGACCTCTCTGATCACTATTTCATCTCTTTTTTCTGTCTCTACCCCCCTCCCCTCCTCCTACCCCACTGTCACCTCTCCTCTCCGAACCTCCGCTCTCTCCCCCTCTGTCCTTGCCTCCACTGCTCTCTCTCACCTCCCTCCTATCGACTCCTTTTCACAACTCTCCGTAGACTCTGCTACCTCCTCCCCTCTCCTCACTCACCTCCTCCCTCGACTCCCTCTGTCCCCTCACCTCCCGACCTGCTCGCCCCTCCCTCCCCATCCCTGGCTCTCCTCTGTGCTCCGCTCGGCAAGAATCACACTGCGATCTGCTGAAAAGAAATGGAAGAGAACCAAACTCCCTGATGCCCTAGACCTCACCGCACTCTCCCTCCTCCTTCTCCTCTACTCTCCTCTGCTAAATGTGCTTATTTCAATCTGTAATCCAAGCTCCACTAACAACCCACGTAAACTATTCTCTACCTTCTCCTCCCTCCTAAACCCTCCCCTCCCTCCTCCTCCCTCCTCTATCTCCCCTGACAACTTTGCCTCCTTCTTCTCTTAAAAATCTCAGATATCCGCAAACTCTTTAACACCTCTCCCTCCCCGCACCCCCTCCTGCTCCAACCCCCACACCCACTACATCCCCTACTAACTCGCCTCCTCTCCACCTTCTTGCCCCTCTCAGACTCTGACCTCTCCTCCCTGCTCCAGGGTCACAAACCCACCCGTGTGCCTTGGACCCTCCCCACTCACCTCTTTCAAGCTGCTGTCCTGCTCTACTCCCCCTTCATCCCTCCTCCTCAACACCTCTCTACTTTCTGGCATCTTCCCCTCTGCCTTCAAAAAAGCCTCTATCACCCCTCCTCAAAAACCCACCCTCGACCCCACCTCCTCCAGAGCTACCGTCCTGTCTCCTCCTACCCTTCCTCTCAAAACCCTCGAAGCGGACTGTACACCGCCAGCTCTCTGCTTTCCTGTCCAACCACTCTGCTTGACCCTCTCCAATCTGGCTTCCGCTCTGCTCACTCCCACTGAAACCGCCCTCCTGTCTGTCACCAACTCCCTTAAGTGTGCCCGAGCTGCCTCTCTCTCCTCTGTCCTAATTCTCCTCGACCCTCTGCTGCCTTTGACACTGATCACTCTATTCTACTATCATCTCTTGCTGACCTGGGGATCTCTGGCACTGCTCTGGCCTGGTTCTCCTCCTACCTCTCCAACCGCACTTACCAGGTAACCTGGCGTGGAGCAACCTCCACACCTCACCCTCTCTTAACTGGAGTCCCCAAGGGTCAGTCTTGGGTCCTCTCCTGTTCTCTCTCTACACCCGCCTCCTGGGCCCCTCATCGCATCCCCACGGTTTCTCATACCATTTCTATGCTGATGATGCTCAGATTTTCCTCCTTCCCCACCTCTGACTCCACCATCTCCTCCGTATCTCTACCTGTCTGTCTGCTATTTCCTCCTGGATGCACTCGCATCACCTCAAACTCAACCTCTCTAAATCTGACCTCCTTTTCTTTCCTCCTCCTCCCCCTCCTCTGATCTCTCTATCTCGGTTCCTCTGGAATCTACCACACTCTCTCCCTCTTCCTCAGCTAAGAACCTTGAGTCACCCTGGACCCCTGCCCTCTTATTCCCAGCACATCTCCACTCTGGCACGCACTTGCAGATTCTTCCTGAGCAACATCCAAGAATCCGACCCTTCCTCACCAACTATGCTACCCAGCTCCTGGTCCAGGCCCTGGTACTCTCCCCGCCCAGACTACTGCAACTCCCTCCTGGCTGGCCTCCCTGCGCCCACCACCCGTCCGCTCCAGCTCATCCAGAACTCTGCCGCCGCCTGGTGTTCTCTCTACCTCGCTTCGCCCACGCCACTCCACTACTCCGCTGCTCCACTGGCTCCCGATCACCGCCGCATCCAGTTCAAGACTCTTGTACTAGCCTACAGATGCCTTGACCAGACTGCACCCAGCTACCTCCAGACCCTCATCTCTCCCCACACCCCCACTGACCCTCCGCTCCGCCTGCACTAGAAGACTGGCTCCACCTCCGCCACGCCCCTGCCTCCCGAGCCCGGCTCCTTCTCCTCCCTTGTCCGCAGTGGTGGAAACGACCTTCCTACAGATGTCAGGACTGCCCAGTCCCTGACCACATTCCGCCTCCTTAAGACTCACCTCTTCAAACAGCACCTGTAGAACTCCTCTGTTTGTATCCTGGGACACTATCACCCTTCATTTAAATGTGCTTTACTTTGCTCTTATCTGCCGCCTATTTTACTGCATTTAATCCTGTACTTCAGAATATTGTAATCTGTCAAGTGTTTAATCTGTAGTATTTTGTACTTAATCATATCCTGATGTAACTATCACTATTTAATCATATCCTGATGTAACTTTCACTATTATCTGCTGTATTATTGAATTGTGGTTTGTCACACTTGAGAATTATTGTATTTGTTTTTATTGTATGACTTATATTGTAACACTTGAATGTATTTGCTTGCGATTGTAAGTCGCCCTGGATAAGGGCGTCTGCTAAGAAATAAATAATAATAATAATAATAAATCGCAGAGTTAGCTCTGAACACGGCATTCTTTATATTCCCCTTGTGTGATCGAGTGGAAACCGCCTCTGCCAAGACTCCATCACCCACACAGCTCCCTTACCTGGAGACCGCAGCACAATTGTTATACAAAGGCTGTTTTATCAGTCACTGTTGTGGATTAAAATAGTATTGGTTTTAAGAATAAATAATTAAACTCACATGGAGAGTTGTCAGGTTACGGGGCTTCCTGTGCTGTAAACCTGGTCGTCATGGAGATGGGCAGAACGCAGCTCACGCTATTTCTTATCCAATGCTGCCATCGTGTGGTCAATTACTAGAACTGTTTGTTGTTATCTATCTATCAGCTCAGTTGCCCTTTGAAATGACTCGGATAACCTTAACTCCTGTGTAAAGATAGACATTTCAGATACATTCTTAAAATACAGCAAACAGAATATTTACAGGATAACCAGGAGAGTACTGTGTGTATAAATAATAGTGTTCTGTAATTGCTCTTATTTGAAATCATTCTCATGCATGTATCATGCTTACTACGTGTTCTTACTGGACTCATATCAGCAAATAGTTACTATCCGGTTTAGCTGCTCTTAGTTGAATTCACTCTTATAATTTACTGTGTGCTTTATTATTCTGCTCTTACTTGAATTGATTTTATGGTACTTTCATATCTGCTCTTATCTGTATTATAATATTCTGTAATGTGATATTTTATAATGTGATACTTTGTACTGTGATAACTTGTAACAACTGTAAGTCGACCTGGATGTCTGCTAAGAAATAAATACTAATAACAGTAGTAATGATGTCATTGCTGAATGTCACCACCTGTACTACCTCTTGTAAACAGCAGAGGGCACCAGCAACCGCTTGTCACGGAGCTGTGTTCAGATAAAATAAAATGTTAGTTTAATACAGTGGTGGCCGGTACGCGGGTCGCAAAGATTTTCGGTGGATGTCGGGACAAATCCTAGCATATACTCATACAACAGTTTTTGTTTCGGCTGATGGGCAAAGTCTTCTGTGTCGTCCAGTAGCACAGATGAAATCTCAACAGTTTCTGCGTGTGAGACGAACAAAATGCTTGTGCGAAAATACATTTTAATTTAGGCGCACGTAGGCGACTAGAAATTTCTAAAGGTAGACTATAAAAAATAAACGTGATTTATTTTTTCAGCTGGAAAGTAAAACAAACACAAAAAAAACCCCTCACATTCGGATCTAAACTCTAAGCTCAATCGTAATGCACCATGGGAATGTAGTTTATTGGTGTCCACTGCCCACTGTTAATCACACATTAAAAACTACAAATCCCATACCCCGCCAGTTTCACTGATTTATCAGTGCGATGGCTACTCGTTTCCAGACAGTTTGTCAAACCAAGATGAGGAAAATAACAAATTCAGATATGTCGGCGTCTTTACAGGAAATGAGCGATGCAGGTGTGTCAGAAATTGAAAGCGAACAGGGAACTTCGAGTTAGTTGCAGCGTGTTCACAGTCGTGTAAAATACAAGTTCAACCAACAGTGGCTAAAAGATTTCCCCTGGCTTAAGTTTGACAATGTTAAAAAAAATCCATGTTTTGCACGTTTTATCAGGATGCAGGGGAACTGATGGCAGGCAAGACTGCATTTTAACAGGGAGCCAGGAGTTCAAACATGAAAATATCTTAAACACAGCGCTTCAAAACGGCACGCAGTGTGCGGAGAGGCAGCTCAGCGCGCTGCCATAAACAGCAAGCAGCGCCTTCTGAGGAACATGCGAGCAGGCAGCTAAAATAAATAAATAAATAAATAAAACGTTAACCATTTTAATTTTGTTGATGCAAAAGAATTAAACTCCACACGTGTTATGTAAGAAAGAAGGAACAAAAAGATCTGTAGACATTCAACAATACATTTAAGCAAAACATGATGATTATTATTATTATTATTTGTGTGCGCGTCAAGCATTTACATTAAATATCTCTTAAAATTTGCTGGTCATAGCTTTTAGTTGGTCAAAGCAAGTAGTTTTTAATACAGTGCTATTTGAGTATTTAAAATATGGTTATCTTCAAAATTAAAATATCAGCAACGGTGTGTTAATTAAACGAAGCGCCTGACGCCGCTCGAACTTTCGTGATTTTTAAATCCTAACGGTCTCTGCTCAGCGGAGTGGAATGTTCAGGAGCCGGTTGCCTAGCAGCGTCTCCGCCTCCTTCTCTGCCCCGCCCCCTCTCTCCCTCTCTCGTTGCTCCAGCTAGGAGTTCACATTCAGCTTCCTTAGATTATATAGCGCCATTCTTTACTAACTTTTACAAATGAGCTTATTGAGGCTTCGTGTTTTTAAGATGGTTCAGGTGCAGTCCGGCAGACTGACTGCAGCATCATTACAGTATACCGCACTGCGCTCGGCTTTGTGTGGAGGCTGATACACAAAATAATGAACGACTGGTAAAGAAATCACATGGATTGCTTTTAATGCTAAATGAGTATCTGGTATTCCAAGTATTATCTACAATTAATAACTCAGCTATATTCATATTCAGAATGTGATAGAGTATTAAGACAGGGTCCAGTATTATAAATAAATAAACACGCTTTAAGAGAAACAGCAGTGATGTTTATTGCCCATTCCCATCCATTCTCTATATGTTTCTACATTGTGGTTGCAATCCACAGGACAAGGGACTCAGCGATGTTAAATAAAAAAAACTGGAGCCCACAATTAACCAATATAGAAAGGAAGGGGGAGAAATGTATTGCTCGTGCAGCACCTTCCACTTTCCTCTATTAAATGTCATTTGCCATGTGTCTGCCCAGTTCTGAATGCTGTCGAGATCATTTTGAATGACCTCTGCTGCTGCAACAGCGTTTGCCACTCCTCCTGTTTGGAACTGCAAACACAAGTCAAAAAGGAAGTTAGAAAGGCCAAGAGAGAGACAGAAATGAACATTGCTAAGGGGGCTAAAACCAATTCCAAAACGTTTTTCCAATATTATAACAGTAAGAGAGGAGGTTAAATGTCTAAGAGACACAAACGGCAAAATCACAGACGAAGGAAAAAAAATAGCGAGTATATTAAATGATTACTTTTCACAGGTTTTTACAAAGGAGGACACGGACAACATGCCCCACATACCGACCTGTTCCTATCCAATTTTAAATAACTTTAGCATAAGAGAGACAGAAGTGTTAAAGGGACTAGGAGCTCTTAAAATAAACAAATCCCCTGGGCCGGATGAGATCCTCCCAATAGTACTCAAAGAAATGAAAGAAGTTATTTACAAACCGCTAACTAAGATCATGCAACAGTCTCTTGACACAGGGGTTAAAACCGACAGACTGGAAAATAGCAAACGTAATACCGAACCACAAAAAGGGAGACAAAACCGAACCAGGTAACTACAGACCAGTAAGCCTGACTTCTATTATATGGAAACTTATGGAAACTATAATAAGATCCAAATTGGAAAATTACCTATATGGTAACAATATCCTGGGAGACAGTCAGCATGGTTTTAGGAAAGGGAGATCGTGTCTAACTAACCTGCTTGACTTTTTTGAGGATGCAACATTGAAAATGGATAATTGCAAAGCATACGACATGGTTTATTTAGATTTCCAGAAAGCTTTTGACAAAGTCCCGCATAAAAGATTAATTCTCAAACTGAACACAGTAGGGATTCAAGGAAATGCATGCACATGGATTAGGGAGTGGTTAACATGTAGAAAACAGAAAGTACTGATTAGAGGAGAAACCTCGAAATGGAGTGAGGTAACCAGTGGTGTACCACAGGATCAGTATTAGGTCCTCTGCTATTCCTAATCTACATTAATGATTTAGATTCTGGTATAGTAAGCAAACTCGTTAAATTTGCAGAGGACACAAAAATAGGAGGAGTGGCAAACACTGTAGCAGCAGCAAAGGTCATTCAAAATGATCTAGACAGCATTCAGAACTGGGCAGACACATGGCAAATGAAATTTAATAGAGAAAAGTGTAAAGTATTGCATGCATGCAATAAAATGTGCATTATAAATATCATATGGGAGATACTGAAATTGAAGGAGGAAACTATGAAAAAGACCTAGGAGTTTGTTGACTCTGCAATGTCTTCATCTAGACAATGTGGGGAAGCTATAAAAAAAGGTCAACAAGATGCTCGGATATATTGTGAGAAGTGTTGAATTTAAATCAAGGGAAGTAATGTTAAAACTTTACAATGGATTAGTAAGACCCCACCTAGAATATTGTGTTCAGTTCTGGTCACCCGTTACAAAAAACGATATTGCTGCTCTAGAAAGAGTGCAAAGAAGAGCAACCAGAATTATCCCGGGTTTAAAAAGGCATGTCGTATGCAGACAGGCTAAAAGAATTGAATCTGTTCAGTCTTCAACAAAGAAGATTATGCGCGATCTGATTCAAACATTCAAAATCCTAAAAGGTATAGACAATGTCGACCCAGGGACTTTTTTTGACCTGAAAAGAAACAAGGACCAGGGGTCACAAATGGAGATTAGAAAAGGGGCATTCAGAACAGAAAATAGGAGACACTTTTTACACAGAGAATTATGAGGGTCTGGAACCAACTTCCCAGTAATGTTGTTGAAGCTGACACCCTGGGATCCTTCTAGAAGCTGCTTGATGAGATTCTAGGATCAATAAGCTACTAACAACCAAACAAGCAAGATGGGCTGAATGGGGCCTCCTCGTTGGTAAACTTTCTTATGTTCTTATCTTTAAAAACTGGACATCTGAGAGCTAATGCAATAGTGATGTGCAGTTTGCGAATGAATCGTTCTTTTTGAACGACTCACAGAGGTGAACGATGGGAATCAGATCAGAGTCCTCATTGAATCAGCCCCCATAGGAGGCTGTGTGGTCCAGTGGTTAAACAAAAGGGCTTGTAACCAGGAGGTCCCCAGTTCAAATCCCACCTCAGCCACTGACTCATTGTGTGACCCTGAGCAAGTCACTTAACCTCCTTGTGCTCCGTCTTTCGGGTGAGACGTAATTGTAAGTGACTCTGCAGCTGATGCATAGTTCACACACCCTAGTCTCTGTAAGTCGCCTTGGATAAAGGCGTCTGCTAAATAAACAAATAAATAAAATCGGTTCTTTTGACTCACCCTGGGACGGGAAAATCTGGACGTCCCAAGATATTTTTACCCAGGGAGTCCTCTCCGCACTAGTGATGTGCAGTTCACGAATGAATCGTTCTTTTTGAAGGACTCACTCAGGTGAACGATGGGAATCGGATCAGAGTCCCCATTGAATGGGTTCTTTTGATTCAATTTATGAACAAGCTGCGTGGCGCACAGGAGTCGAGTTACCATCAAAACTCATGAAGTGATTCCTTACCTCTCGAGTCTGGCTGATTTGTTCGTTGTAACAAGGAAACTGGTTATCTCTCAACTCGTTGAGTGTTATGAAACTGAAGACCGATGTGCCATGTTGGATCCAAATTCCGCTTACTTAGTGCATGATAAGAACTCTGTGTGAGCCAAAAATGGCGTCAGTTACATCCTCCAGACCAGCGCTATATAGCTATGATCCAGACGGTGTCTACTTTCCAGAGTGTTGCTTCACGCTGACCATATTTTTTTTTTTCTTACAGTTCTTCTTAGTTTACTATGTACGTAACTTTGTGTAAGTCTGCCAAACAAATAAATAATAAAATGAATCACTACTAGTTGTAGCCTCTGTGTGTTTGTTATTTTTATACACATACAAAATTAATCATATCTATAGTTAACTATTTTGCACAAATTATGATTAATACTTCTAAGTCATCTTGAGTAAAGTCAGCCAAATTACTAAATAATAATAATAATAATAATAGGAGGCTGTGTGGTCCAGTGGTTAAAGAAACGGGCTTGTAACCTTGGATAAAGGCGTCTGCTAAATAAACAAATAATAATAATAATAATAATAATAATAATAATAATTGAGATATACAGCTAATTTCCAAAATAAATACAAACATCTACTGGTATTGTAACGTTATTGTACCCAAGGCTTAATTACTTGTGATTACATATTTGACCTTGAGGAATGAATGTATTTTATACATGACGATTTACAGCGACGGTTAAATATTTTATAATTTAATAATGAGCGCGATTCACCTTCGTCCACAAGGTAGTATCAGCTACATACAACGACCTTTTAAGATGATATTACACAGTCTCGTTCTTAAACGTCTATTATATTTTACACGCACATTAAATATACATTTGCTAAATATTATTTTAGTGTGTTAAACACTAAAAAATACTTAATATATACACATTTAAACTTTGTTTATATAAAATGTACATGTTGCGGTTATGGGTGTGCTTCAACGTGTGATTGATTACATGACTAATCCCTAAAGGTTTACTGGATAGAAGAGAAATTGGGCAAACAGCGTTTTGCTCTGTGCTTTTTTGTTGTTGTAAAAAACAATGGGTGACTCAAATAAAAAAAGTATAAAAAACACGTAAGAAATGCAATTGACTTATTTTTTTTTTTAAGATTAAATTAAATTAGATTGATACTGATGGCTAAACAATGCTAATGGTTCAAACAGTTATGTTATCTCCAGGATTCTAAATATATATTATTATTATTTTGTCAAACTATATGCTTCAAAAATCCCACATTAAACAAAAAGGCTACTACAGAGGCTGCTGAACAGAACATAAAACAAACAACAGCTTTCAGAAAAAACAAACTGGAGAGTCAGCGCAGACAAAAACTATTCCTGTGTCGGTTGTAGCCAAGTTAAATCAGCACTACAGGTCCGATCACAGCTACCTCGGTTCAAACAGCCTGCGGTTTACATTTTAAACGCAGTTAGAATTTTAGACCCGAATAGACGCGTTTTCTTTGTTTTGACTCGTTACTGATCAAATAGATTCCTGGATGGAACAAATATCATGACAACGAGCGAGCTGCATATATGGACTTTATTAAAGAATGGCAGATACCTTTGTGTAACCGAGTTTTGGGACTGTTTCTAATTGATGTCCACATCTGTATAACTTGGCAAAGCTTTGCCGTACACTTCCAATCAATTCAGTGGATGCAGACGTGCAGTCTCAATGTATGTTCAAATCCACCAGACAGAGAATGTCGGCAGCAACTGTTGGGAGATGTTGCATACTCGCCTTTAACAAATGCCAGCACTCTGTTTTCGTAAGGAAGCAAGTACCACTATTTTTAGGCTTTTTAGTGCTCTGAAATATTAGGTGTATTTAAACAGGTCCGTGAAATCCTCATTATAATCCTAATCCTAATTGGATGACTTGACCATGGTCATATGATTGAATCCATTCCCCCCCCACTGCGTTCGGTACTTGCTCTGTCTTTTTTGATTTTTAGTGACAGACTCGTCAACAACAGCAGCCATCATGACACTTCACCAGTAAAACAGGACGCACAGGCGCACGCAGCAAGGAACACGCATGACGCACCCCGCATCACGTGACTGTGCAGGTTAACGTGATTGGATAGCCGCATAGATGCAATGCAAACAACTCACTCAATCAACACGCCCTAAACCAGTAGAGTGTGCCATTGCACCGTGAGGCAGCGCAGCAGCCACATGTACATTTCATAACGAGAAAATAAAAATGTCACAAAATCGGGACAAATGGCGTCCCGACAGTACCTCGATCGGGCCGCGGGACAAAGCCCCGATAGGTTTCATAAATAATATTTCTACGTTTTCTGTGTAGACAGTCATACTGGCGTTCTCATTAATTTAATTAGATTTAACGCTGTATTTTTTTTATGCATATCATCCACCCCCCATTCCTTTATTTTCTCATTAAATTAAGCTTACCTTCTGACAGCCTCAATCTCCCCCTGTCCGCGTCATTTTCCAGTTGCAGCTGTCTGTCAGCACTGGATTACATTTGCTCAAAATGTGTTGATAATTTGCCCTGAACCGACGCTGCAGCTGGATGTTTGTGTGTATGGAGGCTATACCGCTGTAAAATATCTGTGTGTCCGCCAGAAAATACACACGACCGTGATTACACTAACATTATTAAAACATTTTAGAAGTTAA
>CM072681.1:13389022-13405979 GCA_036884735.1 Huso huso | reverse complement strand
TCTCTTGTTCCTCTCTTTCTCTCTTATTCCTCTCTTTCTCTCTCATTCCTCTTTTTCTCTCTCTCCTCTTTCTCTCTCATTCCTCTCTTTCTCTCTCATTCCTCTCTTTCTCTCTCATTCCTCCTCTTTCTCTCTCATTCCTCTCTTTTTCTTGTTCCTCTCATTCCTCTCATTCCTCTCTCTCTCACTCTCCTCTTTCTCTCTCATCTCCTCTCTTTCTCTCTCATTTCCTCTCTTTTTCTCTCTTGTTCTCTCTTCCTCTCTGTTCCTCTCTTGTTCTCTCTTTCCTCTCTTTCTCTCTTGTTCCTCTCTTTCTCTCTGTTCTCTCTCTTTTCTCTCTTTCTCTTTCTCTCATTCCTCTCTTTTCTCTCATTCCTCTCTTTCTCTTTCTCTCTCTCTCTTTCTCTCTCATTCCTCTCTTTCTCTCATTCTCTCTTTTCTCTCCTCTCCTCTTTCTCTCTCATTCCTCTTTCCTCTCTTTCTCTCTCATTCCTCTCTTTCTCTTTCTCTCTTTCCTCTCTTTCTCTCTCCTCTTTCTCTCTCATTCCTCTCTTTCTCTCTCATTCCTCTCTTTCTCTCTCATTCCTCTCTTTCTCTCTTGTCTCTCTTTCTCTCTCTCATTCCTCTCTTTCTCTCTTGTTCCTCTCTTTCTCTCTTATTCCTCTCTTTCTCTCTCATTCCTCTCTTTCTCTCTCACTCTCCTCTTTCTCTCTCATTCTCTCTTTCTCTCTCATTCCTCTCTTTCTTATTCCTCTCTTTCTCTCTCACTCTCCTCTTTTCTCTCTTATTCTCTCTTTCTCTCTCATTCCTCTCTTTCTCTCTTTCTCTCTCGTTCCTCTCTTATTCCTCTCTTTCTCTCTCATTCCTCTCTTTCTCTCTCTTTTCCTCTCTTTCTCTCTCTCATTCTCCTCTTTCTCTCTCTCCTCTTTCTCTCTCCTCTCCTCTTTCTCTCTCATTCCTTTTCTCTTTCTCTCTTTCTCTCACTCTCTCTTTTCTCTTCTCTCTCCTCTCTTTCTCTCTCATTCCTCTCTTTCTCTCTTGTTCCTCTTTCTCTCTCTTTCTCCTCTTTCTCTCTCATTCCTCTCTTTCTCTCTCACTCTCCTCTTTCTCTCTTGTTCCTCTTTCTCTCTCTCCTCTCTCTCTTTCTCTCTCTTTCTCTCTCTTTCTCTCTCTTTCTCTCTTGTTCCTCTCTTTCTCTCTCTGTTCCTCTCTTTCTCTCGTTCCTCTCTTTCTCTCTCCTCTCCTCTTTCTCTCTTTCTCTCTCATTCCTCTCTTTCTCTCTTATTCCTCTCTTTCTCTCTCTCTCCTCTTTCTCTCTCATTCCTCTCTTTCTCCTCTTCCTCTTTCTCTCTTCCTCTCTTTCTCTCTCATTCCTCTCTTTCTCTCTAGATTTCCTCTCTTTCTCTCTCTCCTCTTTCTCTTTCTCTCTCATTTCCTCTCTTTTCTCTCTCTTTCCTCTCTTTCTCCTCTTCTCTCTCGTTCCTCTCTTTCTCTCTCTTGTTCCTCTCTTTCTCTCTCATTCTCTCTTTCTCTCTCCTCTCCTCTTTCTCTCTCATTTCCTCTTTCTCTTTCTCTCTTCTCTCTCTCCTCTTTCTCTCTTTCTCTCTCGTTTTCTTTTCTCTCATTCCTCTCTTTTCTCTCCTCTCTCCTCTTTCTCTCTCATTCCTCTCTTTCTCTCATTCCTCTCTTTCTCTCTCATTCCTCTCTTTCTCTCTCATTCCTCTTTCTCTCTTATTCCTCTCTTTCTCTCTCATTCCTCTCTTTCTCTCTCATTCCTCTCTCTCTCATTCTCTCTTTCTCTCTCTCACTCTCCTCTTTCTCTCTTCGTTCCTTTCTCTTGTTTCTCTTTCTCTCTTGTTTCCTCTCTTTCTCTCCTCTCCTCTTTCTCTCTCATTCCTCTCTTTCTCTCTCTTTCCTTCTCTCTCATTCCTCTCTTCTCTTGTTCCTCTCATTCCTCCTCTTTCTCTCATTCCTCTCTTTCTCCTCGTTCCTTTCTCTTGTTCCTCTCATTCTCTCTCTCTCTTTCCTCTCTCTCCTCTCTCTCTCTCTTTCTCTCTTCTCTTTCCTCTCTTTTCTCTCACTTTCTCCTCTTTCTCTCTTTCCTCTCTTTCTCTCTTTCTCTCTTATTCCTCTCCTTTCTTTCTCTCATTCCTCTCTTTCTCTCTCCTCTCTCCTCTTTCTCTCTCTCATTCCTCTCTTTCTCTCTCGTGTTCCTCTCTTTCTCTCTCTGTTCCTCTCTTTCTCTCTTGTTCCTCTCTTTCTCTCTCACTCTCCTCTTTCTCTCTCATTCCTCTCTTTCTCTCTTGTTCCTCTTTCTCTCTCGTTCCTCTCTTTCTCTCTCATTCTCTCTTTCTCTCTCTCCTCTTTCCTCTTTTCTCTCTCATTCCTCTCTTTCTCTCTCATTCCTCTCATTCTCTCTCCTCTTCTTTCTCTCTTCCTCTCTTTCTCATTCCTCTCTTTCTCTCTTATTCCTCTCTTTCTCTCTCATTCCCTTTCTCTCTCATTCCTCTTTCTCTCTCGTTCCTCTCTCTCTTGTTCTCTCTTTCTCTCTCCTCTCCTCTTTCTCTCACTCCTCTCTTTCTCTCTCATTCCTCTCTTTTCTCTCTCACTTGTTCTCTCTTTTCTCTCTTCCTCTCTTTCTCATTCCTCTCTTTCTCTCTCATTCCTCTCTTTCTCTCTTGTTCTCTCTTTCTCTCTCATTCCTCTCTTTCTCTCTCATTCCTCTCTTTCTCTCTCATTTCTCTCTTTCTCTCTTGTTCCTCTCTCTTTCTCTCTCACTCTTTCTCTCGTTCCTTCTTTCTCTCTTGTTCCTCTCTTTCTCTCTCCTCTTTCCTCTCTTTCTCTCTCATTCCTCTCTTTCTCTCTCGTTCCTTCTCTCTTGTTCTCTCTTTCTCTCTCTCCTTTCTCTCTCATTCCTCTTTTCTCTCTCATTCTCTCTTTCTCTCACTCTTTCTCTCTCTCTCTCTCTTTCTCTCTTTCCTCTCTTTCTCCTCTCTTTCTCTCTCATTCCTCTCTTTCTCTCTCATTCCTCTCCTCTTTCTCTCTCTTTTCCTCTCTTTCTTCTCTCTCTCTCTCTCTCTCTCTCTCTCTCTCTCTCTCTCTCTCTGAGGATTGTGGGATTGTGGGAGGAGCTTGTGGAGAGGCGGTAGCGTTGAGCAGCTGGTGCGGTAGGAGAGTGTTTTAGCTACTATATTTTTTGCAAATTTTATATTTAATTGTTAATTGTTTAGTTCGTTTATATATCTTTGTTTCGTTGTTTTGTTTGTACTTTACCGTTTATAGAGTAGTGTGTGTGTGTGTGTGGGTCCCGTTATGGGATCTCACTCTGGAGGGCTGGGGGCTCTCAGCCGCCGACACGGGGTCAGCTGCTTGCCCGATGCCGGCGTGTCGGTGGAGGAGTGCCTGCTGGCAGTGGGAGAGGTGGTCGGGTGTGACAATATAATATCGGCATCCCGTATGAATAAAAGGTTTGTCGTGTTTTTAAAAGAGGTATCGCTGGTCAATCAACTAGTGGAGGAAGGTTTTTCAGTGAAAGGAGATTTTTATTCAAAGTATCCCCTTAGTAACCCCTGTTACCAAAGGTAATCATGTCTAATTTGCCGCCATTTTAAAAAACGAGACCTTGCAAATGAAATATGCCCATTATGGCAAACTGGTGTCCCCAATTAAAAATATACCATTAGGGTGCAGTGAACACAAATGTTAAGCGCCCCTGTCTTGGAAGGAGACAGGCTGCGTTTTTGTGCTGAACAAACCCGGGAGGTGAACAGGGACACCAGAGGAGAGCCTGCCCGAGAAAAAACAAAGATGAGGAAAGGCAGGGCAGGGTACTGATGGCAGGGAGGAGGCTGGGGATGTTGGGGGTGAGCGGAGGATGAGGCTGCTCCCCATCGCAGCGCCAGCCGGAGTCTGCAGAGACCAGGGAGCCGCCGATCGATGAACCGCCCACACCACAGCCGAGGCTGAAGAGACTCAGCCACGGTCCGTCACCAAAATAAAACTACCGAAAATGATGAGGGTTTTGTGATGGTAGCTAAAAAAAGACTTAAAAACAAAAAAACAAAGAAGTTGCAGATCTGCCTAACAGCGAGCGGGGACGGAGCAGGCCCCGAGCCTGTGCTGGAGGGGAGCCTGCAGTCTCAGGCAGGGGGTCTGTCCTCCTGATATGGAGGGGAGGGGAGCGGCACGGCGACAGGCTTACAACCCGGTAGCGGTGCAGCTTTTTTCTTCTCTGAACCCCAGCAAGCGGGAGGCAGAGGCAGCGGTGGCGGCTGTGGCTGTGCTGGGAGGAGGGAGAGGAGAGCGGCGCTGTAGAGGTGGAGAGCAGCGGAGGAGCTGGCAGCCCGTGGGATCGGAGCAGACAGCGAGGACGGAGCAGAGGAAATGGAGGGGAGCTCTGACTCCTCGCTTATCTCTGACATCCCGATAGCCAACCCGTTAACAGGGGAAAAAAATCTATACCCTAGATGAATTTAAACAGTTTATGGAGTACAAAAAGGAAAAGGGGGTTGAAATTGAAAACTTCTTCCCAGATCTGAGATTATTCCTCCACTCACACACATCGTCACACTAAAGGCAACATTAGAGGAGTTTGACCAGCAAAAAGGTACCGTCTTAAAAATATGTTCAAATAATTAGAAAAAGATCGCTAATGTTGCCAAACAATAATTTTAAAATGGATACTTCTTTTTAAGAATTTTTTTATTGTTGCTTGTTTTATTCTGTCAGTTTTATTTTTTGCCGCTATGGAAAAGTGCGTTTTATTTCTTTTAACGTGAATGGCTGCAGACAGTCTTTAAAAAGAGCGCTGCTGTGAGTTTTAGAGCAGAAGCGGGGGGGGGGTCGGCGCTGCTGGGGAGGAGACGACTCAGACAGGGGAGAATGAGGCGTGGCTGGCAGAGTGGAGGGGGCGTGTGTGCTGAGCCACGGCTCAAGCACCAGTGCAGGAGTGGCAATTTTATTTAAGCCCAGCCTAGGAGCAACAATTTTAGATATTGAAGAAATTGAAAAGGGAGGTTATAAAAGTGAGAGCAAGGTTGGTGGTACTGTATTTGTTTTATTAATATTTATGCACCAAATAAAGGAAGGGAACGATTTTAATTTTTAATAAATTAAAGCAAGCTCTTTAAATATTGATAATGATGATGTGGTGGTGGTGGGGAGATTTTAACTGCACTATTGATTTTACAATGGATAGAAATAATGAGGAACCCAATCCCCAATCCTCAAGTGAATTAGCTGCAGTTTTTCAGTTCAGTGGCCTGGTTGATGTCTGGAGGTGTCTGCATCCCAATGCAAGACAGTACACCTGGTCTCATTGTCGTTCACAACAAATATATAGAGCCAGGTTAGACCGCTTCTACATCACACACATTTGAATAAATTCATTAAAGCCAATATCATCCCCAGTAGCCTCTCTGACCACCACTGCCTGTTAGTTACAGTAATACTCACCACTGACTCTCACAGCACCTCCTACTGGCATTTAATTTTAAAGTTATTACAGGACACACTTTTTGTAAAACAATTTAATGATTTTTTGGAACATTTGGAAAAAAAAAAAAACTTATAAAAATATTAGCAGTGGTGGGACATTGGCAAAACACAGATTAAAATCTTTTGCCAGCAGTACACACTCAATTCAACCGGTCACTGAGCGCAGCAGTGAGAGAGCTGGAGTTGAAAATTCTCCAGTTAGAGAGAGCAGCCTGGACACAGACCACCAGGAGCAGACCCTGCAAACGCTCAGGGAGCAGAAACACATGCTGGGCAGCCTGCTGAAGGAAAGAGTGAAGGGGGCGCTGGTGCGCTCTCGCTTATGGAGCTTAAAGACATGGACACCCCCTCCAGTTTCTTTTTGGCTTGGAGAGGAGGAGAGCAGACCTTCGGAAGATGCATTGCGTCCGGACGCCGGCGGCAGGGAGGGCTGTACAGCCGGGAGGAGATCAGCAGGGAGGCAGTAAAATTCTATTCTGAACTATACAGCAAAGAGCCTTGTGAGCAGAAGGATACAGACCTGCTGCTCCAGGATTTGCCCACCCTGAGCGAGGAAGAACAGAACCAATTAGACAAGCCACTAACATATCAGGAGCTGACCACTGCTGTTACACAGCTTTCAAATGGAAAAGCTCCTGGCATTGATGGACTGCCCACTGAATTTTTTAAAAATTTCTGGACTGTGATTGGTGAGGACTTTTTGCAGGTGCTGGGAGAGAGCCTCCGAGATAAAGAACTGCCCCTCCCAGCTGCAGGAGGGCAGTAATCACACTACTGCCCAAGAAAGGAGACCTGTGTTTACTCAAAAAACTGGAGACCTGTTTCGCTTTTTATGTTCTGATTTTAAAATTATTTCAAAATGTCTGGCCAATAGACTAAAAATGTATAGGAACTGTAATACACATGGACCAAACTTACTGCATACCGGGACGTTCCATTTTTGATAATTTGTTTTTAATTCGAGACTTTTATCAATGGCTAAGACATGTGATTTGAATGTTGGGCTGGTTTCTTTAGATCAGGAGAAAGCGTTTGACAGGGTCGACCACACCTACCTTTTAAAACCCTGGAAGCCTTTCGGTTTGGCCCTGTTTTATTTCTTATATCCAGCTTTTATATTGGAATGTTTTAGCATTTTAAAGATTAACAATGGCTGAGTCAGCCTTCCCAGTGTGCAGGGGTATTAGGCAGGGCTGCTCCCTGTCTGGAATGCTTTTATTCACTGGCCATAGAGCCCCTGCTGCACCTGCTGAGGGGCCGGCTGGTTTGGCTGGGCAGTGCCCTCCTCACCCTCCCTGTCGCAGTGAAGGTGTCCGCTTATGCAGGCGATGTGAACGTGTTTGTGTGCAGTGACGGAGACATCAAGGCACTACAGGAGAGCCTGCACACATTCCAGGCCTCTACAGCAAGAGTTAACTGGGCAAAGTGTGACACCTTCCTGTCAGGCAGTTGGCATGATTGCACCCCCTGTCCTGCCTGAGGCGCTGAGATGGGACAGGACAGGTATAAAAAGTGCTGGGGGTGTTTTTGGGGAGATATATGCAGAAAAATTGGGAGGGCCTAGTGGACAGGGGTGAGGGGGCGGCTGCAGAGATGGAGGGGACTGCTGGCCCAGCTGTCCTTTGGGGAAGGGTCCTGGTGATTAATAATCTGGTGGCCTCCATGGTGTGGCACAGGCTGGTGTGTCTGGACCTCCCCGGGGCATGGTGCAGGAGATCCAAAGAATACTGCTGGAGTTTTTCTGGGCGGGAGACATTGGCTGAGGCCAGCGGTCCTGTATCTCCCCACTGATGAAGGGGGGCAGGGCTGGTCAGCATTGCCAGCAGGGTGGCAGCCTTCAGACTGCAGGCGCTCAGAGGCTCCTGTATGCTGGGGAGGAGGCTCATTGGAAGAGGCTGGCTTTTTTTTTTTCCTCAGCAGAGCAGGGGGGCTGGGGATAGATAAACACCTGTTTTTAATTGAGAGTACCAGACTAGCTAAAGTAGGTCTCTCTTCTTTTTACTTGAGTGTTTTCGATGCCTGGAGGGCAGTGAGGGTAAAAAGAGATGAGGGGTCCCTGACAGGCAGGGCCTTGTTGGAAGAGCCCTTATTTTTCAATCCGCTCTTCCCTGTATGTTTCTTTCAGTCAATGACGCTCTGTGCCAGCTTTGTGAGGGCAGGAGTGACCAGGCTGAGACACCTGATCAACTTTGAGCTCTCCTGCTGGCTGACTGCTACACAGCTGGCTGGGCGGCTGGGCTGGCACTCTGAGAGACTGGCAGAGAAAATGGTCAGTGAACTGAGGAGTTCTCTTTCCCCCGAGTTCAGGGAGGCTTTGAGGGAGGAGATGTACAGCAGCACAGGGCAGAGACAAGACTTCATCTCTCCAGGGCTGCTAGTGTGTCCAGCAGTAGGTGAAGGAGAGGAGGATGTAGGTAACGAGGGAATGCTATTAAACTTAGACACAGTGAAAGATATAACTCTTCATACAGCAGAAAGTAAGAAGATTTACCAGATGCGTGTGAAGGCATCACATTCCCACCAGTTGAGGGGTTGGTGGATTCAAGGTGGAGGGCATGTCTGGAGGTAAAGGAGGGTGCAGGCCAGTTTGGAGGGTTCTGTATAAACTGCCCCTTACCAAAGAGAGGGGGGACCTGCAGTGGAGGATCCTGCACTGTATTGTGTCCACCGGCAGGTTTCTCCACAGAGTTGATGCTAGCATTAGCTCAGAGTGCTGTTTCTGCTCTGCAGAGGAAACAGTGTTTCACATGTATAGCGAGTGTGTCAGGCTAGGACCACTCTTCCATCTTCTACAAGAGCTCATGCAGTGCCTAGACAAGGAGTTCACGAAAGAGCTTTTTATCTTTGGGGTTCTCTACAGTTTTAAAAGAGAAACAGGTGTGTTTTTTAATTAATTTTATAATGGGTCAGGCAAATTGGCCATTTAAAATCCAGAAAGAACAGTATCTCTGGTGCCGGGCTGACTGATGTTGTGGTGCAGTTCAGGGTGTTGGTGGTCAGCCGGATAAGAGTGGATTTTGAATTTTTTAAACTCAGTAATAACCCAGAGGACTTCCAGGAGTGGGTCAGAGTGCTTGTGTGGTGGGAGGAGGGGAGCTCCAGGAGAGGTGGTGTGTGAGAGGCTTTGATTTGAGTGAGGAGGGGGAGCTCCAGGAGAGGTGGTGTGTGGGAGACGCCTTGTGTGCTGTGAGTGAGGAGGGGAGCCCAGGAGAGGTGGTGTGTGAGAGACGCCTGTGTGCTGGGAGTGAGGAGGGGAGCTCCAGGAGTGGTGGTGAGAGCCTGTGTGCTGTGAGTGAGGAGGGGAGCCCAGGAGAGGTGGTGGGAGACGCCTTGTGTGCTGTGAGGAGGAGGGGGGCTCAGGAGAGGTGGTGTGTGGGAGAGCCTTGTGTGCTGTGGGGAGGAGGAGGGGGAGCTCCAGAGGTGGTGTGTGAGACGCCTTGTGTGCTGTGGGAGGAGGAGGGGAGCCCAGGAGAGGTGGTGTGTGGGAGACGCTTGTGTGCTGGGAGGAGGAGGGGAGCTCCAGGAGGTGGTGTGTGAGAGACTTTGTGTGCTGTGGTGAGGAGGGGAGCTCCAGGAGGTGGTGTGTGAGACGTGTGCTGTGGTGAGGAGGGGAGCTCCAGGAGAGGTGGTGTGAGAGACGCCTGTGTGCTGTGGTGAGGAGGGGGGGCTCAGGAGAGGTGGTGGGAGACGCCTTGTGTGCTGTGAGTGAGGAGGGGAGCCCAGGAGGTGGTGTGGGAGACGCCTTGTGTGCTGGGGAGTGAGGAGGGGGAGCTCCAGGAGAGGTGGTGTGAGAGACGCCTTTGTGTGCTGTGAGTGAGGAGGGGAGCTCCAGGAGAGGTGGTGTGTGGAGACGCCTTTGTGCTGTGGGAGGAGGAGGGGAGCTCCAGGAGAGGTGGTGTGAGAGACGCCTTGTGTGCTGGGGAGGAGGAGGCTCCAGGAGAGGTGGTGTGTGAGAGAGGGTGCTGTGGGAGACGCTCAGGAGAGGTGGTGTGTGTCAGGGGGGAGTGAGGAGGGGGCTCCAGGAGAGGTGGTGTGGAGACGCCTTTTGTGCTGTGGTGAGGAGGGGGAGCTCCAGGAGAGGTGGTGTGGGAGACTTTGTGTGCTGTGAGGAGGAGGGGAGCTCAGGAGAGGTGGTGTGTGGGAGATGCCTTGTGCTGCTGAGGAGGAGGGGAGCTCCAGGAGGTGGTGTGTGAGGTGCTGTGGGAGGAGGAGGGGAGCTCAGGAGGTGGTGTGTGAGACGCCTTGTGCTGTGAGTGAGGAGGGGAGCTCCAGGAGAGGTGTGTGGGAGACGCCTTGTGTGCTGTGAGTGAGGAGGGGGAGCTCAGGAGAGGTGGTGGGAGACGCCTTGTGTGCTGTGAGGAGGGGGAGCTCCAGTTTTTGTTCTAGTTTTTAATTTTATTTTTATTGTTTTACACTGTTTTTATTAATTTTGGCTTTAATCTGTTTTTAACAGAAAGAAAACAATGTTTTTTCAATTGATTTTTATGATCCTTTTTTTTTGTTTAAAATCTATTTTTAAGGAGAACATGATGTATTTTAAGATTTTTAATATTGATAAGTCTTATTTTTGTTGTGTTTTACCTTTATTGATTTTTAATGGATTTTAAATTGGAATGTTTAATAAAGGATCTTAAAAGTCAAAAGTCTCTCTCTCTCTCTCTCTCTCTCTCTCTCTCTCTCTCTCTCTCTCTCTCTCTCTCTCTCTCTCTCTCTCATATAAAGAACATTATATCAACCCAGTTTAGTCCAATAAACCCAGTGTTTTATCTTGTTTTACTGCAGTGGTGATGAGCATAATTTGAAGAGAAGTCTCACACTGCTGCCACCTTAACGTGTGGGTCCAGTTATGCTTAAAACAACCTGCATGCATATTGAAATTACAATATCCACTGATTTCTACTGAAGATCAATGCAATTGTGCCACACTAGAGGACTTAGAAAATGGATGAGATTAGAAATCATTATGTGAGTTTATAATATACAAAATAAAACAGAACAGCACAGAAATCTGATAGCGGTGTTATTGATATCCGAGAATAAACTGGATTGGTGGACTGCATTGAAAAAAATAAAAGGAAACATTCTGCCACCTACTGGACACTTTCATGAACTGATTTTCTGTATGAACTGGTTTTATATCCTCCTTAACATGTTTGAAATAGTGTTTAAACATTCTCTCAATGAAGTGTACCTTTGTTGCCTTCACTAGTTTTATTCTGCTGGTATCATTTGAAACACTGAGGGAGACCTCAGTTCCAAACTCGTGCTGTGGAGCCTCACACAGTGTTTTTAATATTGCTACCTGAAAGAAACTCGTTTTTATTTTGATGCAGGATATCTGGTACTACACGAGGTTACAATATGGGTTTACAAGCCTTGCTTTCAGATAGTGCTGCACTTCCTTGATCACCTGGGGGGTGAAATTGCCCCCTCCCCTTGAACGGCTTCTTTCACAGTATCTTAAACTGTATTCTTGTAATCTCATAGTGCTGTATACATCTGTGTAATGAAACAAAGCAAATATATGAATTACAAAAACAAATCCCTGTTCTCCTTGATCTAAACTAACACACTGTAACACATTTTCAGCTTTGGAGTGGCTGGTAACGGCTCTCACCTGAAGAGAAGAAAGGACACATTAACTGCAGCTCTCCCATCAGAGGAAAGCGCTAACGAGTCCCTGTGGAAGAGAACAAAGAGAGGCTAACACCGGACAGCTGACACCCGGGGAGGGGCTGACGTGTTGGGGGCGTGTTCTTGTACCTGGAACTGCGAGAGAGGGGGTTAAATATGCAGAGCAGACTAGTCTAGTCACACAGATTACCTGTCGCTGTTAGTTTGAGCTGCCTGTTTACCCTGGAGAGAAGAACCGAGACGATCAGAGCGAGTGACTAGAGCCGTGCTGCAGATCCCACTGACAATACCTGAAGTAAGCTTCTCTTTCTTTTTATTCATCTTCTAAATCATCTTCATACTCGCCTTATATTGTCTGATTGGAACTGATTGTGTCAAAATAGTCAACGTGTTACTTGGCAGGATTGTAACTGTTTGTGATGCTTTGGTTATTGTTGTTATCGTTATTATTAATATAAGTCTTTAATGTATTAATAGTTACAGTAAATATGACAGAGATCTCGCTAGATCTTTGTGGCATGTAACGTTTGTCTATTAGCAGTTTTAATTCTGACTCGGGTTCACTTAACAGAATAATTCTACCGATTTCAAAGTTAGCAGTGCTGCGAGTAAACTCTTTATACGTGGAACCTGCAGGCTCCTTTTTTTTTCTATATGGTCGCCTATTGCATTTCCAGTAATTTAAACAACTGCATCCAAACGCATGCATTTTGTTATTCCAGGCTTTTAGGTGTCCTGCTAATCAAACACATTGAGTGTACACGCGGCTACAATAGGGCAGTGAGACGATTCTCAACCAAACCATTCAATGTAGGAGAGGGGGGAGTGCTACACACAGAGTTAATAATGACGCTGCTTTTTTAATCATGTGTATGTATGAAACTGGGTATGAGAATGTTTGTTTCTTTTTTAATATAAACTGCTGTAAGTCTCGTGTCTTGCATATCCTATTGCTTAAATCATATTATATGCAGGGGTCGGCACAGTCATTCTACACAACAGACACCTTACAAAATACTCAGTCCAGCAACACGTCATATAACCAGAATGCTCATGAGGTTGGCTATTCACTAGAGTATACGCTAGTATAGCGACTGAATACAGAAAGTAGATGGAAATGCATTGAACTTTTTTTTTTTTTTTTTTTTTTTTTTGGATCAAGAAAATTTGTGTGCTAACCATTTTCCATTGCCATTTTGACTGAGAGGGTAAATTATCAGTGGGAAACCTTTGGCCACGCATTAACCATTTCAATGTATTTTTGTTGCATTATACAATTTTGAAACAATATTCCAAAACACAAGTATCTCAACAATTTTACTATTTGTTTGAAATTTAAACAAGACATTTCTAGTGGCTCTGCCTCTGATTTTTAGTCCTCCTCTGATCCAATGCAGCCCTGTTGATTGTATAACCGATATTGTAATTTCAATAGCCCTTTTAGTGTAAACACACAAGTCATCCTCTCAATTGATTCTTTTCCCAATTCTGCAGTGTTTTTTTTTGCAAGATTTAAAGAGTTGTCTCCAGACAGAATGTCTTTATGAAGCCAGCGTTGTGTAGTGTAGTGGCTACATCCTTTACACAGTAAAGTAATCAATTTCCTTTCAGGATTGTATAGTGAGAAATAGTTTTGAGCTCATTTCTTCATCATCAGAAAATATGTTTCAATTAAGAAACAGCCATGGTTTAAAATAGCTAATTATAGCTTCATTAAAGACAAGTAGCATAGAAAGAAATAAACTATACTAAAAAAATAATGAAATACGCAGTTAATTTAGCTTACTTCGGGGAAGCTCCACCTTGAGCGCAGTACCTTAGTTTTTCAGCATACGATGCAGTGCTTTGCCATTGTTGCCGTCTTATTTGCTTTCTTATTCTCTGCGTGTTCATGACTGGCATTGTGATATTTAATGGCATTGCTTTTTTTGTCTTCGTTGGTGCAGCCGCCATGTTGTTTCAGCAGAGACATGGAGAGAAGTCACATGATAAACTCTCAAAAGTCTTCAAGTACTATAAAACAAATTAGTATTCTCAACTAATGTGCTGATTGCATTTTTACACTTGAGAGGATTTCTGAAATGGACGTTTTTTAAAAGGGGAAATAAAACAAAAACCATAAAAGTGTGAGTATTGTGATTTATATTGTGGTTTAATGGAGTATGTATACTTCTAAATAGCACAGGATGATTGTGCTTCACTGATTTTAGTATTCAATTATACGACTGTAAAGTTCATGAGCAGCACACTCTATAGAGGCAGAATCGCCAGAAGTCTGCTTCACCCCCCTGTGCCTGTAGATTCGCTGGTGCCCGAGCGAGCTCTGCTTATGTAATGCTTTGTAAGAATGGTCTTCAAGTAATAGGTTTACCTCGAGAGGCTGGAGTCTCGATTGAGGTTGATAGTTATGATAATAACTCAAGGAAGGTTGTTGCCAGTTACTGTGAATAATGTGCACATTTTAGCCTTAGAGGGAACACCGATTGCCAGGATAACTATAAAAAAATCCAACAATGCCACGCCCCATTGGAATACGCAAGTAACTTCAGTGCATCCTTTGCTTAGCTACGGGCTCAACAACCACAAGCCTGTTCCCAGGGGGGACTAGATTTGACTTGCCCCCAGCGTTCTCGTAGCTCCAGATTTAGGACTACACCACTGCTCATGATATTCTAAAAAACTCAACATACTTATTTAATGAAAAGAGAAATATTGTAACTTTGCCAACTTTCACCCCAAATCCTCTGGTATTATAAACATATTACAAGAAATTCTGTGTCCCTTCAATAGTAAAGCCAGCCCTGCGATTAAGGCCAGATTTTGTCGGTCATTGAATAGTACTATAAATAAATAAATACATGTTTTCTTTTTCAGATTCTAAGCAGAATCCCGTGTGCTGTCATGGACAGGGTGGAGATGGAATCTGTCCAGATTAAAGAGGAGTTCCCTGAACTCGAACCTCTCCCCTTTAGAGTGGAGTTCTTTGGGCTGGCTTCCCTCCCCATTAAACAGGAGCTCTGTGAGATGCAATGTGACAGCAGTCAGCCAGAGGTATCTGAGATTAAAGCTGAGCACAGTGAATTGGAGATCCCACAGACAGAAGAACCCCTTCCTGTGAAACAAGAAGAGGTGCTGGAAATTGTCCGTATTAAACAGGATCCCCCTGAAGTAGAGTTTGACCACATGGAACCAGGGAAGGAAGAATCCGAGGACTTCAAACCAAACATCCCTGAGCTGGAGCCTGTACGCCTGCGGGAGTGTAGCGTGGTGCTGGAGAGAATCTGCGTGAGAGAGCAAGGTGCAGGAGAGGAAGGCTCTCTCAATAGCATGCAAGGAGGTGGACAGGGAGACAGGCGCTCACAGTCAGAATGCAGTCCAGCAGGTGAGTGACTCCCAGTAGCTGTGACATTGTCATTCTAGATTGCTTGATATCCACAGTGTGGTTGAGAGGGAGGGAGGGAGCATGTGGGTTACATTACTAGCTATTTATTTTTCCTGTACCACTCACACCAGTTCAGGATAGGACTCACTACTGGTGATCTTAAGATACAGATATAAGCCCCTTTCACACGGGCACTCCTACTCCATTATACCAAGGGGGAGAAGAGCTAAAGTGCTGTATATAACATTAGAAATGTTCAATGTCTAAATAGAGGGATATTATTTTACATGTGCAACGTAATTAGGGGTACTAGATTCTTGGCTTTTCTACTGTTAAATGCAGTTGATCCTGTTCAGCCATTCGTGTATCTCAATCACACTGAGAAACATGCTGATTTTCTGTGAAACAACTAAATGGGCTTTTATATTGTAAATCTTACTTTTTCATTCCATAGCAGAAGCATCTCATTTTTATTAATGTAAATAGTCATGCATAATAATTGTAATAATGTGAGTCCAGCATAAAATACTTTATTGTTCATTCTAGCTTTAATAAAGAGGAGTCTCTTATTAACATGTTGCGATCTCGTTTGAATGTTCTGCTTGTAAATGAAAGCTTTGCTGATTTAAAGGAACATTAAGTTGTTTGACAGAAAAAATACTAAATACATTACTTAATGAAGCCCTCTGTATAAATAAATGTATAAAACAGTGAAGCAATCTGAAAACATCTGATAGCATTGGGGTACAATAAGGGTCTGTTTTGATTGGAGGGCGAGAGCATTGATTGCATTATTACAGAAATTTTAAGCAGTCTAATTATTCAAACAATGCTAGAATCCAAATCATTAATCTATCCTACTTACTGTATGCAAGAGATAACAACTAGTTATGTTCACACTGACTTTATTCCAAGCACAGTAGTGTGTTAATTCAAAGAAAGACTCGTGACATTTGCAGGATCAATGTTCTGTTTTTGGCGCAATGACAGGTTGTAGACGCATGAGAAAAGGCTGTAGGACTTTCCAAAAAAGAAGCACGTCGCAATAGTGTGTGAGACGTAATTTCGACCACAAATTAGGTTGGAGTCTGAAGTATGAACCAACCTTAAGCCTACAAGCAGTCCCTCTTACTTTCTTCCCTGTTCATATTTTCCAGGTTCCTGTCCAGCAGCTAAAGTGAGGATGGGCAGTGGAGAATATCCTGACTGTGGAAAAAGGTTTCACCCAGTTAGGCATTTAAAACCCCAGAGAATTCACACAGGAGAGAAACCGTATCACTGCTCTGACTGTGGGAAGAGTTTCAGTCGCTCAAGAACCCTGAAACTACACCAGCAAACTCACACAGGAGAGACACCGTATCGCTGCTCTGACTGTGGGAAGTGTTTCAGATCACCAGGAAACCTGAAAGAACACCTGAGAATTCACACAGGAGAGAAACCAGATCACTGCTCTGACTGCGGGAAGAGTTTCCGTCACTCAGGAATGCTGAAACTACACCAGCGAACTCACACAGGAGAGAAACCGTATTGCTGCTCCGACTGTGGGAAGAGTTTCAGTCAGTCCGGACACCTTGTTTCACACCAGCAAATTCACACAGGAGAGAAACCGTATCGCTGCACTGACTGTGGGAAGGGTTTCAGTTACCCAGGAACCTTGATAAAACACCAACGAACTCACACAGGAGAGAAACCGATTGCTGCTCTGACTGTGGGAAGAGTTTCAGTCAGTCCGAAACCTTGTTTCACACCAGCGAACCACACAGAGAGAAACCGTATCGCTGCTCTGAGTGTGGGAAGGGTTTCAGTCGCTCAGGAAACCTGAAAATACACCAGCGAATTCACAGAGGAGACAAACTCTAAAGACTATGTTCAATGCGACTTTTCACTCATGAGGAGAAACCATTGGCTAAACTAAATAAGTCAGTAAGAGTGACAGGAAAAGCAGGACGTTAGAGGTGTCAATTTCACAAATAACTGGTTTATTACTGTGAACAAATGAAATATAAACAAAGGTGAACAAATCAGGTAAGTGTAAAGATGGCACAGGTAAGCTGGGAAATGGGAAACAGAAGCCAAAAAGGAACACAAAGGAGAAGTGTCCAGTGAGCCTCAAACCCACAAATACAAACACACAAAGTCAGTGCACAGACAGACAGGGAAAGATAAAAAGCTGAATGAAAAGATCACAGCTGGTAACAATAATAACAACAACAGTCTGGAAGGGAATGGATGGTGCATGAAAGTTAGACCTAACAAGTGCAGCAGAGCAACAATGTAACTGAAAACTAAACAAAATAACAAAACCATAAAATACAGGAAACAAGGTAGCAAATTAAAGTAGAAAATTCCATAGAGAAAAAGGAATGATCTCACCAACAGATAAGGAAGTCCCAGAGAGTCCAGTAATGATGGAGATTGTAGAAGGCTGAGTGTGTTGAAAATGAT
>CM072681.1:13359897-13388522 GCA_036884735.1 Huso huso | reverse complement strand
AACTTCTTCACGTTACGCAGCCATCAAACAATTTGGTGTAAAATGATCCTGATACACAAGCCGAAAGTCACGTTCTGTCAGTCAGACCTCAAACAGGTAGAATGTTCACCGGAGCGGAAGGGTTAAAAGCAGCAAGAGATGGTGCCTCCCTTCCAAATCGAGGCAGATCATTCCACACCTGTGGGGCTCTGAAGCTGAACGCTCTACCACCTGCCTGCTTTCTCTGTGTCCTTGGAATACTTGTCATGGTTAAGAAAATACATGGGAGTTACTGTTTACATTTCCATGTGAGACGAGTTGTCAGACAGATGTGTAAATGAAGACAATAACACCTGTTTCTTGAAACATCTGATTTGCTCGTTTTCAATGCTCCTCTCCATTTCTGATGACAGAATGACATCTTAATTGGCACAGAATGACCACCTTGGAGTAGAAACACACGAGTGACTCAAATGACAGGCTTGCTGTTGATTTAAACACTTCCGCCTCTGTGTTCTGGGAGGGGAAATGTCTTCACACAAGGGGTGGTTGATATGATGTCATCGGGCACACACTGCAGTTCAGGGGCTATGCACGCGTGTATGAGGCCAAAGGCAGCCTAGGTCTGTACTCAAGTGTAAACGGGCTCAAATGATATGACTCTTAGAGCTGATAGACTCTTAGAGCTGATAGAATCTGAAGCCAGTCCAGGCCCGAGCTGTAAGTGTAAACACAACGTTAGAGAACAGATCGTAATACTTCATTTCATTTTCTGTTTTCAGGACTGCCTTATCCTGGTGAAAGCCAAAGAACAACGATGGAGTCTGTTTACATTAAACAGGAGGAGGTTATGGAATTGGTACCTGTCTGCATTAAACAGGAGATGCCTGAACTGGAACCTGTCCACATTAAAGAAGAGACTGAACTGGAGCCTGTCCACATGAAAGAAGAGACTGAACTGGAGCCTGTCCACATTAAAGAAGAGACTGAACTGGAGCCTGTCCACATGAAAGAAGAGACTGAACTGGAGCCTGTCCACATTAAAGAGGAAGAGACTGAACTGGAGCCTGTCCACATTAAAGAGGAAGAGACTGAACTGGAGTCTGTCCACATTAAAGAAGAGACTGAACTGGAGCCTGTCCACATTAAAGAGGAAGAGACTGAACTGGAGCCTGTCCACATTAAACAAGAGACTGAACTGGAGCCTGTCCACATTAAAGAAGGGACTGAACTAGAGCCTGTCCACATTAAAGAAGGGACTGAACTAGAGCCTGTCCACATTAAAGAAGAGACTGAACTGGAGCCTGTCCACATTAAAGAAGAGACTGAACTGGAGCCTGTCCACATTAAAGAAGAGACTGAACTGGAGGCTGTCCACATGAAAGAAGAGACTGAACTGGAGGCTGTCCACATTAAAGAAGAAGAGACTGAACTGCAGCCTGTCCACATTGAAGAGAAGTCTTTTGGCTGCTTGTTTAAGGATACAGAAAAAATATCCCTGCCAAAGATATCACATCAATGTAATGAATGTGGGAAGAGTTTCAGCTGGCCAGGAAACCTAAAACACACCAGCAATTCACACTGGAGAGAAGCCATATCAATGTACTGAATGTGGGAGAGAGCTTCAAACTCAGGAGGCCTAAAAAAGACACCATCGATTTCACACTGAGAGAAGCCATATCACTGTTTTGAATGTGGGAAAAGACTTCACTGAAAAAAGGAACACTAAACAAACACCAGCGAATTCACACTGGAGAGAAGCTGTATCAATGTACTGAATGTGGAAAGAGCTTTAATGTGTCAGGAGGCCTAAAAGACACCATCGATTTCACACTGGAGAGAAAAGTATCACTGTTTTGAATGTGGGAAAAGCCTTCACTGAAAAGGAACACTAAACAAACACCAGCCTGTTCACACTGGAAGAAGAAGAGAATGTAACTGAATGTGGGAAGAGCTTTAATGTGTTAGGAAGCCTAAAAAGACACCATCGATTTCACACTGGAGAGAAGCCATATCACTGTTTTGAATGTGGGAAAAGCTTCACTGAGAAAGGTAAACTAAAAAATCACCAGAGAATTCACACTGGAGAGAAGCCATATCAGTGTGTTAAATGTGGGGAGAGCTTCAGTCGGTTAGGAAGCCTAAAAAGACACCAGCGAATTCACACTGGAGAGAAGTCATATCAATGTACTGAATGTGGGGAGAGCTTCAGTGAGTCAGGAAGCCTAAATAGACACCAACACATTCACACTGGAGAGAAGCCGTATCACTGTGTTAAATGTGGGGAAAGAGCTTCAGTCAGTTAGGAAACCTAAAAAGACACCAGCGAATTCACACTGGAGCCAGCCTCCTCCTCCCAGTCCCTCACCTCCACCCTGCTTGTTGGAGTGTGGAGAGCTGTCTGATTCCTTGTCTCTCTCTCACCCTGCAGTAAATGAAAAAGTCCCCAGGAGTGAGAGCCAGCCTGAATCCAGAGACACTGAGAAGGGGAGCGTGTCAAACTGAAGGAGACAGACCCATTCTTTCAGAATGAACTGCATTGAAATTAACCCTTTGCACTCCATTGTCGGACCACTGGTCCCAATTGGGAATTATTCCTAAAAATACAGGTCCATTTCACACCTGGTCCCACATTGCAATTATTCCTGTTTCCAATGTTGGACCTGGTCCACATTGCAATTATTCCTATCAGGTCCATTGTCGGACCTGGTCCCACATTGCAATTATTCCTATCAGGTCCATTGTCGAACCTGGTCCGACATTGTTATTCCTAAAAAATCCATTGTCGGACCTGGTCCGACTGGAT
The DNA here is from genome assembly GCA_036884735.1 of Huso huso. Taxonomy (NCBI): domain Eukaryota; kingdom Metazoa; phylum Chordata; class Actinopteri; order Acipenseriformes; family Acipenseridae; genus Huso; species Huso huso. Next base: position 13,385,737 of record CM072681.1, on the reverse strand, counting down.
TATTCCTATCATCCATTATCGGACCTGGTCCGAATGTGGAATTATTCCTATCAGGTCCATTGTCGGACCTGGTCCCAGAGAATTCACCTATCTGGTCCATTGCCATACCTGGTCCTACATTGAATTATTCCTATCAGGTCCATTGTCGGACCTGGTCCCACAAACCTAAAATTCCTCAGGTCCATTGTCACCTGGAGAGAAGCAATATCCTATCAGGTCCATTGTGGGACCTGGTCCGACATTGTCAATTATTCCTATCAATCCATTGTTGGACCTGGTCCGACATTGGATTATTCCTATCAGGTCCATTGTCGGACCTGGTCCCAATGTGGGGATTATTCTATCAGGTCATTGTCGGACCTGGTCCGACACCAGCAATTATTCCTATCAGGTCCATTGTCGGACCTGGTCCTCTCATTCCCTTATTCCTATCCAGGTCCATTGTCGGACCTGGTCCGACATTGCAATTATTCCTCTCAAAAGACATTGTCGACCTGGTCCCACATTGAGCCATTCCTATCAGGTCCATTGTCGGACCTGGTCCTCACATTGAATTATTCCTATCAGGTCCATTGTCAGACCTGGTCCCACATTGCAATTATTCCTCATCATCCATTGTCGGACCTGGTCCCACATTGCAATTATTCCTATCAGGTCCATTGTCGGACCTGGTCCCATAACACATCCCTATCATCATTGTCGGACCCTGTCCCACATCATTATAAAACGCAAAAAACGGGTTTCTAGTCGTTTATTCTCTGGAAAAAGCCGAGAAAACCATTCAATGGCCGAGTGGGAGCGACAGGAGCCGAGATAAGTCGAAAAAAAAAGGACGTATCTCATGAATAGTCATACATGGTATCAGGTATCAGATAACGGGGCGGTCATAAGTAAACAAGCTGGCTGATGCGTCAGCGCACAGAGAACACGGACATTTGCAGAGCTTTTCTGAGATGTTATAGTAATAAAATAATGACTTGGATCGCATTATTGCGGAGTTTGGTGATAAAACGAAAACTCAGGAGATGATTGATGGTATGTATTACTATTATTATTATCATTATTATTTATTTCTTACATAGGTGAAAGCGATAGCGAACGAAAGGGCGGGGCTGGAGATGCCTAGTGAGTGCTTTGTTGATATCCAGTGCCTTTTAAACCCGTTTGACTGTGGAAAAAAATACTTTTAAACAGCGCGTCCTTTTTTTTATTTGATGTTGTGCAAACTTTTCCCTGCTTTGCTGAGTGTTTAAAGCGCACATAAGGACCTTTTTATTTGATTGTGTCGCATGTTCCCATGTGTTGCTACAACTGTTTACGTAAGGTGTATGTATTGTTTTAATTTATTTTTTTACATTTTGACCACTTTTTTAAACTTTTAAATTGCATTCACTGTCTCAAGATGGCTTCCCATGTACCCGCATGGACCTCTCAGAACTTTCCCATCATCCTCCTGCTCACATGTAAACAAAATAAAAGGTCCTTCTGTACCCTTTTCAAGTACCGAGAACCTCCAAGCGTGCTGTATACTGGAGCCCTATCATTTTAGTAGAGCTGTATAAATATACTGTAAAACATGAAAAGTTTGCAAGCAAACAATTCACAAAATGTGCATTTACTCAAATCTGCAAAACCTACATGCTACAACATTACCATCATTACTACATTCATAGTTTATACAGTTTGAATAATTGATCTAAACAATCTGCAGAATGAAGTTGCCTCAGACTGTTTGACAGTAACAGAGCTGGTGCTTTTGTGGAATCACCATTAGCTGTTTATTCCTTTTGGGCAAAATATGGCTTGTTTGCTTGTATTTGTATCAGTATGATATCATTAGAGTGACAATGCAGTACATTCTAAAGGCAGGCTTAGTTATTTAGAAAGGATTGCATTGAAATTGAGTTTGAGTTCCTGTATGTTTTCCAGTATCTGTGTGTATAAAGGGCACATTATTATGTTTCCATTACCTCTGTATGTAAAAGGTTTGTCATTGTTTAAACTGTCAATGATTCCTGAGATACAGATCTGCAGTGGAACTGAACAAACCCAAGGGAGACATTGAAAAAGGGAAACTTGTCAAAGGGGTTTGATAATATGGGCTTGTGGTGAATATTCCCTGAATATGATATTAATACATGGAAGTGTATTATAAATGTAACTGGACAGATTAATGAAATCTGTGTCTTGAAGAAAAAGGGCTCCTTTCCTGCAGACACACTGAACTGTGTGACCCCTGAACTAGGTGAGCAGGGCTGGGTGGCATCTGGACTGGATTAGGCTGAAAGGACAGTTGAATTCTGTACAGATAATTCACAACGGCAACAAGAAGCGGTTTGACGCGAGGAAGACATAAAGCATCGATGTCCTAGCGGAAAAGGACATTAAACATCAAAGGACTGAGTTTTAAGGTGCAAGATGAACAAATGACCTAATGCAGATAGCAACCTAGCATAGAGAAATGCTATAAATATTCAAGCAAAACTAAACATGTTGTGCTCCACTTTGATTGCTAAACTAATTGCTGTCACTCTGCTATGCCAAGCTGCAACTCCGGGACTGTGACTGAGAACACGACCCAAAAAGGGAAGGCAAGCTAGTAAACGACCAAATGCAAAGAGACTGAGTTTGCTGTAAGCCAGTATAGTTCCAGTTGCGTTTTCCTCTCATGAAACTAAATTAATTAATTGTAACACTATCACGTACAATTGAAATGTTAATTGTTTAGTTTGCACACCTTGTGTGTGAAATAACGTTTTAGTGAAACTTGATGAAGTAACTATAAGTAATCTACCTCATAGTTGTATGAAGAATTTATTTTAAAGTAAACTTGCTATATCGATAAACAATTTACTATTAGTAAGCTTAGTGTGATCTATTGTAAGATTGTCTGAACCATTTCAGTTTAGGCTGTATGTGTGTGTGTGAGTGTGTGTGTGTGTCATATTTCACTGGTCCTGGTCCTGCTATGTTTTAACACAGGCTGAGAGCTTTGACTGACTGAAATAGACTACAGATATATGACCAAAGGTTTTGCCTCACTCTATAGAATGAACTAATTTTGCTTCATAAAGTCAAATGAAACCTGCTGAATAATGTTACGTTAACATATTGAATTACAGTGATTTGTAGTTTTGCATATACTGAATGAAAAAGTGACAGATATTGAAATAAATTGACATTTTGAAATCTATGATGAAGTACTGTACTACTATTATGACATCCAGTAGACTTTTGTGATATCCTTGTGTAGTTTCTTTGATTACACAATGTTAAATAAGTTATGAATTGTACCAAAAATTCTAGGTGATGCTAAACTTTTGTCTGAGCTGTACATATAAATCAGCACTGCCATTAAAATAGAATGTTAAAGCTTTATATATTGTGTATCAATTGCATTCTATAAGACAGTGTGAAGTGTAGATGATGCTATTAAAAGAGAACACCTTTACACATTTCACTATTCAGAAGCCACTAATAAACTTTGCATTGATTTTACACTGAACTGTTGTGAAGTGTTTTTTCTTTATTGCTTTACTGCTCGGCTCCACTATTTGTGCTGCCTGTCTAGGAGAAGAGAAGTCTATTAATCCAAACAGCATGCAGATTGATTTAGATTGGATCAGGAGCAATGGATCCTCAAACAGGTTTGCACTGTACAGGGATGTCATGCATGCGGAAATGGGAAAAACAACAAACAAAATCCAGCATTACTTTAAAACATTAAGGTCACAGAAAATGACACCACTGCAGAGGTGCTTCATGTGGAGCAGCTTTGAGGTGCTTCATGTGGACAGCTTTGAGGTGTTTCATGTGGAGCAGCTTTGAGGTGCTTCATGTGGACAGCTTTGAGGTGCTTCATGTGGACAGCTTTTGGAAACACATTTAGAAGCACACTTCTGGAGATTGATTACTAAAATATGTATTTTATTTTTAATCGAATGAGGGTCAAGTGTTACAAACAGAAACATGTAACAATAATAATCCTGGTTTGTTAACTTTAGTGTTTCGTTGTATTGGAACCCAAGGGCTGAAGCTGAAATGTATAGAAGGGGTTCAGACTGATACAAATGAACAAGGAAATGTCACTTACACTAACAAGGACCATATTGGAAAAGGAAACATAATGACACCACAGAAATCTAATAGCGGTGTTATTAATGTCCAAGAATAAACTGGATTGCTGGACTGCATTGAAAAAAATAAAAGTAAAAATTCTGCCATCTACTGGTCACTTTTATGAACTGATTCAAATATTAAATTCAGAATCTTTAACAAAAAGCCACATTTGTGTTTGAACTGGTTTCTCCTTAATATGTTTGAAATCATGTTTAAATATTCTTTCAATGAAGTGTACCTTTGTTTCCTTCACTAGTTTTATTCTGCTGGTTTCATTTTAAACACTGAGGGAGACCTCAATTCCAAACTCGTGCTGTGGAACGTCACACAGGGTTTTTTAATATTGTTAAGTGAAAGAAACACATTTTTTTATTTCGCTACAGGATATCTGGTACTATACTAGGGTAACATAAATACCAGTTTACAAGCCTTGCTTTCAGATAGTGAAATGGGCAGCAGTGTGGAGTAGTGGTTAGGGCTCTTGACCGGAGGATCGTGGGTTCAATCCCAGGTGGGGGGCACTGCTGCTGAACCCTTGAGCAAGGTACTTTACCTAGATTGCTCCAGTAAAAACCCAACTGTATAAATGGGGAATTGTATGTAAAAATAATGTGATATCTTGGTCAATTGTAAGTCGCCCTGGATATGCTAATAAATAAATAATAATTATTATTATTTGTTTATTTAGCAGACGCCTTTATCCAAGGTGACTTACAGAGACTAGGGTGTGTGAACTATGCATCAGCTGCAGAGTCACTTACAATTACGTCTCACCCGAAAGACGGAGCACAAGGAGGTTAAGTGACTTGCTCAGGGTCACACAATGAGTCAGTGGCTGAGGTGGGATTTGAACCGGGGACCTCCTGGTTACAAGCCCTTTTCTTTAACCACTGGACCACACATCATCATCATCATCATCATCATCATCATCATCATCATCATCATCATCATCATCATCATCATCATCATCATCATCATCATCATCATCATCATCATCATCATCATCTTGTCATGTTGTCAGCTCCTTCCACAGGCTCTGTGATGAAGACAATGTCTCCCCATCCTTCTTGTCTGTTGCTTGTTCACTGAGTGCAGTTAAAGCCTCCACCACTTCAGGCATTTGGTAGCGAAGTGTTTTCACACTGTCAATGTGGTACTCCCATCTTGTTGTTGACAGACTTTTCACTGTGAGCGTCACATGATTTTGTAGTATTGACCAGCGCTGTACTGAGGAGCTGAAGAGGTTGTAAAGGCGCTGAAGAATGCCAAAAAAACTCACAGATAGTACGGATGACTTGGCTGAATCAGCCACAACAAGGTTTAGTGTGTGACTGCTGCAGGGAACACATTGCCTTATTGTTCAGTTCCAGCACTCTTTTCTGGACCCCTTGCTTGTGTCCCATCATATTACTTCCATTATCGTAGGATTGCCCATGACAGTCTGCAATGTTCAATTTGATGTGGTTCAGCTGCTCAAGGAGGGTATTGCACAAGCCTTTTCCTGTGGTGTCATCAACACTGATCAACCCAACAAAGTGCTCTGAGATGGAGGCCCCCACAGATGACTCGCAGTTCACAATGCATAGCACCAGGGACAACTGTTCTGTGTGGCTGATGTCTGGGGTGCAGTCCATTATGACTGAAAAGTATTTGGCCTCTTTCACTTTCTGCACAATTGCATCACATGTTCTCTGTCCAACTAATGCAATTCGCTCATTTTGGATGGTGTTACTCAAGTAATGATCCTTGATTTCTTTTTTTGTCAATCCTTCTAAGATGTTCGCTCATTATGGGATCAAACTGTGCCATCAGCTCTATCTGTCCAAGAAAGTTGCCATTATGGGGCTCAAAGCTTCTCTGAGTGTCCTTTTAACGCCTGGTTGCGTTCTGCTTAAATGGCAAACAATGGCAATTATTCTGCTTAACACAGCCCTCAAGTGCTGTACTTCCAGAGCCTGTAATTCCTGACTGGCATCATCAATGGTTTTGCCAGATTTCAGCCTTTCATCTAATTCACGCCAGCTCTGCATATTGGCACGGTGCGATTTGCCCTTTCATGCTCTTTCAAGTGGCTATGAAGATTTATCCACGAAAAACCATTGCTGCTAAGAGCATATCTGGTCCCCTCTTTCAAACAGCTTGCAGCAGAAACAAAATACAGAATCACTGCTCACCGAGTAAAAGCAACCACTTACGATGTATTTTCTCTCTGTTTTCATTTTCTTTTGGTAATTCTCTTCAGTAAAACGACGTGGGACGTTGTCATCGTTTTTGGGAAGTCAAAATCCTTAATTTGAACTGGCCCCTTTTGATCAGCTGACATTTATTTTGGGTCGCTTGTCTGGCCAAAGCGCTGGGTCGTCGAGAGAATGAGTTTCACTCACCACCGGTCATCATTCGATTGTTGTTGTGAGGATTCGGCGAGACGCCGGGTGGAGCTGCTTCTTGTGAGCTCGTCGCTGTAACGTTATCTGGTAGGTCTGTGCTAACGGTGCTGCTGCAGCAAGCTGAGGTTGGGGCAATATCACGAGGAGGACCAACATTTCCCACCTCCTCCTCGTTGGATGATTCTTTTGCAGTGTTATTCTTAAAGAAACTAGTGAGCTTCTGCAAACTTTCCTGTCGAGTTTTTGATTCTTTTATCTTTTTTCGTTTTTGAGCTCCGCTAGGATACGTGCGCTTCATTTTGCTTGATTTCACTGACTGAAGCTGGCCTAGTTACGGTAGCTCAAATGTGTCATGATGCGCGCTGAATGAAATGACCTTTTGTAAATATATAGAAGTGCAGACAGGGTGTGTGTGGTCTATGAAATCAAATGTGTATATTATTTTACTTTCTCTGAGAAAATAAGGATTTTGTTGCAATTCAGGCTGTAATGTAACACTGCTACTAGGCAGCAGGGGGCCCCCTAGCCTCGCGGGGCCCCACACAATTGCGTGGTTTGTGTGTTGGGAAATCACGCCCCTGATTTCAACATTACAAGAGCCAATCAAATCGTGTGAAAGCTCAAAGCAGGAGGAGCTCATTTGCATACAAACTCCAGAGTTTGCTGGCCAGTTAAATATTTAGCTAAATGTTAAAGCTAGTTAAGATTTAAGATTTATTTAAATATTTAGCTAAATATTGAATCTAGTTAATGAAATCACACAATCCATGCGGGTGTAATAACATCATAACCCTTAAACACAGCATGAAATCACACAATCCATGCGGGTGTAATAACGTCATCACCCTTTCACACAGCATGAAATCATGCTGGTGTAATCCATCACCATTTCACACGGGTGTAATAACATCATCACCCTTTCACACAGCATGAAATCACACAATCCATGCGGGTGTAATAACGCATGAAATCATCACCATTTCACACAGCATGAAATCACACAATCCATGCGGGTGTAATAACGTCATCACCCTTTCACACAGCATGAAATCACACAATCCATGCGGGTGTAATAACGTCATCACCCTTTCACACAGCATGAAATCACACAATCCATGCTGGTGTAATAACGTCATCACCCTTTCACACAGCCAAAGAGATAGCGGGTGTAATAACCTTCAAACAACCTTCCCTGTCAATCAACAGACTGTTCACTGACAAGACCGAACACGTGCAGGCAGCGCTTAATGTGTAAAGAAAGAGCTGCTAGACGCTAGCAATGACAATAATACCGACCCTAAGAAGAGCAGATTCAAAATCAGAACACGTTTAAGAACATAAGAAAGTTTCCAAACGAGAGGAGGCCCCATTCAGCTCATCTTGCTCGTTTGGTTGTTAGTAGCTTATTGATCCCAGAATCTCATCAAGCAGCTTCTTGAAGGATCCCAGGGTGTCAGCTTCAACAACATTACTGGGAGTTGGTTCCAGACCCTCACAATTCTCTGTGTAAAAGTGCCTCCTATTTTCTGTTCTGAATGCCCCTTTATCTAAACTCCATTTGTGACCCCTGGTCCTTGTTTTTTTTTCAGGTCAAAGTCCCCTGGGTTGACATTGTCTATACCTTTTAGGATTTTGAATGTGAATCAGATCACCGCGTAGTCTTCTTTGTTCAAGACTGAATAGATTCAATTCTTTGAGCCTGTCTGCATACGACATGCCTTTAAAACCGGGATAATTCTGGTTGCTCTTCTTTGCACTCTTTCTAGAGCAGCAATATCCTTTTGTAACGAGGTGACCAGAACTGAACACAATATTCTAGATGAGGTCTTACTAATGCATTGTAAAGTTTTTAGCATTACTTCCCTCGATTTAAATTCAACACTTCTCACAATATATCCGAGCATCTTGTTAGCCTTTTTTATAGCTTCCCCACATTGTCTAGATGAAGACATTTCTGAGTCAACATAAACTCCTAAATCTTTATCATAGATTCCTTCTTCAATTTCAGTATCTCGCATATGATATATATAATGCACATTTTTATTGTCTGTGTGCAATACTTTACACTTACCTCTATTAAATGTCATTTGCCATGTGTCTGCCCAGTTCTGAATGCTGTCTAGATCATTTTGAATGACCTTTGCTGCTGCAACAGTGTTTGCCAGTCCTCCTATTTTTGTGTCGTCTGCAAATTTAACGAGTTTGCTTACTATGCCAGAATCTAAATCATTAATGTAGATTAGGAATAGCAGAGGACCTAATATTTATTTGAAAGAGTATTGTACGGACTCGTGTTAGATGTTTACAATCACGTATTCTACATTAAAAAAGCCCAGAAGGGACGATATTGATGAAAAACTTCCCCACGAGCATTGGTTTGCCCTCATGGCCTGCACTATTATCAGCGATGTGTGTGCAACAGAAGCTGCTGGTAGATTACAAAAAACATCAATTAAACTGAGGCTAGGTAGTTGTTAACTTTAGTATGTTTTTTATTCTTTATTAATTAAATTATATTCATTGAAAAAAGGCAAGAGAACCAGATTGTTATTATTATTGTTTGGTTTAATATAATATAGCAGGCTAATGTTCCTATTGAAGTGGGCTACAATATATTTTGTCGTTCTAATCATTTAATCAAACTAAGTAGTGTTTGAAGATGCTTGTATCGTTCATGACGAAGAGAGACGAAGCCTCAATAAGCTCATTTGTAAAAGTTAAAGAATGGCGCTATATAATCTAAGGAAGCTGAATGTGAACTCCTAGCTGGAGCAACGAGAGGGGGAGAGGGGCGGGCAGAGAAGGAGGCGGAGACGCTGCTGGGCAACCGGCTCCTGAACATTCCACTCCGCTGAGCAGAGACCGTTAGGATTTAAAAATCACGAAAGTTCCGGCGCCGTTAGTATGGGCTGCCAAATGAGGAGAAAATAAATACAGCTTTTTATAAATGTGTGCATTCAGATATCATTTAGAAATCTAGTTACAAGATTTAACAGTTAGCTAAATATTTAAATAAATCTGTGTGTGTGTGTGTGTGTGTGTGTGTGTGTGTGTGTGTGTGTGTCAGTACCTGTGTGTGTGTGTGTGTGTGTGTCAGTCAGTACCTGTGTGTGTGTGTTTGTCAGTATCTTTGTGTGTGTGTGTGTGTGTGTCAGTATCTTTGTGTGTGTGTGTGTGTGTGTGTGTGTGTGTCAGTACCTGCAGGAAATCTGTGTTGTGTGAAAGGTGAATTTTTTCCATTCTTAGATAAATCAGCAGAAAATATTGCTATTATCAATCGATACAAAACGTATAGCATTTAATATTTAGAGGAAAAAACATGCATTTGATCTCCCAAATAAAAATATACCCTTTAATTCCAGTCTAAAGTCAGCTTACTAAAGATTAATTATATGTGTGTGTCAGTACCTGTGTGTGTGTGTGTGTGCGGGTGAGTACCTGCGTGTGTGTGTGTGTGTGTGTGTGTGTGTCATTATATGTTTGTGTGTGTGTGTGCGTGTCTGTACCTGTGTGTGTGTGTGTTTGTCAGTACCTGTGTGTCCGTTTCAGTACTTGTGTGTGTGTCAGTACCTATGTGTGTGTGCGGGTCAGTACCTCTGTGTGTGTGTTAGCACCTGTGTGTGTGTCTCTGTGTGTGTTTCTCGGTGTGTGTGTTTGTGTCTCGGTGTGTGTGTCTCAGTGTGTGTGGTTGCATTTGTGTCAGTGTGTGTCTCGGTGTCTCAGTGTGTGTGTGTGTGTGTGTGTGTACCTGTGTGTGTCAGTATCTTAGTGTATGTGTGTCAGTACCTGTGTCAGTTCCTGTGTGTGTGTGTGTCTCTGTGTCTCTGTGTGTGTATGTGTGTGTCTCAGTGTGTGTCTCTGTGTGTCTCTCAGTGTGTGTGTCTGTCGCAGTCTCAGTGTGTGTGTGTCTCAGTCACTTCAAGTCATACAAAGAGCATTTCAAGTGGAGCGATAAAGTGGAGCGAAGCGATCAAAAAAAGGCGCCAAGTTAGAAACAAGAATTGTGTGAATCTTGGGCCCCAGCACCTTTCCAAGTGTGCCTATTTGCTTGATGCTTGACAAGATTGGCCTAATTGCTTCTCCTAACTTGGGCTTTTGTGTTTGATATCACCCCTTTAAACGGCTGTTGCGTTTTTCGAAGGTGTTTTTTTACATTGACAATGTTTTTGTCGTGGGATTGAGAGGAGTTAGAAAAACGTGTTTGAAACGACCGAGAGTCTCTATACAGCTCCAAGAGTTTAGCTGTTTTCACCATGTTGCAGCGGCAAAACTAAATCACTTAGAATTACCATCTGTACCAAAAAGTCTGAAACACTCTTACATCAAATGTGATAAAAAAATATATATATACACACATGTATATCATCCTCCTTCTCATCCTCATCATCCTCCTCATCCTCATCAGTTCAATCAGGGTGGCTGTTTCCAGACTTGACCCTTGACCTTTGTGTATTTATTTCTTAGCAGACTTCCTTATCCAGACTCCGTTATCCAGGGTGACTTGCAATTGTTACAAGTTCTCTCAGTACAAAGTATCACATTATAAAATATCACATTACAGAATATCATAATACAGATAAGAGCAGATATGAAAGTACAATAAAATCAATTCAAGTAAGAGCAAAATAATAAAGCACACAGTAAATTATAAGAGTGAATTCGACTAAGAGCAGCTAAACCTGATAGTAACTATTTGCTGATATGAGTCCAGTAAGAACAGGCAGTAAGCATGATAAATGCATGAGAATGATTTCAAATAAGAGCAATTACAGAAAACATTATTATTTATACACACAGTACTCTCCTGTCTATCCTGTAAATATTGTTTTTGCTGTATTTTAAGAATGTTTCTGAAATGTCTATTTTTGCACTGGGGTAAATACGAGTCATTTCAAAGACCAACTGAGCTGATAGATAGATATAGATTTATTAAACAAACAGTTCTAGTAAATGGCCACACGATGGCAGCATTGTATAAGGAATAACGAGAGCTGCGTTCTGCCCATCTCCATGACGACCAGGTTTACAGCACAGGAAGCCCATACCCGACACCTCCCCATGTGAGTTTAATTATTTATTCTTAAAACCAATACTATTTTAATCCACAGCAGGGACTGATAAAACAGCCTTTGTACAGCAGTTGCCCTGCGGTGTGCAGGTCAGGGAGCTGTGTGGGTGCTGGAGTGCGCTGCAGAGCAGATTTCCACTCGATCACACAAGGGAATATAAAGGATGCCGTGTTCAGAGCTGACTCTGCGATTTAATGCGTGGAGAGATTGAAACCACTGAAGCTGTTTAAAAAAAAAAAAGTAAAAAGAAAATGTCGTGGTCTTCAACTCGCTGTTTTTTACAAACAAAAATTCAAAAATGAAAGCGTGCGGACGCTTTATTTCCCCGTAAAGCCCTTGTCTTTAACCACGGGAACACACAGACTCTTATGGGTTTGAAACCGCACATCACTTTGCGCCGGATCCTTACTCATGTCTGTCCCACAGGAGTTCCCTGGCTGTAGTTTATGTGGCTGTTCTTTGATCTCATGCAGTGTTATAGGGTGTGCAGAGCTGCTAGTCTGTGATGGTTGAAAAGTGCCTCCTATTTTTCTGTTCTGAATGCCCCTTTATCTAATCTCCATTTGTGACCCCTGGTTTCTTTTTTCAGGCCCAAGAAGTCCCCTGGGTTGACATTGTCAATACCTTTTAGGATTTTGAATGTTTGAATCAGATCGCAGCGTAGTCTTCTTTGTTCAAGACTGAATAGATTCAATTCTTTGAGCCTGTCTGCATACGACCCGGGATAATTCTGGTTGCTCTTCTATGCACTCTTTCTAGAGCAGCAATATCCTTTTTGTAACGAGGTGACCAGAACTGAACACAATATTCTAGGTGAGGTCTTAGTAATGCATTGTAAAGTTTTAACATTATTTCCCTTGATTTAAATTCAACACTTCTCACAATATATCCAAGCATCTTGTTGGCCTTTTAATAGCTTCCCCACATTGTCTAGATGAAGACATTTCTGAGCCAACATAAACTCCTAGGTCTTTTTCATAGATCCCTTCTTCAATTTCAGTATCTCCCATATATATTTGTAATGCACATTGGGATCAGTATTAGGTCCTCTGCTATTCCTAATCTACATTAATGATTTAGATTCTGGTATAGTAAGCAAACTCGTTAAATTTGCAGACGACACAAAAATAGGAGGAGTGGCAGACACTGTTGAAGCAGCAAAGGTCATTCAAAATGATCTAGACAGCATTCAGAACTGGGCAGACACATGGCAAATGACATTTAATAGAGGAAAGTGGAAGGTGCTGCATGCAGGCAATACATTTCTCCCCCCTTCCTTTCTATATTGGTTAATTGTGGGCTCTAGTTTTTTATTTAACATCACTGAGTCCCTTGTCCCTGTGGATTGCAACCACAATGTAAAACATCTAGAGAATGGATGGGAATGGGCAATAAACATCTCTGCTGTTTCTCTTAAAGCGTGTTTATTTATTTATAATACTGGACCCTGTCTTAATACTGTATCACATTCTGAATATGAATATAGCCGAGTTATTAATTGTAGATAATACTTAGAATACCAGATACACATTTACCATTAAAAAGCAATCCATGTGATTTCTTTTTACCAGTCGTTCATTATTTTGTGTATCAGCCTCACACAAAGCCGAAGCGCAGTGCGGTATACTGTAATGATGCTCCAGTCAGTCTGCCCGGACTGCACCTGAACCACCTTTTAAAACACGAAGCCCAATAAGCTCATTTGTAAAAAAAGTTAGTAAAGAATGGCTTATATAATCTAAGGAAGCTGAATGTGAACTCCTAGCTGGAGCAACGAGAGAGGGAGAGAGCATTTGAATTTGACAGAGAGAGACGTGCTTAACATGAGCTCCTAAATATACAAAATATTTATTGTCTTAGAATGAAATAAACACTGGAGAAATGCTATTTTTATTTCAGTAAAACAAATAGTACAATTAGAGACTATTTTCAAACAAAAAATATATATTTCAAAACATTAAAAAAATAAATAAAGTAAAACTATAAAGACAAAAACAGGACCAGAAGAGATGAACTAACAGCAGAGAGAAGTGAGAGAAGGAAAGAAAGAAAAAAAGAAAGGAAAAGAAAGAAAAAGGACAGAGTATACAATCAAAGAAAGAACAGAAAACTGCTAGGAAAAAAACAGCAAATTATCTGGACTTTGATTTATAAAAAGGTAAGCCTCTCACCTTATTTTAAATTAAATTAAATCCATTTTAAAGTTAGCCTGCGTGAGAAGTGGCAGTTGGTGTGTGAGGTTGACGGTTGGAAATGGATACATTGAGCAGTGCAGTAATGCAGCCTCGAACCCTGAGCCCTGCGTTCCCAATTCCCTGGGGGGAGGTGAAGAGCCAGGCCAGGAAACAACACAAGCACAAAGTGCTGAGAGAGAGCCCAGAGACTCTCATTGCTGACTGCTTCCAGGCTGGACAAAACACTGTCACCACTAACCTGCTCCTCTTCACTGAAAGCACACAGACGCCTGGCACACAGCCATATGTAAAATGTATGTACATGTAAAAAGGGAGGCATCTGCCAGGGGAGACAGTTGAAAATAAGGGAAGACGCAGACTCACACCACACAGTGTTCACAGTAAATCTGTATCAAAACGGCACTATCATAGATACGGGTGACGTGAGGCCAAAACTGGTGTCTTTTTGAGGAGAATTTCCTTTAAAAGAGCTGGCTGAGTCTGCAAAAACAAAAGAGCCAAAACACAGGGACACCCACAGCAGCAAGCCCTGTCCCTGACAGCACACAGCCTGCCCGCAGCACTGACAGCACAGCCCCAGTCCCCACTGTCCCAGCAGAGGAGAAAGCACAGTCCCTGAGATAGCCAGCCCTCCTCACCCAAATGCCCTCGAGCCCTCCACAGCACAGTGGCAATCATGAAGGCAAGCCTCCCTGCTAGGAGGTGGAGCTGACAGAGCTCAGGGAGCTAGTCCGGGGGCCAGGCTCACAGGAGAGCCACATCACACAGCAGTTGAAAGACCAGACCATACAGATCAAGCGAATATAAAGCCTCATTCAGGGAACTGAAGGCAGAGGTGAAGGAGCTGCAACAGGACAGGGAAACCCTGAGAAGAGAACTGACCGACTGAGAGTGAGCAGCACAGAGACAAAACAGTACAGAGCCTGAGGGAGCAACTGCACACTCCACAGTCCCCCACAGCCCTGCAGGAAAGTACAGCAACCCAGACAGCACAGTGCCCCCCAGCCCCAGCCTGCAAGGACACACTGACACACACACACAGCACACCAGCCAAACACACTGACACACCGACACACACACACACACACAGACAACACTGACAGCCCCCAGGCCAGACACACTGGCAATCACACAAAGCCTGACACACACACACACAAACCTTTAACAGCACACAGAACACTCCCAACACACACGCTGGACCCAGGCACACAGAACACTCCCACACACGCCGGCCCAGGCACACAGAACACTCCCAACACACACGCTGACCCAGGCACAGAACCTCCCAACACACACGCTGACCCAGGCACAGCCCGCCCCCCCTCAGACCGCTGCAAAGCACCGCAACACCAAGATCGCCCTGCTGATGGACTCCAACGGAAATACATTGATGAGGAAGTGGCTCTTCCCAAAACACACAGTGTCCAAGATCGGGTGTCCCGACCACAGAGAAGGCCCTGGAGGCTCTGTGTGGAGTCCACCCTCCCCCCGACACATAATCATTCACACAGGCACCAATGATCTGAGGCCCAGAAGAGAACGTGGCCAAGTCCATCAGAGAGTGGCGGAGAGAGCCACCCAGGAATTTCCGCATTCAAAAATCATCATCTCCACCCTGCTGCCCAGAAAGGATTTCACCAATACACCATCCAGAAGATCAACGCGGAAGTCTCCCAGTGTGCTCTACCCAACGCGTGCACCTGGCACACCACCCCACCCTCGGGCTGCAACACCTGTGCGACCCGTGCACCTGCACTAGCGGGAGTCAGCATCTTGCCAAGACCTGAAGATCGTCACCTGGGCGAGACCCAGCCAGCCCCCAACACGGCAACAGGAGAGGCCTCACCGCCCACAGACCACAACACAGCCACAGACAGCCAGGTGGGCCCCCAGGGAGCCTCCGTCCACAGCCTGGACAACACAACCGACACCTGCTTTAGCCCAGCCCAGCCCAGAAAAAAGCCCAGGCCGGCCCAGCCCAGCCCAGCCCAGCCCAGCGGACCCAGGTCCCGTCCTGCCAGCCATTCCCAGCACCCAGCCCAGCCATCCCAGCAGCAGCCTCACAGCTACGCTGCGGCCCCAGCAGACCAGCAGGGGACTGGGAGCACAGAGCTGGAGAGGAGATTCACCACCTCCTGAACCTCATCTGCACAAGACTTATGAGCTAAGTCACTACTATTAAAAAAAAAATAAAAATTTAAATAGATTGTAAAAAAAAAAAAAGAGAAAAGGGGAGGAAAGGAAAAAGAGAAAAAAAAAGTATATATATATTGCGTAGAGATTTCAGCAGCAAAAAACGTAAATATAATTAATATTTAGTGAATTATTACAAAACAAATATGTATATATATATATATATATATATATTTTTTTTTCTTCAAAAATGTTTTGTTTAATTCTAAGACAAAAAATAGATAAATAATTGCAAATATAAATCTGATTAAATCTTTGTCCATCACAATGTGGAATATCCAGGGCCTGAGCTCCTCAGTGTTTGGGCTGAAGAGCACAGCCCCAGAGTTTATAGAGAGTGAAAGGCCTGGATATCATCATCCTGCAGGAAACATGGTGCAGGGCAGGCGTGTCCTCACTGTCCCTCAGGCTACAGGAGATCATAATTGCCCTCGCTGAAAAAGACCACAGTCAGGCGAGGCAGAGACTCTGGGGAATAATCATTTTGGTACAAAGCAGAGCTCACCAACTCAATAGAGCCAATTAAGCGAGGAGAGTCACATTTGTGGCTTAAAATCAGCAAAATATTGTCTCTGCAAAATGAAATCTTCCTGTGTGCAATATATATCCTCCCTCAGAATCCCCATACTATAGTGAGGAAACCTTTACCAGTCTCCACACAGAGATCTGCCACTTCAGGCCCAGGGAAATGTTTCTGATCTGTGGAGATCTGAGCATCCAGGACAGGCAAGCAGCCTGACTTCACCAGCACACAGGGAGACCAACATATATTCAGGCAAAAACTCCTATTTCCAGCCCTATTGTCTCCCAGAGAAACAGCTATGATAGAAATAAATCAAAGTGGGAGACAATTACTGCAACTCTGTCAAGGCCTGGGCCTGTATGCATTGTGTAGGTAGGATCCTAGGGACTCTTTAGGAAGACACACCTACAGCTCAGCTCTTGGCAACTTAGTGTAGTAGATTACACCATTACTGACCTCGACCCTTCCTCTATTAGTGCATTCACTGTCAGGCCAATATCTCCTCTGTCAGACCACAGTCAAATAACTGTGTTCCTTAAAAGAACAGAGCAGACCAGCAACACACAGACACAGCCCTGCAAGCTGTATAACCTCCATCATTCCTACAGATGGGCTCCAAACAGTGCAGAAGAATAAAGAAATCAATCATCCAAAAATCAATCACTATTAAACACCTTTCTGGATTTACACCACATACTCACAGTAAACAGGGGTAAATCTAGCTATAGAAAACCTGAATGAAATATTTAGACAGGCAGCTTTAAAAATCCAAACTAAAAATAATTCGAACACTCAAAAGAAAAACTGAAAAGAAGAAAATTGGTTTGATGAAGATTGTAAAATATAAGGAAAAAGACTTAGGCAATTATCAAATCAAAACATAGACAACCAGACAACCAAGATTTCGCCTCAGCTACTGTGAAACTCTAAATTACTATAAACGCACACTAAAACAGAAAAAAAAATAACCACATCAACAAAGCAACGGACAGAAATCGAGAAGTCCATTAACTCAAACCGATTCTGGGAACATTGGAAAAAACTAAATAAATCAAAACCAGAAGAATTGGCCATACAAAATGGAAATATATGGAAAAACCATTTTGAAAACTCTATCAAACATAACACACAATGAACAAACCATTAGATCAAAACAATATTTATGAAAAACTGAAAAAACTAGAATTGTCAATTAAAGACAACCAGAATCCACTGGACTCTCCAATCACTGCCAGGAACTTAAAGAGAAAACTGCAGACCCTCCAGAATAGGAAAAGCCAGCCCAGGGGTAGACAGCGTCTCAATGAGATGTTGAAGCACAGCAGCCCTAAGCTGCAAGAGGCCCTGCGCAAACTGTTTAACCTGATACTAAGTGTGGGCTACTTCCTGACATCTGGAACCAAGGATTATATCCCCTGTCTTTAAGAGTGGAGACAAATTCGACCCCAATAACTACCGGGGCATCTGTGTGTGAGCAGTAATCTGGGGAAGGTATTCTGCAGTATCATTAACACTCGGATGGCCTTCCTTACCGAACACAGTGTCTTGAGTAAGAGTCAGATTGGTTCCTTCAAAACACCACACTACTGATCATGTTTACACCCTACACACCCTAATAGACAAACATGTAAACCAAAATAAAAATAAATTATTTGCTTGTTTTATAGATTTCAAAAAGGCTTTTGATTCAATCTGTACAGGATTATTTTATAAACTCCTCCAAAGTGGTGTAGGAGTAAAACCATTACACAATTAAATCAATGTATCCCCGGAAAATAAATGTGTGTAAATTGGCAATAAAAGAACAATTCTTCTCACAGGGGCGTGGGTGAGACAGGGGGTGCAGTTTGGGTGCACTTGTTCAGCATCACCATCAAGTAGATTGGCCACAGTGTTGGAGCAATCTAACCCACAGCCTCCTTTCTCTGCCATTCCACTGAGGGAAGTGGAATTCCTGCTCTACGCAGATGACCTGTACAGTCCTGCTGTAAGCCCACAGAGCAGGGCTGCAGCAAACCTGTCGGTGCTGCTGGGCAATTGCTGTCAGACCTGGGCCCCTGGCAGTAAACATGAACAAAACTAAAATCATGATTTCAGAAAAAACCAGATATCAGGAAAGTAGATCCATCTTCACACTACACCACACCACAATAGAACACTGCATGCACTACACCTGCCTGGGCCTGAACATCAAGCATCAAGGTAGCTTTAATGAAGTAGATGCGCACTGAGAGAAGGCCAAGAACTTTATTCCATAAAGAAAAAGCTATATAAAACTCCCCATTAAATTTGGCTCCAAAATTTTTTGAAAGTGTTATCAAACCCATTTGCCCTCTATGGCGGTGAAATTAATGGGGTCCCGGGCAAGGATTACCAATGGGATAAACGCAATAAAGCCCTGCACACAGAGTTCTGCAAAACATCACTGCAAATACAGAGAAAACACCAAACAAGCAGCGTGCAGGGCAGAACTAGGTCAATATCATTATTGATCTCAATACAAAAAGAGCAATTAAATTTGACTTCATCTGAAACAAAGCAACCCAAACTCCTACCACAGTAAAGCCCTGCAGTACATAAAGAACTGAGCCGAAGGAGTCCTCAGCCAGCTGGTCCTGAAGCTCACTGCACTGCACACACTAACACCAACCAGCCTCGGGACAGCACTGTAACACAGACAATTCAGGTGAACCAACGTTATAACACAACACAAACAAAACTACCTCACCTATTGGGACACACACACAAAAGCACAAAGCAAATTAGAGTGCTGCCGGACCTAAAAGACACTACACCCTGGCTGAATACCTGACGAGGGTGAAAGACAACAAGCAGGGCAGGTCCTAACCAATGCAGGCTCAGTGAGCACAGCCTGGCCATAGAAACAGGCACGACACAGGCAGACCTGGCTGCCCAAGAAGGACGACTGTGTCATCACTATCAACTCCAACAAGTGAGACAGAGATGCACTTTCTGCTGCAGTGTACAAAATACACGAAATAGAAACTTTCTAACCACAAATAAAAATCTCTGCAAAACATTCCCAGACCTCTCAAAAACTCCCAATCCTCCTCGGAGGAAGTCAGCTAATCCCAACTGGCAGCCCAGTACAGCTGCCTGTCTATACAAGGGACAAACAGTGAGCACTCTACAGGAGTTCAAATCTTATTATATTTCATTGTTGTTATTATTAATAACGTGGTTATTTATACATTTTACCATTATTATCGTTATTATTCTCATCGTGTTGTCCATTTAATGTGGATGATGTTACTATTATTATACATTGCTTTGGCAATACTGAATAATGGTCATGCCAATAAAGCACCTTTAGTTGAATTTGAATTGAGAATACACAGAGTGAACACACGAGACACTGAGAGAATACACAGAGTGAACACACACAGAGACACTGAGAGAGAATACACAAATTGAACACACAGAGACACTGGAGAATACACAGAGTGAACACACAGAGACACTGAGAGAATACACAGAGTGAACACACAGTGTTCTCCTCTCCGTACCTCATCACGTTGTCCCAGCCCACGGGTCTGGAGCTGGCGTCGGAGATCTCCTGGGCGATTTCCTGCTGCTCCGTGATCTCAGACATCGGCTCATCGACCTGTCAGCCATCCCTGCGGAGGGAGAGGTGCTGTAACCATCACAGCAGAGATTATACTGATAGCACTGATAGCAATATCCTGAGAGAGGAGAGAGGAGTCGCCTAACCATCACAGCAGAGATTATACTGATAGCACTGATAGCAATATCCTGGGAGAGAGAGGAGGTCACTGTAACCATCATGAAGATTATACTGATAGCACTGATAGCAATATCCTAAGGAGAGGAGAGGAGAGGTCACTGTAACCATCACAGCGAGATTATACTGATGGCACTGATAGCAATATCCTGAGGAGAGGTCACTGTAACCATCACAGCAGAGATTATACTGATGGCACTGATGTAATGTCACAGGAGAGGAGGGAGAGGTCACTGTAACCATCACAGCAGAATTATGCAATGCTTTTTAATGTAATATCCCTGAGAGAGGAGAGAGAGAGGAGGTCACTGTAACCATCACATGAGATTATACTGATAACTGATAGCAATATCCCTGAGGGAGAGGAGAGAGGTCACTGTAACCATCACAGCAGAGATTATACTGATAGCACTGATATGTATCCCTGAGGAGAGGAGAGGAGGTCACTGTAACCCTCACAGCAGGGGGTGCTGATGGCACTGATACTTGTATCCTGAGAGAGGGAGGAGGTCACTGTAACCATCACAGCAGAATTATGCTGATAGCTGATAGCAATATCCTGAGGAGAGGGAGAGGAGGAGAGAGGTCACTGTAACCATTACAGCAGAGATTATACTGATAGTACTGACAATAACACTATTAACATGGGCTAGACAGATATATACACACACACTGACACACACACACACAGTCTCACTCCCCTATCTCACACACAGAGCCCCTCCTCCCCTCCCTCACACAAGCCCCTCCTCCCCTCTCACACACAGAGCCCCTCTCCCCTCCCCTCTCACACCTCTCTCTCTCACACACACAGAGCCTCCCCTCCCTCACACAGGACCCCCTCTCCCCTCCCTCTCTCACACACACAGGCCCCCTCCCCCTCTCACACACTCTCTCTCATCACACAGGCCCTCTCCCCTCCTCACACAGGACCCCCTCCCCTTCCCCTCTCCACACACAGAGCCCCCTCCCCTCTCCTCTCTCTCTCACTCACAAGTACCTCTCCCCTCCCTCACACAGAGCCCCCCTCTCCCCCTTCCCTCTCTCACACACAGAGCCACCTCCCCTCCTCCTCTCTCTCTCTCCTCCACACAGGAGCCTCCCTCACAGAGCCCCTCTCCCCTTCCTCTCTCACTCTTTTTGGAGCCCCTCCTCCCCTCCTACTGAGCCCCCTCTCCCCCTCCCCTCACTCTCTCCTCCACACAGAGCCCCCTCCCTCCCCCTCCCTCACTTGAGCCTCTCCCCTCCTCTCTCCTCACACAGAGCCCCCTCCTCCCCTCCCACTCACACAGGCCCCCTCCCTCTCACCTCTCTCACTCCTGAGGCCCCTCCCTCCTCCCTCACTGAGCCCCCTCTCCCCCTCCCCTCTCACAGAACTCCCTCTCCCCTTCCTCTCTCACACCTGACCCCTCCCCACCACTCTCTCTCTCTCACTCCTGTGAACCCCTCCCTCCCTCCTCTCTGAGCCCCTCCCCTCTGTCTCACTCACATTCCTCCTCCCTCCCTCACACAGAGACCCCCTCTCCCCCTTCCTCTCACACACAGGCCCCCTCCCCCTCTCACACTTTCTCTGGGCCCCTCCTCCCCTCCCTCACACAAGTCCACCTCTCCCCTCCCCTCCCTCACAGGCCCCCTCCCCTCCCCTCTCACACAGAGGCCCCCCTCCCCTCTCACACTCTCTCTCTCTCCTGGAGCCCCCCTCCCTCCACCTCCCTCACTGGGCCCACCTCTCCCCTCCCCTCCCTCCACAGAGCCCCTCTCCCCCTTCCCTCTCTCACACAGAGCCCCCTCCCCCTCACACACTCTCTCTCTCTCACTCACACAGGCCCCTCCCTCCCCTCCCTCACAGAGCCCCCTCTCCCCCTTCCTCTCTCACACAGACCCCCGCCCCCTCCCTCTCACCTCTCTCTCTCTCACTCACACCAGAGCCCCTCCTCCCCTCCCTCCTGAGCCCACCTCTCCCCTCCTCACAGGCCCCCTCTCACTCCCCTGGAGCCTCCCTCCCCTCCCTCCACACAGAGCCCCCTCTCCCCCCTTCCCCTCTCTCACACACACACACTGGGCCCGCCCCCTCCCCTCTCCTCTCTCTCTCTCTCTGAGCCCCCTCCCTCCCTCCCTCACACAGAGCCACCTCTCCCCCTCCCCTCCCTCCACACAGGCCCCTCTCCCCTTCCCTCTCACACACACAGAGCCACCCTCCCCTCTCACCTCTCTCTCTCACTCACACAGAGCCCCTCCCTCCCCTCCCTCACAGAGCCCACCTCTCCCCTCCCTCACAGGCTCCCTCTCCCCCTCCCCTCTCTCACTCCTGAGCCCCTCCTGCCTCCTCCCACTACTGGGCCCCCCTCCCCTCTCACACTCTCTCACTCTGGGAGCCCTCCTCCTCCCTCCACCTGGGCCTTCCCCCTCTCCCCCTCCCTCTCTCCTCCTGGAGCCCTCCTCCTCCACTCACACAGAGGCCCCCTCCCCTCTCACACTAACCTGGGTCCCCTCCTCCACCTCCCTCTTTGAGCCACCTCTCCCCTCCCCTCACACAGGCCTCCTTCCTTCCCTCTCTCCACACACAGGCCCCCTCCCCTCACACTCCTCTCTCACAGAGCCCCCTCCCTCACTGAGAGCCCCCTCCCCCTCTCACATTCTCTCCTCCTCCACAGAGCCCCCTCCTCCCGTCCCTCCCCAGGCCCCCCTCTCCCCTCTTCCCTCCCCTCTCTCACATACAGTCTCTCTCTCTCTCACACAGTCTTTAGAGCCCCTCTTCCTCCCCTCCCCTCACACAGGCCCCCTCTCCCCCTCCTCTCTCACACACACAGAGCCCCCTCCCTCACTCTCTCTCTCTCCTGGGCCTCCTCCCCTCCCTCACACAGAGCCCTCTCCCTCCCCTCCTCTGAGCCTCTCCCCCTCCTCTCTCACACACCTGGAGCCCCTCCCCTCTCACCTCTCTCTCTCTCCTCCACAGGCCTCCCTCCCCTCCCTCCTAAAGCCCTCTCCTCCTCCCCTCCCCTCCCCTCTCTCACACAGAGCCCCCTCTCACACTCTCTCCTCCTTTAGAGCCCCTCCTCCCCCTCCTCACAGAGCCCCCCTCCTCTCCTCCCTCTCTCACTCCTGGGGCCCCTCCTCCCTCCCTCACTGAGCCCCCCTCTCCCTCCCCTCCCCTCTCACTCACACAGAGGCCCCTCCTCCTCCTCCCACTGACCCCCTCTCCCCTCTTCCCTCCCCTCTCTCATGATCTCTCTCTCTCACAGTCCACTGGAGCCCCCTCTCTCCCCTCTCTCACATGTAGATTTGTGGGCTGGCTTCATGGCCAGCAGCTGCCTCGGACATGGTCTTCCAACACCTCAGTGTTGGTGAGCGTTCTCAAGCGCCTCGCTGGTACTCGATGGTACTGGCGTGCGTCAATCGGCCCAGCTGCTGCTCGCCTGGCGCTATATGCGGCTTCCGGGCCTGGGCGCCGCTGGACAGAGGGAGAGAGAGGAGAGAGGAGAGAGGAGAGAGGAAGAGGAGGAGAAGAGAGAGAGGAGGGAGGGAAGAAGGAGGAGAGGAAGGAAGAGGTCAATATAGAGGCGAGGGAGGTCCAGGGAGAGAGAGAGAGAGTGAGGAAGAAGACAGAGGAAGGGGTCAATAGAGGGGAGGGAGGAAGAGAAGAGAGAGGGAGGAGAGAGTCAATATAGAGAGGGAGGCGGTCAATGAGAGAAGAGAGAGAGAGAGAGGAGAGGAGAGAGGAGAGGTGTCGAGAGAGACAGACACAGACAGACAGACAGACAGGCAGACAGACGAACAGACGTTATAGAGGTCAACATAAGAGAGAGAGAGACAGTTTGTACAGGGGCGCGGAAGGCGGTCAGTTTGTACCTCTCTTGTTTGTCCCATTCTTGTTGGTCAGCAACTCCTTGTGGTTTTCTCTTCCAAGAATTCCTGTTTCCTCACCAGGATCATCTCTGTGTCTCTGAGCTTCTGGAGGTAGCTTCCTGAGTGTGGACCTTTCCCAGTGAGCCTACCTGGGGAGAGAGGACACCCAGGTCAACACTCCTTTGAGGAGGGCCGGTGATCATATTAATAAAGCTAATAATAAGAGGTGAGAGAATGGTTTAAAGATGGTCAGCGCTCCTTTAGGGAGGTCGGTGATCATGTTAATAAAGCTAATAAGGTGAGAGGGAGTGAGGTTCAGTACATAACTCACACACACTGAAAAACAGAAAATTCTGCAAACGTTTTTGTCGTTAAACAGGTGGTGTTTAAGAAAATAAAGTGAGAAAATACAGAATTAGGCTGCGATCGTCGGCTGTAGCACCCACTGAGGCCGCTAGGGCGCGAAAGAAACCGTGTTGGAAACAACAGTTTCATAACGACAGATTTAGGGTTGGGTTGAGGTTGGATTTAAGGGTTAATTTTTAGTGGTTAGTGTCAGTCGCATATGACGTGCTGGACTGAAGTTGCGCGTGGACAAATAAATGAATTAACTTGTTATTAATTTTAAAATAACATAGGGTAACATGGCGTTTAGTTAAATTACTTCTGAAGGTTTAAAAATAAGTTGCACAAAGATGTAGTTGGGATAGTTGTTGTTGTTTTTTGTTTTGTTGCCTCCCAAAGGATTTGTTTTGTTCGTATTTCTTAAAAAAATATATATATATATTTAAACTATTATATATATATATATATATATATATATATATATATATATATATATATGTAGTAATCAAATGAGAAAATAGGTCGGTGTGTGTTTTGCGTGTATCCAGAGAATGGATTTTAAAATATGGTCGAACTCCTTTAAGACACACCTGAGTTTGTGACCTGGACACAACTGTTAATAAAACCTGGACTGGGTGACGCTGCTGTGCAATAGGGTCTGATTACCAGTCCTTATCTTGCCTATCGTTTATAATAACTTGATAATATTAAGTGTACTAACATGATACTGTAACTAGTACATCATTACAATATTATTAATATTAATTCATAAATCAGTTCCAAATAATAAAACACACACACAAATTAATGTAACCTTAATATAGGTACACAGTTATATTGTGTATCATAACATCGAAATCAATGTCAGACTTAAAATAATCGAAACTAAACATGATAATTGATTTGAATAATTACCTCGAAGAGTTTCGCGAATCCTCATGTTTCAATTCACAGTCGTCTCACGAAATACGGATATTTAAGAACTGTTTTTATCATTAACAAACTATTTTCGGGACTCGGTTAAGCAGCTTAGCTGTCGTTCCCACAGCCCTGGCCCGATTCAAACCGTTTTTTATTTCAAAGATTGTCGTTGAAATCTTGTTTCTTTTTCGAAACTTTCACAGCTCGTCGATCAGGATGAGAACGAACCGGCTGCGTTCAGGGTGGTGTGGTGGCGGCATAATCGCACCCGTCACGTGATTGAGGTTCCGCTCTCGGGGATGGACGACTTGCAGGTAATGACGGCGGTTGCTGAACGTTAACGAGTCTGAAATCGGTTAACTTGGCCGTCAACATTGCCGCATTTGGCGGGTGGTGCTGATAAGCCACTTTTTTGCTGCAGAAATGTTGGTGACCGTTGCCACATACGAGTATGAATTGTGACACGAGCAATAATAACA